>CM066334.1:27570362-28287029 GCA_033807585.1 Hydrophis major | reverse complement strand
AATTCCAGGTTTCTAATTCGTTCTGATCAATCTACATTTGTATTACCAAGGATTTGGTTTGAGTGAGGTTGTCATTTGTTTTGCTTTTTGGCTGTTGCCGCAACTCGCAGGCCATTTGGTTGGGTGGGGAAAAAATGCATGAGATTTTAGAATTTTTTATTCATAGGATTGTTTCCCCAACCCGGTTTTTCCATTTCAGCTCAAATAGGCCTATCTTAATAGGAATGTAAAAGGCAGCAGCAGAAACTATCTTGGCAGATCTAGCCTACAGGGCCATTACAGACAGAGGTCCTGTTCAAGGGACGTTTTATTATATTAGAGTTGCACTGCACACCTCTTGCTTGTTTCCCCTGCCATTGAATCAAACTTGGAAGAAATCTGAATTTAACCTGCAAAATATGCCTGTTGGAGAATTACACTACTTACATCCACAACTAAATTTCCCTTGCTCAGTGGAATATTGATTAAATGAATTTTACTCCATTTTACGACCTTCCTTGACACCGTTGTTAAGTGAATCGCTGCAATTATAAAGCTAGTAACAAGGTTGTTAAGGGAATCTGGCTTTCCCCTGTTGACTTCGCTTGTAAGAGTGTCGCAAAAGGGGATCGCACGATCCCAGGATCCTGCAACGTCATAAATATGAATCAGCTGCCAAGCATCCGAATTTTGATCACGTGACTGTGGGAATGCTGCAACAGTCATAAGTGTGAAAAACAGTCAGAAGCCACTTTTTCCAATGCTGTTGTAACCTGAGGACTACCTGTTACAGGAAAGCAGGGTGGGTTAATTTTGGAAGTGTTTGAGGAACGGTGAGGCTGATGTTTCATATGCAGAGTCGATGCCATTAATCTGGCTTCAGGGGCATCCAGAAGTCAGAAATAACATTGCTGAATAGCCAGGAGTAGTGTGTATCAGTCACTAAACATCATGCATAAATCATTGAATGGGGTTTACAGACTGATAAGAGCATTTTCAAGTAGAATAGAATAGAATAGAATAGAATAGAATAGAATAGAATAGAATAGAATAGAATAGAATAGAATAGAATAGAATAGAATAGAATAGAATTCTTTATTGGCCAAGTGTGATTGGACACACAAGGAATTTGTCTTGGTGCAAATGCTTTCAGTGTACATAAAAGAAAAGATACATTCATCAAGAATCATAAAGTACAACACTTCATAATAGTCATAGGGTACAATAAGCAATCAAATCACATTAGGAAACAGTCAATAAAAATTGTTAGGATAAAAGCAACAAAGTTATACCATCATACAGTCATAAGATGGGAAGATTAATAGTAATAGTAATGCAGACTTAGTAAATAGTTTGACAGTGTTGAGGAATTATGTCCTTGTGTCTAGTTGTTCTGGTGTGAAGTACTCTATAGCATCATTTTGAGGGTAGAAGTTGAAACAGTTTATGTCCAGGATGTGAGGGGTCTGTAGGTATTTTCACAGCCCTCTTTTTGACTCGTGCACTATACAGGTCCTCGATGGAAGGCAGATTGGTAGCAATTGTTTTTTCTGCAGTCCTAATTACTCTCTGAAGTCTGTGTCTGTCCTGTTGGGTTGCAGAACCAAACCAGACAGTTATAGAGGTGCAGATGACAGACTCAGCCATTCCACTGGAGAATATTTCCACTGTTCTTTTGCTAAATTCAGGTCTATTTAAGAAAAAAACATTTTTCTTTTCTAAACATATATGCAAAGTTTAATGCAAAGACCAATGCAAAGTTCAATTTATTTCTGCAGAATCGGTAAGAAGACCTTATTTCTGTAAGAAGGTATCTTTGGAGATAGGATTTGCAGGCAACATTCTCGCTTGAGGGAACATGGAAGATATTAACTTGGAGGACATCAGAAACTCATGCTGCAACCTTATTTATTCATGAGCTGTGCAGCCCACCTTTCCGCCAGGAGCTCAAGTTGATTACACATCCTTCAGTAGTGCGTCTGGGCACAAGTTTATTTGGCAGCTCACTGGCTCCCCAGTTATGTATTTTTAATCAAAAGGAGAGAGAAAGAAGGAGGGAGAAAGAAAAGGGAAAAAGAGAGACCCCCCAAAGGATAACAGTCCCCACCAAGAGATATCAGCAGGCAGATTGATTCACACAGACACGGGCCAGCCTGTTCATGAAGAACTGGCACATAAAATTGTAATCCAAATTTTCACAGTCGATCCTAGTTCCTGATTGACACCCAAGCTCTGTGAGAAGGAAATATGTATTGGCAAATCCAGAATGTGTTGTGGAAAGACACGTTTAAATATACCCTTAAAAGAGGACTGTGCTGAATGGACAAGCTCTCCCAATAGATGTTCTTGTTGGCCTTTTGGATTGAACTGTAGGCTTGCTGCATCCCTTTGTTAGGAGAATGATGAGATGAGTTGATGGAGAAGAGGGCTCCCAATGCTTTAAACACTGAGGTTTAGTATAACTGTCTCTGAATACAAATCTATATATATAAAAGCAAAATACTCCTCACACATCATCACAAAATCTCCAGAACCATAAAGCCTACAAACTTGAAATTTGGCACGTATGTTTTTCTTGGCTTCTAGGGGCTCACTAAGAAAGGATTTTTCAAAATGACCATCAGAGCATTAGTATTTCCTATATTATTATTATTATTATTAACATGCTCTGATGCTAAGGAGTTCTATTCTCCCTCCCCACCTCAAAAGAAATCTGTTCCAATTGCAAAACACATGCAGAGGAGAGGTGTTTCAGTTTTACTTTCACAGCAGCACACCAGCTTTATTACAGAACACTTGAGCTAAGCCATGCCCAGGCTCCTTGCTATCTCCTGCTTGCTCACACAGCAAATACTGTTTCAGTTTCCAAACAGCCCTCAACTCTCTCACACTGACAGGAATACAGATGAATACCGATGAATGCTGGTTAGGCAGAGACAGAATCCCATCCCCTCTTATTTTCTTCCCCCAAAACTAAGTCCAACCACATAGTTTTGTAGCGAAGTACGTGTTCTGTCCCTAATTTACATACTCGAAATCCCCACGCTTTGATTGGCTAAAGCGCGGGGATTTCTGATTGGCCAGGCGAGCCGCGCTGATTGGCCCGTTTTGAGTCTCCCGCGATTGGCTAACTCCAAGAGCGGGAGACTTGAATCGCTGCCATTGGCCGCGGCCGCCGCAGCAAAAAGGATAAAAGCCGCGGGCTTTTTCCTTTTCACCGGTTCGGTTCACAACTGTTTAATAAAGAGCTTGAAACGTAGTCACCGACTCCTGGCATCTTTTGCGGACACGACACTGGCGATGAAGGTGGGATCCCGACCCTGAACCGAACCCCGTGTCCAACAAGAGCCAGTTCCAGCACCGAAATGGCGAAAATCGCACCGCCCGCCCCCTTCAACCCCGCCACCGAGGACTGGGAATCGTTCTCAGACCGTTTCCGCATGTACCTCGAGTGCACCGGAATGAAGGACGCCCCGAGCCCGCTAAAACGCGCCGTTTTCCTCACACATTGCGGAACCGAGGTATTCCAGATGGCCAAAGCATTGGCCAAACCGGCCGACGCAACCGCCATGGACTGGGACGTCCTCGAACCTATCCTGCGGCGCCATTACGCCCCCGAGGTCCCCATCCTGATCCGGCGCAACGAATTTTACCGGCGCGACCAGAAACCGGGCGAAAAACTGAGCGATTTCGTCGCCGAGCTAAGGCACCTAGGTGGACTCTGCGAATTCGAAGGTCTGAACAGCCTCCTAAGAGACCGATTCGTACTTGGCCTATGGGACCCTACACTCCAGAGCCGACTTATGGCCAAGGGCGACATCAGCCTAGCAGACGCCCTCACCGCAGCCGCAGAAGCAACCCGCACTTCCGCTGACAGCATGCGGAAATCAGACGCGAAGGGCGGAAACAACAACCCGGCAAGGTCGACCGACCCAAAAAACGAATCAACTGCACACTACGGAGAATTCCAGTCTGCATCCAGCACGTCAGAAGACGAGGAGGACATACATCGCGTGCAGACGGGGCGCGGCGACCAACGAAACCGAAGAGGTCGTAGGTTGAGGACCAACTGTGCCGGGTGTGGCGGCGACCACCCCAGATCAGAATGCCGATTTTTTGACTCTATCTGTAGGCATTGTGAAAGAAGGGGACACATCGCCCGGGTTTGCCGCCAAAGGAAGACTCGCAGTCCACCCAGATGGGACCAACACGACCGAAAAAAGGAAATCCCCCCGCCCAGGACCAGAGATCGCCAATCGGACGGCCGGTGGGACCGAATTCAACGACCTTCAAGAGGCGGTGACAGTCGGCGCAAGGAAGATACCCACCAGACGGTAACCATCGGCCACGCCATCTCCGACGGCGCCAGAAAGGTACACGTAGAAGTCCACATTGAAGGCCAACCATGCAAGATGGAGGTGGACTCCGGATCCTACCTCTCCATGATTGCATGGCACGAGATAAAACGACTAGTGCCCACCCTCCATAAGAGGAACATAAATGCCCAAAAAATCATTATAAAAGACTACCAGGGAAACCGCGTCCCGGTAGTGGGCACCAAGAACTTTAATGTAACTTATAAGGGCCGCACCGAACAACTCCCACTCACAATCGTCGATCGCGACCGCCCAAGCCTGCTGGGTCTACAATGGTTCGCCCCACTCAACATCGTGCTGACAGGAGTCAACCATGTCACCGACGACGGCTGGGAACAGTGGCTAGCCCAGGAGTTCCGGGAGGTCTTTGACGGAAGCCTGGGCAAGTACCAGGGGCCCCTTATCTCTTTTGACCTAGACCCTAGGGTTCCCCCCAAGCGGCTAAAACCTAGGAGGGTACCATTCGCCCTAAAACCTAAAATTGACGAACAGATCGACAAGCTCGTCAAACAGGGGGTGTTGCAACCGATAGACCATGCCCGATGGGAGACCCCTATAGTGACCCCAGTCAAGCCAGACGGGTCCGTGAGAATTTGTGGGGACTATAAGGCCACCCTAAACAGCGCGTTGCAACAGAGTGCCTACCCCGTCCCAATCGTGCAACACCTACTGCACTCACTGGGAGGGGGCAAGGTCTTTGCCAAGCTCGATCTCGCCCAGGCATATCAGCAGTTGCCGGTCGACGAAAAAACAGCGGAAGCCCAGACCATCGTTACCCATCGGGGGGCCTTCAAGTGCAACCGACTCCAGTTCGGAGTCAGCGTGGCACCAGGCATCTTTCAGAGCCTGATGGAACATTTACTACAAGGCATCAAGGGGGTGGTGCCCTATTTTGATGACGTATTAGTGGCGGCGCCAAACGAAGCCGAATTAGAAAACCGACTCAGGGAGGTCTTAACAAAATTTAAAGTAACGGGACTAAAAGTAAAACGAGAAAAATGCCAACTATGCACAGAGCGAGTGGAATTCTTGGGCTACCTTCTAGACCGGCATGGCATTCACCCTACAATTAAAAAAGTGAAAGCCATCAAAGAAGCCCCCACCCCAAGGTCTAAAACGGAACTACAGGCGTTCTTAGGCTTGCTGAATTTTTATAATGTTTTCCTACCCCAAAAGGCTACGGCGGCGGAGCCTTTGCATAGACTCCTGGATAAGGCAGCAACCTGGACTTGGGGGAGACGAGAGCAAGCCGCCTTCCAAAAAACCAAAGACCTTCTCACCTCCGACGCCGTCCTGATTCAATTCAGCGAAACCTTGCCCTTGGTTGTCACTTGCGACGCATCACCTTTCGGCATCGGCGCTGTCCTCAGCCATACCCTCCCCGACAAAAGAGAAGCACCCATCGCTTTCTTTTCCAGGACTCTAACCAAACCGGAGCGGAACTATAGCCAGCTGGACAAAGAAGCTTTGGCTATAGTTGCCGCCGTTAAGCGATTCCACGAATACCTTTACGGCCGCCCGTTTACCATTGTGACAGATCATAAGCCATTGCTGGGCATCCTCGCAGGAAACCGAGCCACCCCGAACATTTTATCACCCCGGATGACAAGGTGGTCCGAGTTCCTGGCAGCCTACAGCTACGAACTGTTACACAAGCCAGGTAAGAAAATTTCGCACGCGGACGCTTTAAGCCGCTCGCCCTTACCAGACTCTGATCCTGACCCAGCACCAACGACAAACACCCTTAACATCGAGAACCTGCCCAACCTACCCATTACCGCATCGGACATTGCCAGGGAAACTCGTAAGGACAGGCGCCTGGCGCGAATTTTACATTGGGTGGAAAAAGGTTGGCCTGAAAGGGACAATGACGAATCCGTTAAGACATTCAGAAACCGCCAGACTGAACTCTCGCTGCTTAAAGGGTGTATTTTGTGGGGTGACAGGGTGGTCATCCCGGAAAGGTTGCAAGGGAAGGTCTTAGAGATGCTGCATGAGGGGCATCCTGGCATCGTCAGAACTAAAGCCCTGGCCAGGAGTTACGCTTGGTGGCCAGGGATGGACAAGCAGATAGAGGCATGGGTAGCTAAGTGCCAACGATGCCAGGAGACCAGACCAAGCCCACCCACAGCACCCATCCTGGAGTGGGAAACACCAAGGGGGCCCTGGTCCAGGATCCATTTAGACTTTGCCGGTCCCACGAATGGGCATACCTTTCTAATAACAGTTGACGCTTACTCCAACTGGTTGGAGGTAAGCGACATGAAATCCACTACCACGGAGGCCATTGTCAAAGAACTTTGCAAACTCTTTTCCACACACGGCCTCCCAGATGTCGTCGTCTCCGACAACGGCCCCAGTTTACTTCCCTCGACTTCGAGAAATTCCTGGCGGAGAGGGGCATCCGCCACGCATTAACAGCACCGGCGCATCCGGCGGCGAACGGTAGGGCGGAACGGATGGTACAATTTACCAAAAAAAACATCCGGAAAATGGACCACGGGGAGATCAACGACAAAATCAATAAACTCCTCTTTATACAACACATCACCCCGAACACCACTACCAACAAAAGCCCAGCCGAGTTACTAATGGGTAGGAAGCTGAGGTCCCCGCTCGACCGGCTGCACCCAACATACAACCCGGAGCGGCCCCCAGACTCAAGTTCAAAATACCGGACATTTGCCCCCGGCGACTTAGTGTACGCGAAAAACCTGACGGGGGACCCCCTATGGATCCCAGCCGTCATCACCCAAATCACAGGCCCACGATCGTACCGGCTCCAAACCACCGATGGGCGAGCCTGGAAATGGCACATTGACCAGCTCAGGTCACGAACAGCAACAGACCTCAACCCCCAAAACACGAACCAAGGGGGGAGGGAATACCCGAATAAACAAACGCAAGAAAAAATAAACCAGCAGTACTTACCGGAACGCAGCCATCGCGATCCCCCACCAGAGAAGAACCACCTGGCCAGCTCAACCGACTCGGAGAAACCAAGCGGGAGCGGCGAAACCCGTAGCTCAACCAACCCGGAAGGCCCAGGTGGGAGCCACGGAGAAAGAACCGGCCCGATCACCCAGCCGGTTCGCACAGAAGAGGGAGCAGCCAAAAACATGACCGCTCCGACCGACATCCAGCTTGCAACTGAGTTGCGCAGGTCAAGTAGGACCAGACGGAGCCCCGCCTACCTACGTGACTACGCAACGTGATGGACTATACCAAGAGGGGAGGGGTGTTCTGTCCCTAATTTACATACTCGAAATCCCCGCGCTTTGATTGGCTAAAGCGCGGGGATTTCTGATTGGCCAGGCGAGCCGCGCTGATTGGCCCGTTTTGAGTCTCCCGCGATTGGCTAACTCCAAGAGCGGGAGACTTGAATCGCTGCCATTGGCCGCGGCCGCCGCAGCGAAAAGGATAAAAGCCGCGGGCTTTTTCCTTTTCGCCGGTTCGGTTCACAACTGTTTAATAAAGAGCTTGAAACGTAGTCACTGACTCCTGGCGTCTTTTGCGGACACGACAGTACGGGTATCGAGCTAGTTGCTAAATAGAGTGAAAAATGTGCGAAGGGGATGTGCCTGCATGTGAGTCCCCAAATTACAACCACAATTGGGATCAGAATTTCCATTGCTAAGCTGAATTGTTAAGTGAGTCACATCCAATTTTACAACCTTTTTTGCCATGGTTGTTAAGGGGATCGCTGAAGGGGAATTGTGCAGTCCTTAAGTGATCACAGGACCATGGGAATGATGCAATGGTTGTAACTGCGAGGACCAGCCCTAAGTCTTTTTCAGTGCCACTGTACCGTTGAATGTTTGCTAAGCAAATAGTTGTAAGTTGAGGAGTATCTGTATGTATAATACCTGTATGTAGTACCCCTCATTCCCATCCTGAACTACAAATATTCCTCTTTAACTGTCCCTCTTACTAAAATTACACGTGGGGAATTCTGGGAGCCCACACACACCTTAAAGTTGCCAAGTTTGAAAAAACAAACCAACCACGTTCTAGACTTCATGGAGGCCTTGATCAATGAATTGTTGCAGGGAGGAGAAGAAACAATAATCCCCAGTCTTGGCACTTGCAGATTAGTGGGACTCCAGCTCCCATCAGCCCCTGCCCGTCTGATCCACAAGCCGGTGATTGGTGTTTTGATCAGGCTGTGGTACCCTGCTTGAGAAGCGTGCCTAGCATTTGAAATAGTTAATTATGCCCTCCCCCGAGATTTGTAAGGTTCCTACCTTGATAATATTCCCCAAATCCCTAAAAAAATGGTTCTTCTCCCAGGCCTTGGGGTTGGGTGGTGGCTGAACAACAAAAAAATTGCATTCAAGCATTGTGCCTTGCTGGTGACAGATAGTCTGGTTTCCCAGCTCATTTTTTTCCAAGTGTGTGGACACATATGCACACTCAAACATATTCAAACAAGCTGATCCCTCTGTATCCAAGCTAGGCTGATCCAAATCTCTCGAGGTTTTTGACTGCATCTGAACCCTCTTTTATTTGTACCAGAAGTGGCCATTTCAGCAGCCTCTGACAAATCCACTCCTCTCCTTAATTTTCTACTTGTGAAATGGAATGATTGCTTTTTTTTTTTTTTAGAAGCTTGCCCAGATAGGAGAAGAATAGAAAAGAAGGTGTTGAAGGAAGGCTATGAAGTGGGAGAGGTAAACACGGAGATCATTTCCAGCTGACAATCCCCCATGGCCTTTGTCGTTCCTCTTCCCCCTCCTCAATTTTGCATGTAAGGATTTTGGGCTTCTCCTGAAACGGATGTTGAATGTGTGTACAACACACTGAGTGACACATCTTTTGGCCTAGCAGGTTGTGCAAACTGAGCCCATATGTTTTGTGGCCCGGTGTGTGATGCAAACTCAGGGAAAAAAATGGGACTCATTTACATAAACCATTGATAAGTTAAACATTAGTGAGCTTGTTTATGTGTCTGCAGAGTCTGCAGAAAAAGCCTGAAATGGTGTGTTTTCATCACTCTTTGTTCAGGGAGGGCATCACTCCGGTTTGGTTTGCTTGTTACCTGAACGCCAAATCTCCAAGTCACTTGAACAAATCCCCTTTCATCCTTCCCAAATACTTCTGCCTCTCCATCTCCTTTCTCTGGGAAACTGCTGAGATAATTAAGGCCAGACAGGGCTTGACTTGTTACCACTAAAGGGTATGTTCCCCCCTCCTTTAAAAATAACACCATGTTTGGCTCCCAGTGTTTGGCAGAGCCTTTGCTTTTCAGATTCACATGGCAACAGATGATGCTGATGGGAGGTGAGGGGAAGGAAAGAAATGACACCAGCGGAAACCTTGAGAGTTGCTGGCTGCTCCTGTTGGCATCGCATCCTTGGAGAATGTTGTCATCTTTGTAAGGACAAATTCTAGGTCAGATTCCGCCAGCCAAAGAAGGGAGGTGCAATGGTATGTGGGAATGACCTTAAAAGAAAGGGGAAGAAATAGGAATGGTCAGATAAGGGAGAGAAGAGAGGGCCTAGCCCATAACTGCATAAGGGGCAGAGAAAGAGAGAAACAGCCCTAACTTCTCAGAATATAAAAGAGATGGTGGGAGATTTGTGTTTTCAGACTTTCAAGATTCTATTATTGTAGCCTTACAATAAAACAGGATTAGCCGGGATCTGGCCATGTTTTCTGTCTGGTTTACTTGGGAAGGCTGACATCAGTCCTTGCAAGTCTGAAAGTACAAATCTCCCACTGTCTCCTTTACATCCTGAGAACATGTGATAGGTCCCTTCTGAACCTCTTTCTCCATCCATTATGCAGCGGTGGGGTCTGCCTTCCCTTATCTAGCCATTCTCTAGGCAACCTCTCTTCTTCCTGCCTCCCAAGACCAATCCCACATGCCATGACAGGCTGGGAATATCTAAACACTCACTCATATTGGTAGCTGGGAAACAGCTGTACTTATTTAAGCTTGAGAAACGCTGTTATGTAGAATATCTTCCACCCATGTAGGCAATAAGAAAACCTTTCAAGCATGCACTAAAAACATTCACACAAATAGGTTTGATAAGTTAGGTAA
The DNA here is from genome assembly GCA_033807585.1 of Hydrophis major. Taxonomy (NCBI): domain Eukaryota; kingdom Metazoa; phylum Chordata; class Lepidosauria; order Squamata; family Elapidae; genus Hydrophis; species Hydrophis major. Next base: position 28,276,628 of record CM066334.1, on the reverse strand, counting down.
AAGTCCCTAAAACATTCTAAGTGCCCCTCAGGGCCCGCCAAAAATTGCTAGCAAATGGTCATTTTTAATAAGAGCCAAGGGCAAGAGGATGAAATCCATGGAGAACGATCATATTCACCATCTTCCTTTAGGAATAAGAATCAAATGTAGATCCTTTTCTGGCTGTGCCCACTCCTTCATTGCAGCCCAAAGAATGACATGCAATGTGGGCTGCTGCTAGTTCAGACTGGTAGTTCTTATGATCAGCTGGCCTCGCTCACCCATCCCCGCCCTATCTTGTCCTATATTTCTAGGACTTTTTCAGCTCAGGTGACTCACACAGCACAGTGGATTTCATGCACTTCAACTGTTTTATTTACTGGGGCTGCTCTGTAGAGGTTCAAATTGGTGTTTTTTGAATGCTGTGCATGCACACAAAATGCACTACTCACACAGCCGGTTGCACCACTGATGACATGCCATTGAAAAGTCAGGAAAATGCCACCCTAAACAAGCCATGTCCCACTGCTGTAGAAAGACAAGGGATTCTTCCTGGACGTTCTGGACTCTGTCTTCTCCCAGGAAGTGCTTGACTCAGCAGAGTTGCAGGGGAGGGTCTGATAGAGCTTAATCCCTGTCCTTCTTCTGTGCTTTGCCATCAGCCTTACTTGTGGGAAGATGCCATCACGATATCCCATTAGCTGAGTGTGTATTGTGGCTGTTGAATGGGCAAGGTTGAGACATGTTCTCTTACGCGGCCTGTATTAAAGAGATCCTTGATTCACTCTTATTATTATACGTATCTTTAATTACAAATGTTACGGGAAACCTTCAACTTATAACCGTTTGTTTAGTGATTATTCCAAGTTACAGCCGCACAAAAAAAGAAAAAGAAACTTTAGGACCAACTGGATCTTGCACTTATGATGGTGGCAACATCCCCATGGTCACAGGATTAAATCTGGGTGCTTGGAAACTGCCATATATTTACCATGTTTGCAACATTTCAGGATGATGTGATCACCATTTCAAATCTTCCCAAGTCATTGGGGGAAGCTGGATTGGTCACAAAATAGGCTGTGACTCACTTAATCTTGCTTAGCAGTGGAAATTCTGGTCCCAATTGTGGTCTAGGATTGGGACCACATGACAGGGTTTTTTTAAATGAAAGTACAGGTAGTCCTCGACTTATCACCTCAATTGAGCCCAGAATTTATGTTGCCAAGTGAGTTTATGTTGTGAAGTGAGTTTTGTTCCATTGCATGCATCTTCTCACGGTTGTTAAGCAAATCACTGCACTTTTTAAGTCAGCAGCACCGTTGTTAAGTGAATCTGGCTTCTCCATGGACTTTGCTTGTCAGAAAGGTTGCAAAAGGGGATCACACGACACCCTCTCCCCAGGACGCTGCAATTGTCATAAATATGAGTCAATTGTCAAGCATTGAAATGTAAATCACATATAATTCCAGGGACGCTGCAATGGTTATAAGTGTGAAAAATGGTCTTAGTCACCTTTTTCGGTGCTGTTGTAACTTCAAACGGTCACTAAATGAAATGTTGCGAGTCGAGGACTACCAGTACCATTCTTTTTTTTTTTTTTAAATCAGAACCTTGGCTTGTGTTCTTTGTAGATTGCACCAAGAGTTGTTCATTTGACTGATGTTAAAACAGAAGGTGCTCTCACACCTTCTGCTAAGCCAGGATTTGCTAAAGCATTTATTGGTTCTCACATCTTGCAACATTATCACTTATGAGTTCACACATCACGGTAACCCAAACCCAAACAAAACCCATGTTCCTCCCTTCCTACACTCCTTGCTTGGTGTGGAAACAGGTCTTGTACGGAGTCTGTCAAGTGTTAAACTGAGGAAGTTATTCATGTGAATGTGTTGAAAGAATCCAATCCCAGTTCAGCCGTGCAAAGGGTGGCCTTGGATGTAACAGTCTTCTTCAATCTTGTAAGTTTTTAGCTTTGGTGAGATAAGAACTGAAACAAAATTTGTTCTCCAGAGAGTTGTAAAAATAGCAGTTCTGGAATGCTCACGGGGTTATGTCATTGAGAACAAATGTGTTTTGTTTCCTCTAAGGCAAAGAGACATGTAGCACTTTATCTTTGTCCCTCCAAATCAAGTTCCTGAATTGACTGATTGATTTCAGGGTCCTTAACAGAGTTTGAAATCTGGAGGAGCGACGCAATCATTCTTTTCTCTCTGCTGTCATATTAAAAAAAAATCCTGCCTCTTGGGTACTGAGCTAGTTGTCAGTCTTCCAGATTCAGTAGAAAATGGTAGTAGATTCGCTAGAAACAGGAAATTGTCGGATTTCTTGCTTTGGAGCTAATCTAAATTGTGCGGCACAGCTGATCCTCCTCCCTCACTGTTGTACTTACCTTCAAAATGCTTCTTTTTTCAGCACCCAGGGAGGCTTCCCTGAGGCCCAGTAGGCAAAAAACAAGGCGCAGGAGGTGGGGTGAAACCTATAGCCACACCCACCCGGTCACATGACCACCTGGCCACACCCACCTAGCCATGCCCACAGAACCGGTAATAAAAAAAATTGAATCCCATCACTGCTGAAGATCATCCTACTTAGAAATTCCTTGTCTATCCCTGCACATTTTAGATGTGTCTTGGGGTTATGGAGAGGGTTATCTTTTCTAATAGTTTATTTATTTATAAGGCCACACAGCTCTTCAATAATAAAAGCCATCCTAAAATACAATGAAAAACCCAAATATTCAGATGAAAAATAGCCGTGAAAAGGCAATCAGAAATGTAGGATCTGCCAGCCAATTTAACCCAAGGCCTGGGAAAATCCCAGATTTTCAGAACGCTTTTGAACATGGCCAGGTTGGGGCCAGATGTAACTTGAAGAAGTGGAGATGATGCTATGACTATGATGGAAAAAGTACTCTTCCTAAGTCCCATGAGGTGGTATGAACTGAGACAGCTGAACCCTGGCAAGACTGGAGTGGCTTCTGGGTCCTGGAGCCTTCTGGTTCTAGGACTATATCATCTCTGGTGCTGGATAGGGTTGCACTGCTCCAAACAGACCCTGAGTGCAATCTGGGCGTGTTCATGGACTCACAACTCTTGTCTAAGGAGCAGGTAGCAGTCATGGTTTGTGGAGGTGGGTGGCTGGCTTTGCATAATTTCATATTTTGCACCAGTTATATCAATTCCTACTCATGCTCACCCATGCTCTGGTCACCTCCTGGTTGGACTATTGCAATGCACTCTACATGGGACTGCCCATGAGGAGTGCCTGGAAACTTCTGCTGGTGCAAAATGCAGTGGCATCAGCAGTTTTGTGAGCCTCTGGTAACGCATATGTTACACATCTGCTGCCCGAGCTGAATTGGTTACCAGTTTGTTTCTGGGTCTAATTCAAGGTGCTTAGGTTGATATTTAAAGCCCTACATGGCACAGGACTGGGTTACTTGAGGGAGTACCTCTTCCAGATTTTGTCTGTCCATCCCACCAGATCCAACACAATGGGTATGTTACAGGTTCAGTCATCTAGGGCAGGGATGGTCAACCTTTTGAACCTCAGGGACCACCAAACTCATAATTTTAGATCCCAGGGACCACTAACTGGTTCTGTGGGCATGACCTAATTTGTAGGTGTGGCTTGGTGGTCATGTGACTGGCTGGGCATGGTTTGTATGTAAATATTATATATATTTATATAAATATTGACTTTTTACTAAAAAAAAGAGCAATTTTTACCCAAAGCAGGCAAAGCAGGCAGGTAGATTGAGTTGCTCACAGAATCATTCAGTGATCTATCTATCTGCCATCAGCTAGCTCAGTCTGTCACATAAAATTTGCTTGCAAGCAAACTCATAAAATTTGCTAGCAAGCAAACTCACAAAATTAACTCACAATACACCATGCATGTAAATATTGAATTTTTTATTTAAAAAAAGAGCAACTTTTACCCAAAATCAGGCAAAGCAGGCAGGCAGATTGAGTTGCTCACAGAATCACAGATTCATTCAGAGATCTATCTGTCTGCCATTGGCTAACTCAGTCTCTCAAATTTGCTTGCCATGAGTCTGCACTGAATTTGCTTGCAAGTAAACCTTCAGTCCTAAGGGAGATTCAGCTGTGCTGAGCTGAAGATCTAAAGACTAGTTAGAAAACAAGAAATCCAACCATTTCCTGCTTCCTAGCTAATCTAAATCTCCCGACACAACAGAACAGATGATGGTCGGAAAAAGGAAAAATAGCAGTTTAGCAGGCAAGTTTACCAGGTAAGAGTGAGTGGGCGGGGAGGGTTCCTGTGGGCCATGTGGGCAGGGCAGACTTGTGTTTTTGCGCAGCCTGGATTAATTGCTATGTGGGGGTGTTCTGGGGGTGAGATTTCTCTGCAGCCCACCAAAATTTTCTCACGGCCCACCAGTGGGCCACAGCCCACCGGTTGGTGACCGCTGATCTAGGGCAGGGGTCACCAACCTTTTGGTCCTTAGGGACCACCAAACTCATAATTTTAAATCCCGCAGACCACTAATATGAATTTTGACTGATGGTGGCTGCAGTAAAAAAGCAGGAAAATTCCCCACCCCGTTTTCCTACCAATTGATCATTCTTTATTTGGGATCACAGGTTATCATCTTCAGCTCCATTCTCAGGGGGAGAGGGAGAGAAAAAGAGAGACTTTTGGCTTCATGCAAGGAAAGCAGCAGAAGCAGCAGAAGTCTGCCTTTCTCTCTCCCAAACTCCGCCAGAAATGAGTCTTTGTGAGATTTGTCATGCCGGCGCAGCCTCTTGGAGCAGGAGGCCTTGCAGGGTCCCAAAGACTGGTGGAGTTTGAGGAAGAGAAAGAAAGACTTTTGCTGCTTTCCTTGTGTGCAGCCAAAACTAGAAGAAGAAAGAAGTGGAAAGGAGCAGCCCGGTGGCCAGGCCATGCAAGTGGAGCAAGTGGGGCAAGTTCCTCCCTCCGCCCTTTCCCCCCTCCCCTCACTACCCCGTGTTGTTCGCAATGCAAGTGACGCGAGCCTTCTTGTTCCCACAGGCCATGTGGGCAGCACTGCCTTGTGTTCCCATGCAGCCTGGATTAATTGCTTAAGGGAGGGATATTTCTCTGCGGACCATCAAAATTTTCTTGCAGACCACCAGTGATCCCCGGCCCATTGGTTGGTGACTACTGATCTAGGGAGCTTCATCTGGTGGACCCAAGGCAACAGGCCTTTTCTGCCATGGCCCTCACATTATGGATTCTTCACCCACTCCCTCCTGAGATGAGATCCTGAGCTTTTGAAGGCCCCTCAAGGTGTAGTTATGATAGCAGACCTGGAAACCCCAGGTGACAGGTGATGAGTGAAATGGCCCCCTTTTTATTAATATTCCTCCTCCTATTACATTCTGTCTTGTTTAAGTTTTACTTGCATAGTTGATATGTTTTTAAACCATTACAGTACATAATGGTTTTAGCTAATGACTGTTTTATATTTTTCCTGTTTTACTGGATTGTTGTATGCGGCCTTGAGTCCATGAGATGGGTGGCCATATAAATTTGGATTAATAAATAAATATGACTGATGGGTAGGCATGCCTCTGATGTCCAGGAGAAACTGTAAAAGGAAGGTCCTTTAGATAACCAGTTGAGAAAGCTATGCCAGAATGTTGGCTTTTCTTAATGAATTGCTTAAAAGCCCAGCCTTACACTCTCTTGTCCACTAATAGCTTTATTTGTGCTTTATTTCACTTTCACTCCAGTGACTCCAAAGCAGCCACTATCCTAAACTCATCCACCAATATAATTTCCCCCAAATCCTGGAGGGAAAGGCTGAGCTGCATGAAAAGAGAAAACATTGTGGTTTAGTGCACAGATGATTACTGTTTGCATGTTCGTCTCCTTAGCTGCCATCTGTAAGGTGGCAATTTTAAAGACAATGTTTGTAAGTTGCCTTATGGAACCTGGTGTGGAAGGACAGTCTGTAAAACATAAAAAGTAGTCAAATAAAGGAAAATAATTCTAAGTGGTTCTTAATAATCCAATGAGTGTAGATTTAACCCTGATCTCTCTGCTTCTAGTGAACCACTGTGCATATGGATTTCTATCCAAGGAACTTTTGTTTTTATTTGTTCTTTGGGGATCCAATGAGGGCAATAATATAGACAGACAGACAGACAGACTGACAGACAGACAGATAGATGAGAGAGAGAAAGAGAGATTTATGTATGTATGTATGTAGTATTTGCTGCAGGAGCTTCTTCCTTTAATTTCCCCAGAATGTTCTGAAAGCATTCTATAGGCAACGCAATTTTAGGAAACAAAATCATTAGAAGATCATTAGCCATATTGCAGCAAATAGACTAGAGAAATGGGTGAAGAATAATTTAAAAAAAAAAACCAAATATCACAACAGTAATGAAAAGAGACTTCCAAAAGCATTGAGATGTTCACAAATAAATGAAGGAACAAAAGATGTCTTCAATAATAATTATGAATAGAATAGTTGCCTCTTTGTCTCTGTTTCTCCTGCCCGCCTTTCTTCTTCGATTTATCCTTTTTTTCCAATTCTTTGCTGAGCAAGGCATATGTACCTAAATGTATACACTGCACTAAACCACAATGTTATATTGTCTGGATTGGATTCGGTTGTTGAATAAATTCGATCACTGAAGTTCATAAACTACGACTTAGCTTGTTGGGTGAATAAATCATATTTAAGCAAACTATGGCTTAGCAGGCTACATTAAGCCAGTCTGAGACCTGCCACAAGTCCCTTTTTTCCACTGCCATTATAACTTTGAATGGTTGTAAGTCAATGAATGGTTGTAAGTCAAGGACTACTCTTACTGTTTTTCTTCCATATGTCGCTTCTTAGTTGGAGAACCCTGCCTTACATGAGGCTGGTGGTACTTGGGGAAGGGTTTTAAAAGAAACAAAATGAATGGGATATGAATAATATATATGAATAAGTATTTCAATGAAACCATGGCTTGGACAACTGATGGACTAGCTAAAGAAGGCCAGGCAAGCAAACTGATGAGGTCTTGATTCAATTTCATTTTTGCTGTTGTGGCTGATCAGCATCTTTTGCTATGTCTGGCCAAGGGAGAGGTTCACCAATTGATACAAATTAGACAAATAAATAAATAATTGCGGTGGGCTAATCTCAGTCACCTCTCTGACCTGCAGAGCTGGTCGATAGAATGAAAGGCTTGAAGCCATAAGATACAAGCAATAGCAGGAAGCTTACTAAGGAAAACCACTCCGTTGGGACTTCTTTGGGGGAGGTGGCATTTTACTTCTTTGTTCCACCTAGTGGGAAATGGCTACTATTGTCAATCTTCTTTCTTCTCTCCCGTGGGTAAATCTGAGAAGGATAAATTTGCAACTGAATCCCCCAACCCTGTTAGGAGACCCCAAAAAGTGGTTTATTGTCTCTATTTTTGTTTCGCATCCCCCCTCCCCAAAACCCCCAAAGGAGAACGCTACTCCTCCTTTGCCTTGTGAGGCTCAAGAGAGATTAGCTGTGGGTTTTGTCTTTTGTTTTAAATGGGGTTTCTTTTGAGATCGCCATCCAAAGCAACCATGGGAAGTTGGATCAGAATTCAAATGTCAGAGAAGGGGGAACCTGATTGCTGAGGCTCCAAATAAATGGCAATTTTACGTGAGGGACCGTAAACAGGAGAGGAAAGGAAGATGACAATGAATAATTGGGTGGTTCCTTTGTGAGGAAATAAGCTGCTAAGATGCCATTCCTGCAGTTTCCCTCTTTTTTTCTTTCTTTTTTTCTTTCTTTTTTTCTTTCTTTCTTTCTTTCTTTCTTTCTTTCTTTCTTTCTTTCTTTCTTTCTCTCTCTCTCTCTCTCTCTCTCCTTTCTTCCTTCCTTCCTTCCTTCTCTTTCTTTCTTTCTTTCTTTCTTTCTTTCTTTCTTTCTTTCTTTCTTTCTTTCTTTCTCTCTTTCTTTCTTTCCTTCCTTCCTTCCTTCCTTCCTTCCTTCCTTCCTTCCTTCCTTCCTTCCTTTCTTTCTTTCTCTCTCTCTCTCCTTCCTTCCTTCCTTCCTTCCTTCCTTCCTTCCTTCCTTCCTTCCTTCCTTCCTTCCTTCCTTCCTTCCTTCCTTCCTTCCTTTCTTTCTTTCTTTCTTTCTTTCTTTCTTTCTTTCTTTCTTTCTTTCTTTCTTTCTTTCTTTCTTTCTCCAACTCTTTTTCTCTCTTTCTCCCTCCCTCTCTCTTTCTCTCTCCCTCACCCTCCTTCCTATTCTTCTCTTTCTTTCTCCCTCCCTCCTCTCTTTCCCTCCCTCCCTTCCTCTTTTCTCTCTTTTCTCTTTCTCTTTTTTTCTCCCTCCCTCTCTCTTTCTCACTTTCAAAAGCTCAGCTACCAGCACTACTTTCATTAAGATACACTCTTGCTTAAAATACTTAACTGAATTGCACAACAAAATGTAAAAGCAGCGTAAGCAGAAAATGGAAACACTGGCTTGGCCAGGAGCTGGAAGAGGAGAATAAAAATGACCTTGCAATAATTGGAATGGTACAATGTAAACTTTTTACTTGCAAACTGCCTCAGCCTTCAATGTGAAGAAGTGGCCATTTCCAGCTGCAGTTTTTGTTTGGAGCTCTGATTAGCCAAGGAGTAAATGTTCAAATGCTTCTGATAATGTTTTCATAAACATCTTCTAAAAATAACATTTTGGATTCCAGTCTTTTCATGAGGCATAAGCATGTTCTTAACTGAAAATGGTTATTTCATTTGGAACAATTCAACAAAGAATAACGGGCCTTTCCAAGAAGAGATGCAGGCATCTCTCAGGGTTAGTGAGCATTTGGGGATCCAGATGCTCTTAAATTGAGGTTCCTGCAATCCTAAATCTGTGCAGAAAAAGCTGACACCTGCAAGGCCCTTGGAATTATTTCTCCTGGAGAGTTGATGGAACTTGGGAAGAAAGATTGTTTTGAAATCTGCTGGGATAATAGCAGGGGAAGAGAAAAAAACTCACCTCACCAAATCACAAACTAAATTTAGCTGTTAACCATCATGCTGTAACTTTGGCATGGTATCTCACAGGTAGTGTGTCTGTGACAGCAGCCAGGAAGCTAACCAATTCTCCAAAGGATCAGAGACAGGTTCCAACCAAAACCTCTATTGGAGAAATTAAAGCTTCTCTTCCCGGTTTAACATGTGGTCATGGAAAGGATGCCACCAAGAACGAGGGCCTTGCAATAATCAGTGAGAAATGTTGGGAAGCCTAAAAGGGCAGCATTGTAATGTGGTACCAGGGCTTAACACATCTTGAGCCATTTCTCTCGCTCATATAAGCATACACTGGCAATATCTTGACGGGCAGAGTCATACCTCACCTCTCTTCTGGCTTCTTCAGTCTTTCAATCCCCATGCTCAAACCAATTGTCATGCTGTCTAGACAGTTACCTTTTAAAAACAAATACACGAGTTGAAATCAACTAAAACTAAGGAAAAAATGTCTGTCTGTCTATTTATATCTTCTCTCTCTCAGCTCTCTCATCTTATCTCTCTCATATCTCTATCACATATCTACCTACTTACATACCTACCTAATCTATCATCTTCCTATCTATCATTCTGTCTGTCTGTCTATCTGTCTATCTATCATGTCTCTCTCATCTATGTCTGTCTGTCTGTCTGTCTATCTATCTATCTATCTATCTATCTATCTATCTATCTATCTATCTATCTATCTACCTACCTATCTATCTATCTATCATGTCTCTATCATCTATTTATGTCTGTCTATATTCTCTATCATTATGTCTCTATTTATCTTTCTATTTATTCATTTATTTATCTATGTCTGTCTGCCTGTCTATCATATCTCTCCCCCCCCCCCATACAGGTGAAACGGTCTTTGATAAAATAAACCAATTTGAACACAGACTACAAGCATTAAGACTTCAGTGAAGAACTATCATAGGTATAACTAGAGACAGATAAACAGGAGGGTTAACAGTTATTGTTATTTCAACACTTGGAACAAGTTCAATCAAGTCAAACCTGTTCTTAGGGAGGTTCTGTTGAATCTTGCAGGGTATTAAACAAACCTTGGCAATATTATAAGTAAGTGCTTCACTCTGATCAGCTGAAAGATAATTGAGATAGAAGTCAGCACAGTCTGGATGTTGACTAATTGAAACAAAATGAGGTGATAGTCTTGGGACTCTGAATATTGTGCTATTCTTGTGAGAACCTTAACTGCAGCCTTCACTTCTTGGGTTCTCTCTCAGAGTCTTCAGACCGGCTTCTTTGCAATGCCTGATATATTGATGGCTGGCATATAAACATCAAATGGTGACGGAGAAATATTTGTACTGCTCCTAGGCTGTGGAATATCTTCTCTTGAGAGTTCTGTTAGTCCCCTAGAGTCTTTTTCTGGAAGAGCAGACAAATCACCAGGTTCTTACTTGTGAAGTAAAAGAGGCATTGATTTTAATGTATTTTTGGATTGTATTTCATTGATTGAGGAAGACAGCTTGGTGTAATAGTTAAGGCATCTGGCTAGAAACAGAGTATAGGTTCTACTTCTGTGTTAAGTACAAAGCCAGCTGGTGATCTTGGTTAGTTACATCATCTCAGTCCTAGGAAGGCGGCAAGGGCAAATTTCTTATTAAAAACTTTGAAACTGGCTCAAAGGTGCACACACACACATGCACACACACAATTGTATTGGTATGGTAAACCCCATAACCATAATGGGGTTTGTTTGGTTTAGACTTGGGTTTATTTGTTACTTCAATACATATGGCAGCCCATCTCAAATTAATGACTCTGATAACAACAATACTATATAGCTCTATAACTATAGTATTGTTGTTATCAGAGTCAAATACACACACACACACACATAGAAACACACACGCATATACACAAAGACACACACACACACACACATATTATATATAGAATTCAAATCCACTCAGAGGCCGCTTTGATTTAGCTCTTGTGACTTGGGTTATTCTGTAGACTGCAGATAAGGAAGCTACGACTTAACCCAATATATAAAGCCATCCTGTAGTGGAGAATTTGGCGTTATGAGAATCTCAGACTTTTAATTTCCTAAGAAAAGCGAAGGTAGTATTCAACTTGCGACCATTTGTTTCGTGAGTGTTAAAAGTTACAACAGCACCGAAGAACGTGACTTACGAGCAATCTTGCATTTTTGACTCCTGCCGTGTTCTGGGTCTCACGTGATTGTCAGTTGCAGCCTTCTCAGCTGGCTTCCAACAGGCAAAATCAAGAGGGAAACCAGCAGGGAAGGTTGCAAATTGCAGTCATGTGATATCGCCACTTGCACCAGAAGTAAATTCTCATTGTAGCAGATGCAAATTCCTAAGGCCATTGGGGTGTGTCTGCGTGTATGAATGACTTCTATCAATGTATACTCAGAAAGAGAAACCCTTGAGTCCAAGGAGGTTTTTCCTTCAAGTAAGTAGGCATGGGATTGTAATCTGAATTAGATTCTCAGAGGATGTAACTTTGGTGTCTAGTTATTCTAACTCTCCCTCTTCCCCAGCCCCTAATTAGATAATGTGGAATAAATTATGCAGAAGGTGCAAATGAATTCAATTTCCATAATTTATGCAACTTGCAGACAATGACAACCAAAGATGTTTTGATGCCTGAAGCAAAGAAATCAAGCACGGCACATCCTCCGAACCTCTCTGTACATAAATAATGCATTAATAATAGAGCTAATTGATCAATTAATTGATTCCCTTAGTGCACTGATTTATATTGGGCGTGATTAAAAACAAGAATTGTTCAAATAAAAAGGCTGCTCTATTTGTTTTCATATTATACACATCTTGCTTCAGCAGACAGTCTTCAGCAAAAATAAAAGTATTACTATTTGGGATCAGCAGTTCTTTCTCCAAAGAAAAGATGGGATGACCAAGTACAGCCAAAATGTTCCTTTGTAGATTTAGGCTTTGTTTACACACCAGAGTCATGACTTATTTTAAGCATGCTTCACCAAATGTGCTCCAGTGACCTGATTAATAGCCAAAAAGGAACAAAATCCATTTAATGATAGCTTGTCAACATTCCATGTTTCCTGGAGCATTATAATGTCATGATGGGAAAGGAAGTCGATAAAGAAAGGATCTGTAGTGAATGTGGTTAGCTGGCAGGGAATGATCTGATTAATATATCCACACTAACTTTACACAATGGTGTAAACAAGGCTCAAATAACTAAAATAAACAAATACAACTACAGGTCGTCCTCAACTTACAATAGTTCATTTAATGACCATTCAAAGTTACCACAGCACTGAAAAAAATGACTTATGACGATTTTTCACAGTTAGAACCTTTGTAGCATGTGATCAAAATTCAGTTGCTTGGCAACTGGTTTATACATATGACTGTTGCTGCATCCCAAGGTCCTGGGAATCCCCTTTTGTGATCTTCTCACAAGCAAAATGAATGCAGAACCCAGATTCACTTAACAAGTAGGTAATTAATGTATCAACGGCAGTGATTTATTTAACAACTGTGGCAAGAAAGGACACAAAATGGGGCAAAACTCACTTAATAAATGTCTTGCTTAACAACTGAAAATGTTGGGCTCAATTGTGGTTGTAAGTTGAGGACTACCTGTATTTAGGATTATGTGTAAATCTTATTTTTGGGGGGTCTTTGGTGTTGCCTTCTTCTGCCGAATTGTAGCTCTCCAGGGCAGCATTCAAAACCAGAAGCTTTTCATTATTTCCTGTCTCGGTAATACAGAGTTTGTGTGTTGTTAAAGGGCACTTTAATGAATGCTGTAGTTGAGATTGTATCAGTTCCAAAGTACTTCTTCCAAATCACTTTTTTTCAAGCTCTATAAAGCATCCCTTATCCAGGTACTTAACAAGCCCAGGTCTGGTTGAGTGACTCTTGCTTTGGTTACCATTGTTCCTGGGCACTGCATTTCTCAAAGCACAATCCGTTGACCACACAGTGAATGAGATGTATAAAACAAAGAGCTAGAGGCATAACAGCCAGATGTCTGAAGGTTTGCTAAAAAGAAGAATTGTCTTTTCTACTTTCAGCCTTCTCTGGTAAACCAACAGGAAACACAACTAGAAGAACTAATTCTGCTTTATTATAGGGCTGTTTCAACAGAATCTTGTAAGTCTGAAAGTACAATACTCCCAACATCACCTTTTCAGCCTGATAATTTAGGGGAGGTCCCTGCTGAGCCTTTTCTTTTCCCACTATGCAGCTGAGGGTTATGCTGCCTCTTAGCTAACCGTTCCCTAGGCAGCATCTCTTCCTCATCTCCCAAGGTCATTCTTACATACGTGTTACACGTAGCTAAAGAAAAGGGAGAATATTGTATTTCTCATACCAATATTTGGAAAATATGGATACTCAGATTGGGGTTCTGTAATGTTTCGTCCCTAGAAGGTAATTGAAGAATTATGGAGATGTATTTTTTTTTATTTTGCTTCCACATATGATGGGTGGGTCTCTGTTGTATTAACATACCCAAACTTCCTTGTCAATATTCCCTGGTGATCTTTCTAGTTTTCTTAAGCTTGTAAGTGAGGAGATGCATCACCCAACCAACATTGTGAACAATTGACAGGCACAATGCCAAAACACATCTAGAACCTGAGCTGCAATTCTGCATAGAGCAATGAAATCGACTGAGTTGGGTGGAAGTGGAATTAGCTGAATGTAGTTTCAATCATCAGTGAAGATGATAGTATTTAAAGTATACCTAACACACCAATTGTCACAATCCTCAACCAAGTATCTTGGGCAGGATGCTAAATTAGAAAATACACAGGACAGATCTGAACTGAGAAGCAGGCTTTACAGCTGTTATCCCAGCACTTTGCTAACTAATGAAAATCCCACTCCAAGGTAATGGATCAAATGTAGGAGATCCAGGGTGTAATCTGCGGGATGGATCTTAGGCAGTAAAAAACACCATCTTCCTTGAACACAGAAATAGATGAGGTTGGGCTAGATCAGATGTATTTAGGTATTTTAATGCTCTCTGTGCCTAAATAGCTTAGCACCCCAGTCACCTCGAAAAGGGCACCAGTGTGTGATGAAGTTGTGTGCTAAGACTGACCACCTCAATCTTAACTGAATATCTGTATAAAGTACTTCCAGCGGTCAACTTTTCTTGTTCTCCCTTTTGCTCCCTACGTCTTACACTCAACTGTGGGAGAAGCAGTGTTGCCAAAGGCTTTCAGGAATTGAAGAGTGGATGCCCTCTTGAGACCTGGGCCTTGGCAAGTAGGTCTTTGACAACTCGCCATGGCCACCTCACTGCAAGGACAACTTGCCGCAGGACAAGAGTTACACTAATCTCAACAAAATAGTCAAATAGAATCATTAAAGAAAGGATGCCAAAGGAGGGACAAAATAAAATGTGAATGACAAAAATTAAAATAATTTTAAACAATTAAATTGATTTGCTGGCGAGCTGGCTGAGGTGAGTTGTCCCATTCCGTTGGTAAAGGTACCTGATGAAGTTCAATGGATGACATCTACCCCAGGTGTCTCTTTTATTGAAAGCTAGTTGAGTACCTTTCAAGAGCTGTGTTTCAGCACAGCTTTTGTTGTTTACTGTGGTAGGGCTTCCATTAATTCTTCTTTTTAAAAAACATCTTCCAAGCCTCTGCAGGTGCTTGTGTCAACCAAACAAGGATCCTGCTCATTTGCTCTCATGTGTGGCTAATTTAAACCTCACCCCTGTCATCTCTCACAGTTGTGGTGTTGGAAAATAAATATCCGGACGCTTGTCTGCAAAGAAGAACCAATGAGCTGCAGCGTTTAAACAAACAGGCATCACTAAGTTGCCCATTTTAGCTTGAAGCTCTCTCCTTTCAACTTTCCTTTTTGTGGTGACGGCTGTGTTATTTCAGCTCAGGGCATCTTGTGATGAGTAGAAACTGCTAGTTTTGCACATTGGTTTTATGAATTTGCCTGAAGATAGTTCTTTGCAGCCAACAAGGAATCCCACAGGTCTTTAGGCCTCTCGTATAAAAATTCAGTTTTGCATTTCAGCAGGAAGGTTGTGTTACAATATGAAATACAGGTAGTCCTCAACTTACAACAGTTCTTTTAGTGACTGAAGTTACAACAGTACTGAAAAAAGCGACGTATGACCGTTTCGCACACAAGACCGTTGCAGCATTCCCCCATGGTCACATGATCAAAATTCAGTTGCTTGGCAACTGACTCATATTTATGACAATTGCAGCATTCCAAGGTCACGAGATCCCCTTTTGCGACCTTCTGACAATCAAAATCAATAGAAAAGCCAGATTCATTTAACAACCATATTGCTGATTTAACAACTGCAGTGATTCACTTAGCAAAGGTGGCAAGAAAGGTTGTAAAATGGGGCAAAACCCCACTTAACAAATGTCTCACTTAGTAACAGAAATTTTTGGCTCGAGGACTACCTGCATAGACCTAGCGTTGCATCTTCTTTTGGGGTTAGGGGGAGGAAGGAAGAGAGAATAATTGCCACCCAACTGGACGCTACTGAGAAAGAGTTAAATCAAGCCAGCAAACTGCGGGACTGCCACTCTGTGATTTCCCCCACCCCGAAAGGTCGTCATCAGAAATGCTAAGGATTGTAAGTCAAGACGCTGGAAGAGCTGTGTTTTCCTCGGCCTTGAGCTAAAGGAGTGAAATTGAAGTCTTGAAAATTAGAAAGCTGCCAGATTTTTTCTTTTTCCCAAATAGCCTCATCATATTTATAGTTTTCACAATCTGGATGCCTTGGTTCAAAGCATGAGAGAGACAATTTAAGTACCAAAAACTGTTCCTTGGGAAATAAGCTGGTGTACATTTCAAAACACCTTATCCAGGTTTAAGCACGCTCTCCATAAAATGGGGGGTGGATGGGATTGAAAAAGCAAAGGAATAAGGAGAATATCTCTAAGGAGGAAAAGAGAACGATGGGAAGCAGTAAATAGCATTGTGCCAACTAACTGCGTGTGGCTTTTCCCAATTAAAGCAGAGTGTTCCTTTTTTTAAAAGAACAATCCATATAGGCAATAAAGCATGTGCACCTCCTGCTGAACAGGGAAGTTACTCTATTTAGTGATTTGCATGTTATATTTTTCTCTTGCTGTCCAAGATTTTTCTCCCTCTATTCATATATATCCCCTGGTTATAACATGCTGCAGAATGATGCTCCAGGTTTCTACAACAGGCTGCACAATGGTAGCAATTTCCTGCAATCCAGAACAACTTCACCGATGAACGTGCATTTTCTCAGCTGCAGCAGCACAAAGTCTTGGAAAACGAAGTGATGCTCTGCGGGGAAATTGCTCTCTTCTGCTGTGATAACTCTGGCTGATTTGCAGGGGCAGACATGACAAGCCTGCCAGATGCATATCGCCTGAGAGAGAATGCTGAGATTCGCTTAAAAACAAACCAGGGAGCCCCATATCAGAAGCAGTCGCTGTTGGGAAAGGTGTTTTCTGGGAGCATACAAATGGCTGCATCAGGACCTGTCCCACATCTAATTTCTGGGTCAATTATTTTGATAAAATTAGTTGACAGAAGCTCCCTTTGAGGAGGAAGGAAGGAAGGAGGGAGGGAGGGAGAAGGAGGAAGGGAGAAGGAAGGAAGGAAGGGGGTGGAAGAGAGAAGGAAGGAAGGGGATGGGAGGGAGGAAGGAAAAGGAAGGCGAGAAGGAAGGAAAGGAAGGAAAGAAGGAAGGAAAGGAAGCGGGGAGGAGAAAGGAAGGAGTCTTAAGTTCTTCTTTGTAGCCAACCCAAGAGAAAAACCTCTGCAGATCAATGTAACTGCAAGCTTTTCAGAAACATAACATTGGGTGTGGTGGGTGCTGAAGCAGCAACTGAAATGTGTTGCAAACCCCAAATGCAATTGGACTATTGACACTCAGTTGCGTCTTCCAATGCCTCGTTTTCCCTTTGAAGAATCTGCTGCCAGAGGCGGCCACTTTACAGTGCAGAATAGAGTCATCTTTGAAGTTGGCAGTTGTAAAATGAGGACGGGGCAAATTCTGGTAAGGGAGGGGTAGCCATCCTGCCAAAGTCTTACAAGGAGCAGGGCGATGTTCTTGTGGTCTCGCAGGGCATTTTTTTTTTTGACTAGAGATATATTTTTCATTTCTTTTGCTGTTCGGGAAGACACGGTTTGTTTCCATTGTTTCTGTCTCCACAATGGCATTTACCTCCTTTTTACACATCTTAATCCTGCTTTGTTCTGACATAAAGCTGATGTTTGTAGTTATACTTAGAGAGTTCACCCCTCCATTCGCCCCTTCCCTCCCTCTCTAATTCTCCATGTTTTTCTTGTTATCCTATGATTTAGGGAATGTCGTTCAAATTAAGGGCTGCTATGTGTTACATCTGTGAATATCCTGGGGCAGATATTTCTAATAAACGGTGGCATGTCTGCTTTTGACTTTGGTGTTCTTGGAGAAGGTGCCACAGGTGGTTTAAGGCTGAAGATAGTGTGGTAGGGAAGCCACCAGGCCCCACCTGAAAACCTTCTTTCAGCATGTGCTCGAAGGATGTCTCTTGGGTTTTCAGGCGTGAAATAACTTTGCTCAGTCTTCAATGAAGAGGCAAGCTGGTTGGTATCTTGAGAGGGGGAGAGAGCCAGCCAGCCAAAATGTATTTAGAAAGCATCTGGAGGAGTGAATAAAGGATGCCTGGGAGTGGGTGAGAAAACAATGAAATTCAAGCATTAGGCTTGGAGATCGCCGTTATGTACACCATCTGCATTTGGGAAAAAGAGCTGAGTCGAGAGCATTCACACATTTCCTTCAGTGATCTTGTAATTTGGCTACATGCAAAAAATTCAATACAGGTAGTGAATTATGACCCCAACTGACTCCCAACATTTTGTGGCGAAGCGAGACAGTTGTTAAGTGAATTTTATCCCATTTTACAACCTACCTTGCCACCATTGTTAAGTGAAATCACTTGCAATGATTAAGTTAATAACCTGATGGTTAAGCAAATCTGATTTCCCCATTGAGTTTGCTTGTCAGAAAGTTGCAACATGACCTGTGACAGAGTAGCCATAGTAAATATGAGTCAAGCACCTGAATTTTGATTGCTTGACCATGGGGATGTTGCAATGGTCATAAGTGTGAAAAGCGGTCATTAGTTACTTTTTTCAGTGTGGCTATAACTTAGAGCGGGCACTAAATAAGCCTTTGTAAGGATAGCATCTTCAAAATTGTCACCCCTCCTAACAAGCAGCCATCAAAGACCACCCTGGAACTATGGAAAATGAATCAGGAGCTACCAGGCAACTAGACACAACCACACAACTGTCTTCCCCTGCTCCGGAGCAATCTTGGCTTGTATGGAAATCACTAAATAGACTGTGCCTTGGGATAGGAAGGGCAAAGGCCAATCTAAGAAAATGGGGCTTCCCTATAAAACAAGGATCTCCAACCTTGGCAATTTTAAGCCTGGCAGACTTCAACTCCCAGAATTCCCCAGCCACCTAGCTGAGGAATTCTGGGAATTGAAGTCCGCCAAAGTTGCAAAGGTTGGAGACCCTTGCTATAAAAGATACTCTATGTGAATGTGGAGAAGAGTAACCCATCTCATGATGTCCTTCAAGATGCATGGAGAAAGACCTCATGCCATCCAAGTGGCCCGATCCTGGGATGACATCATCTAGTTTTAAACTCATTTATTTTATATACTTTTCACATGTACTATATCTCTATGACTTATTTAATACTTATTTTACCTGCTCAGCGTTGAACATTCTGTGTCTATAATTCGAAGGTGCTTCTGACACAAATAAAGAACTGAAAAAAGTTACGAAGATGTTCTCCTTTAAGGGGGGAAAAATTGAGCCAATTTCCATCAAATTGAAGGGGAACCATTTTGTAAATATAGAAGAAACTTACCTGACCACTAACGAGGAACCCAGAGGCTTCGTTCCCATTTCTCCCTGGGCCTCTCAGAGGAGGACGAAGTCTGCTATTTCAGCAGCTTCACAGTGAAAGAAAGAAAAAAAGCCTTGAGTAAATATTTAGTTTTGTCCCCAAAGCTAATATCACAAAAGCAAAGCCTGCACTTAGGAGAGGTTGCAGCCGAACCGCCAAGCTTTGCAGCTGGAGGCTCGTGGCTAACATCTGCCCTTGAGAAGGAGCAGCAACAGGCAACTTCTGTTCCTGCCAGCTGGGATTCTTCTCTCTGATGGTTCTTCAGAATGCGATGCCTGGCCATGTAATCTGGCCTCCAGGCTAAAGGAGCTGGCTTGGTTTCTTAACATGGGGCGCAGTTGAATCCATTAACATTGGGATCTCATTTCCCCCCATATTCAGTTTATTTTAATCCTTGGCTAGATCACTATAGCCTGTATATCCTAACATATGCATGTTCATACCAAAGTTTGTGTTACATAAATATTTTTCCAAACACTTTTCCTTCATCTAATGGGGTTTTAGGCTGTTTTACACCATCAACATATTTTTTTTGCATTTTCCCCTTCCAATTTATATACATTCCCCCTTTTTTTAGATTGCTAGAGGTACTTCAGAAGGACATTGTGTGTTGATTGAGGAAGTGAGACCTTGATCATAGGATCAAAATGCAAATGGAGCAAAATTCTCCAGATGTAACTGCAGCTATTTTCATGGGAAGCCCAAGAGATTTTCTGCTTGTCTAGCAAAGTTGGCTTTCTCCATGGTTGTCTTTACATAAGTTGACTGAGAGTTGAGGCATTCAGCTACTTTTGAAGTTGTGGAGAAGCAGGGACAGGACTGGCTACATATTAATCTCAATTCTCTATCTCTGTCTCCTGTCTGTCTGTCTGTCTGTCTGTCTGTCTGTCTGTCTGTCTCTCTCTCTCTCTCTCTCTCTCTATCCATCCAACTATCTATCTATCTATCTATCTATCTATCTATCTATCTATCTATCTATCTATCTAATCTATCATCTCTCTCTCCTATCATCTATCTTCAATATTATCTCTCTTGATGACACGATTGAACAGATATGTATATACCTACAGTCTATATATACATGTGAATACAATGCAAACAAGTGAACCAGAGAATTGAAAATGTCATATAGTTATAACTTTCTAAAATATCAATAATTAATTATGAATAATTACATCTCTTCTGTGTCCTGTAACAGATTAAAAATCACTATTGAACTTAAGCTAAAAATGAATACTATAGCCAGAATCAGTGGCAACACAATATAAATCAAATGAAATTGTGCACTGTAATAAGTTCAGATCATATTATTAAAATCTATTCTGATTTAAACAGCTCATAAAATTAAAGATTCTGTGCATTAAAAAAGCCAAATTTCAAATATGGTATCAACCCATGTTTTACATTATAATCTAAGAATGGTCCCCAGGTTGAGCTGAAATCTGTGTCAGGTTTGTTTCTCAGATAGGAAATTATTCTAGATACTGAAGCATATTCCCAAAGCTTACTTAGACATTCATCCATTGACGTTATACATTTTAAGGCTTATATAATTAAGCAATTAGAACCATTTTTCCCCCATTTTTGAACACAGGGTAGTGTTTAAACCTTATAGCAATGGTTTTGTCTCTTAAATCAGGGGTCTCCAACCTTGGCAACTTTAAGACTTGTGGACTTCAACTCCCAGAATTCCTGGGAGTTGGTCCACAAGTCTTAGAGTTGCCAAGGTTGGAGACCCCCATCTTAAATCATCTTTGAACGAGGAAGGAGGTCTAGAAGTATTATCCCCTTCCTCAATATGAACATGTCCCTGATCATACCTTCTGTGTGCACACACATGCACACCCACGCATACAGCTATACCCGGTGACCAGAACAAATATCCAGAATTTTTTTCTGGGTAAGTAAGCAACAATTAAAAGGTTTTGTCCTAGCTGGAGAATCTTGAAGTGTGTGAGATCGCTGCTGTGATAGGTGAATTAATCAATAATCCTAGCGCTTATCAGAGTTTAGGATTTCAAGGTTATTGATCACTGCAGCCTACAGATAACACTTCTCCCTGGTGTCTCAAATGATGGCCTCTTTTTTGTGTGTGTCTGTATATGTTCCAGCCTCAGCTGGGGTTCTGGCTTTTAAGCTTTGCTTGGGGTCAAGGGGTTTCTTTTCCTTTGGCACAAATTAGGCATTGTATTTTGGATTCATGGCAATGGAAACATATGTTCCTTCCCAGATCATTTATGGGAATAAATATTCTCAGAGTTTGGCCCATTGCCTTACTGGTGGCATGTTTGAGAACTTTGGCACGATTTTATTTTGTTGATGGAGTGATTCATATGGTTTCTCTGGCAGACATACAAAATAAAATAAAAAAATAAATATGATCAACAAATTAAGGCATACCAACCATAAAATCCTAGCTTTAAAAGAGATTTTTGAGATGGCTTCTCTTTGTCTTCTCTGTATGACATAGAGTGGGATTGTCCTAGCATATTAAAGAAATGGTGTGATGAGGAGGTGGGTATTATTTTGTGAAGTTAGATAAATAAATTGATTTGATGTAAATTAGTCAATATTGTTTATCCCCCTTTAATCAGGAATGAGGGGAAAGTGGGGATCCCCCCCCCGCCCCAGATATAGCCAATAGTGATTCTTATAAAAATTGGTAAGTAAGTAAAAAAGTAAGATGACAATGGTCCTAAGGCCAAATGTAAAGCCATGAGTAAATTTGAAAATGGGAGATCCAGGTAAAAACTGAATTTCCAGGTTGAGTGTGGTAGGAATCCAGTTTGATTAATAAAGAGAAGCAAAACATCAGTGCTTTTTCCCAATCATAACCTAAGTAAGCTGAGCCCAACATTCTCTCTCCTGTTGCTAAGACATTAACATTTCATCTACCAATTGATAGAGTGGATAATTAATTTTCAAATTAATTTCTTTTAAAAGATACTCTATTAGCATGGGGAAATGATGTAAGGAACAATGTGGGGAAAAGATGCTGCCTAGGAAATAATCAGAGAAGAGAGGCAGGAGCCCTGAGTAGCCGCTGAGTAGCCACTGAGTAGTGGTCAAAAACAGAAACTTAGGAAGGACTTGTCCAAATGGATGAAGCAGTTAAAAGTGGCGATGGGAGATTTGTACCTTCAGACTTGCAAACAAATCTGTTAATGGAGCTGAAGAGCAGATAGAACTGGAGGAGGTGGAATTAAATATGTCATCAGCTTAGAGTTGTTGCATTCCCATAAGCGCTCAAAGTCCAACCCCTCCTGAATTCCATTAACCCTTATGTGGTACCAATTTAGTATTGAACTTTAGTTGACCACATTCTTGTGTGTAGGCTTTAATATTCTATGCTGTAGCTTATCCAGTGGTCCCAATTATTTGTGCCTGATAGTAGCCTTATAATAAAGTAGAATGAGCTCATCTAGTCATGTTTATTGTCTGGTTCACCCTGGAGGGCAGACACGTGCAAATCTTGGGGCTGTTGTTTGTGTTAAAGCCTCTTCTGACTTTGTGCCTGCTGTGAAGCATCAATTTTCATCTAGAAATATGCTTTTGTTTTCTTCTGAAAGAGAGGTCTCAATTCCCATTGATTAACTAAAGCAGAGAGTTGGCAAGATGTCTTTAATAAAACCATAATCTTTGTGAAAGGCCTTTCTGATTTTTATCTCTCTGATTGTTTCTTGCCCTGGGTCTTTAGATATTTGAAGAAGGATGTCATGTTTACCCTCAATGTTCTCCAGGCTGAAAATATTCCAACTGCAACATTCTTTAAAGGACTTTCCCTCCACACATTCTACAAGTTGACCATTGTCGTTGCTTTTTATACAGTCATATCCTATTTCGTTCCTAGGTGTGCAAATATATGCATGTTTGAAGGCCATCGTGTTTACCTTTCCCACATTTCATTCCATTGTTTGGGGCTGGCTTTCCATTTTCTCAAGAAGGTTTGGGATATTATAGAGTATTAATTTCCCTACTTGTGCTTAAAGCCATAATAGTTGATAAAGGAATTATCTAACCTGAAAGAAGTGAAAGATGGAATTTGCCTTGATGGGTGTGTGTGAGAAAATTCACATCTCTGGCAATTAAATCATGGTTTGACATAGAATCTAAAGCAGACAATAATCCCTCAATTGTCCCAAAGATGTTTTTTTCAAACGGCAACTGGACTTCCTATGTTTTTCTCTTGAAGATGTTTCACTTCTCATCCAAGAAGCATCTTCAGTTCTGACTCATCCAAGATGATTATTGGTTGAGAAGCACAACATCTTCAAGACAAAAAAAACAAACAACACAAAAATTCCTGTTGCCTTTTCAAAAAGCAACTTTGGGACAACCATGACCTGGATGACTGAGAATCTCCAT
This sequence comes from Hydrophis major, assembly GCA_033807585.1. Taxonomy (NCBI): domain Eukaryota; kingdom Metazoa; phylum Chordata; class Lepidosauria; order Squamata; family Elapidae; genus Hydrophis; species Hydrophis major. The sequence continues at coordinate 28,253,396 of CM066334.1, read as the reverse complement.
AAATCCCTCAGTTGGTTCCTTGATAACTTGCCCTTCCTTGTTTTGGGGCTTCCTGATCTTCCCCTGAGTTAATACTTTCTTTTTTCTACTTCTTGAACCTCAGCTTCTCGTCCTCGCCTTGAGGATTCATCTCCACGGATCATAGAGCATCCGTCCGACCTTATTGTATCTAAGGGGGAACCAGCGACACTCAACTGCAAAGCCGAAGGACGACCCACACCCATCATTGAGTGGTACAAAGATGGTGAGCGAGTGGAGACGGACAAGGAAGATCCCCGGTCTCATCGCATGCTGCTGCCCAGTGGCTCCCTCTTCTTCCTGCGCATCGTGCATGGACGGAGGAGTAAACCAGATGAGGGCGTATATGTTTGTGTCGCAAGAAACTATCTGGGTGAGGCTGTCAGCAGGAATGCCTCCCTGGAGGTAGCCAGTAAGTAGATTTTTTTTGTCTGAACATGATGACCTGGATATATTGGATGTCCTGCGATGTTAGTTTGACATGAGTAGTGAGGAGTTATGGGTTGGTAAGGAGTTACCTTGAACTTGGGTTACACATTGTGTGCACCAGATCTGGATTTTGAGAGGAATAATCTTGTGGCAGTCTTCAGATGTATTTAGTAGGCTGCTGAATTGTAGCTTTGCAATTTCCCATTTCATTGGAAGGAAGCCATGTTATATATCTGGAGGTTACAATAAAGCATTTTGGAAACTGGATGGGTTTTTTTAATGTTAAGCTGAAGAATTTTAGGCTTTGAAAAATATATTTGTCAAAATTTACTTGTGTGCCCAAATACATAAGAATCTATAAAATGTTGCACATAGCCTCACCCAGCAGGAGAATTGCTCTTCAAATTTTTTGGCAGTTGCTCAATATTCTTCTCTAGAAAATTTCATTTTCTTCCTTCCTTTTCTTTTCTGTTCTCTCCCAGAAGTGTCACTCAATATTCCATAGCTGCTTAATCTTTATTTCATTCAGCTCCCTTGGGGAGTTTTTAGATATAGATATAAATATAAAAAAATGAAAGTATCTTTCTATCTCTGCAAACCTTGAAGCTGAACTTGGCAGTATCTTGTTGTGTTTCAATGCTGCATGAACCCATCTTGTGGATATTAAATATTTATTTCTGGTTTGACATGGAATTGGTTGTAGAGGGTTTGATCGGGTTTATTTTTGCTGTAGTTTCAGCAATAATATAGCTTTAGGAATTCACCAACTAGTCTAGACTTTTTAAACTATAGTACAGCCCAACAGTAGACCCAAGATTAAACCATGATAATCTAACTATAGTATTGTATGAGTTATTGCTTTGCTTGCAGTACAACATCATCCTTCTCTATCATGGACATCCTTTAGATCAGTGGCCCCCAACCTTTTTTGTGCCATGGCCCAGTACCGGCATCACAAAATGATCCGCGGCCCGGTACTGGCATCAGCATGCATGGCAAGGCGAGCCGAGTGACCGGCCAGCCAGCCGTCCCCCGCTTCTCTCCACCACCTTTAACTCCTCCTTTGTACCTTTGTTGATGGGCTTCGGGACCGCTTCGGGACGATCACTCGCTTGCCTTGCCTTGGGTGCTGAAAGATTCCTCGCGCCTTAGTTTTGTTCGAAGCCGCACCCCCCTTCAATGAAACTAAGGCGTGAGGATTCCTTCAGGACCCAAACGCTACTTTCCAACCAGAAAAGCTCACCGGAAGCACTTTCTCATCAAAACAAGATGGCGGTGCCCAGCAAACCGGTGGCCCGGTAGAAAATGTTCTACAGACTGGTACCGGTCCAGGGCCCGGTAGTTGGGGACCCCTGCTTTACATGCCTGGACTTTAGCTTTCAGAATTTACAGTCATTGCTGAAAATTTGGAAGTGGAAATTATGAATCCAGAAAGTACCAAGGCTGGGAAGAATGATGGACAGTATTGAAAACTTCAATCTTGGTATCAAGACTAACATTGGGGCCCACTTTTCTTTTCTTTGTAATATTCACTTCAAAATTACTTGACTCTTTCTGTCTGCTTAGCACATGTATTTTTGTACTATCCTTTACGGCTGACTGTGAACCATATGGTCTCCTAGATATGTATCCTCTAGATACATTTGGGATTACACATCTTGATATTCCCATGCTGCTTGTAATAGCAACTGAGCTGGAAGGTTCGAAGGTAATACTGTTTCCAGTTGCTGGCGATCATGGTATGCTGTTGCTTTTCAGTAGAAGTTTGAACTTCTGACCATCTTAGTTGTGTGAGGTTGGTACAGGGAATGAATGAAAAAAGGTTAGCTTAGTCTCACAAATGAAGGCGTCCCTGCATAATGTTGTAGGATCTTACTTGGGTTGGTCACTGGGATCAGAGGTTTAGTCTTCCAAACTTTCAGACTCCAGCAAGAGTCCAAAAGCTCATTAGCTTAGTTTAGCCGAGACCACAGTTTTCTGTCTGCCGTGAAGCAATTTTTACATATCTTCCAGTTTTATTTCTTTTATTGTTAGCAGGTTAGATGAAGGTTTGATGGCCTGTGAAGTCAGATATTCTAGTATTGATGGATGCTTACTGGCTTTGTTCTTAGTGACAGGTTTAGAATTTCTTCCTATGTATCATTGATATTGTGTTTTGCCATGTTTTTAATGTGTTCTTAGCTGTCCAGGGATGCATCTATGAGAGGAATCATCACATAAGTCAATTGAATTCATTAATTAATGTTGCTTGAGCATCTTCTATGTCATATTTTACTTTGACCTCTACTTTGATGAGTTCCTGATACTCTGTCGCAGCGTCTTTCCTTCCTTGTAGAAACAGAACTGATCTGAAAATAAGGAATCGAAAGCTCAGAATAATAGAACAGAATAATAGAATTGGAAGGGACCTTGGAGGTCCTCTAGTCTAACCCCCTGCTCAGGCAGGAGACCCCTTACCATTTCAGACAGTGTTGGGAAATTCACAACTTCTGGAGACAAGCTATTCCACTGATTAATTGCTCTGTTAGGAAATTTCTCCTTAATTCTAGGCTGCCTCTCCCCATGCTTAGTTTCCATCTGTTGTTTCTTGTTCAGGTGCTTTGGAGAATAGTCTGACCCCCCTCTTCTTTGTCACAGCCCCTCAAATATTGGAACTCTGCTGTCATGTCACCCCTAGTCCTTCTTCTCATTAAACCAGGCATACCCAGTGCCTGCAACTATTCATTATATGTAGCTCAAGACAACTCCTTGGAGGTTGCAGTGTGTTGTAAAGAAGCATGGGTTTTCTCTTCTAAAAAGATGAAGCTTACCCCAAGAAGGAGCAACTTATGGCTCAGATACATCTTCCTTTTCCATGGCTTGTGCCTCAAGATAAGGTCTCTGAAACTGAGTGGCAAAGAGCCCACATCCTACCAGCATGATTTTCTATCATTTTTAGCAAAAAGAGATAAAATGCATTAACTCTAAAAAAAAAAAAGATGAGGATAAAGGGCTGAAAATTTCACCAGCCCCCTCTGGAGATAATACCACGATGTTATCATGATTATGCTAGCTCTCAGCCACTCCAAAAATTGATTCTTTGGGGGTGGGGGGGAATCAGTATAGCCCCTGGCTACAAAACTTCATTTTGCAGTCCTTCCTACTGCTGTGTGTATATGGAAGAATATACCCGGGAGGACTAGCTTCCTGTCCTTTTCAAAATAGTTTTCTTTTTACTTATGTGCTATAAAACATCTGGCTGGAGATGTGTGAGTGACAGGTTTTCTGTTCTGCTGCTCTTTTGTTCTCTTCTCTTGCTCCAGTTTCCTTCAAATGCCAGCTGCACCATTCCGTGCTGATTGAAAGTAAGAAGGCCCAAACTAGGAAGAAAACTGAACTAATCTCATCTTTGTGAGGATTGGGAGCTATTTAGTGGAGCCATTTTCAATCTGCCATTCTTCTCTGGAAACATATCTTAGATGTAGCCTCTATAAGGAGGCAGCCTATACAATTTGGCTAAAGGAGCTTCTTGCTGAAGGAAGTAATATTAGCATGCTTGTGTTGCATGGGATCGGACCCGGATTCAATCCCTGGCATCTCCCTGAAGAGACCTATGTCATTTGTATCTCATAAAGCATCACCGCAAAACTTATCTTTAGTGCTTAAAAAAAAGTTGCTAGATATGAACAACTTATAGCATTCAACCAGATGCCTCTAGTAAAAAAACAGGCAAGACCTCAGGACCATAGACTCTCCTACTGATGATATTGAGAAACAGGCAGACTCTCGAAGTACTTTGTAAAAGAACCATAGGAGCCTTGCTGCCCATAGCTTCTATGCTGCCAACCCTGGCATACAGCCATCATGGCTAATTGTTTTTATTAGTTTGTCTAATTCTGTTTTGAACCCCGTTAAGTTGCCAGCCAATTCTATACCTGGCAATTCATTGTATAAAGAAACCCTTCCTCTTATCTGTCCCTTTTATTTTTCCTGGATGGCACCCCTCTCCCCAGATTCTAATTTTATGTAAAAGTTGGGCAATATGTAATTTAAGCCTGGAAATGTTTTGGGACAAAAATGCAATGAGAATCAGCATTGTTAGCAGGTGGTGGTGGTAAAAGATCTGTGGGGTGGTGCAGTGGTTGGAATTCAGTTTTGCAGGCTAACTGACTGCTCACTGCCAGGAGTTCGATCCAGACCAGTTCAAGGTTGTGTTCTGACCTAGACTTCACAGAAGCAAGAAACAGACTCTCCGCATAGGAATCCCCCACTTTTTATTTACATCTTGGGAATTAACTGCATTCACCAACAGAAAGTCCAGGCAAAAGTCCTGCAAGGAGTTAACTGAAACACAATGGTCCTTATCAGCTCATTATGATAAATATAAGGCTGTGAGCTTCTAGCCTGCAAATTAAGTCAGTTCAAACACAGAAATAGACAAACCTCAGTTCTGGCAAGGCAGTCTTTGTTGCATAAAACACACAAGGAGCATCCTTTCCAGAAATGTGAACGGTTGTCTGCAACAACCAAGCCACCCCCCCTTTCTTCCTATTTATTCCCCAGCCAGGGAGGGGCCATTCAGCATCCACATTTGTTTTGCTTTCCGAGTCAGCTCATGGTCCTCCATTGTTCACCTCTCCTATCTGCTCTGTGCATACGCAAATCTGGAACAGGCCCCAGCTGTTCCTCCTCCTCACTTATCTCTGATTTCAAAGGCAGCTGCCTCTCTGGCTGGGAAATGCTAGGTGGCCCTGGCTCTATCTCTGTGTAATGGCCCTGGCTCTTCCCCAGGCTCCAGTATGGCTCAAGTTCTTACCCAACCTCCTCATCGTCCATGTCTGACGCCAGCTCTGCTGGCAGTTGGCGGGACACAACAGGTTGACTCACCTTCCATTGTTCTGAGGTTGGTAAAATGAGGACCCAGATTGCAGGAGGCAATATGCTGACTCTGTAAACTATTGTGTGCTTTAATCAGTTGTGTGGTTCATCCTGTAGCATTGGTTCTGCCTACCAAAAGTGGTCCAGTAGACTTCTTTTATGAGATGCCTAGTTCTATACCAGCAAGTCAAGGTTCTTCTTTTTATTCTGGACGTTTTCTAACAAATGTAAGCCAAGAACAAATCCTCAATTCATAGGTCCATTCAGTTCTTCTGATAAACTCTTTCTGGCAACCTGTCCAACTGCATTCCTGGCCAGTTCTTTGCCTTACGGATGGGGGTAAAATCCAGGTTGGTTATTTATCTGCCCTGACCTCAGAGCCCATCTCCTGCAAGGCTGCCCAAGGTGCTCTCAGCCCATTGTCTTGCTAATGGTTTTATAGAGACAAAGATCAAGAAACAAACCTTGTGAAAATCCTTCAGGTCTGCGGAAAGTGACACAAGAAAAATGATGGCCTTCCTTTAAGACAAGGCCAAATGCCACAAGCAAGGGAAATGGGATGCTAGCTCTGATGAGGCCTTGGAGTCACTAATATTTACAGGCATCTCCTGAGCTGAGCTTCATATAATGCAATCAAATGTGTGAGTGTTTGTGTTTGTGGGTGTGCTTCTGTGCCAGAAAAATCTTAAGCTGCTTCATGGCTATTATTGGGGTTGACATGAGGTTATGGCCAAAATAAAGCTATCAAAACTAAAAAAAATTCTGATGGGTAATGTAAACTTAAAATAGATGGGCAGGTTTTCCAAAGGCAGGGCCTCCTTTGTAGAATGTTGTAATATTGCAACTGCGAAAAGTCATCTGAGAATCTCTGAATGTTGTTATTCACAGTGGACATCCATCTGTCCGAAATGGTAGAGTTTACTGCTTGGGCAGCAGTTGGACTAGAGGATCTTTGGAGTCCCCTCCAACTCTGTTATTTTTTCTTTGTATGGTAATGTGTACCATTCCATCAAACCCCAATAAAGTCTGGAGTAGCATAGGATCTCCTGCCATGGTCAGGGGGGTTGGACTAGATGTTTCTACCATATTATTCTATGTTTTATAGTGTAAAAGGTCAACATGCTTCACATTGAATGAAACAGTCCTTTAGATTGGTGGATGCAGAGAGCTAAGAGAAGACAAAGCAAGAAGTCCTTGGTTAGATTTGTATGATGGACTTAGGCCAAATGTTCATGAATTTTGCAAAGCCTCTGTTTTGCAAATCTAGTTCTGGTTTATTCAATAAACCTGTTTAATCAACCCATGGTTTAACATGTTTCTGGTACTAACTGTGGTTGTACACTGAAAGTTATCTGTACAGCTGTTTTATACGTTAAGTTGTCTTTCTTTCTTATTCTATCTTATCTATCTATCTATCTATCTATCTATCTATCTATCTATCTATCTATCTAATCTATCATCTATTTTCTCTATCATCTATCTTATCTATATATCTTATCTATCCTATCTATCTATCTATCTATCTATCTATCTATCTATCTATCTATCTATCAGCAAAAAAGCACTCACACATCATCGCAAAATTTCCAGAACTGTAGCGCCTACAAACTTGAATTTTGGCACGTATGTTCCTCTTGGCTTCTAGGTGCTTGCTAACAAAGGATTTCTCGAAATGACCATCAGAACATTAGTGTTTCCTATATTATTATTAACACGCTCTGATGCTAAGGAGTTCTTCCCCTCTCCACCTAAAAGAAATCTGTTCCAACTACAGTTGAGCTAAGCCACACCCAGGCTCCTTGCTGTCTCCTTCTTGCTCACACAGAAAATACTGTTTAACTTTCCAAACAGCCCTCAACTCTCTCACACACTGACAGGACACTAGCCAGATGAATACCGATGGATGCTGGTAGGCAGAGGCAGAATTTCCCCCCCTTATTTTCCTCCCCAAAAACTAAGCTCGATCACATCGTTTTGTAGTGAAGCATGGGTACCTTGCTAATTCTATATAACTAAGGAAGTAAGTTACTTACAGAAAGTCATATGGTGAAACCGAGTGGCTGTTATTCTCAGTGACAACCCTGCTTCTTAAAATACTAGCTGTGAGTTGCCTTTTTTCCACATTTGGAAATGTCTGTTTTCTCTTTATAGAATTGTCCCTGTCCCACAGATTTTCTCACAATCTGGACAAGTTGCCTAGTCATAAAATGGCTGTCACAATAGGTAGAACAAATCACAAAACATAATAAATGTCACCTCAGCCTCCCTTCAACAGCACGGTTCATTCTTTTAAAAATGTAAAGGTTTCCACTGTCCAGTCATGTCCAACTCTAGGGGGCAGTGCTCATTTCTGTTTGCTCACCAAGGGAGCCAGCGTTGTCCCGAGATGCTTCTGTGGTCACGTGTGTCGTGTCCGCAAAAAGACGATTAGAGTCGGTGACTTTCATTCAAAGCTCTTTATTAACTAGGGAGAACCGAACCGGCGAAAGGCAAAAAGCCCGCGGCTTTTATACCTTTCGCAAGGCGGCCGCGGCCAATGGCAGCGATTCAAGTCTCCCGCTCTTGGTTTGCACCAATCGCGGGAGACCTCAATCGGGCCAATCAGCGCGGCTCGCCTGGCCAATCAGAAATCCCCGTGCCTTGGCCAATCAAGGCTCGGGGATTTCGAGTATACCATTTGAATACATAACACCCCTCCCCCCTTGGTATGGTCCGTCAGGTGGTGTAGTCACGCAGGTAGGTGGGGCTCCGTCGAGTCCTAGTTGACCTGCGCAACTCACTTTCCTGTTGTAACTCGGCCGGAGCGGTCGTTCCTTTGGCTGCTCCTGCCTCTTTGCGAACCGGCTGGATGATCGGGCCGGTTCTTTCGCCGTGGCTCCCGCCTGGGCCTTCCGGGTCGGTTGAGCTGCGGATTTCGCCGCTCCCGCTTGGCTTCTCCGAGTCGGTAGAGCTGGCCAGACGGTTCTTCTCCGGAGGGGACTCGCGATGGCTGTTTTCTGGTGAGTATTTTTGGTTTATTTTATTTTGCGATTGTCTCTCCGGGTATTCCCTCCCCCCTTGGTTCGCTTCTTGGGGGTTGAGGTCAGTCGCCGTTCGGGACCTTAACTGGTCGATATGCCGTTTCCAGGCTCGCCCATCCGTGGTTTGGAGCCGGTACGACTTTGGACCAGTGACTTGCGTTATGACGGCTGGGATCCATAGGGGGTCCCCCGTCATGTTTTTTGCGTATACCAGGTCACCTGGGTTAAATGTCCGGAACCTGGAGCTGGAGTCTGGGGGCTGCTCCGGGTTGTAAGTCGGGTGCAGTCTGTCAAGTGGAGACCTCAGCTTTCTGCCCATCAACAGCTCTGCCGGACTCTTGTTGGTTGTAGTGTTGGGAGTGATGTGTTGTATGAAGAGTAGGCGGTTGATTTTGTCGTTGATCTCCCCGTGGTCCATTTTCCTGAGGGTCTTTTTTGTAAACTGGACCATCCGTTCCGCCCTACCGTTCGCCGCCGGATGCGCCGGTGCTGTTAATGCGTGGCAGATACCTCTTTCTGCCAGGAACCGTTCAAACTCGATGGACGTGAACTGGGGTCCGTTGTCTGAGACGACGACGTCTGGGAGGCCGTGTGTGGAAAACAGTTTACACAGTTCTTTAATGACGGCCTCTGTGGTAGTGGACTTCATGTCGCTGACTTCCAACCAATTGGAATATGCGTCGACTGTGATTAAAAATGTATGTCCATTTGTGGGGCCCGCAAAGTCAAGATGGATTCTGGACCAGGGCCCTCGTGGTGTTTCCCAATCCCGGATGGGTGCTGCGGATGGGCTGGATCTGGTCTCCTGGCATCGGTGGCATTTGGCGACCCATGCCTCAATTTGCTTGTCCATCCCTGGCCACCAAGCGTAGCTTCTGGCCAGGGCTTTAGTCCTGACGATGCCAGGATGACCCTCATGTAGCATCCTCAAGACTTTTTCTTGCAATCTATCTGGAATTACCACCCGGTCACCCCATAGAATGCATCCTCTTAGGAGTGACAGTTCGGTCTGGCGCTGGCGGAATGTTTTAAAAGTCTCGTCACTGTCCTTTTCCGGCCAGCCTTTTTCTAACCAGTGCAAGATTCGTGCCAGACGCCTGTCCTTAATGGTTTCTCTGGCAATGTCGGATGCGGTAATAGGTAAACTTTCTATGCTCAAGGTATTTGTTGTTGGTGCTGGGTCAGGTTCTGAGTCAGGTAAGGGCGAGCGGCTTAAAGCGTCCGCGTGCGAGATTTTCTTACCTGGCTTGTGTAGCAGTTCGTAATTGTAGGCTGCCAGGAATTCCGACCATCTTGTCATTCGGGGTGACAAGATGTTGGGCGTGGCTCGGTTTCCTGCGAGGATGCCCAGCAGAGGCTTGTGATCCGTCACGATGGTGAACGGGCGGCCGTACAAATATTCATGAAAACGTTTAACGGCGGCAACTATAGCCAAAGCTTCCTTGTCCAGCTGGCTATAGTTGCGCTCTGGTTTGGTCAGAGTCCTGGAGAAAAAGGCGATGGGTGCTTCTCTCTGGTCTGGGAGGGTGTGGCTGAGGACAGCGCCGACGCCGAAGGGTGATGCGTCGCAAGTGACAGCTAGGGGTAAAGTCTCACTAAATTGCATCAGGACAGCATCGGAGGTGAGGAGGTCCTTGGTTCTTTGAAAAGCGGCTTGTTCTCGCCTCCCCCAAGTCCAGGCTGCCTTCTTGTCTAGGAGTCTATGTAAAGGCTCCGCCGCCGTTGCCTTTTGAGGTAGGAAAACATTATAGAAATTTAGTAATCCTAGGAACGCTTGTAATTCCGTTTTGGATTTTGGGGTGGGGGCTTCCTTGATGGCTTTTACTTTTTTAGTTGTAGGGTGAATGCCCTTCTGGTCTAGGAGATAGCCCAAAAACTCTACTTGCTTTGTACATAGATTGCATTTTTCTCGCTTAACCTTAAGTCCTGTTTCTTTAAATTTTGTTAAGACTTGTCTGAGTCATTTCTCTAATTCGGCTTCATTTGGCGCCGCTATTAATACGTCATCAAAATAGGGCACCACCCCTTTTATGCCCTGTAACAAACGTTCCATCAGGCTTTGAAAAATGCCTGGTGCCACGCTGACTCCGAATTGGAGCCGGTTACACTTGAAAGCCCCTCGATGGGTCACTATTGTTTGGGCTTCCGCCGTTTTCTTGTCTACAGGTAGCTGCTGATATGCCTGGGCAAGGTCGAGCTTTGCAAAGACTTTGCCCCCTCCTAGCGAGTGTAGTAAATGTTGTACTATAGGGACTGGGTAGGCGCTTTGTTGTAATGCGCCATTTAGGGTGGCCTTATAGTCCCCGCAAATTCTCACGGACCCGTCTGGTTTTACTGGGGTCACTATAGGGGTTTCCCATCTGGCATGGTCTATCGGTTGCAATACCCCTTGTTTGACGAGCTTGTCGAGCTGCTCGTCAATTTTTGGTTTTAATGCAAACGGTACCCTTCTAGGTTTAAGTCTCTTAGGGGGAACCCTTGGGTCTAAGTCAAACGAGATAAGGGGCCCCTGGTACTTGCCCAAGCCTCCATCGAACACCTCCTGGAACTCCTGGGTTAGCCGCTGTTCCCAAGCTTCGATGGTGACTTGGTTGACACCTGTCAGCGCGATGTTAAGCGGGGCGAACCATTGTGGACCCAGTAGGCTTGGGCGGTCGCGATCGACGATTGTGAGTGGTAGTTGTTCAGTGTGGCCTTTGTAAGTTATGTTGAAATTCTTGGTGCCCACTACCGGGACACGGTTCCCTTGGTAGTCTTTAATGATGATCTTTTGTGTATGCACGTTTCTCTTTTGTAGAGTAGGCACCAGTCTTTTGATTTCGCGCCATGCAATCATGGAAAGGTAGGACCCAGAGTCCACTTCCATCTTGCATGGCTGGCCTTCTATATGTACTTCTACATGTACCTTTCTGGCGCCGTCGGAGATGGCGTGGCCGATGGTCACCGTCTGGTGGGTTTCTTCTTTCCGCCGACCGTCGCTGCTTCTTTGAGATCGTTGAGCGCGGTCCCACCGACCGTCTGGCTGGCGTTCTCTGGTTCTGGGCGGGGAGTTTTCTCTCCGTCTGTCGTGCTGTTCCCATTTGGGCGGGCTGCGAGTCTTCTTTTGGCGGCAAACTCGGGCGATGTGACCCCTTCGTTCACAATGCCTACAGATAGAGTCAAAAAATCGGCATTCTGACCTGGGGTGGTCGCTGCCGCACCCGGCGCAGCTGGTCCTCGACTTGCGACCTTTTCGACTTCGTTGATCGCCGCGTCCCGTCTGTACTCGGTGAATGTCCTCCTCGTCTTCTGACGTGCTGGAGTTTGACTGGTATTCACCGTAGTGTGCGGTTGCTTCACTTCTTGCGTCGGCCGACCTTGCCGGGTTGTTGTTTCCGCCCTTCGCGTCAGATCTTCTCATGCTGTCTGCCGACGTGCGCGTTGCTTCAGCGGCTGCGGCTGCTGTAAGGGCATCGGCTAGGCTGATGTCGCCCTTGGCCATAAGTCGGCTCTGAAGTGTAGGATCCCATAACCCGAGTACGAAGCGGTCTCTTATGAGACTGTTTAGACCCTCGAACTCACAGAGTCCTCCCAGGCGCCGAAGTTCTGCGACGAAATCGCTCAATTTTTCATCTGGTTTCTGGTTTTGGCGGTAGAACTCGTTGCGCCGTATCAGGATGGGGACTTCGGGAGCGTAATGGCGCCGTAGTATGGGTTCCAGGACGTCCCAGTCCATGGCTGTGGCGTCTGCTGGCTTGGCCAAGGCTTTGGCCATTTGGAAGACCTCTGGTCCGCAGTGTGTGAGAAAGACGGCGCGTTTTAGCGGGGCCGGGGCGTCCTTCATCCCGGCGCATTCCAGGTACATCCGGAACCGATCTGAGTATGATTCCCAGTCCTCGGCGGCGGGGTTGAACGGGGAAGGCGGTGCTATTTTCGCCATCTTCGCTCTGGAACTGGTTCTTGGACACGGGGTTCGGTTCAGGGGCGAGATCCCATCCTCGTCGCCAGTGTCGTGTCCACAAAAAGACGATTAGAGTCGGTGACTTTCATTCAAAGCTCTTTATTAACTAGGGAGAACCGAACCGGCGAAAGGCAAAAAGCCCGCGGCTTTTATACCTTTCGCAAGGCGGCCGCGGCCAATGGCAGTGATTCAAGTCTCCCGCTCTTGGTTTGCACCAATCGCGGGAGACCTCAATCGGGCCAATCAGCGCGGCTCGCCTGGCCAATCAGAAATCCCCGTGCCTTGGCCAATCAAGGCTTGGGGATTTCGAGTATACCATTTGAATACATAACAACGTGGCTGCCATGACTGGACACCGAGATTCACAGAATGCGGCTCCCATCCCATTGAAGTGGTGCCAACAGTATTTATTCACTTACATTTGCATGCTTTCGAACTGCTAGATTGGCAGGAACTGGGCAGGAATGGAGCTCATCCCATCATGTGATGTTTGAGTCTCAAACTGCCAAACTTTCAGTCAACAAGCCCAGTGTTTTTCTTAACCAATAGGACACGGCACCCCTCCATTGATTCTTAGCATACTCCAAAAACATGTCATCGTTCCTCTGGACCCTGATGAAAGTGGTCAGCCTGAGAGTAAATTCTGGAAGATTTCCCACTTTCACCTCTACCTGAATTATTAGATCAGCATGGAAGTTCTGATCCAGAACTTTGAAATTTGGGGACAATGTTCTTCTTCCTGGCCTTAAGTGTACAAATAGGGCACATCCCTATTTGTACACCTAAGAGGTCAGTGATCATATCCAAACAGCATTTTCGATGCTTTCTCTAATAGACTTTCCAGGGTAGGAAAATGGCTTTGAGCAAAATGCTGCATAATTCAAAATAGCCCTTTCCTTGCTATGCTTGGCAGTGTCCATTGATTGAAAACCCTAATCTGATCTGTTATGGTGTAGAATGCAAAGCTTTAGGACCCACTTACTCTGCCCTGAAAGCCACATTGGAAATCTATGGAAATTGGGTTGCTTATCCCTCTTGATACATAACTATTTGCATAAAGTTTCCTTAGCTGTGTATTAACTTTGCAAATGCTTCACCATCCCAGCTTAGGCTACCACATCTTAGCAGCAGGGTGGTAGCTGCACAGAAAAATGGCCTCACTCTTTAGCATATTTCAAGGGAGTGATGAGCAATGCAGCAGCTCATTTTGCACCTTGAGGGGCACAGCCAGCCTGCTTGCTAATCTGCTATATTTGCATGAATGTCTATAGCAGGGGCTTCCAACTTCGGCAATCTTAAGACTTGTGGACTTCAACTCTCAGAATTCCCCAGCCAGCATGGTCTATAGCAGGAGTCTCCAACCTTGGCAGCTTTAACACTTGTGGACTTCACCTGGCAAAGCTGGCTGAGGAGTTGAAGTCCACAAGCCTTAAAGTTGCCAAGATTGGAGACCCTTGGTCTATAGAATTCTATAGAATTCTGGCAGAAAATTTCTTGACTACTGAGCTGATTCAACTCTCAGATGGCATCTCTGCAGGCAGGCAGCAAAAACTACAAAGACTTGTTTTCCACCTTCCTTGCATCTGGAAGTTTTTCTGGTTCACCTGACAGGACTTTGCTTCCATTTCTTCTTCAAGAAATGGCAAGAGGGCTTTTGAGCTAAAGAGAAAAGATGAAAAGATCACACGCAATACAGATAGTTGTTGATGGCTATCTTCAGCATTTGTTGGGGTACATTAGCTAAGAGAGGAGAGGAATGAAGTGGACTGAGAAGAGGTCAAGTATTCAGAAGAGAGCGACTGGTCCAGCAGTTTCAGGGATGTGCAGTGAGTAAGGTGCTTAATGGTGGAATTTTATTTAATTAGCTTTTTAACTAATTTTAAAAAGGAGAGTGATTTAACTAATCATTCAGACTATACATTTCCTCTATCCTCATTTCAAAGTGGCAGGAAACTAGGATGCCTCTTTGGATTTCTTTTAATGATGTATTTAATTCCTCCCCCTCTTTCTTGTTATCCAGTGGAAAAAAAATACTTTAAGAATAGTGTGCGGTGGTAAAGTAAAGGCAAAAGATGCTGCAGATGTCAGAAATACCTACCGATTGCCAAGTGCCCAAATTTTAATGGTGTGGCCCTGAAGATGCTGTGAAGTTTGTAAGTGTGAAAACTGGTTACAACTCATTTTTCAGTGCTGTTGTATCTACATAAATGGTTATAAGTCAAGGACTGCCTGTACATCGTACTGAATCCCAGCGTTTTCATGGAGATGCTAAAAGAGTAGCTGAGCTGCCTTCCTTTAAAAACGGGAAGAGGCTGAAAAATCTTCCATTCCTTTTCTTGGCTTAAATGCCCAAAAGCCAAGCGTGCTGCTAATCCAAAGTTGCTCCCATGCTCTGGAGCCTCCCTATCTTTTAGCTGCATCTTAGCGTTGCTTTTAATAAAAGACTCAGAGGCATCACGTTGTGTCCGCATGAGGGATTTAAAGGAGGCGAGGTCAAAGAGGAGCTCGCAGTGGGGGGAGCAGGCCTTTAAATCAAGAGAGAAAGAAGGGCTTGAGCGAGCAGCGTCTCAAAGGTGGAGTTGAGGGACGGGAACAGAATGGCCTTTTGTTGGCGGTAGAAACGGATTATTGGGCATGGTTAAAGGGTTAGTCTCCTTCTGCCTTGCCATCCCATTTCTTCTTTATTGTGCACTTTAGAACAGGGAAAGAGAAGACTTTGGCTGTTAGCAATTAGTAAGCAGCCTGACTTCTGCCTCCTCCCCCTCTTCCTTCTGGCACAAATGGATTTTCTGCTACTTTTCCATTAAAGGATGGAGTCAGCCCCAGGTAAATGGCCCAGGCATCTTCTATGAGAAAGAAGGCAGAAGTTATAGGTAGCATCTTATGAGGATGGCAACAAAAGGAATGGAACCATTTTTAGAATTTGCCAAATGGTTTTGCTGGCACAGATTGGAGACTAATGCTTAGTTGAAATGCCGTTAAGTGGCAGTTAGAAAAGGCCATGCATATTTTTAGGTCCAAGGGGAAGTGGGCAGGGTGACCAGATTTGTAGCAATCTGTTCAAAAACTGTACTGCTGCAATTCTGCTTTCCATGTGTGGTGCAGTTTAGGACTAGAATCATTCTTACCATCATCAAGGTTTATTTCCTCCCCCCAACTCCCAAAGTTTTGAATATGGGTGCAATGACTCAGTGGTTAAATATGCTGAAATTGTCAGATGGAGTCCTGACAGCCTGGATTCGAGACCCAAACTCTGCACAACAGGGTGAGCTCCTGTTTACCTGCTCCAGTTCTTGTGCACCTAGCAGTTTGAAAGCATGCAAATATGAGTAGCTAAACAGACACCTGGGAGGATGGTGGCTCAATGGCTAAGACGCTGAGCTTGTGGATCAGAAAGGTCAGCAGTTCAGCAGTTTGAATCCCTAGCGCTGCGTAATAGTGTGAGCTCCCATTACTTGTCCCAGTTTCTGCCAACCTAGCAGTTCAAAAGCATGTAAAAATGCAAGTAGGAAAATAGGGACCACTTTGGTGGGAAGGTAACAGAGTTCCGTGCACCTTTGGCGTTTAGTCATGCCGGTCACCTGACCAGGGAGATGTCTTTGGACAGCACTGGCTCTTCGACTTTGTGATGGAGATGAGCACCAGCCCCTAGAGCCAAAAATGACTAGCATGGATGTGCGAGGGGAACCTTTACCTTAAATAGGTACTACTTTGGTGGGAAGGCAACGGTGTTCCATGCACCTTTGGCATATAGCCATGCTGGATACATGACCACAGAAATTCTCTACAGACAACGCTGGCTCCCTCAGCCAAAACATAGAGATGAACACCCTGTCCTAGAGTTGGACAGGACTGGACAGAGGAAACCTTTACCTAGGTTTTGAATGTGAAAATAAAGAGGAGTATTCCAGAAAAGCCATCACTGGAATGACATTTATAGATCCACAAATCAGTTCTATTTTAATAGATTCCTTGAGTGGAAAAAGAAAGTCTGGTGGGACATTTCAAGAGGCCCTTAGATGCTGCCATTATCTGGCTCCAGCCCTCTATTTCGACTGCCTTACCCTGTGCACTTTTCTATCCATGCAAATAAAAAGAACTGATGTTCAAAAGTGCTCTCATTCATGGGACTGGCATTGATGGGGAGAGTCTCTTCTGAACCCATGGTTTCTTGGCAACTTTCCAGCTATGTTGACTCTCACCTCACTATGCCTCCATCAGGTGGAAGCGTCTAGAACAGGGGTCTCCAACCTTGGCTCCTGGAAGCCTGGCGGACTTCAACTCCCAGAATTCCACAGCCAGCTTTGCTGGCTGTGGAACTCTGGGAGTTGAAGTCCGCCAGGCTTCCAGGAGCCAAGGTTGGAGACCCCTGGTCTAGAAGGAAATAGCATTTGTCAGAATCACTTTGGTATCTCCTGTCTTACGCCTTGTTTCCAGAATCTTATCTCCTTCATAGAAGCAAAGAATTGCAGAATTGGAAGGGACCACTGGAGTTTAACCCACATGGTTCAGTGCCAGAATTTCAATTAAAACCCAAACGACCATCTCTAACCTCTACCTGAACTCATCCACTGAAGCAGAGTTCAACGTCTCTTTCAATAATTGGTTCAAGTGTCAAACTGATCTTATACCTTGTCCTCGACTTATGACCATAATCGGAACCAGAATTTAAGCAGGGCAGTTGTTAAATGAGTCATGTCTGATCTGACACTCGGTTGAGTCCAAATGACCCAGTGGGCTTTGTGCCTAAAGCAGGACTAAAACTCCCAGTCTCCCAGTTTCTAGCTGGTACATTAATCACCACATCAAAGTGGCTCTCATCCTGCACTTTAGGACAACACAAAAGGGTTTTCCATCTGTGTGTGTGTGTGTGTGTGTGTATGAGAGAGAGAGAGACTTCCCATCAGATATCTGAAGAATGATCTTAGATCCCCACCAGCTTTTTTTTGTTAAGACTGAGCATATTCACTTCCTTCAGTTTCTCCTCATAGGATTTCATTGCTAGTGCCTTGATCATTCCGCTGTCCTCCAGAGAATTCCCCTTTTTTTCCTGCATCCTTCTTAAATGGATGCCCAGAACTGGTATCTGCACGATCCCATTTTTTCCAGAAGGAAAGTCAAGAAAGACTTCCTTATAAACCTGTAAAAACAAGAACAGCATTCTGCTTCTAATTATTGCTTCAGTCTCTACTATCCCCAAATCTTTGAGCAACAAATACTTCCACAGATGAGCCTGGGGTTGAGAGTGTCACTCTTTAAAGTGTTTTGGAGACAGAAATATGTCCACGGCTCTGAAAACTGACTGACAGCTCCGTTGAGAGTCAAGCCACAGCATGGGCAGCATCTTGGAATATCAGTCAGCCACCTCTAAGCTGGAATTATTTATTGATTTTTGTGTCACTATTCAGTCCATTACCCAGACAGGATGCATTTATGTAATTTGGAAAAGGGGCGACTGCTGGATAAACAAACCAGCAACGTATTCCTTGCCAAGCTATAGTTTCCTAGTTCTCAATACAAAGTTATACCAGAAGTTGAATTGATGGGAGGGGGCTTTCATCTAATATTATTTATTTATTTGTATCCTGCCTTTATAATTTTTAAAAGTAAGTCAAGGTGGGGAAACATACCCAGCATACATCTTCCTCCTATTTTCCCCACAACAACAACCCAGTGGGATAAGTTGGGCTGAGAGAGAATAACTGGCTCCAGTCGCCCAAAGACCCCCAGCCAGTTTTCACACCTAAGGGGAGACTAGAATTCACAATCTCCTGGTGAGTTGCCCAAGGTCACCCAGCTGGCTTTCATGCTACCTTAGGACTCACAGGCTCCTGGTAATTGGCCCAAAGTCACCCAGCCCCGAAGCTTCAAAAAATTTAGCAATGGGTTTTCTGCCCGGTTGCTGGGTGGGCGTAACCATAGTGGATGTGGCTTAGTCAGCCTCCACCATGTCAGCGGGGCATTTTTGCCCTCCCTGGGCTCCGGAGGCTTTCCTTGAGTCTCTGGGAGGGCGAAAACAGCCTCCCCGGGCTCCAAGGAAGCCAGAAATGGCCCATTTCCAGCCTTCCTGAACTTCCGGGAGGCCTGTTTTTTCGCCCTCCCCAAATCTCCATGCACGCCCTGCACTTCCCTGCATCCAAAACGGGTCGTGTGGAGGGGAGGGGCAGGTTGGGTGGGGCCAGCCAGGAGTGGGACTTGGGGGTTCTCTGAACTGCACAGAATGTCCCAACCCCCTGGAACCCCTTAGGCATTTTCCATGCCTGAGGCGGAACTAAAACTCACAGTCTCCCGGTGACTAGTCCAAGTCTCCCAGATGGCTTTCATGGATAAGGTAGTACTTGAACTCATGGTCTGTTGCATTCTAGCCTGGTGCCTTAACCACACTCTAATGATTTGCGGGATCTCTTGAGAAGCCTCATTTTCTTGGCCACCCTGTAGGCCAAAAATGAATTTCTTATCTCCAGCTGGGTGAGGCTGCAGATTCCTGATCGGCACCCTGCATGGCTTTCCTTGAAGGGGTAGTTTGGATGTCCTTTGAAGAAACGGAGAACCCTGTATTTATAGGATAATTTTAGCATCCAGCGGGCTTCATGTCTGACAAGCTTATGGGTCTGGAATGTTGGTGGTGAAAAGCTGCCTGAGAAATAACAATCTGTCCCTCAAGTAAATATGCTGCCTCTCTTTCCCCTCCATTTGCAAGCAAATATTTTTGGCAAGAAAGCTCTGTTTAGGAGAGACTTTTATCTAAGCCTTGGAATCAGGCTGGCTTCCTTGCTTTAGGAGGGATTGTCTCCCCTTTGGTGAAGAGTGATGCCTTTATTTCTTCTTCTTTGTTCCTTCTTTGTACCTTCCAGTTATGGTGACCTCCCCCTCCCCAAATAAAGTACACCCTCTTCAGGGAAGGAAGTCACGTGATTGTCATTAGAGGGAATCTGTCTCCGTGAACCATAGAGAGAATAGGAAGATAAAGGTTTTGTCCAAGTTGGAGCTATTCAAACCTAGGAAGCCGGTGATATCTAAGAGGGGAAATTAAGTCATTTTCTAAGTAATGGGAGTCATTTGGCATGACCTTTTCGGTTTTTTCCTGGTGGTGGTGGTGGGAAGCTTAATAGAATGACATTTCTTTTAATTTTGGCAATGAGGAAAGATTGGCTTCAGTTTGAAGAGAGAGATCAAGTTGCCAAAAAGGAAAAAAAAAAAACAAAACATTTTCTTGCTGGCCCAGAAAAGAAGGAAAAGGGGAAAAATGACCTTGTGTGTAAATTTTGATTTCTGAGTGTTTTTTATGTGCTGTAGATTTGTGGTCAACATCTATATGTCTCAGGATTCGTTTGTTTGTTTAAAACAAAACTCATAGAAATAAAACGTAGGTTCTTTCCATTGCTATCATTGTTTCTAATGCTTTTGGAATGTTGGTCTGTGACCGTAATAAAAACTAGTTGAATTGCATTGTCCCATTGTACGACCTTTCTTGCCACAGTTGTTAAGTGAATCATTGCAGTTGTTAAGAAAGCAACATGGCTGTTAAGTGAATCTGGCTTCCCCGTTGATTTTGCTTGTCTCAAAAGCTGATCACATGACCCCGAGACATTGCAATTGCCAAAAAACATGAACCAGCTGCCAAGCGCCTGAATTTTGATCACATGACCAGGGGGAAGCTGCAACAATCAAGTGAGAAAACAAGTGAGAAAAATGGTCATAAGTCACTTTCCCCAGTGCCATTGTAACTTTGAATGATTACTAAACAAATGGTTATAAGTCGAAGACTATCTGTAGTTAATCCCCCCAACTAGGTCCCACTTTGTGGCTTTGATTCAGGAAGAAGGAAGATTTTGTGTAGGGGAAGCGAGTTGGGGAAGAACACACAAGAATTTGGTCACAAGCTGGAAGTTATATTCTCTTCCAAATTGCAGAGAGGAATAGCAATTAACTCTCTGAGAGACATACAACCCTCCCCAATTTTCCTCTGTGGAAGAGGAATATGGATTTTTATTTTTTAAAAAGAGAGATTTGTTCCTTATTTGTTCAGAATGCTGGGTTGCTTTGGTGGATTCACACTAACTCAAAACTAAGGCACAACACGGTTTAGTGAGAAGTTATAGAGGGAACGTACTTTGTAATAAAGTCATTGTTATCCTTTGTCATAGAGGACAGATTCTTTGTAAGCAACCTAAATAAATTTTTGGAGGCAAGTTATCTTGGGGCTCTTTGTGCTTTCATATAATTATACCAGATGTTCCTGCTGCTGTGAAACATTCTGAGGTAGCATCGCCACCTCAGATTCTCAGAAGCGAGAGACCATTTTAAAATTGGCTATGGAAGTGAAGTGGACATTTGATGCCTTCGAAGAAAGCCTCATCTTGGTTTCCCTTCCTTCTTCCAATCCCTTCAGATTATGGTGCGGGTAGAACTTTTGTCTTTCCAGACATAGGCAGGGCACCTGCTCTGCGGATAAAAACCCAAGCAGCAATAAAGATAAAGCAATGGGCAAAGGCTGCTTAGCAAAAAAGAAAACCTTGACGGTTTTTATGAGGTGATTTTCAATAGCCTAAGATTTAAGCACCTTTCACAGAGCTTCATCTGACTTTTGATGTCCCTATTGGTGGTTCTTTTCTTTTCTTTTCTTTTTTTTGCTTATAGCACAGAAACAACTTCTTCTATTTAAAGGAAGCATGTGCTGGAAAATCATTCTTCAAACAAACACAGAAGCCTGTGAACTTTTTTTTTTTTAACCACAAGTGCTTCAAAAGGAATTTCTCTGTCCCTAAAATACTTTTAAAAGTGTCATCTAAAAATCTTAACTTTTATTAAGTGGGTGTGCTTCAATATGTGCCTATGTGTGCCTCTTTGTACGGTACGTGTCCATTTATAAATACATAAGGAGATATTAATTTTGTTATTCTGTTGAGTGTGTTTTGGTTGAGGTGAAGATGTTTTGATTGGCAGACTCATGACCTTGTTTTTGAAGAGACAACTAAAACAGGATATTTTTCTCTGTCTTGCATATTTCTTTTTTAAGAAGTCAAAAACTTCAGCTTAGCCCTGGCAATTGGCAGTAAATTTGGTATTGAGCAAACCAACTAAGTTAATTTCTCTGAATATATCTAGGCCAACTTACTTTGGGAACTGCTACCCTGCTGGTTTTGGGGCACTCTCCTGGAATAAACATTTTTGAGTCTCATTGATTTCCACGAGACAGATTTATATATTTTCTTCGACATTCTTCTAGGTTTTCTTTACGTTTTCTTCCAGTTCTGCCTTTTCAAATCTGTTGTGTCCAAGAAATGGTAGAATCACAAATACCAGCTCTCCAGCAAGTGTTAGTGCCACTCCTGGTCTTTGGACCTTCTTCCATCTGGAGGACAGCAGCTTGGGAGAGAGTGCAGGAGGATGAAACAATCTGCTTAATGATACCATTAAAAAGGAGAATAAACAAACTTGGTGAGTGGCATCCAGATGATTCTAGTCTGAAACCCTATGTTAATGGAAAACTTGCATGGATAAGGATCTGGTACATCAAAAAGATCCAGGAGGGATTTAATTGTATTTCTTGACTACCAACTTTTTGCCTTCCTACTTATTTGCTAAAAGATTGTTTGTAGCTGGACCTTCTCTTCCTGAATAGTCTCCTAAAAGTAAAGTTACCTATCAACTCTAAAAATACAATATTCTTCAGAAACTGGGGGCTGCTA
Source organism: Hydrophis major (assembly GCA_033807585.1). Lineage (NCBI taxonomy): Eukaryota > Metazoa > Chordata > Lepidosauria > Squamata > Elapidae > Hydrophis > Hydrophis major. Next base: position 28,231,440 of record CM066334.1, on the reverse strand, counting down.
GTTAGATCTAATGAGTTATTTGCTTTTGAAATCCTAAAGTAAACTGAAATAGTAGTTCAAAATATGGTTATCATTGATAGAAAGAACCCCAAATACATTAAAACAGGGAATCACAGTCGATTTCTGCATTGTTCTCCATTGTAGTAGGACTCTCCATGCTTCTAAGTCTCTTTTTTAGATGTATTCCTGGGAATCCAGATTAAGTGTAATATATTGTATAGCAAAGGTAGTCCTCAATTTATGATTGTAATTGAGCCTACAATTTCAGTTGTAAGTCATGACAGTTGATAAGTGGATCACTCTATGACTGCACACAATATTACAACCTTTTCCGCAGCAGTTGTCAAGCAAATGTGGTGGTCATTAAGCAAATGCCATGGTCCTTCAGTTAACCTGAGGTCATTAAGTAAACCCTTTGTTCTCTATGGGGCATGTTATTGCTGGAAATCAGAAGTAAATATCAGTTGGCACTGCAAAAGGCTATGAATGCAGCTTGGTTGCCAAGCACCCAAATTGTGATTATGTGGTCGCAGGGAGTTAGAACTTTAAATCTGGGTTATAAGTAACTATTTGGGGTCCATTGTAATTTTGAATGGTCAGTAAAGTGAGGACTACTTGTACAATGACAGGGAATCTTCCATATTTTGATGAACCCAGCACCTAGCTCCATGGTCCTGCACACAGGCTTCCCACTTTTCAGTAGGAATTGGATGTGTATGTTGTGCATATCATGCTTGGTGCTAATTTGACCAAACAAAACCTCGGCATGTCAGGCAGACACATGGCTAGTAAACAGTTATCTACACCGTCCTGTTAGGTTTCCCAAATAATTTGATTAAACATCTGTATCCAATTACAATAGAATACAAATGATGGTATTTAATTTTGATTCTTCTAATTGGGAAATACATTGGAAATATCCGTTGCTGTTGTTTTTGCAAAGTTGCAAATATATGCTGGGATGTACACATCACAGAAAAGCCCCACTTTGTAGCTACATTTTTAAAACAAAAACAAAAAAAATGGCCTAGAGGATCTAAAACTTAAAATGATGTGCCTGCAAGACAGATGGGTTGAGGCATTAAACTTTTTAAACTACTTCAAACAGGCATGTTGGCTTTTGACTCCCACTCTACCCTAGTGAGGGAGCTATACATATAAAACAAATGTATCAGTTTTCATCTAACCCTGCAGATATCATTCCCGTGGGCTGTTCTCCATTCCCCCACCTGCTTGGCGGATGCCATGCTCTCCAAGTGAGAAGATTGCCTTGGGCACCCATGTGCTGTGTCAAATTGCATGCCTCTTACCATTTGCTCTGATTCCAGATGCTTCTTGCCCTTGCTCTCCTGCGGTTCTTAACAAGGTAGAAACGCTCCTAGGCTTGAGATGCGCCTCCTACAGACTTTGTAATGTGTTGGGGGGGACCTTCTCCAATTTCTGGCTGCACCCTTCTCTCTTCCTGCATGGCGCAAAAGCCACTAATAAAATCCATCTGACCTTTTTTGGGGTTGGGATGGAGGCAGCTCCTTCCTACATGTGCTACTAATTAGACTCAAGCACAAGGCCTGGTTGGTCATCTTCTTGTTTTCCTTTGGTGGTTGAGAGCCTGTGGTACAGGCACAGGGCCTTGGAAGATTCCCTCCTCAAGCATCGAGGTGGCTTCTTAAGTCTGCAGCAACGTCAACATTCTGCTGCTTGGACTGATGGCCTCCTCTGCCTCTAAATGAAAAGCCAGACATTTAATTTAGTCCCGATCAAGCTGCACCACTGTTGGGTAACATCTGCCTCATTGAAGTCATATTTTCAATTATTTGTCCCAGCTGGGGCCCTTGTGGGGCAGGTGGGGAGACAGATCACACAGTGGGACCGTGTTTATTGGCCCAAGCACAGAGCACCAGCCCATGCCAACTGGACGACACTTCTGGTGGGGCATTTAACTTCTCCTTTCCAAAGCTGGCAGGGTTTTCTAAAGTAAGCATGAAGATGCTTTCCCTTTGTTGCATCCGAGTGGCAGGATTTTCCTTTTACATAGTCATTATTCCAGCCAAATCAGTGAGCTGTGACCCAGCAGATGAAAGCTGCAGGCTCCAAATGGAGAGCTGTATCGAGACATATGAGCTTGCAGGGCCTGGTGTTGCTCTTGACACATCTTCCAATTGCTGTTTCATCATCAAGACAATGATGAAAGAGGTCTGGATGGTCCAGCTTTGTCCCACGAGATGGAAGATGGCTGGTGTTATATAATTTGTCTTCTGCTGTGTCTTTGTGTTAGCCATCTTGCTCTGGGGCTTCCATTGTTAAAGCCCGATCTCACCTTGGGAGACAATTCCACAGTCTAATGCACTTTGCTGTCAAGAATTTTTCACTCACATTCAGCATAATTTTCCCATTTCCTAGGTGATGCTTTATGTCACTGTCTCTACTTTCCATTTCACATGCCTCGGAATCTGTCTGACTGTCCTGGCAAGTTCATCTTTTTATTATTTCTTTTCTTCCCTCTTTGGGAATCGGCCTCCTACAACCCCATACTATTTTTGCCGTCTGAGACATTCTTTCCTCTGCAATTAATACTTCCCTCACAGCCAATTTTTTCCCCTAATACTGGTGGATATGTTTTGAAATAGTTATGTCAACATATTACATTGCCTCCTGAATGGGAGGCTGAGGAAAAGGATCATTTAAAAGAAAACTAGCAATTTGTGATATGCCAAAGAATGTGAAACGGGAGAAGAGAATTTTTTAAAAATCTACTTTTTCTAGATCACAAGTGATCTTATAAGATAGCAAGAGTTTCAAGAGATCCATTTTAGAATGCAAATTCCAAAAAAGAGAAGTTATATGATTCTGTCTGCAATTTGTCTTCTTTGGAATTCACATTGTAAAATGGATCCCTTTTATTCTTCGTATTTTTTTTTTTTATGATCCTTTAATCCCTTTGTTTTGTGATGGAGTCAGGACGATTAATGGGAGCTGAATATTTATTGGCCAGATGCCCTCCCTGACGCCTATGTGGAGTTTGCAGCAGATATATTTTCTCTTTGCTCCCTGATAGATTGAACTCTCAACCTTCCAAATGGGAGTGGATCATCTTACCTTCTAGGCACTGTGCTGCTTATCTCTGATGTTCTTAGCAATATCCAGGCAACCTTATATCAGATGAAAACGCTGCTTCTCTGTTCCTATCAGACCTCTGAGGCATCCAGCTTCTTCCATACCCTTCATCAAATGGATGCTTATTTATATGAATAAAAAGGATTGGGGGGGTTAGAGAGAAGCAACCTAGAATTAAGAGAAACTTCTCAACAGTGAGGACAATTAACCAGTTGAACTGCCTGCCTTCAAAAGTTGTGGGTGTTCCAACACTGGAGGTTTTTAAGAAGAGATTGGACAGTGATTTATTCAGAATGGTATAGGGCCGTGATGGCGAACCTATGCCATGCATGCCAGAAGTGGGCATGACATCCCATCTCTCTGGGCATGACAGCCATCACCCGTTGCTCTTCCATTGCAGGAGTGCTAGAAACCAGAAGAGCAGCTCCCCAGCACATGCTCATGCTGCAAGCTAGTCTTTGCACGTACATGCACATTAGAAACTGGAAGACCAGGTGGCTGGTGCACATGTGCACACCGGGAAGCTCAGCTTCCAGTTTCTGGCACTCCTGCATGCATTTCAGGAAGCTGCTCTTCCAGTTTCCAGTGCACGCACACACGTTCCCATTTTGGCACTCGATGCTGAAAAGGTTAGCCAGGAGGTTGAACTACAAGACCTTCCAACTTTGTTATTCTGTATTCTGTGTACATTACTGGAAATATTATGGTGATAATCTCTTCTCCTTTCCATGGTTGTCTCCATAGTGCTATGTGCCGTATCAATATCTCCTATCCATAGGGCTAGTTGCACACTATTTAGCAAAAACTGTCTTGCTAGAAAACATCACCAGCACATAATAGCCATATGGTCAGCGACAGCATAATTAAAACATATTACTCTGGGTTTAGTTGTAGATACAGCTAGTGTTGTGTCAACTGCTCTACTTTAGGTAACCACAGTCTACATATCTGGTCTTTTTTGAAAAAAAGTAAGTCCTGTTCTATAGGTAATTCCTTAACTTATGACCATAAGTGAGCCTAACATTTCTGTTGCTAAGCAAGGCAGTGGTTAAGCAAGTGTTGCCCCTTCTACAACCTTTCTTGCCACAGTTGTTAGTGAATCATTGTAGTTGTTAAATTAGTAGCCGGTTGTTAAATGAATTTGGCTTCTTCCATTGACTTTGCTTGTCAGAAGATTGCAAATGGTGATCACATGATCTTGGGACTCTGTAACTGTTATAAGTACATGTCAGTTGCCAAGTGTTGGAACTTTGATCACATGACCAGTGGGAATGCTGCAATGGTCATATCCCTAAATCATTACAGAGTGGTGAGCGCAGCACAAAACATTGTGGGCTGTTCCCTGATACCAGTAGATGACACTGTGTCATGCCCCTGGTGGAGACTGACTCTGAGGGAGAGAAGGAACAGCCGACAGGGAGTGGAAGTGTGGCTCCAGAGGTTGGGCAGTCAGAGGAGGATCCAGGCCCATCCTCTCTCCATCCTAGGTCACGCAGGGAGGAGAGGATAAGGGAGAGATGTGGTCTACAGGGGAGGAGAGGGCCTTGATCCTCTTCATGGGCTGCAGCTGTGACAACTGGATAAGAGGATGGACATGTGTACGGGCCAGTGCTGGAAACAAAGCTTGGAAATACTTCTAGTTTATTGTTCCTGTCTGAGTTTGGCATCCTTCCCAGTATGTGTTCTGATATCTGTGGACTTCTTCCAGCCCTTATCTTGTTTGGTTTGTGTTGTTTTTTACTCTTTATAATTTAAGCAGCATTTCCTCCTTCTTGTAACTGCTTGTGTGGGAGGTTTTTTTTTTGTCTCTAGTCAAGGTTATTTGGAGCTTGGAAGCAAAGGGAATAAAAGAGGCTTCACCTGTTTTTTGTGACTGTGTTTATTTTGTATCCCACCCTGGGTCATCACACACTGCTATGGCTTGCTGTCTTAGAAGAGTGAGGAAAATTATCAGGGATGACTCACACCCCGGTCAGCACTTCTTCAATCTCCTACCATTGGGTAGGAGATATAGAAGCATAGCCAGCCACACCAACAGGCTGAAGAACAGTTTCTACCCGTGGGCTGTCAGGCTTCTGAATGGAAAATAACTTCATGTCAACATAGTATGATAGACTTGTGGGGCCGGTACGTTGTGCAACAAGGTCACATAGGGTAATAAGATTGGATCTAGGTTAGGGACTTCTGTCCTTACTGTGAGTTGTGTTGGGAGGGGTGTACAAAGGGAGGCTCAGCCAATCTCATTGTACACATGTTGTACTCTGACAATAAAGGTAATAATAATAAATAAATGGTTGTAAGTTGAGGACTACCAGTATATAAACAAGAAAGATTTCCTCCCTTTCCACTTTCTACAAAGGGAACTGCTGGAACAGAGATGGGCAATCCATGGACCACTTAAAGCCACTTTCCTTCTCCTTTCGTGGTCCCCAGAACCTTCTAAACCTTCTAAAATTGTGCTCTGAAATTTGATTGAAATTCTGCAAAACAGGGGTGCAAGCTATCTGGGTCAGAGCATAATTAAGTGGGTGCAGTTTTGGAAAATTTTAACAAACGTACATAAAAACATAAAAAAAAATCCTATCCTAATAATTACGGGTGCATCCATCTCTATGACCTCATCGTGTCATGTCTTCTCCAGTCTGGGCTTGGATGCACCTCCAAATTACTTGACTCTGCCCTAAAGAAAAAGCTGTTGTGTAGTGAAAGCATAATCCTTGCAGGTGGAAGATGAAAAAAAAAAAATTCATTCACACACCATCACTATCAGATAAAATTGATGCCTGGAAACTGTTAAGAACTTATGAAGGATAAGACTTCCACTGGCTATGATGGCTGTATATGAAGTTCTGATTCAGAAGCAGTGGAGTGGTCCAGTTGCAATCATGTTCTGCTCCAGATTCCTATCAGTATTTGGTTGCCCACAATAGGAATGGAATGCCCAGATTGGATAGGTTTTGGCTTTGATCCAACATGTCATCGCTTAAATCCTCAGCCTTGTGAATCCCTAATCTATGAGTCTTCTGAGTGCTTTATTTCTCCAACAGACCTTCAAGCTCTGGAGCAACCATTATTTAAGCAATTAGAGCATCAGTTTAATGATCTCACTGATGCAGTTTCCAGAACATTCACCAAAGACCAAAGATTCATTTGGCAAAAGCCCTTAGAGGCATAACAAGAAATAAGCCAGATTCTGCATGTAAACATTTCTGTCTGTTCTGCTCTTCCTTCTATGAACTCCAGGTCTGTAAGCTTCTGGAGGATCAAAACAATTGCATAGATGGCAGTTACCATCATGTTAGTAGGCAGCATTTTAATAGTGAAGTGCAGTATAACACTGAACATCTTAATAATAATGTGCAGTATAACAGACTTAGTAAATTATGTTAGGTTAGCAAGGAAAGGGACGAAGAAACATTAAATTTTCTTTGGATATCTGGAAATTGTGGATACACAGCATAATCCTAAAGTAAATCCCACTGATTTCCTCCAGCATTCTCTCCATGAAGAATGTATTCACCGGGGAGGAAGTGCTATGATGTGTTGTATGGAAGCTTACTTTTGACTGGAGATAGGTGGATTTTCCAAAAGCAATGTGGTTTAACAATCAGGCTTAAAAAGAATCTGGGAGAAAAATTTCAAACAGGTGATGGTTATGGAATTTAGCCTTTCCCCTTCCTAAGCTACAAGATCTTTGGATCTTTTCTTAGGAGAAAAGCGTAAGCTTTCATCTTTATAAACCGACTTTGTGTCTGCCTATATGTATGTTTCTCACAACACATCAGTTAAAGACTCAGTGGCTTCTATACACTTGGTTAGTTGAATGCTGATTTGGTGTGCTTTAGACCTTACGTACAAACCCAGACTATCTAGTTTCTTTAGGCGGGATGCACCAAGGGAAACCAGAAAATTGATTGATGCCTAAGCAACTCAGGCTTGTTATCTGAAACTAGCCCTGCAATGCAGTTTAGGATTTTGGGAGGAGTAGCTGCTTTGCTGAATGATGTGAGCTGCACAGTTCACGTGATTGATATCTCTGCACATGAATGATATCTCTGCACAGTCTTGATGTCTGCTGGTTCTAAAGTCATCCTCGTGGGCAGGTTGTAGGAAAAGATTTTGGCTACATGCAGCACAAAGCATTGGGATAAAGGCGTGGGGTAAATATTGCGTGCCAATCAGATCTAACGAGAACCCTGATTTTTATTGCCGATGAATCCAACAGGTCCACTGCCTCTCCTTTAGCATACTTTAACTCAAAGCCCCTCAACCTGTGATGACCCAGGGTGGGGTACAAAACAAACACAGTCACAGAAAACAGTAGAAGCCCCTTTTATTCCTTCAGTTCGCTTCCAAGTTCCGAATATCCGTGACGGAAGACAAAACAACTCCCACACAGTTACACAAAGAAGGAAAAAAGCAACACAAACCAGGCAAGATAAGGGCTGGAGGATGTCCACAGATAACACACACTGGGAAGGACACCAAACTCAGAGAGGAACAATAAACTAGAGATATTTCCATGCTTTGTTTCCAGCGTTTGCCAGTATGCAGGTCCAAACTCTTATTCAGTTGTCACAGCTGCAGCCCATGAAGAGGATCATGACTTTCTCCTCCCAAGGAGACCACGCCTCTCCCTTATCCTCTCCTCCCTGCATGCTCTTTCCCAGCCTCCTCCAAAACCTCTGAAGCCACACTTTCACTCTCTGTTGGCTGTTCCTCCTCTCCCTTAGAGTCAGTCTCCACCAGGGGCATGATAAAACCCCAGAGAGCCTTTGAATGCCATGCCCTCAGCTGTCCTCCAAGGCCTTTGCAGGAAAATTCCTTACTCAAAGTGACAGCAATTCTGGACACACAGAAACTGCAATGTCTCTTATACAGTGATATTTGTACTTGCCTTATCTCATCATTACTGAGTAACTATCCAGTTCTCATAGGACAATTGTACACTTCCCTGCTGATTGCAGATACTAACCCTGTCTCCAGGTTCTGCGCAGCATGCTTAAAATTTGTCATATATTGACCTGTGCCATAAACTAGACTTAATAAGCATCTAATTTGCCACACTAGATTGCTCTCAAATTTGTCTTCCACATTCTAGCCTCCTACACCCATCTAATGTGTCTATGCTTCCTTTCTGATTCTTGTTTTTTATACATACTTTCTGTTTTAATATCTTTTGTCTAGATCTTCATATTTTAATATTTCATTAAACAGATGTGGTTGTTATGCAAACCCATGGTATCCAATTTTTTTTTTTAGCAAGAAAACCAGAACCAAATGCCAGATTCTGGCAAAAAAAAAAAAAAGGTAAATCATAGTCACATGTTCACAGGAGGCTCCAAGCAGCTTTAAATTTGGGGCAGTTGCCAAGCATGCAAAATACATTCATGTGAATGGGAGGAGGGGAGGCTATCGGAACTTGAAAACTGTGTGGTTAGTAGTTTTGGAGAGATCCATCATAGCTTTGAATGGTTCTTAAGCTACCGGTCATAAATTGAGGAGTAACTGTCAAGAGAGTCTTGTTATTTGCTTGTTAAGTGGGAGAAAAAAAGCATCAATGTAAGACTGTAGTCCCTTTAAGAGCTGAACGAACTGAGATTTCTTGCTTTTGCTTCCATTTAGTTAAGGAATCCTGGTTGCTGGGCTCCCAAATTATTTTATTTATTTATTTTATTTGTCAATTGCTTACAAGATAATAGGTATAAGTTAGTTATGAATACATGGATACATATAAGAAAAATAAAAAAAAATATAAAAGAAACAATAGGACAGGGACTGTAGGCATGTTGGTGCACTTATGCACGCCCCCCACAGGCCTCTTAGGAAAGGGCTGAGGTCAATAGTAGACAGTCTAAAGTTCAAGTTTTTGGGGTTTGGGGAAAAAAAAACCACAGAGTCAGGTAGAGTATTCTAGACATTGACCACTCTGTTGCAGAAGTCGTATTTCCTGCAATCAAGTTTGGTGCGGTTTACCTTGAGTTTGTATCTATTGTGTGCTCTTGTATTGTTATGGTTGAAGCATTCATTGACAGGTAGGACATTGCAATGTATGATTTTATATACTACACTTAGATCGGACCGAAGGCGGCGTAGTTCTAGGTTTTCTAGGTTTAGAATATCAAGTCTGGTGGCATAAGGTATTCTGCAATGAGTAGAGGAGTGGAGAACTCTTCTTGTGAAATATTTCTGGACTTTCTCAACTGTGTTAATATCAGATACATAATGTGGGTTCCAGACTGATAGCTGTATTCGAGTATTGGTCTATACAAACCAATTAAGATGCATTTGCCTTCCTGGACTGAGTTCAGGTAGCATCCCGTATCTGATTAATGCAGCTAAAACTTTCCAAATTTGGTCTCCATCAAATTCACAAGGTTGTGGTTTCAGGCAAAAAGGAGTAAGCCCGTCTTCTGTTTGTCAAGGAAATCACCCTCCTTTTTATCCTAAGAGCACTTTAAGCTCTTGTGCCAAGCCTGATACTTTCCTTTGCACTGGCAGAAGAAAGAAAGAAAGAAAGAAAGAAAGAAAGAAAGAAAGAAAGAAAGAAAGAAAGAAAGAAAGAAAGAAAGAAAGAAAGAAAGAAAGAAAGAAAGAAAGAAAGAAAGAAAGAAAGAAAGAAAGAGGCTCATCTGGTGCATTGTTAAAATTTGGACTGCCAAATATTCCCTTAAGACCACCTGGAGCTGCGAGGCTTAAAGAAATGAGTTGTAATAAGTAACAGAAGGAACACAACGCATGGTGCTATTCAGGGCGGCCCATAAGCTTGCGCGTATGCTTGTATAAAAGTGTATCTATTCCTTGCAAGGATAAGCTTTTCTGATTAAAAGCAACATCCTTCCCGAATGGTGCTTTTCTCGGTAAGTGGATTTGCTAAGACTGCCATCGATTATTTGAGATTGGGCAACATTTGGGTTGCTGATGCATGGCTGATTTTTTTTAACCTTCACGATTCGTTTTGACTCCTGAGAGCCACAGGGGAAATGTTTCATTTGTTTCTTTATGACTTCTTTTTAAAAAGGCAGAAATTACACTGGATGCTTAACAACTTGCTCTTAAAGTTTGGCAGTAGCATCTCAGGAAACCCTAGGTTCTGTGCCAAAAGGGACAAGAAAAGGGGAGGAAGCTACATGATTGGCTGCTGAAATTGATTTCTAGGCCTGAGACTAGGGAAATCAAGAATGAAGGCAAATATATGTGTCCCAATATATGTGTTGCAGGATCCAATCTGGGTTGGTCACCGGGAGCAGAGCAGTAGTGATATATGCAGCCGGTTCTGACCAGTTCTGAAGAACCAGTAGTGGAAATTTTAAGTAGTTCAGACAACCAGCAAATACCGCCTCTGAGTGGGCTAACCCCATCTATTCTGTTTCCCAAGTCCCAAGTCCTCTGTTTCCCAAGTTCTGACCCAAACCTTTTTCCAATAAAACAAACACAAACCAAAAGGAACAGAAACCTTTTAACGAGTCTTATGAATCCCTAGTTAAAAGGCTACTGCAAACTAATTAACTTTGATAAGCACGAGCCTCACCAAAACTGTGCGAGGCTTCCCAGAATAACAGAAAAGGTTACCTAGAAATATTTTACAATGCAAGAGTCCTCAAATATCAACTAAGATACTGCAATGTCCATGAGGCTTGAGTTTCAAAACGTCTTTGCTTCCTGCAAAGCACGTCAGATTCACAGCTGGCTTTTATCTTCTTTTATCTTCTTGCAGCCTTACTCCTGAGTCTCCTGTGCTGCTGCAGCTGCTCTTTCCTGCGAGCAGCCCTGCTACGCACACGCAGTTGACACAGGCTCCTCGGGAACCTCCTCATCACTGCTGCAACAGCCCCCACAATCTCTGAAGGCAGCAGTCCACTCCCTCATGGTCCTGGCCCCTCATCTGAGGCCTTCCTCTCCTCAGCCATTCGCACCTGCTGCCGGCTAACCACAACAGGAATGGGGAGTTTGCAGTAACCTTCCCCTGCCATGCCCACCAAGCCACGCTCACAGAACCGGTAGTTAAAAAAATTTGAATCTCACCACTGGACCACAGATTTAGTCTTCTGAGCTTTCGGACTCGTGGGAATTTCTGTCTGGCAGAATGTGAGCTGTTTTCTGTGTGGTATTTATAAGGTACCGTATATACTCGAGTATAAGCCGAGTTTTTCATCCCATTTTTTTCGCTGAAAAACCCGCCCTCGGCTTATACTCGAGTCAGCCGCTACGGCACCATGCCTGGCCTGTGCTGGCGTGGCTGCAACCGATCGCGCCTCCAGGGCAGCATTGCCGCCGTGGCTGTCTACCCGCTGAGGGCCTCACAGGCGACCCCAAGCGGCCTCTCCTTCCCCATTAACGGGCGCCCGGGGCCCCCGTGAGCTCCTGCATTGCGCGCTTCCAGCTTCGCCAACAAACTGCCAGGCTCAGGCAGCCTCCTCCGCCCCCTACCCTAGCAGCGAAGAGCTGCTCTGGGGGCTCCCGCCACAGCGCAGCCAGGCACTTTGTCTCGCTGCCCCCGGAGCAGCTCTTCGCTGCTAGGGTAGGGGGTGGAGGAGGGTGCCTGAGCCTGGTGGTTTCTTGGCGAAGCTGGAAGCGCGCCCGTTAATGGGGAAGGAAAGCCCGCAGCTCCGAAAGTCTTTTCACTGTTGGGGACTGAACAGGAGAGCCGCAAACGCCGCGCTCCCCAGGAAAGGGCGGCCCTCTTCCTCTCGGCGGCTCCCGCCACGGCGCAGCCAAGCACTTTGTCTCGCTGCCCCCGGAGCAGCTCTTCGCTTCTAGGGGAGGGGGCGGAGGAGGCTGCCTGAGCCTGGCGGTTTCTTGGAGAAGCTGGAAGCGCGCCCGTTAATGGGGAAGGAAAGCCCGCAGCTCCGAAAGTCTTTTCACCGTTGGGGACTGAACAGGAGAACCGCAAACGCCGCACTCCCCAGGAAACAAACCGCCAGGCTCAGGTAGCCTCCTCCGCCCCCTCCCCTGGCAGCGAAGAGCTGCTCCGGGGGCAGCGAGACAAAGTGCCTGGCTGCGCCGTGGCAGGAGCCCCCGGAGCAGCTCTTCACTGCTAGGGTAGGGGGCGGAGGAGGCTGCCTGAGCCTGGCGGTTTGTTTCCTGGAGAGTGCGGCGTTTGCGGTTCTCCTGTTCAGTCCCCAACGGTGAAAAGACTTTCGGAGCTGCGGGCTCTCCTTCCCCATTAACGGGCGCGCTTCCAGCTTCGCCAACAAACGGAGCTGCAAATCTGGTAATCGCTTGCGGAGCCTCGGCACGAACCCCCTTTCCCCACACTCCCCCCCCCGCACTCCTCTGGCGGCAGCAGGCGGAGAAAGCCCCACTTCCCCCTGGCTTTGATGGCACGCGTGAGTTGGCTTCCCACTCTTTTTTTTTTAACTCTCCTCCTCCTCCTCCTCCTCTCCTCTCCCCTTGTTGTCTGGTCTTCCCGAAGGAAACTCGAGGGCTCACACTTCCAGGTGTTTCTCCCTGTCTTTCTCCCTGTCAATGATCTTTTCTTCCCTTCCCTTCTCTCAGCCCCATCCTCCTTCACCTTTGTCACCACAATCCTGAACAGATGAAGTTTGTACTTCTCAAGAAAGGTTGGATGTTCCTTTTGAGGAGGGAACCTAGTGTGACATCTGTATGTTGACCTACTACTGAGCCATGGCATGTGTGCACATGCAATGGAGGCATGAGGGAGAGCTGTGAAAGAGATGGTGGCTCTCCAAAACAGGATGTACACGCAGCACATACACATGCTTTTTTCTTGCAAGGGAGAGAGTGACTCTGTTTGGACATATAGATGATGAGGAGGAATCCAGTTTTGAAGGATTTTAACTCTTGTGTTTTAGCTTGGTTGCTGATTGAGCTAAGGTTTTTGTACTTTTAAAGTTATTGTTGATACCATATTGGTTTTGTTGGCTCTCTTTTCCACTTACAGAGCTAGTTTACTGTTTTTCCTTGAAATAAATATTCAGAAACATTTAACCTACTGATGCCTCAATTAATGTAATTTTATTGGCATCTATTTTTATTTTTGAAATTTACCAGTAGCTGCTGCATTTCCCACCCTCGACTTATACTTGAGTCAATAAGTTTTCCCAGTTTTTTTTGTAAAATTGGGTGCCTCGACTTATATTCGGGTCGACTTATACTCGAGTATATAGGGTACTTGTTGTATGTGACTTTTTTAGATATTAATTGGGGTATTGATGGCTGTATATTATGTTATTGGCTGTCATTAGCTTGTGCTGCCCAGACTTTGCCGTCTAAGTGCGGTTCTTGATAAGCTGGTGGTGACTCCTGTTGGCTGACAAGGGGCCCATTTCAATCATTTCCCTGGTTGTTTTTGTACCTGCTGGTCCAACAATCTTAGTAGCTGCAAAATTGAATGTATGTCATTGTTCATTGTAGTGTGAGGCTACAATGTTAGGGAGTTAGGGAAATCAAACAACATCTTTGCTTGAACATATATTTGTTTCTGAGCCACTTGAGTCCTTTTTTTTGGGGGGGGGGCATTCCACCGAGGTCATTTTTTAAAGTGAAGAGCATTCTTGAAAAGAGAATAATAGAATGATGGACCTGGAAGAGACTTGGGATCTGACTGATTTCAACTCATTTCATGTGGCATTTCACTTTCTTGCCCATAGCAAGGATTTGTGGCCAGAGGTTATAATAGTGGTTTTTGGAACATTCCAGTCTTCTCCAGAACCATGCTGATTTGGTTGCTCCTAGGGTGCTCTGACAATTTTCCAGAAGTTAGATTTCTGAACTGGAAGCAATTTAAGATGGATATGTCCAGAACACAAACTGCTTTTGATTCAGAAGATTAACTTCTGGGAACCTGTCAGACCACCCCAGAACAGCTGGATCAGCATTGCCAATAGCAAAGAGTTCCAGAGTCTTCTAAAATATTATTTTACTAGAATGATTGTTTTAGAAAAAAAGAAGGAAGGAAGGGAAGGGAAGGGAAGGGAAGGGAAGGGAAGGGAAAGAGGGAGGGTGAGAGAGAAGGAGAGAAGGAAGGGAGGGGAGGAGGGAGGGAAAAAAAGAGAGAGAGATTAAAATTTCAAGCAAGATTACTACTAGAGCCCTCAGAAACTCTTGTCCTGTAACCCATTCAGGCTTCCTCTGAAGACTCCTTAGATCAGAAGGGCACAGCCGGAAGGCTCTGAGTCACAAATGGTTGCTGAAAGCCCTACTGCTATGTTCCCATAGGTTCCGGAAGCAGTTATCAAATTGTAATCTTTAGCTGGTCAGAAAGGAGAAATATTTAAATATATCAATTATGTTCAAGTTGAATTAAATTTGAATATAGCTGAAATTAATTCCATCTTCAGACTAGGCTTACTCACTCCTTTTTGGAATGCGGTTCCCACTGCAAAACCAAATGTGTTTCTGAGTCCAAAATGCTGTGTGGTTGCTGTTGCTGATTCCAAGGAAGTTGGCCGTAGAAACAAACTTTCAGCGGTGATATTCTGCTTCAGAAGAATTTTATGAAGCATGTCAGTCTCTGAATCCAGATGTTGGAGACGAATCTGAATAAGATGCAAACATTTGTATTGTAGTTCTCACAATTGAGGAGGCAGCAAACCTCTCACAGAGGAAAAGGCAACACTTCTTTTAACTCATTAAACAAGCATTCCGCCTGTTGCCCATCCACAACTACTATGGCACTACAGGTCGTCCTCAACTTACAAGCATTTGTTTAGCAACTATTTGAACTTACAATGGCACTGAAAAAAGAGACTTATAATCGTAGCATCCATATGGTCCCATGGTCAAAATTCCGGCGCTTGGCAACCGGCATATATTTACAGAGTCACAGCATCCTAAGTCACAAGCAATCCCTATTTGCAACCTTTCCAGATGGCTTCCAACAAGCAAAGTCAGTGGGAGAAGCTGGTTTTGCTTAACGACCACGTGATTCACTTAACAACCATGGCAAAACAGGTTGTAAACATCAGGCGAGACTCACTAAACCATTTTGCTTAACAATGAAAATTTCGGTACGTTGAGGTCTACCCGTAACAGTGTGAACATAATTTTTATGACTTCATCCGAAGCGGCTACAATAGCACTAGAAGTTGAAATGTGGTCTTTTTTGTTTTTGAGCCTAGTGGAGCAAAACCAGCATCTGCTTTGCCGCTGGCTTATTCTTCCAATGAGATTATCTAGAGAGATTCCACATTCCCATCTAATTCCCCGGCAAATGAAACAGAATGGTATGAATCCGGTTTTCTGCAGCTGGGACTCCCAAGTACGAAGCCTTTGTCCAGCTTAGAAACAGTGTTTGGCAAGAAGACTTCAGTAACTGACATCAAAAGGCAGCATCAACTTTTTGACTTTGTTGCCAACTCTGTATGTAATTGCAGTTAAAGGAGGCGGTGATATAGCAAACAATAACGAGTGGTCCCAGCAGCAGCCCTTGCTGGTGCCAAAAAATGATGGTGAGTGAAACTATCTCTTCACTTACACAAGTGCTTGATTTCTCGTGCAATCTTGCTTCAAGGCTGCTGAGGGCAAGGCAGCTTAGTATGAGTGATGTGCCCCTATTATCCTTTTTAAAATTTCCCCAACAAGTCTGTGCAACAGTTTTAAAAGGTAAAGATTTCCCCTGCCGCTGTCTGACTCTAAGGGGGAAGTGCTCATCTCTGTTTCTTAGCGAAGGGAGTCAGTGTTGTCTGAAGACACTTCCATGCTCATGTGGCCGCCATGACTACATGCCGAGGAGGTACACGGAACGCTGTCATGTTCCCACAAAGTGGTACCTATTTATCTATTTGCACTTGCATGATTTCGAACTACTAAACTGAACTAAACTGGCCTAAGGGAATTTCAGGCGAAAGGGAGATTTGATCTTAGATATCTACAGTCTTAAGTTCAATATATGCTTTACACTAAGCCATAATGTGATATGACTTGCTTTTGCTTACTGTTTTGTGTGAACCAAACGGTTATTGGTCTAGATTATGATTTAGTATATTGTATGGACCCAGCAAATTGTGAATTGTACAACAAACTAGAGTCACAATAAACTCTGGCTCAATGTGATCTAATAATACAATCCTTTAAAACAGTCTTCCCTGGTTAGTTGGCAGATATGTTGACTTCAGTTCTCAGAATTTCCAAATGAATAAATTTGTCAGTTTCAGTTTCATTCGGTTTCTTATTTTCCCAAGCTGAAACTTATTTTTTCTTTTGTGACTTTTGCAACTTTTTTGTGCTTTTTTAAAAAAAGAAACACATCAACATTTCTCTGTACATTCCTAATATACATGTACTTCTCTGAAATATTTTTTGCCAAAATAATTTCTTTAGATAAGATCCATTCTTGTCATTATGTTCATTTATACCTTTGGAGATCATCTTTTTCTCAATTTCTGCATTTTCTAGTTTGTTTGTTTTTTTTAAAAAAATGGAGATTCACATCACAGAAAGCATAGTGTAATTAGGCTTTGCTTCAGGAAGTGTAAATTAGATGAACTCAGCAGCATAGTCCAAAATGCCTGGTAAATTAATTATGGATAATATGTACAGAGAAAATGTTGTATTATCCAGATGTTGACATTGCTGAAAAACACACAGCCTTAGAACTCTTCCACCTTTTTGTGTAAAGAGAGAAAAATAGCTTTGAGGTTTCCAGATTTTTTTTCTGAACCTTTTGGTATGATTTTGGAAGAAAAATATACAACAATTTTTAAATGCACATGGAGATAATTTATTTTATTCATTTATTTTATTTGTCAATTGTTTACAAGATAATAAGTATAAGTGTATACATAGTTATGAATACATGAAATGGGTACATATAAGAAAAATAAAAGAAAAATAAAAGAAACAATAGGACAGGGACAGTACACACTTTGGTGCGCTTATGCACGCCCCCTAGAGACCTCTTAGGAAAGGGGTGAAGTCAATAGTAAACAGCCTAAGGTTAAAGTTTTTGTGGTTTGGGGAAGAAACTACAGAGTCGGGTAGAGTATTCCAGACATTGATCACTCTGTTGCTGAAGTCGTATTTCCTGCAATCAAGTTTGGTGCAGTTAACCTTGAGTTTGTATCTATTGTGTGCTCTTGTGTTGTTATGGTTGAAGCTGAAGTATTCATTGACAGGAAGGACATTGCAATGTATAATTTTATATACCATACTTAAATCAGACCGAAGACGGCGTAATTCAAGGTTTTCTAGTTCTAGAATTTCAAGTCTGGTGGCATAAGGTATTCTACAATGAGTAGTGGAGTGGAGAACTCTTCTTGTGAAATATTTCTGGACTTTCTCCATTGTGCTAATATCAGATACGTAATGTGGGTTCCAGACTGATGAGCTGTATTCGAGTATTGGTCTAGCAAATGTTTTGTATGCTCTAGTTAGTAATGTGATATTACCAGAGTAAAAGCTACGTAGGATTAGGTTAACAACTCTCAATGTCTTTTTGGCTGTGGCAGTGGGCTCTAGCACTTAGATCATTAGAGGTGAGTATTCCAAGGTCATTTACAGAGCTTGGATCATCAACAAGATCTTGACTATTCAGCTTGTATTTTATTTTCTGATTTTTTTGCCAATATGTAAGACAGAGCATTTATTTGTTGAGATTTGAAGTTGCCATTTGTTTGACCATTCTGATACATAGTCAAGATCTTTTTGAAGGGTAGCAGTATATTCTGTGGTATTGAACAGCTTTACATCATCAGCGAAGAGAACGCAGTTGCTTTTAATATGATCACAGAGGTCATTTATGTAGAGTATGAAGAGAGTTGGTCCTAGAACACTGCCTTGGGGGACACCACTATTGACAGGTACAGAATTTGATAGGACACTCCCAATTTTGACCATTTGTTGTCTGTTTGCCAGGAATGTTTCTATCCAGTTATGCAGTTGTCCAGAGATACCATAGGATTTTATTTTTAGGAGTAGTTTGTCGTGTACCACTGAATCAAAGGCTTTACAGAAGTCTATGTAGATTGAGTCTATTGCTTTGCCCTGATCGAGTTGTGTCGTCCATATGTTTTTGCAGTGTAAGAGTTGCAGATTACAGGATAGTTTTTTTCTGAAACCAAATTGTTTATTGGAAAGTAGGTTGTTAGTCTCTAAGTGGAGGATGATGGATTGGTTAATAATTGATTCCATGACTTTACAAGTGACGCAGCATAAGGAGATTAGTCTGTAATTTTCAACTAGGCTGGGGTCTCCCTTTTTGAAGATGGGGATGACCGTGGCTTGTGACCATAGGTTAGGCAAGGAGCTGGTCCTGAAAGATTTTTCAAAGATTATGCTTAGAGGTTTGGCTATGGCAGTGGATAGCTTTTTTAAGAAGTAGGCACATATTCCATCCGGTCCAATAGGTAGAGATGGTTTTAGATTGCGTAGTGCTTTTTCAACATTGTCTTCTGTAAAATCGATATGTATTAGATCATTATAGTTATCTGTGGTTTGGCTAGGAAATACTGGGCATGATCCATCGCTGTTTATAAATACTGAGCCGAAGAATGTGTTAAAGATATTGGCTTTAATAGTGTCATTGTTGCAGTCTTTACCATTAGGTCCTATCAGGGGTGGGATGGACCTTGAGTCTTTTAGTTTGTTGTTTACAAAATTGTAAAAAGCACGGGTGGAATTGGTGCTTAGAAGGTTTTCCTCTTGTTTAATGTGATAATTGGTGCATTCAGTCTTTATCTGGTGGCATAAATTTTTGTATCGGCTTTTGAAATTGGCAACGTGACCAGATTTGTTTTTCCACCAGAGTGATCTCTTTTTAGATTGAAGTTTCCTTATTGTTATGGGTAATCTGTTTTTTTTGTTTTGTTTTGGGGAGTTGTTGTTGGTACATATAGTTTGATTACTCTTTTGACTTCAAGTAAAAATATGTTGTAATGGCACAAAATTAAGGAAGCCCAGTGCCCATAGAATAGATAAGAAACTTATTTATTTTGGAAGTGTTGATTATGTTAATAAACCTTCTGAGAAATGGGGAAAAACATCTTCTGAGCTTGGGGACATACTGCATTTGTGTGCCCTGATCTAAGCATTAGTTAGCTGGGGAAAGATGAAAAAAAATCAGCATGGTAGCGTGATCCTCGGTGCTGACTTAACTTGGTTGTTTTCCTGCAGGCATTTCATTACCCAACTGTGCTAGAAGGGAGTGGGGTTTATTCTCTGTTTATATAACAGTGGCTTGTCCCGTCAGTATTGGTGGGAGTGTCCTTACTGGTTGCTGTTGTTTACTGTTAGCTTGTTTGTCTGAGTTGATAACCAACCACTAGTATATCAACACTTCCTTCTACCACTGATGATGTTACTTAATTGGGTAATAAAATATCGGCAAGAAAACAACCAAGCTCAGACAACACTAACGACATAGAGTTTAACCCTGAGATATAAATATTCTCTGCTATTGGTACAGCACTGCAGTTCACAGATTGTGTCCTTTTTGTAATTTAAATACCTAATGAAGGGGAAATTGTTCTGTAACATTAAGAAACAAAAGAGGTGTTCTAATATCCCAGAAAAGCATTGCCTAAGGCCTCAGAAATACTTGTGAACTCCAGAAGCAATGCCTATGTCCTTTATTAGAGTACCTTCAGACTTGCCACCAACTTAATGAAACTCACCTTTTGCCGTGATCTGGTTTGTAATTCGCAATGTCGTTTCCTACTCAAAGTTCAACTTGGGTCTGAGAAGCACTGCAGTCCATTGCTCCCCAGATCAAATGTTGACTCATAAATTCAATATTGACTGTGGTGTTCCCAGGAGCTGTGATGGATGCATTTGGTCCTTTCCGGGATGCCAGGAAGGAGTGCCCTCTCCTTCTTTCTAAACGAAAGCTGTCACAGGTTATCTTCCCCACCCCATCCTCATATAGAGGAAAGCAGTGTTTGTCATGATGCCCAAGGGAAGGGATATCCTGGGACAGAGGAATTTTCCGGGCTGAGTAATCCCAGAAAATCCCTGGCCCCTCCCTTCCCTTGGGAGCATTTGCACATCCGGTGCCAAGAACCTATGTCTGAGAGATGGCAAGCAAGCTGTTGCCAGCTTGGTCTGGCAAATTTCCAGATGCAAAGCTAATGCCTTTTGCAGCTGGTGGCTGCTCTTGTTCATCCAGCAAACATATCTGTCCTTGATGCGCTGTGCATGTATCCACCTATCCCTTATTCTTCCCATTCCATCTAAATCTTGAAGTCTTCCTGGCCTCTTACGAAGGCCCCTGGCCAATTGCAGGATTTTGCATCTCAGAAACACCTGGTCAGAATGATAACATGGCAGAGCCGCTCTTGTCTGTGGCCTTTGTGCAGACTTGCTTTCCAAATCCACACCCAAGTAGGTCAGAGGGAGGCACAGATCTCAGCTTAATAGTAGATCACAGACTCCTGCTCAAAGTCATTAGGAAGCAAGTTTTCAGGAGCATTTGCACATAATATACAGGAGGACCTGTTTCTCTTTCAGCATCTCTCCCATAATTTAAAAAGGGAGTTGATGTAGAGTAGCATTTGCCAGTTCTCCTCTGGCTCAGAAATTATCAGGTCACCTGCAGAAGGATGCCACCTTTTTAGCAGGATGTGGTAATCCTTTTCTGAAACGTGCTGTGCAGACCAAATGGAGGTGGAACACAACTCTTTTTAGAAGGAAGATTCTTTAAAAAAAAAGAAAAAAAAAGAAATATTTTTATTGAGTTTCTTTTATTACATCATAAAACATCATAGTTCCAACAGTGTTCTTGGCATCTATACAAGTTCTTAGTTTAAATATCATAATACATTATATTATTACATTTGTCTAATATTAAATAATAACTTTAACTATAATTATTATTCTTATATCTTTGTATTATTGACAAATTTACATTTTACTCTCATAAGGATTATTCCAGTTAAATTTCTTGTCCTATCTCTTAGTTCTGTTTGTTAACTATTTATACCAATTGTTCCAAATTAAAAAGATATTCAGAGTCATCTCTTTCTTTCAGTTTCATTGTCAGCATATTCATCTCAGTACTTTATGTATTATTAATTCTTCATTAGGGATATTTGGGCTTTTCCATACCTGCGCAAAGGCTATTTTGGCGGCTGTTGTAATCTATAACAATAGATATTTTACTTCTTTTGGCAATCTGTCTTTAATAATTCCTAGGAGGAAGGCTTCCGGTCTGAGCTCAGCCTGATACCCAGTAATCTCTTGTAACCAGTTTTTAATTTGGATCCAGTATGTCCTGGTATCGGGGCATAACCGCCACATGTGGTAAAACTTTTTTCATCAACTTTTTTACACTTCCAACACTTGGGGCTTGTATTGGGGTAAATTTTTGCCAATCTCATTGGAGCTAAAAACCATCTGTAAAACATTTTTATATATTTTATTTGTATGCTGAGGAAGGAAGATTCTTTCATTGCAATAGCCCAAGCACACCATAGGCAACAAGGAGATTGTCGCAAAAACATAGAACATAGAATAATAGAGCTGGAAGGGATCTTGAAGGTCTTGTAGACCAACTCTCTGCTCAAGCAGGAGAAAGCCTGCAGTGATGGAGCACTCACAACCTCTGAAGGCAAGCTGTTCCATTGGTTGATTGCTCTCACTGTGAGGAAATTTATCCTTAGTTCTAGGTGGCTTCTTTCCTTAGTTAGTTTCTATCCATTGTTTCTTGTCTTGCCTTTTGGTGCTTTGGAAAATAGTTTCACCCCCTTGTCTTTGTAGGAGCCCCTGAAATATTGGAACACTGCTGTCATGTCTCCCCTAGTCCTTGTTTTCATTAGACTAGACATATCCAATTCCTGTAACTGTTCTTTGTATGAAGAACAAATAACTTTGCTTCTGCTGGTGCTTATTCTGTGACAGGTTTTGGAGAGGTCGTACCCCTTGAGCTGAATTCCTTGGTTGAATTATTCCCAATAACTGTGTTGGGGATGCAGAAGTAGCTTTAGAAATAATAATCTGGTGGCACATGGATTGTCTAATGCTTCCCAGAATTCTTCAATCAGCAGTTGAAGTCCACAAGTCTTAAAGTTGCCAAAATTGGACACCCCTAATCCAGAGTATGCTGATATTTGCTATGAAATATCAAATAAATGTAGTCAATCCTTCTGGATCCATCTAAACATCTGTATCTGCAGTTAATAACTGAAGTTAATGCTTAACTTGCTGCTGAACACATTTAAAGTGTGCATTGATGTATTATTGTTTTAGCCAAATGTTGCAACTAACAAAAACCAATTAAACAAAAACAAACAAGTCAGGCTGGATCCAGTACATCCTAATGTGTGAATTAAAGGACATTCAGCCCAGTAAGCTAGTTGTCTCCAGATGTTGAGACAGCAGGGTTGCATCTATATGAACATGCATGCGGGTGTTTATGCGTGGTTAGATGGAATCAGTGTATTTTTTGGGTGAAACAAAACTATTTTTTTCCCCCTGAGCATTTATATGCTTTATATAGCTTGTGTTCTGCAGCTAAGGAAGATTTGCTATGTCTTGTGTAGACACTATTGAGCTGGATATTGGAGAAGATACATATTGGTAACCAACATTTCCCTTACATGCATCTTCTAAATCAGTTCTCATTTTTTTTAATAACAAAATTAAGAAGTATAGTTTGGTGTAATTTCATGGGGCTTGCCTTAATTCTAAAGCTCCACTTCAGGAGAGTGCTTGAATTCTGACCAGTCTGCATGGGCAATATAAGAATGTCAAGTGGGTATAGACTTGCTACGGTCAAGTCATCAAAGTACAACTTGCTGCAGAACAATTCAACTGTAGCAAGTCAGCACCTGCCCCCCAGAAGAAGGAAAAATTTTGGGAAATACTAGAAAAGGTAGAATATTATATTTACCTAAAGGATATAGGGAGAAACATGCTCTTAAAACAGTCCCAGTCTCCCTGCCTCCAAGCAGAAACTGAGGAGGCTACCTTTTAGAAACGCAGATTTGGTAATCCATTCCAAACAGGATATTTTGAAAGAAATGCAGAATGGTAGGATTAGAAGCAGTTGAGAGCAGCCCAAAGCCCCTTCACTGCACCATCCCAGAGCAGTCCAAACTTCAAACCTGGGAATTCAGACAAACACCTAGGTTTTATATTTCCTCTTTTGTCTATAGAGCCAGCTATGACCCCTACATAACCTCAACATGACCCCATAGGAATCTGATAACAGCCAATAGAATACATGTTCTTGCACAGGAAGCTCAAATACAAAGCCCAAAGAAGGTATAAAACTCCCCCACTCTCCACTCCATTTTGTCAGCTGCACCAGAACCATAAACTCTGGAGGTTCTGTTCATCATTAAACCATCTTTCCAATCAGCCTCCATGTTTCCAGTGTCTTTCTCCCAGCTTGGAACTGAACCAGATGGATATTTCTTCCAACACAACAATTCAGTTTAATTATATAAAATAACTTAAACATGATTTTAATTTTTGTCATTCACATTTCATTTTGTCCCTCTTTTGGCATCCTTTAATTATTCTGTTCCACTATTTCTTTGGTATTAGTGTAACTCTTGTCCTGGGGCAAGTTGTCCTGCTGCAAGTTGGCCATGGTGAGTTGTCATAGATCTTTTTGGAGAGAGATCTCCCCCTCCCCCGCCAAACCCGTTAGTTTTTTTTTTTTAATGGATTTGTACACCATGTCCCTTGCCTCAAAATGACAAGCCCATCATTTTGTGTCACCTGTTGTGCCTCTAGTATTTATCAATCGCAATCAGTGTTCCAGGACCTCCGAAAAGGAAAAGTGGAAGTTCCAGGACCATCTGCAAGTTGCACATTCATGGTGTAGAAGTCCTTCATTCAGCAGATGAGGTGAATGGCTCATCCATTCTGGTTTCACTGGGGCTCCATTAAGACTCACTGGATTGTAATCCTGGCACTGTGATTCGAACATTTCGGCAGAGCCAGAGGTTGGCTTGCGTTAAAACAGCAGGTGGATTCCTCCCCTTACTTTACTTTGGAAGGAGGAAAAATACAGCTAATTGAAGCATTGTCCTTCCAGGCATCAGGTGGGCTGGATTTTTCCAAGTATTTCTAATATTTGCTCCTCAAAACCATTCAGGTCTGTTCCTGTCTCTGGTTAATTGGGATATTGATTTTTCTTCCTTCCACTCTGAAAAATAACTCTTGCTAATCCTGATAATTTAATCACATTCGGGGCTTGAAGACAGGGGAGTGCTCAGATCCAAAAGCCTGACAGGAGCACATGGGAGACACAGCACAGCCTTTGTCTTGAAATCTGTACAGAAAGAAAGCCTTTGCTTCTGCAACATCAGCAGTCCTTTCTCTTTCAAAAGCTTGGGTTGCCTCCCACATTTCTGGCAAAGTAATTGTGGCCATTTTGAAGCTAATAATATCACGGGGCATATGCCTGGAGGAACTGGTAGAATCCAGCCTAGTCAGGAAGCCCACAGAAGTTACTAGCTAGTTATATAAATAAATGCATAAAGAAATAAAAAAAAAACATTTCCTCAGTTTTGACTAAGCAATAAAGTTTTTTTTTTTCCCCCTGAGCAGAAATGCAGACTTCAGAGCAAATCTGCAGAGATTTTGTTGGTGGCGATGAGATGATTATGGCTTCAAGGACAGAAGGGACTGAAACTTTGTGGCTGTGCAATCAGGAGTTGTCACTATGGAAAGGCAAGAAAAATGGGTAACCTTGATTAAGGAATGGAAAGGGGTGGATAGCATATCTCCAGTTTTTTTTTCTGATGGGGAGATTTAAAAAAAAATCTATCCCAATCTTCGCAGGCTCAATGGAAAACTTGAATTTGACTAAATGGCAATCTGCAGGGCCTCATCTCTGGTCTAATGGCTCATTAATCAAAGTCGGTATTTTCATCTCTCAAACATGATTGAGATATTTATCCTGCCTTTATTACTATAAGTAACTCAAGGTATCAAACATATGAAATGCTTCTTCTTACCCATATGTTCTCCACAGTTACAGTTTTGTAAGGTGGGTTGAGCTGGGAGACAGTGAAAGCCACCCAGCTGGATTTCATGCTTAAGGATTTTACTCTGCTAGTCAATACCAACTATAGCAGAGATGGTCTTCAGCAGGTTCTGACCAGTTCTGGAGAACCGGTAGTGGAAATTTTGAGTAGTTTGGAGAACCGGCAATTACCACCTCTGACTGGAGCTTGAACAGTAACCTTCCCCTGCCATGCCCACCAAGCCACGCCCTCAGAAAAAAATTTGAATCCCACCACTGGGCTATAGGGCATGGTGCTCATCTCCATTTCAAAGCCATTGAGCCAATGCAGTCTGAAAACATTTCTGCAATCATGTGGCCAGCATGATGCCGCAGAATGCTGTTACCTTCTCACTGAAGTGGTACCTATTTAACGACTTCCGCTTGCCTGCTTTCGAACTGCTTGGTTGGCAGGAGCTCGGGCGAGGATGGGAGCACACCCCGTCGCATGGCACTCAGGTTTCAAACCTGGACTATGGGCTTTTCCAGCTGAGAAGCCCAGCATCTTAACCACTGAGCCACCATGCTGCCCTCTATACACCTAAGGAGAGGCTAGAATTCACAGTCTCCTGGTGATTGGCCCAAGGTCACCCCACTGGCTTTTAGGCCTAAGGCTATGTCTAGAACTCACAGTCTCCAGGTTTCTAGAGGTTTCTCCAGGTTTCTTAACCACTGCACCAAACTGGCTCTCCACATTAAAGCTCTTTTCTGTGCTGAAGAGACTAAGGGGTACTTGCCCTAGGTGGCAGAGCCTTTGGTTGTACACATCCTCTCCACTGAGCTGCTGCTGACAGATTTCAGTAGATTTCAAGCATCCTTTGTGTTCTGAGCACCCTCTACTGAATCCAGCAGCTTGTTCTCCAATTTGTTAGCTCTGAAGGAATGCCACCATTTGTGCGCAGTGCATTGATGGCCACGGCTGCTAATTAAAGGGTTGCTTCCCTCAAGGAAGTGAGCGGAGTTTCTGTCTTTTTTTAGCTAAAGGCATGCGGAGTTCCCTCGGGCCAGAGGTTCCATCTGCTGAAACTCCACACTAATGAAGCCCTATTTCTGTAACAATATTACGTATTGATCTGTATGCAATATCAGCGCAAAGGTGACCTTTGTTTGACAGCTTACCTTCTGCCTGCCCCAGCAGCAACCTACTTACAAAGGGTTCTTTCTAGGCAGGCAAAACACATTTCAGACATAAGCATGAGTGTTGGCCCTAGGCAGGAGGGAAATGCCATTGACTGGGCAAGGACAGTATTGGGACATCACGCTTCCAGATATCCCTTCAAGGCACTCTGCTGTGCAAACAGAGAAGCTATCTCTTTGCAGCTGCATTTTGATGACCAAAGAGATATCATCATGAAAAGCCATTGTGTTGAAGAACTAGTTAGCTGCGTGTTGTTTCAAAGTTGAACTATGACTAGAATCTCCTGAGTATGTGCAGAAAAGCACAAAATAACACAGTAACAGAATTGGAAGGCGACTTTGGAGATCTTCTAGTCCAGAGGTCCCCAAACTTGGCAACTTTTAGACTTGTGGACCTCAACTCCCAGAATTCTCCAGCCTGGGAGTTGAAGTAGGGGTGGGATTCAAATTTTTTAACAACTGGTTCTGTAGGCGTGGCTTAGTTGGTGGGTGTGGCTTAGTTGGTCATGTGACTGGGTGGGCGTGGCTTGGTGGTCATGTTATTGGCTGGGCGTGGCCAACTCAATATCACTCACATTGAGGCACGCATCTCCTCGCCTGGCCCCTTATGACTGTGGGGATGCTGCAACAGTCGTAAGTGTGATAAATGGTCTTAAGTCACTTTTTTCAGTGCCATTGTAACTTTGAATGGTCCCTCCACACAAACAAAGTACCAGCAAAGGAGAGGAAAAAAACTCCAGAGAGTTTCCTGAGACAGGAAGTCTAGTCTTGCCAAGAATGTAATAAGGGTTAATGGAGAGGCAGTTTCTGTAAGCAACACCAGAATGTTTCCTTCCTGTCT
Source organism: Hydrophis major (assembly GCA_033807585.1). Taxonomy (NCBI): domain Eukaryota; kingdom Metazoa; phylum Chordata; class Lepidosauria; order Squamata; family Elapidae; genus Hydrophis; species Hydrophis major. The sequence continues at coordinate 28,204,435 of CM066334.1, read as the reverse complement.
TCCTTACAGGATTAGGCCAGTAATTTCTTCTAACAACCAGTTCTCCAAACTGCTTAGAATGTTAACAACCAATTCTAGCAAATAGGTGTGAAACAGCAGAATCCCACCCCTGAGTTGAAGTTCAGAAATCTTGAATTTGACAAATTTGGAGACCTCTGTTCTACTCCAAGCCCTTGCTCAGGCAGGAAACCCTACACCATTTCAGACAAATGGTTGCCCAATGTCTTGAAAACCTCCAGTGATGGAGAACCCACAACTTCTGAAAGCAAATCTTTCCACTGATTAATTGTTCTCACTGTCAGGAAATTTCCCCTTATTTCTAGGTTGATTTTCTCCTTGATGAGTTTCCATCTTGTCCTGCTTTCGGGTGCTCTGGAGAATAGGTTGATCCCCTCTTCTTTGTGGCACCACTTTTGATCGAGAACAGTTGGGAATGAAACAGGTTGTAGGAGCAGAATAAGACATGACTTTCCTCTTTCTGTTGCTTATTATGCCCCCAGAACATCTCTGGAGAGCTAGTCCTGTTGCCTCCTTCCAAGTCTACCTTTTCCATGAAGAACTTGTTGCAGTAACAAAATGTGAGTCCTTCTAAATGCTGAGGAGCAACCTCTTTGTCACTGGTTAGGTCTGCAGGGAATTATAGCTGGAAAGCCAGAGGTTCTTCTATCTGCCACCATACTTAAACTTATAAGTAGATCTAAGCTCCTCTAATTGAAACAAGGGCGTACAGCAGGGGTCTCCAACCTTGGCTCCTGGAAGCCTGGCGGACTTCAACTCCCAGAATTCCACAGCCTGTGGAACTCTGGGAGTTGAAGTCCGCCAGGCTTCCAGGAGCCAAGGTTGGAGACCCCTGGACAGAAATGGATGTATCTCATTAGATTTACTGTTTGTCTCCCTTAGCATTGGCTACTCAATAAGTCAAGCAACAGTATATATATAGGGACATAATACAAGTAACATCTCAAAATGGACATATTCATTATTATTTATTATCATGAAAATTCCATGATCTGTAGCAAAAAATACCTGGTTGAAAACATGATCTCTCTTGACATGTGCACACGCATTGGTGTTCTGTAATTCATATGACATTTGCAGAGCCAGGAGAATACGCTCGTCCCAGATCATGAACTCAGAAATAGCTCTTCCGAGTTGGTCTGATAAATAGTCTCTCAATTTAAGGCCTGCACTTGGGCTGTCACGTAAATTCCATTGCCTTTGACTCTGAGAAGTGGACTCTGGGCTTCTGCAGAGAAAAGGCAAAGACCAAATGAGCATTCTTCTCTGACCAGCTATTCAAATCCTCCAATGTTTAACTTCCAGAAGACTATCCCAAAGGTTCTTTTCCAAAAACAATTGGACTTTCTTGAGGTTTTTCCCTTGAAAACATTTCGCTTCTCATGCAAGAAGCTTCTTCAGTTCTTCAAAACTGAAGAAGCTTTTAGGATTAGAAGTGAAACATATTCAAGGGGGGGGGAAAAAACCCCAAGTCCAGTTGCCTTTTGGAAAAGCACCTCTGAGAAATTCTCCACATATTTCCAAAGGACTCACGATTTGGGGGTGCAGGAGGAAGTGGCAGTTTTATGAAATATGGAGTGCCCAGCAAATCTTGAAACTCTGGCAGTTATTTATCCAGTTTAGTGCTAACTAATGATCCTAGTTTAATTGTGTTTCTCAGATATAATTCTGAATCCAAGTCAAGAATAATCTGCATCTGGATCAGAACCAATAATTGTTGGCGTGGAGTTGACAGATTTCTACAATATTAGAGAAGACAGAAAATCCTTCTCTGATATTGAAACTATTGCTGAATCGGGGGCTAAATGAGGCACAATTTTGCCCTCAATTCTCCAGCATATTGATGGTACAAGAAAGTTCAAGAGTTGGTCCACTTACCCTCTTCTCTCCCCAAATGATGGACCTTCAAATGATGGACCTGCCTTATTCTCCTTATTCATCAGCAGCTTTGTAGATACAGTATAGGCACCAAGTCTTGGCTGCAGTCTGATAAGTCTTGGGCAGGATGTTGAATACGAATAAAGAAATGTTCATTATTTTTCATTAGTTCTCCAGCTGTGCTTGTTAGATACTCATGGAAATTGCTCTACCTCATTTAGCTTATACTTCTGATGACCCCCATTTGTTGTAAATCTTTAGAAAAACACCAGGAAGAGTAGGGTTAGGCTTCTCTTTCCTCTGCTCCATTCCACTCCCCTAAAGTGTGCCAGTGGCTTTCCTTTTTCTGCAATCAGTTCAGTGGTGCATCCCATAATTGAAAGCTAGTGTCCATTGAGGAAGACACCTGGCACTCAGTCAGGTTTGAAACGATTAAATGGAACTACGAGGCAGAGGAAACCTGCTGAGTGAAGCCGGCCTGCCACGATAGCTACAGATAGACATTTGTCGGCATGTCTGTCCACAGGGATCACTTTGTGAAACATCAAAGGTGAAACTGGAAATCATTAGCACTGGGGTCATATCCTCCACAGTGGGGGAGGGAACCAAGGAAGGTCATAGAGACTCATTTAAGAGAAAATAATTGTTGGAGGGAGGGAGGAAAAGAGAGAGAGAGAGAGAGACTTGCAAGAATGCAGTCAGACTTTCAAGAAAGATAGAAGGGAAATCCATTCAGTTTATGAGCTGTGCCAAGAATTTGTTGATGTACTGGTCTAAATTCTTATTCAATATATGAAGAAGGTGTCAACCATTCCCTTGCTTTGTTCCCAAAAGAATTTGTACTGAGTTTTTCTGAGGAGTGGGGATTTACATGTATACCTATTCTTGGTGTAGCCCAGCTGAATCAGATCTTCTAAACAACAGCCAAAGGACACCAGATGTCTTCGGTGAAAAAATAATGGTAACTGCAAAAGGGAAAAAGGGTTGATCGCAGATGCTATCTTCTGTCTCTGTGTTCTCGGTTGCTACCTTGGGACAATATATTTAGGGAGGGGAGTCATGATGGTAGCTGTAGCCACTCTTTGTAAGAGCTTCTTCTCAGAGGTCTTGGTCCTTGAATTGTATGTAGAAGTTCAGTCCTGGGTTCAACCCCAGTTGGTCTCAGGATCTGTCTAACCATGCTGGGTGTGGAAGGTCAGGGATCCTGAAATGCTGCTGTCAGTCATTGTCTGTATTAATGGTGGGTAATTTGGAGCTCCTAAACTCTAAAACGTACAGGTAGTCCTTGACTTACAACCATTTGTTTAGTTACTGTTTGAAATTACAGTGGTGTTGAAAAAAAGTGGTTCATGACCAGTCCTCATGAAATATTCATATAGTAACATAAGGAAAATTCATGTATTTATTGCAGTCTCCCAGGGCCACATGATGGTCATTTATAACCGTTTGGAGGGGCTTTGACTAGCAAAGTCAATGTGGGAAGCCATATTTGCATTTAGGGTGATTTGCTTAATGACCATGGCAAAAAAAAAAACCTCATAAAATTGGGGATGACTCACTTACCAACCACATGATTCAGCAATAATGCCATGCCCCTGTCGGAGTCTGAATCCGAGGAGGAAGTCAGACAGCTGATAGGGAGTGGAGCGTGGCTCCGTTGGCTGTGGAAGAAACTGGGGAAGGGCAAAGTCCGCTTGGGCAGAGCAGGAAAGAGGTTGAACAAGGGAGAGGGGAATCAGAGGAAGACCCAGACCCACCCCCTCTTCATCCTAAGGCACACAGGGAAGAACGGAGAAGAGAGCAACATGGGTGGCGTGGCTTATGGGGGAGGAAAGGGCCACAGCTGGGAAGACAGTTGATAAGAAAGGCAGGCTGCATGCGCCAGGCTGCTGGGAGCAAACATGACTTTATCCTGTGTTGTCTTGTCTTATCTGTGTTCCTGGCATCTTCCCAACTATGTGAGTTTTGCCGTGCCTTCAAGTCTGACATTCTTGCTCTTGCCCTGCCAAATGAATTACTTCAGTTTGGCTTGTTTGGACTTTAAGTTATAGTTTGTGTTAACCATGTTTTGGATGTAATTTTCTGCAGTCAAAGGCTGTTCCTGAGAGAGTTTTTCTCCAGCCAGAAGGTAACCTGGACATTGGGGAGCAAGTTGGAGATAATAAAGGGACTCTTATTGATTATCTGACTGTGTTGCCTTTGTGCCACACCCCTTTGGGTCATCACAAATAATAAGTTCATGTCCCAATTGTGGTTGCAAGTTGAGGAATTACCTGTAGTCAAAAATTAAGCTGTGTTATTGTCGAAAATCAGTAGTGCATTTTCCCCAAAGTAAACAAACCCTCCAGATCCATCCCCCAGCCCCCAAAACCTCGTGGAAGTCTTAGCAAAATGCCAGCTTTGTCACTGGCCATAATGCTGGCATGGGTCTGGTAAAGGGCTAGAGAAACAATGCACAGAAGTATCCCAAAGGTGATTTTTTGAAAGGCTCTCATCCAAGAAGCTCCTTCAGTTCTGATGAAAAGCGAAACATTTTCAAGGAAAAACAAAATCTGGCTGCCTTTCGAAAAAGCACCTTTGAGACAACCATGGATGACTGAGAATCTCCATAAAACTTTACCAATGCAAAGAAATACATTCTCCGTGTAACCCTTCCTCCTCTGACCTGTTTACCAAGGGACCCCATGGTAAACAGTTTAACTACCTCCCCTTTTTCTATTTTTGTATTTAGCAGGATCCGTGTCATGAGTGGTTAGAATCACCCAAATGTACCCAGAGTAGCAAGGCCTTGTGGATAATTAGCTGAGCTCAATTAGGAACAAGGGTAAATGCATTTTTAATGGGAAGAGCAAAGGTGATACTGAAGGAAATGATCTCTCCTGCCTGATGCATTTCCTGCAGACTAGGCAAAACCCAACATTCAAAGTGCTATTTTCTGTCTCTTGCACAGAGGTGGATTTGTAGCTGTGCAGATGCAGATAGATAAATTCCACAAAACATCCATAACAAAGTACATTTATTGGTACATCGGGTATCTTCATAACTCACATTTGTGATGACGTTCTTCTATAATGACCAATCTTTTGTATATCAGCTTTGCAGGTAAAAGATGGTTATCTCCTAACCCATCTCGTAGCAGTAGAAAAAGCTACTATAAGTTCATGAGTCCAGGCAAGAATGGAGGGAAACCTCTTCCAACCCCTCGAGGGTCAATTTAGTGACCAATCAGGATTACAGATGTGGCCACGTGACATGAACTACATTTCCCAAGATACCTTTAACTACATTTACCATGATGCATTCCCTTAAGGCAGTGGTTCCCAACCTTTTTTTCGCCCCGCACTCCTAAAGAAATTTCACTCGAACCTCACACCCCCTGAAATTTAGTCTTTAGGAACTACTGAACGTATTAAATATATGGTAGGATTGAATATTTTCAGCTATGTATGTGACAGCCACTAAATAACGATACTTAACTCTAAAATGAAAACAAAGTTAATCCACTGCATAATAAATAAAAATGCCAACATATAGCCAATATCCTATTATTTACCTGTACTTTTCTAGCACCCCCTGGAATATCATCTCGCACCCCCAGGGGGTGCAAGCACCCCAGGTTGGGAACCCCTGCCTTAAGGGGACAGCTCATAATTCCTAAGTAACTATCCAATTCCCATAGACTGGCTGGGACAGCACATACTATGTATTGTGAATTATGTAGAATACACTGGAGATGGTTGGAGGGACAACTTTTCTCCCAGCAGCCACTGGTTTATAAGACGGTCTTCAGCATGTTTACTGTGATAATAAGCTTTATTATTTATTATCCTTTGAAATTGCCATTTGAATCCATTTCTAAAGTTCCATGCAGGAATTACTTTTAGATGCTGGAAATAAATCTTAATGTGGAATGGTTTTGATTTATACAACATATATGAACCAAATCTTTGCAGACATGCTTTTATGGCTGAGCAGGGGTGTCCACCCCTGGCAACTTTAAAACATGTGGACTTCAACTCCCAGAGTTCCCCAGCCAGCATAGACAGGGAAACTTTCTGCATTAAGAGTTGCACTTGAGATGGTGGGGACTAAGAATGGCAATGTGAGTGAGTTGGCTGGTTTGGGGGGAGAATTGGGGAGTTTTCTTCTATTTAATATATGTTAGGACTTAGTGTATAGTTCCATCAGTTTCTCCATCTCAGAATGGTATTAAGAGCTATACTCAGAGTGTTTATCCATTGGTTCTCAAAAATAGAATAAAATAGCAAGTGGGGCATCTCAGAATTTGATCCTGGGTCCAGCATTTTCCAACATTTTCATGAATGTCTTTGATGGAGGGGGTGGAGGAAATGCTTATCAGATTTGGAGATGAGACAAAGTTGGCACCTACCACTGCAGGAAATTGTACAAAATTCAGAATGAACTTGATGGGTGAGCAAAATTAAGAGAAGGAAATTTAATAGGTAAAGATGCCCTCCCACTGCACTCAATACCTAATAGCTGCAAGAAGGCAGCCATCTTATCATCCCAGAATTTTCCCAGAAACTAAAAACTGTATCCTATAAGGAGACATTAAAGAACTAGGTCTTGAGGAAAACATATCAGTCAATGTTTAAGAAAGTACTTTTAACGGAGGATCTATCTCTCTTGTCCCACAGTGTAGGACAAGGAATAGTGGTCTTTGTTGTCCTACATTGGTCCTATTCTAATCATGATTACAGATAGATTCTGGTTAAAAGTTACCAAAAACTCCCTAGTTATGGGAGCAAATTGATACAGAAATTCAAAATTGAAAGGAATTATGAGTTTTTGTAGATCGGATTGTTCAAGTAGAACTTCAGATTCATCAATTAGGGATGCTTTAAATTAGGTAGGTAAAGGAGCTAGACTCTGTAATCTCAACGTTCTCTTCCAACTCTGTGATGCTTTGATTTTATATTGTCTTCAGTACTCATGATTGGAGGCAACTCCAAGGGCAACAAAAAGGGAGTTGGGCAACCTCAATCCTGACACCATGGATTGTCCACCCTGGATTCATATCCACTGTGATTGAGAGCATCCTCTTCTTGTTCTTTTTTCAAAAAATTAGAAGTTTGTTTTGGTTCCTAGAAGGTGCCAATGTACTCCTCCCCCCCCCTTCTACTCCCATTCCCCTCTCCTGAGCATTCTGTCATCAAAAAAACATGAGCAACAAAAATCACCCCTTCCCTGAAAGATCAGTTGGCCAATCACTTTCTGAAAAGAGACTCTGAATGAGCTTGATTACAAGAGCCAAGAATCATTTTCCCCTTCTCCAAAACAAGCAAAACGAAATGAAATGAAACGAAGGATGTCATTACCACAAAGCCCAACAAGGCTAATCGATATTTTACATGCATTTTACTACAGCACAGGGATCCATGCTGTGACTCTCCTGTATCTCTGACATCTTCGCTTTGAAGAGCTTTTGTGCATGCTTGAAGAGCTTGGTAACATGGACTAAGCATGCCAACAATGCCATGCCAATTCAATTCCCCCTTTGCCCCAATATAGACACCGAGTGAGTCTGTGTAGGCCTATTGGGTTGCTCTTGCGTAACATGTTCTCCTCCATCTTTCTAACACTTGTTCTCTCCTATAATCAGTGTGTTCCTGAGCAGCCCCTGTACATGGACTCCTAGAAGAACTGTTTTGTGTCAGAGTATATTCATGAACTGGAATAGAGCCAATGAGAGCTCAATTGAGAGCTGAAACTTAAAGAGAGAATCTGAGCGTGGTTTATCTCTGTTGTGTGCTCAGCTCTAAAGTGAAAGAAAAACTAACTTGCTTGCCTGCCTGCTGAACTAAACTGAAACGGATGTCTGTTTCTGGACTCCTGAGTTGCCGCTAAGCTCTGAACCTGTAACATGTCTGCTTCTGTTTGAGTTTGCTCCATGTTGAAGAAATCTACAGCTGGTATTGTAAAGTTTACTTGTGTTTATAAAGAAGTTCCTCAGCCATCTATGTTTACTTTTCTGGTGCTGAATTTCCGCTGCAATACTCTGAACATTTTGTTTCTTTAAGATTGGAATCTTCTTGACGACTAGGGAAGAGCACCTAAACACTTGTCATTTAAAAACCACCATCTCCTTTGTACCGTTCATTGACCCATTCCTTTCATGCGTTGTTATCTTGTTGTTTTTTCATGATAAGAATTCAGAGCAGTATAGATTGGATATCCAGTCACAGACCACTTAAATTTCAGCAAAGTATTTTATTAGGGCAGCTGCATTTATGACTTATGGGTGACTTGCTAACGCTGCAAATTTGTGACCAGAGATCAACATAGCAGACCATAAATAGGCAATAGTTCATTAAAGAAACTAGGGAGCAATGTCAGCTTGGCTTCCAATCTCTTAGAAAGTTGGACCTCAAAAATAAATCTTAGTTATTGATGTCTGTAGCGGGAGAATGATAACACTCAAAGATGGCCCAGGGAAAACCATGTGACCTTGAGTGCTAGATCAGTAATGAAGTTCAGTAAATTCCTTTAATCATATATTGAATATGACATGTAAAGGAGACAAGTTTTATTAGTTTAACCTTTTCAGTTACTAGGGTGCATACATACATGTGGACACCTGTTTTTCCTTTTGAGGTTCTCTTGTCCTTTCAGCAACCAAGTGTGCAGGTAGAGTTCTGAAGACCACAACAATCAGTTAAGTGTTGCTTTCTCTGCACAGTTCACTTTCTAGTTGCAAGTTGGGCTCATAGCAAAGCTTGGGCATATTGCAAATGCCATGAAACCCCCAATCATCAACTCCCACCCACCCCCATTAGCTCATCCCATTGATTTAGAGCAGCGTCTATTTCAACAGCCAATTAGCAAGCTTGTGCTAATCACTTGGGGTGCCTTGTTAGGAAATTTGATTAGTACTTCACATAATTGACCCTATTACAAATGAAGAAAAGTACTTCCTTTCATAAACCCTCTCATTAAGGGGATAGCAGCTTTGTGTAAGATTTTTTTTTCTGCTTATCGCTGCCAGTCAGACCTCTGAACAAAGGCATCCTGATTCATCAGATTGAGAGGGGGAGGTGGGAAACAGATATGTTGAATCTTCATGTCTTAAAGTCTATATCTGGAAAAGTAAGTAATTTCATAACAAAATACCTCTGGAGAAAGCTTGAGCCTAGCAGATTGCAAACATAGATCATGATATTGTACGCTTTCCTGACTCTTTCTCTGAGCAGTTTAAACATTTATAACTTTCTCTGCTGTGATTTTGCTCTAATATCCACCCTGTCAGGTCAGCTAGTCTGAGAGACAGTGGCTGTGTTTTGAGTAGTGTGCTAAAATAATATATGTTATATAAGCTATAGGTCCAATAATGCTGAACCATAAATCATGGTTTATGAGCTGTAGTGATAGGATTTCCACATCCTTCTAAGGCCAAAGCCAAGCCAAGGCCCTAGGTGAATTTAGCCAATGGAGCAACACATCTTGTTTCTCAGGTTTAATCTCTTAATTGCCATGAATTCATTAGGTAACTTTGATCTGTTTTTCTAATCTCTCAACCTCACTTCCCAATCTCACACTGCACTTCTGAGTTGGGGTGATCATCATAAAACTTAGAAGATTATTGGGCAGCTCACAAGAAAAGGAAACATATAAAGCAAAGGTCTTCAAACTTGGCAAGTTTAAGACTTGTAGACTTCAACTCCCAGAATTTCTGAGCTAACATGACTGGAGGAAGAATTCTGGGAGTTGAAGTCCACAAGTCTTAAAGCTGTCAAGTTTGAAGACCCCTGGTATAAAGCATCAGAAAGTTTGACAACAATAAATACATGCTAAATTGACTATTTAATTTCTTTTGTCCTACTCTGTATCCTCTCCTTTCAGATTAGAGTATGTCCCATAATAGTTGAACTGTCTGGGGAAAATTACAAGGAGAAATAAACCTCCAGGTGATTGTCTCAAAAAAATGTGGGTATCTCTAACTGCTTAACTGCTTTTCTATAGTATTGGCCTTCACTAGTTTCAAAGAAGAATTATTCCCCCCAAATTCTTTAGAAGCACCTTCTGACATAGACCAAATAACACTTTTTAAAATTGTGCTGGACAGTCAACCTTAGGAACCCTTCCTTCCTTCTTTCCTTCCTTCCTATTTTTCCTCTGTTGCTCATGAGATTATTTCTCATTAAAGTTATAATTAAAATCTTGTTCTCACGGCTTAGCAGTGGTGACAAGCTTGAGTAATTTAAAAACAGAAGGGAAAGGAATATGAGAAGCTGCAATGGTGCAATGCAGTGATCTTGAATCCCTTAAAAGACAAGAGGCTCCTCTGTAAACTTTCCCTAGCCCTTACCCTCACACATCCTAGCTAATGTGTAAGTGGGGGGTCTGTCCCTTATTTAGAACCATCAAGCATTCGCCAAAATACCTGAAGTGGGCTAAAATCTGGCAGCACACTATATAATGATTTATCTGGCATAATTGTAAAATAAGACTTCCAGATTATAAAGCAGAATTTTAGGGAAGGAAATATTACTAGTTCTGTGACATGATTCGACATTTAGTGTAGGTATCTAATGGGCTTATCTCTCTCTAGCTAAGTCAGCTATGTGCCTTCCCGCATCTATTTTGCTTGCCCTGTTTCTTCATCAGCATATAATTTGTAGAAGTTGCGTAAATGTGGTAGTTAGCTTGTTCATAAGCATTCATAAATGTATTTTATCTAAATGTGTATTTGTGTGTAGATATGTGTGTGTGTCATATGTATATATGTATATCACACATGCCCACATTCATGAAATGTTGGTGACACAACTGCTTTATGAAATTTTTGAAAGGGCAATAATCCCACAGTCTTCTAATCTTCTGGTCCATGGTGGGGTTGGAGTTGGGGGTATGGATCAAGTCACTTCACATCCAAATTGTCCCTAATCCAGGAATCCTTATGAAGCAGGAATATTTTTTTGTCTGATCCAGGCGTTGGAGTAGAAGACCGATCCCTTACAGTCATATGACACCTTGTTTTGGAAGAGTTTATCTTTGGATTCAGGTTGCTGATTTTTCCTTTGAATCTTAATTCAGCTTTCAATCAAGCTTCATAGTCAAATCATGGTAGACCAACGGGCAGGAAAATAAATGTAACACACACCATCTCTCGATATATATCGCTCCACATCCTATTCTACAGTGTTCTCAGCAGTCTTTTGATTCATTCAGCAGAAACTAAATGAGCATTAATCATGGTGGAAAGGTCTTGCTTTTTGCAGTGACATTGAAGTGATGCTAGCCCTTGAGATCATTGATAATTTGAGATAATGAACCATTATAATTTGACAGGGAAGATTTAACTGTCATAGGGTCACTGTATGGATTGCTCACATTTTGAATAATACTACTGTCATTCTAGTTCGCCACAAAGCTAGACAGAATGGCAATTTAGTGGGATGTTCAAGGAAGTCAAACAAAGGTCCATGCACATGACAAAGGGATGGATCTTTCTAAAAATTCTCATTCTCCTGTTAGTGATCACAGGTTAATAGGAAGATTCTGGAGTTACTTTGCTGCTTATTCATTTGTAGCAGTCTGAACCAGTGCCTATATCAGAAGATCAAGGAGCATCCTGTATATTTCCTACTTCAGCTTATCTTGTTTCAAAGATAGGAACAAAATGTGCAGGCAGCAGTTTGGGGATCTACCACAAAATGTAATTTAATTAGACTGAAGCTAGAACAATGTACTATTGTTAGAGAGGTCACTCACAGATTCATTTTTTATTATTATTTCAAAGTAGCATGGGCATTAATTTTTAATAGGCCAGAAATGTTGACCTTTAATATTCAAAGTGTAAGGGTGTGAATCTCTGCTTTTCAGAACTTCATAATCCTTGTTGGATGATGGAGATCATGTTTTATTCTCTTGCATGTATCCTAGGCAGATTCTGTCATTTGCAAAATTTGATATTATAATGCTAAGGTAATTGCCATTCTACAAAAAGCTGAGGGTTTTAAATCCATAAATAAAGAAGAACTTTGTATTATGCCACTCACAAGGAAAATAGTGGAAGCCTGCATTTATATACACCTTATCTAAAATTATGTTCTATTGCATTTCATAGGATAGAATTTCTAACTGATCTTCATGAAATTGTTCCACAGATCAGTGGTTTAAAAAATGTGTATTGGCTATGGAAAGTTGCCAAGAACGTTTGTGGACTTTGGAATTTCTGAAAAACATTTTCAGAACAAAATACTTGGCAATACAATCCTAAATGCAAGCAAATTGAGTTCTTTGTCCCAAACTCAAGATTTCTGATGGGCCAAGGTTGCCTAAAAAGGCCTCAGTCAGAGAAATAGTAACTAGAAGGTGTCTCTGAGTATTGCAACCACTACAATCAATCAATCAATCAATCACTAGCCTGGTCTTTGGTAATAGAAAAATTTACACATTCTAGTAGCATGAAAAATAGATTTGTCTTGCATCATTAATCCACCAAGAATTATATAAATTTGAAATCTGTTAAGTGGATATTAGCCAGGATGGTTTCATAGAAACCCTATTTTATGGTGCACTTACAGTGACTTTCAATTTTTAAACCACTGATCTGTAGAGCAATTTCATGGAGATCAGTTAGGAATTCTATCCTATGAAATGCAATAGAACATGTGACAGAATAGTGACAGCACAGGATAGCTACGACTTTCTTGCACTCTTCATGTTCTTTTTGGAAGCCTCTTTGTGGCCCTTACTCACTGTAGGATGATCAGGGCTGTCAAACTCACAGCCCAAGGGCTGGATGTGTCATGTGTTGGCCATGCTCATGCCCGGTTTAGCGAACGGGGAAAGTCCTGATTCGTTACATGATGCTGCTGTGACAACGTGAGTTTGATACCCCTGCACTACATTATCTTTCTGTCCACGTGGAATCTACCAGATGTTTTAGATTGCTAATCTTATCAGCTCCAGTCAAGGCATTATGGAACTGCAGCTGAAAGCATGTGGATATGTTCAGTGGACTCAAGGACACATCTTTTCTTCATCTTCTTCATCAGTTACTAAACATTAGTTGTGTTATTTGGAGGGACAATAAAAGGACCTGAGTGTTGCATAGGGTCCATCAGCCTAGCCTGTTATATGGGATCAAATCTGTAGAATTGGGAATGATATTTGCTCTGAGCAGATCCAAGTTAAAATGAGAATTTTTTTACTGAGTAGAAAAATCTGTCCTTCTTTTAGAGATGCCTCCTTACTAGCTTCCTCAATGCTTTTTAATCATGGCAGAGCTTCTAATGTACTGCAAAAGTTATTAAACATTTAGAGAGATATTCAAAATTGTATCTGCCTTGAAAGCAGTCCATGTTGAACTTCATAGCACAATCAAACACTAGCAGCTGGCCAGAGGAAATGTTTTATGACATTTTATATTATGTCATAAAATGTGTAATGCTAATTTTTATGCCATAAAATGTTTTATAAAATTTGCCAAATTTTAATTCTGTGGGAGTCATGCGTTCCAGATTTGGGATGCATTCTACAAGGTAGAGGTACCTTGGTTCAAACAGCTGTTCTTTATGAAGTACCGTTTTGCCTAACTAAAGGCACAAGTGTTTTAGTAGTATGTAGATGACTTCCCCTGCCACCAGTGGGGCCATTCTGGAGGGGGGAGTGGATTCATGAATCAAACCTTCTATGGATGACTGCCCTTTGTGGAGGACATTGCAGCACCATCAATCTTCATTCTTCCTGCCTTGAATGTAATTGGCAAATGCTGATCATGAGCAGATGGAGTTAGATGCATCCCTCATAATTCTGAATGGGCACCCCCCCAAATATCCTGTCTTCACCCAAGAAGACTCTCATCATTAACAAAGCCTGCAGCCCATGCACTCACACCATCATATATATGTTTGCTAATTTGTAAATCTATGTTGACACCCATGCTGCTGTGCTGATTCTTGATTAACTGGAGAAGAACTCTCTTGATGAAATCCGAGCTCCCAATTATGACCACTGGAGACTTTCAAGCAATGTCAGTGCTTCTGTGCATAATCCAGAAGGGTTATTTTAGAATAATAGGATCAGCTGTCATTTGCCTAAATTTAAACTAAGATGTAGTTTCCAGAAAAGCCATTGGTGTAATTTCTATTCCAAATCATTTTTCCTGAATGTAAGATATTGAAAAGAAGAAGAAAAAATCCTTTTGTAGAAAGTGTGAAAAGTCATGTCATCTACTAGAACACAGTGCAGTAGAGACAATAGTGTCAAAAGCTTTTGTCACCTGGATTTAGGCTACCTGAAAATATCTGCATTGACTTTAACTCAAGGCCTAAATTGCCTTTTCCAGTTCTAGTACCAAAGGTGCTTAAAGGGCAACTGGACATTTTTTGTTTTGCTTAAATATGTTTTGCATCTCTTCCAAGAAACTTCTTCAATACTTCTGAAGAAACTTCTTGAATGAGAAGTGAAATATCTTCAAAAAAAAAAAAAGAAAGTCCAGTTGCTTTTTGAAGAAATACCTTTGGAACAGCCATGACCTGGATGACTGAGAATTTCCATAGACATCTTCTGACTCCAACTAGTATCTACCTAGTTTGGTTGGTTGGTTGATAGGTGCCATCAAGTCATTTTCAACTCTTAGAGATCACATAGGTAGATTTTCTCCATGACAACCTATCTCTAACCTGGTCTTACAACAGTTCACTCCTATAGTCCACTGTAACTTAATCCATTCAGTTTTCTGATGGTTATCCTCCTCTTTTATCCCAGCATTAGAGACTTCTTTAGAGAGCTAGGCCTCATTTGAGCTTTCATTTGTGCCTCGGATGAGAACTCTGGGTTGGTTTGGTCAATGATCCATTGGTTTGTTTTCATGGCTGTCCACAATATTTTCAAGTTTCCAATAACAAACTTCAAAGTATCAATACATTTCATATCCTGCTTCTTCAAAGAAAAACTTTTGCGGATTTTAATGTGTCATACAAAATAATTGTCCAATTCCAAATAGGATCTCTTAGAGAACTGAAATATAGAAGGCCTGCTACAACAGAACCACATATACCACAGGTAGGATAATTCAAAGGCTATGAGGCAGAAAGATAAAAAGTTTATATCATGGATACTTATCTCATGACCTCATGACCATAAGTCATACTCAAATCCTTGACTATGCTCCCCAAGGCCCTCCAAAAGTCACCACCAAATTGACACAAATCAATGTGACAGAACATTTTAAAAAATCAAAAAACAAAGAGTGTTATAGTTCCCCAAATCTATTTTATTAATTAGATCACACTTGATTGATTGGTGATGGTTTATGTGCCATTAAGTCATTTTTTATTCTTAGCAACCACATAGATATTGTCTATGAAAGTCACATTTGGTCTGTCTGTATATCCATCCATCCATCTACCAACCTATCTATCTAACTATCTACGGTATCCATCTATATCTATTTATCAATCATCTCTGCCTTTATTATTTTTATAAATAACTTAAGTATCTATACCTCCTCCTATTTTCCCCACAATAACAACTCTGTGAAGTGAGTCAGGCTAAGGGAGAGAGAATTTGGTCCAAAGTCACCCAGCTGACTTCCATGGCTAAGGCGGGCCTTGAACACGTAGCCTCTTGGTTCCAAGCCTCTGGTTCCTTAACCACCAGATCAAACTGGCTCTCATTTTTATATTTTGTTCTGCCTCCACCTATTTGTTGGAATGTAGCCCTTAGCCTAAAAGGATTGTGTACCCACTGCTTAGTCTGCTTTTTTTTTTAAAGGAAAGGTTTCATCACCACTTTCTCCCAAATAGCTGGCCAGTACTATAACCGGTTCAGCCCCCATCTTTCCTGGATTGCAGATATGATTCAGTGGGACCGAAGTTTTTCCGACCATACGCAGTACACCTGTCCCACGTGTGCAGAGGGACATGGATACTAGGCCAGGCTTCAGCCTAATTCCATTTTTTTCCATGTGCAATTAATCTTATCGTGTCAGGGAGTGGGGAGGAGGGGATGCCCACCTGCAGCCTGAATCTGTACAATCAAGCCCTTTAGTGCCTCGTCTGTTACCATTATAGTAGGAATACCAATGGTTGGTTTCCCTCATCGTCCCTTTCATCCAGGGGTCTTCAGTACAATCAATTGCGGTAATTACCCCTTCACCCAGAATCCCTCCCTGGGTGGCAAGTGGATCCTTTTGTACTCCATGCAAAGCAGTTGTTTGGAAAAAAAAAAAAAAAGGCTAATGGCGCCTATTTACTGGGGTCAGTCCCCAGAGTTGAACAAAGACTCACCTCTAGTAGCCTATGGCAGATGTCGCAAGGCCCACATGAGGCCCCTAACCTCTGCAGAGAAGGAGAAGCTGTAAAATAGCCCATGGAGATGGAGGCGGAGATCCAAGCCATTCAGCTGCCACGCTTTCCAAAGAGCTCAATCTGCTATTTAAAAAAATAAAATAAAAATGCAAAGTCAAAATACGAGTTGAAATGCAGGCAATTAATTGCTTCCAAGTGTCACCCACTCCTTCTCCACTGCAACACTCTGGATCTCATCATTAACTTGTCAGCACTTCTAAACTGTGAATTTTCCATGTGCGGTAGAATTCAAAAAGCTGTATGCCTGACAAAACAGGCCTGATTTCTTTCAATGTAAGATGAAGGGTGAACAGGCGGTAAGGGGTGAGGAAGAGGTGAGGGCGAGGGGCAGCCAAAGAACAGAGAAAGGAAGGAAGGGAGGAATATGCATGGCTAGCTTGCACTGGAGGAGGAGGACATTACTACAAAAAGAGGGATGTGGGTGTAGGTGCAGGGATGAGCCTTTTCAGAGGGTCTTGAGAAAACTGATTATAGTAGCTCTGCAGAATGAAAAGCCGTATCTTGGAACATACCCATATCTCAAGAAAAATGGAAACTGTGTTCTGAATTCAGAGCCCTGCTCAAGCTTGGATTGCTTGACCTTCCGGTTAAGTTATAAAGTTTGGAGCAAAGACGATTTGAGCTTTGCAAAAAAAAAAAAAAGCAACTTGGATCAACTGAATTGCAAAGAAACCTTCCCTTTTGGAGGAGCGTCTCGTTTTCTTGATACATACGACAGCCACAATAAAAGAGGAATGGACAGGTTGTGTTCCACTGCCTATTCTGCCCTTCCCTGGATTAATGGCTATATATTGAATGCAACTTTGAGAGCCTCATCTAGAAAGCCTTCAAGCTGACCTCAAAGCCCATTCCCTATGCAGCAGGTCTCATCGCCTGGAGGAGCCCTAAACAAGTAGCCCAAGCTTCTGTTGCTCCAAAAAAAGGGGAGGGATTTGTTTTTCCTTACTGTTGTCTTCCTGTCTCTCTGCCTGCCTCTGTCAATATTGTACCCATGGGTAGAATTAGGGCAAAGAGGCAAACTGGACAGGGGGTGCTTTCAGATTTTCCCCAAAGCATGGTGCCCGTGGCAAAGTACTAGAGAACACAGCAACAGATGGTTATTGAACTCTTGCTGAGATTTATATAAATGTCTACAACAAATGCTCAGATTTATACCTATGCAAAAAACCAATTCCAGGGTCTTAAGTCTGCAGAATCCGCACCTGAAGTAGAAGCTGAAGACTTGGGCAGCATAAGGGCAACAGTTGAATGGGTTGTCTCATAAATATGGAGGTTATTTGGATAATTCGCCTTGATATTTTTTCACACTTTCCTCTAAGCACGCAGGCCTTAAATAACGGACATGTTATTTATGTAGCTTCACATTGCTTTACTGACTGATATAATGGCACGTTTGCACTACAGGGTTTTGCCTTCTAAATGCCAGCAATCAATTTTGACAGGCTAAAAGGTAGGCAGAAGTCTGGGACTGCGACAGTAGATGATGGCTGATCTATGGCAAAAGGCATCCAATGGCTTAATCACACCCTGTTGGTTTGGGGAAATTTGCTTACTGCTGCAGAAAGAAGGTTGTGCAAAATGTAGATAAGGGAAACTTGGAAGAGAACTTGCTCTTGGTGGTATCTAGTTGGAGAATCTCACTTGAATAGTGATGCATTTGTAATGTGTTAATGCAGAGGAAATGTGCTGGTATGAACTACATTGTTTTCATGGAAGAGTGTTTCTCAATCTTTGCTACTTTAAGATGTCTGGATTTCAATTCTCAGAATACCCTAGCTAGCAGCCTTGTGGTTGAGGAATTCTGGGAATTGACATACGCACATCTTAAAGTGGCCAAGGTTGGGAAATGCCAGCCCAGAAGATGGAATTGAATAGAAAAGGTAGAGAGGACAGAAAAGGTTCATCAAGTTCTCCTGGTGGTAATGGGGGCAATCTTTTCCACTGTGAGAGCCAGCAAAGAGTCTGCCTATGCATTTCCACACACATTCCTATCCATGTGGACATTGCTCTCACACAGAAGTCCAGGTGCAGTTCACATCACTCCCATCTGCTGGGTGACCCTTCCTTCCTGTGCTACAAAGCAACATCATTGGGAGGAAGCCAGAGGCAATAAAACATCTGTACTGTAGCCCATGGCTTTCTCACACCTCTTTGGAGTCTACTAGACTAGCTGCTCCCCCTGTTTTTCCCAAAACATCATAATCTATTATCTAAATAAGGGGTGTTCAACCTTGGCAACTTTAAGACTTGTGGACTTCAACTCCCAGAATTCCTCAGCCAGCCAAGGTTGGACACCCCTGATCTAGATCATCATCCTGCAGTCTTCTGTTTAATAATTATGTAAAATAAACTAGTGACATTCTCCTCTGTGAAAATGTTAAAGACACTTTTTTAAAGTGACAATGTGTGTGTGTGTGTATATACATAAACATACACACACACATACACACACACAAACTTTTGAACCGTTTGGCAGGTGCTGGAACGAAAATGGGAGCCCCATTTCATGATGCTCATATCTCAGTCTTGAAACCTGGGCTGCTGGCTTTCTAACCAACAAGTCCAATATCTTAACACTGTGTGTGTGTGTGTGTCTGTGTATACACGTGATGGGTTGAGCTCCCATTGTCGTCCCAGCTTTTGCCAACCTAGCAGTTCGAAAGCATGCAAATGCGAATGGATAAATAGGTACCACTTTGGTGGGAGGGGAACAGCGCTCCGTGACGTCATGCTGGCCCCATGATTGGGGAAACGTGTCTGGACAGCGCTGGCTCTATGGCCTTGAAATGGAGATGAGTGCTGCCCCCTAGAGTCGGCAATGACTAGCAGAGTAAAATCCACAGGGACTCCTTTATACCTTTTCCATATAAAAGGTATGCTTTTAAGATGGTTTTCATTGCGCATTGTTCATTTCATTAGTGCAGTGGCATTTTCTAAAATAATTTACAGTCTTGAAGAGAGGATTGTACTTTACAAGGTAAGATGTAAATCTGGTGGTAAAATAAAATAAATGCTGGGTCACTCTGCCTTTGATTGCCTCTCCAAGTATCAGTGACTACAGCTCTTCAGGGAAATTGGCAAAGGGGTATTGATGACAGTGAGTGAAGGATTCAGCTGTGCAATTTCTGCTTTAATTTCCTCCCTTTTTCACCATGAATTTGAATGTTAGCATTCACTTCTTTCTTCCCAACTGTCAAAAGCTTTTAGAATTGCTGCTGGCACAAAAGCTTTTTCCTTAATTACTACCTCTGGATTTAGCTCTTCGCCTTAACATATAATCAGACGTGTTAAAGGCAATTTTATTTCACTAATATTAAAATAATTTCAAAATGCAGTTTTTGTGCATGCTGATGGGCGGTTGAGAAACCTTCCGAAGTCTAGCTGCTTAGGAACCATAGTTTAAAAGTTTTAATTATCCAAGGGAAAAAAAAAATGTGCTTTCAAACTGAAACAAAAAAAAAAGATAAATGGATGCAAATGTGTGATGCGTGTTAAGAAGGATTACCTGGTGGCTTTGTAGGTAGCATATCATCTTCCTTTGCTTAATGACGAATATATAACCTGGTGGTCACATTAAGTTTGTTAGTAGCCAAATTGGCCAGTTTTGAAAGACTGTTCTGTCCCCAAGGGAGCCCCTCATTTTTTTTTTTTGAAAACGGAGTTTTCAAAGAAATTCAGCGGGGCAGATGCAAGTAAAGTAAAATAAGCTTTTGCCATCACTGCTATTAAGGTGTTAGATCAGTCTTCCCCTGCCTGGCATCCTTCAGTGGGTTTGAATTGAAAACCTGTGATGCCTGGGGATTATGAAAGTCCTAATCTAATATATTCAGAAGGAGGGAGGGAGGTAAACTGGGGAAGTGTGCATAAGAAGCCAGTTTGCTTCAGGCTTGGATATGCAAAATCTAATTCATTGGCTAATCAATTGCACTGCTAAAAAAGTGACACAGAAGCAGCAATGGCAGAAGGGTTTGCCACAGAGGTCAGTAACTTGAGGGCCCCAAGTCCCAGTGTCCTTTTTATGGCCTCTACTGCCATGGGTGTCCCCAGGGGAAGTTTAAGAAAAGAGTCACCCTGGTAGCCTTGTAGAGCCCCATCCTCTTCTTATATGTGTCACACAAGAAGGAATGGGCTTCAACTACACAATCACAGAAACTTCTTGACATTGATGAAGATCAGGGGCAGGTTTCCTGTCAATGGTGAGGTTAAAAGAGACACAACATTAATGTAAGTCCTCAGAGAGGCTTGCCATAGTTAAAAGAAACAAAGGCACCTCACATTCTCCACAAAACTAAGGGAAACCACACAAATTCCTCTCCCACATTATTCTCTCACTGTGGTCCTTAATATCTCTAGATCTGTCAGGGATGGTCTTCAGTTTAGGATTTCGTTTAGAGATACCGACTTATCTTCAGATTGCTGAATGCAATTTAGGATTTCAGTTTTGATATCCCAGTGGTAAGGTGAGGTTTTTTGTATGAATTAGTTGTTGTTTGAAAGAATGCCTCAAGAAAATAAACTAACACAATCTATGCAGAGAAAAATAGTTTTAAGGATGGGATAGTTAAGATGCAATGAAAAAAGACAAGGCTGTTTGATCAGGGAAAAAATGCCAATTTTTGGCTCTCTCTCTTCCTCCCTCCCTCTCTTTCTCCCTCTCCCTCCCTCTCTTTAATGCAAAGGATGTTCTAAATCTAACATAGGTTTCATGCACTAAATTAAAACCATTGCTAGTGCAGTGAGGTGGTGTTATGGGCTTGCCCTCTGTTAGAAAGACATTTTACCTAGTTTGTTCCGAGCCGGGAATAAAATATGCAGGAAATTGCTGGAACCAAAGGTGAGATTTATTTCAGGGAGCTCATACAGAGTCAATTGTCAGAGGTGGCCACACTCAGCCCTGCTCCCAAAGTCTTTTATGTAGGAAAGCCGGTCTTTTGTCCCCTGACCCCCCCAAGTGCAGGAAAGCAAGTGACTTGGGCATTCCAAGGAAGTGCACTTAGATGATGTTGCAAAAGGCAGCCCTCTGCAGACAGGCGACCTGCTGAGTTGCACTTTTTCACTTTTTATTTTTTAGAATTGATTGGTTTAAATGGTAGAAAGGACCTTTTTTCTTATTTGCTGAAAGGGATCTTAGATTAAGCTCAAACTGGGAGGAATTGATCCCCAATTATGGTGGAGTTGCCTGTTGCATTTCCATCCATGTTTAGAGAAAGGTTGTCCAACTTTGGCAACCTAAAGATTTGTGGGTTTCAACTCCCAGAATTCCCTAACTATTTTCCATAACTGAATGATTCAAACTTCACACAAACTCCATGATGCTCCCTTAAAGGAAATTGTGTTTGGCTTTGACTTGTTTGAAGTGTTGACTTTCAAAGAAAACAATGTAGAATTTTGGATTTCAACTCCCAGAATCCCCCAGACATCCCCTAGAGATGTGATGGTGAAACTATGGCACATGTGCCAGAGGTGGCATGCAGAACCTTCTCTGCGGGCCTGTGGGCCGTCGCCCCAGCTCAGCTCCGCCACGCATGTGTGCATGCCTCCTATCGGTCAGCTGGTCTTCGGGTCTCTGCCATGCATGCATTGGGGTGGGTGAGGTGCATGCAGGGGATGCTTGTGCATGTGTGGGAGTGGCATGCATGCAGGGGGATGTGTGTGCTTGCATGCGCAGGGGTGGAGCACATGAACAGGGGACACACACGCATTGTACTTTGGGAGGGGTTGTGCAGACACATTCACATGTGCATGCTGTGGGCACTCAGTGCCAAAAAGGTTAGCCATCACTGACATCTGGTGGGACTTCTCCGTGGTGGCTCCCTCTCTCTGGAACTTCATCCCCCCCCCCCCAGAGATTAGATTGGCCCCATTCTAACACTCTTTTGGAAGGTGCTGAAGACCTGGTTCTGCCAACGGGCCTGGGGAACCCAGAGCTGGGTGGAGCCCATTAAATGGTTTGTATGAATGTGTGTGGTTGCAGTTATTATTTTACTAATTTATTATTTTATTCTCCTTTTTATTCTTTTCATTTCTTTTATATGGTTTTATACCCATGTAAGGCATACAGGGGTGGGATTCAAAAATTTTAACAACCGGTTCTGCGGGCGTGACTTAGGTAGCGGGTGTGGCTTGGCAGTCATGTGACTGGGTGGGCACAGCTTGATGGTCATGTGACTGGCTGGGTGTGGCCAACTCAATATCACTCACATTGAGGCCTTTCATGACTGTGGGGATGCTGCAACACTCGTAAGTGTGAATAAATGGTCATAAGTCACTTTTTTCAGTGCCATTGTAACTTTGAAGGGTCACTCCACACAAGCAAAATACCGGCAAAGGAGGGGGGAAAAACTCCAGAGACGTTCCTGAGACAGTCCTGCAAAGAATGTAATAAGGGTTAACGGAGAGGCACTTTCTGTAAGCAACACCAGAATGTTTCCTTCCTGCCTTCCTTACAGGATTAGGCCAGTAATTTCTTCTAACAACCGTTTCTCCAAACTGCTTAGAATGTTAACAACTGGTTCTAGCGAATAGGTGCGAACTGGTAGAATCCCACCCCTGGTGTAAACCACCTTGAGTCGCCATGTGCAAGTAGGCAGCAATATAAAATAAATAAAAATAAAGTTGCCAAGGTTGGACACCTTTCCTCTAGAACCTATTCTAATATATGATTTTGAAGCCTTTTTCCTGCTTACGGAAAGACTGCATGGTAGAAGGACTTGGATTTCCTTCCCACACCTCGTTAATAGATCTGTTCCTCCTTTGCGTCCTATTCAGTGGTGGGATTCAATTTTTTTTACTATTGGTTCTGTGGATGTGGCTTAGTGGGCATGGCAGGGGAAGGATACTGTACAATCTCCAGCCAGAGGTGGAATTTGCTGGTTCTCTGAGCTACTCAAAATTTCTGCTAGCAGTTCTCCAGAGCTGGTCAGTACCTGGTGAATATCACTTCTGGTCCTATTGTAGTTTGTAAGATTCACAGGGGTCACTTCTCTAATGCTATCCACTTGCTAAAGCACCCAGGGATGTATTCAAGAAAAAAATGTAGTTCTGAATTTTTTTCCCTGTGCAGGCTGATGACATTAGAGCAGTTTATAAGAGCTGGGTTAGCTCATTTTATACAAGAGATAGGTGCTGGACATAGAGATTCATCTAACCAAGGACAATTTCTTCTTTCCTTTTGTTTGAAAGTTGCTACATGGTTTTCTGTCAAAGTCAAGACTTCAAACAAGTTGAAGCCAAACACAGTTTGTTTTGAAGGAATATCTTGGAAGTTGTGTGTACTTTGAATCATTCACTTAAGTAAAAAGGCAAAGAAGAGATTGTAAACATTTTCAAGCTTCAAGAATGAAAGTATGAATGAATATCCAAATAATCACCAATTTCTATCACATTTTGGCAATTGCTCAGCCTTGAGATCTCAGGTTGTCTTGCCTGAAATTGCATCAGATTTGCAGGATTTTGAGATTTCCACCTTGCAGCTTTTTAGAATTTCATTGTGAAGATATTGAAATGCCTTCTAGATGGTCTCTGGCATCCTCAAATCTATGGGTATTTCCTTACCAATCTGTGCATTAGCATGGAGAAGAGTTGTTGCGTTCTTCTTCATGGTCACGGCAAGAAATCAAACATATTTTAAACTAGAATAATCTAGTATCCGGTATGGGATTTATTTTTCCATTAATTCTGATGGGGCTCACCAAAATCAAATTATTTGGTTCTTAACATCAAAGCCTGGATAAATATTTCATAAGCAAACATTCCTACTTTTGTTCAGTGAAGTAGTCTCAAGATGTTGGCTTCATGGGAGAACAACACCTTAGTAGCAACTTTATTGAACAAAATTTGCTTTTCTATTTCACAAACATATCTAGGCTTGTTTGTGGCACTACAAATACTAGAGTCTATGTATGTATACATTATATTGGAAGTCCCATCATCAAAAACCGAACTTGGCTTGCTAAATCTCTGGTTCCCAACAGTCCTATACCAGAACTGTGTGCATTTTTGCTTAAAACTAATCTCTTTGGTCTGTTCTGAATCAACTTACACTCCAGGAACAGATACAACTTATTTCATTAGCAATGATGAAATCACAATCTCCTTGTTTAATCAAGTAGAGTATAACTGAACATAACAGGGATGCATTGAGCAATCTTTTAAAACTCTTTTGAATTTATATTTCAGGGTGGTGTTTCTTCATCTCTATCCCTTCCTTGAGGAATTTTGTAATCTCCTCTTTTGTGAAACATTGATAACAATGGAAAACAATAATCCTGAGGCTTGTCCCGAAGGCTGGCACTGGACTTGAAATGCAAGAGAGACCATACCAGAATAGTTAAAAGTTCTTTGTACTCCTGTTTACAGAGAAGTAATTGATGCTGCGTCCTTGCATTGAACACAGAAAATATTTTGCATTGTGTATTCCTGAGCAGCGGGAATATGCAGCCTGTCTTCCCAGTGAATGTGTGTGCCTTTTGGTACAGCAAGACCCCTAGGGCTCCGGTCCTGCTGTCTTTAGGAGAGTCTTGTTCGTCCCTTAGGCTAATGCTTCTCAACCCTGACAGCTTGAAGATGCATGGACTTCAACTCCCAGAATTCCCCAGCCACCCATATTCCCGCATTTTAAAGTTGTCGAGGTTGAGAAATGCTGCCTTAGGCACTAGGCTAAGATGATGTGTGAACCTGCTCTGTGTTGTGTATTTGGACTCTGTCTCTTTCCCCGGGGTGACTTATTTTTACTGTTGTGATATTTCTATTTGTCACTATCTCTTGTTTTGAACTCTCCGTAAGCTGCCCAGGATCATTTAGCAAGCCGCTGGCCTTAAAAATTGAATATATAAATAGAAATGGATGGGATGGTAAATAAAAAAAAATCCCGGGTGACTTTGTTTGCTCCTGGGTTGATGTGTGAAAGGGGATCCCATTTTGAATAGGGGTATTCCTCTAGCCCATATGGTCCATTCATCCGTCTTCCTTCTGGCTGCTTCTACGCCAGGCTCATCTCCCTGAATAATCTTATCCCAGTCTGGGACAGCAGGGGGACTAAATCTATCACCAAAGAGCCTTCAGGAGACGGGTGCTACAGGGAGACAGACCCAATTTAACACTTCATTAAGAATTTGCCAGCCACTGATCTAGATTATCAGGGTTACTGCCAGTTAATTGCATCTTCCTATACTTATTAATTATATTTGGAGAGCCAGAGAGAGGTGTTCCGTGACTGGCTGCTATATTTAGAAAAATCTCCCATGGGGATCTAATTATGGAACAAAGTAGTTATTGGTGTTGGATTAACCACTAACTCTTCCAGAGTTTTTTTTTTTTTCTTTTAAACAAGAATTAACCATTAAGAAAACTCTACTTTTGTGTTGGTACTTGTGCCATTTAGTCAGCGTAGACAGGTGGCAGTTTCCTGGATAAGTCACTGTAGTTGGTTTTGACAAGATTTTGGAAGTGATTTTTTCTCCTCCTCTTCCTCTTCCTAGATCTGAGAGGGAGCGATTGGCCCAAAGTCACCCAAACTAGCTTTGTAACTAGACAGGACTAGAATTCACAGTCTCCCACTTTCTATCCTGGTACCTTAACCGCTACTCTAAAGTGGCTCTCATTTGCTGTTCAAGAAAGCATAGCAATAAGTTACTGACAAATAGTTGCATTATTTTTTTGCTGTTGTTTAATAGAAAACAAAACAACAGAAAAATTGGCAGGAAATCTCAATATATTGAATGCCTCCTCCACATATCAAACCTTAAAATACAAAAGAAATGCAGTCCCAATTCTGAAACATTTTCCATGCTTATTCTGAAGGTATCATTGTACCACAGTGATCTTCCTGCATTGAGGAAGGAAGGAAGGAAGGAAGGAAGGAAGGAAGGAAGGAAGGAAGGAAGGAAGGAAGGAAGGAAGGAAGGAAGGAAGGAAGGAAGGAAGGAAGGAAGGAAGGAAGGAAAACCTTTGTCATCAAAGGTCATCCTGCATTGACAGTCCTAACTACCACTTTGAATTATGTCAATCAATCAGTAAGAATAGAGCTGGAAGGAACCTTGGAGATCTTCTAGTCCAACCCTCTGCTCAAAGAAAGACCCTATACCATTTCAGACAAGTGACTGTCCAGTCTCTTCTTAAAAACCTCCAGTGATGAAGCACCTACAACTTCTGGAGGCAAGCTGTTCCACTGGTTAATTGTCCTCACTGTTAGGAAGTTTCTCCTTAGTTCCAGGTTGTTTCTTTCCTTATTTAGTTTCCATCCATTGTTTCTTGTCATGCCTTCTGGTGCTTTGGTAAACAAGTTGGCAACACCACCACCACCACCCCCCGCTTTGTGGCCACCTCTCAAATACTCGGATACTACTATCATGTCACCCCTAGTCCTTTTCTCTAAGAAGTAGACTGACTAGTCTCCTAAAATCTGCCCTAATCCATAGTTTGACTGTTGTATTTTCAGTCAGCTGGAGTTTTTGAAAACTTTTCAGAAGTAGCCTTGTGCATTGCAACTGCTCCATTATGAAGTTCCCTATTCAGACATTGGGGGGGGGGGGGAACCTATAAGCAATTTACTATATCCCGATTCTCAATCTCTTGAAATGTTTGAATCGGTTTAGGACTAAGCGGTTGTTCCACCATTTACTGCTGTTTCAAGGTTTAACATTTAGATATCACAGGAACCAATCTAAAATTGATGTGATCCAGCCCCTCCCCCCCTCCAACGGAAGTTCTACAGAATGTGGATGAAGGTCTAAATCAGGGACTGAGCAATGAAAAGAAGAGAATCTGCTGGAAGATTTTCGGAGAAGAATCAAAGAAAGGATCTTGCTCCCCCACCCATCCTGCAGGCTACACTGATCTTATCTGATCATTCCTTTGGCAGCATCCCTTCCTTCTGAAAATCACAATAATGCCTACAGTTCATTGGACAGACTGCAGTGCATCTCCTTCTAACTCAGTTTTGTCAACCAGAATAGAAATTAGTTTTCTGGTCTGTCATATGAAAGGGAGTGGGGAACGCTACAGTACGTGTATTGCATTCAGAGCGTGATTGATCCCGTCAGTTATCTCTCTGATTAAAAGGATCAAAAGTGGCAGGAAAGACCTTGAAGGAGTTTTTTGCCAGGTAAATTAAATCATTAGCAAGCACCTGACATATTACAGGAGGTTAATAAACATCAGTCCTGGTCAGCATGGCCAGGGCTTTGTGAACATCAGTTCTGAAATTTTAAGGAAAGCACTGAGTTCCATATCCTGGAGAAAAGAAGATGTAAATCTGATTGAGTGTAGTATAGTTGATCAGTTCAGCATCTTGGCTGAATTCTTAAGTCCATCTCTAGTTCTTCGTGTCAGTTTTGACTTCATGGAGAATCTGCACTTTTCCCCTTCTGAACAGTTTTCCAGCACCATTTTCTGTTAGGAAAGAAAGTTGACTGATGATTGGACCATTCCTATTCTATAGACCACTTAGTGGTCATGTTGGCAATGGAAGTAATAACTGATTGCTGGCACACGGTGCTTCTGCTGCTATGCAAGATCTGGGAACCGTGATCTCAAGGGACGTGCTGCTTAACTAATACTGTAAGCATTTTACTATGTTGCTGCGTCCAGTTCCCTCCAAAGGCATCCATTTTGACAAAGCTCTTGGGTTGTAGGCATAAATATTTAACAAGCAATATATCTGTATTTTATTGCTCATTACCAGCAAGATTATTTCAGCATATTACACTTAGGTATGAATATTTATGGTGTATTACTCAGCGCAAAGTTAAATGGTGTATTGACACTCGATTAATGCCTAGTCAGCATACTCTTTTTCCTCCTCCTCCTTCCTCCCTTCCTCCTCCCTTCTTCTAAAGTGTTGAAGGACGAAACAAATATTTCAAAAAGTAGACAAAATCCTAATACTTTTCTCTCTTTCTTCCTCTCTGGTTGAAGAATAGGAATGAAGCAAAGGTCAATACAGGGCATTTAGCTGAAAGAGATTTTTCTCAAATATTCAGGTCAGCCCAGGTTACTGTTAGCAGACATGACTATGTCTTTTTGTGTATCTTTTTCAGCCACAATGGTGTTGAATAGAAGGCAAATTGATATTCCAAAAGTTACAAAGAGAGGCCAAAAATTTGCTTCTCAAACTAACTAAATCCAAGGCTTCCAGAAAAATCTATCATTGTAGCCTGAAAACCAAGGACTTCATGTATAAAAACCGGTATTTGTTCGCACAGTGCCATTGAGTATGGAAGTTTCATCTATTTATTTGGCTAACAATTGTTGCTAGGTCTCTCCACACAGACCTGTGAGACAGTGGAGAATTCCTCATGATCAAATATAGACCTTTTTATCTATCGAAAGAGTTAATTTCTTTGATAATAACTGCTGCATACATTCCACCGGACGCTAATGCTAAGCTAGCAATGAAAGAACTACACTGCTCCAAAAAACAAGGAAACACTTAAAAAACACAATGTAACTCCAAGTCAATCACACTTCTGTGAAATCAAACTGTCCACTTAGGTAGCTACACTGATTGACAATCAATTTCTCATGCTGTTGTGCAAATGGAATAGACAACAGGTGGAAAGCATAGGCAGTTAGCAAGACATCCCCAATAAAGGAGTGGTTCTGCAAGTGGTGACCACAGATCATTTCTCAGTTCCTATGCTTTCTGGCTGATGGTTTGGTCACTTTTGAATGCTGGCGGTGCTTTCACTCTAGTGGTAGCATGAGACGGAGTCTACAACCCACACAAGTGGCTCAGGTAGTGCAGCTCATCCAGGATGGCACATCAATGCAAGCTGTGGCAAGGAGGTTTGCTGTGTCTGTCAGCGTAGTGTCCAGAGCATGGAGGCGCTACCAGGAGACAGGCCAGTACATCAGAAGACATGGAGGAGGCCATAGGAGGGCAACAACCCAGTATCAGGACCGCTACCTCCACCTTTGTGCAAAGAGGGACAGGAGGAGCACTGCCAGAGCCCTGCAAAATGACCTCCAGCGGGCCACAAATGTGCATATGGCTGCTCAAATGGTCAGAAACAGACTCCATGAGGGTAGCATGAGGCCCAACGTCCACAGGTGGGGGTTGTGCTTACAGCCCAACACCGTGCAGGACGTTTGGCATTTGCCAGAGAACACCAAGATTGGCAAATTCGCCACTGGCACCCCGTGTTCTTCACAGATGAAAGCAGGTTCACACTGAGCACATGTGACCGCTATGACAGAGTCTGGAGATGCCATGGAGAATGTTCTGCTGCCTGCAACATCCTCCAGCATGACTGGTTTGGCAGTGGGTGTGGGGTGGCATTTCTTTAGGGGGCCACACAGCCCTCCATGTGCTCACAAGAGGAAGCCTGACTGCTATTAGGTACTGAGATGAGATCCTCAGACCCCTTGTGAGACCATATGCTGGTGCAGTTGGCCCTGGATTCCTTCTAATGCACAACAATGCTAGACCTCATGTGGCTGGAGTGTGTCAGCAGTTCCTGCAAGATGAAGGCATTGATGCTATGGACTGGCCTTCCCATTCCCCTGACCTGAATCCAATTGAGCACATCTGGGACATCATGTCTTGCTCCATCCACCAATGCCACGTTGCACCACAGACTGTCCAGGAGTTGGAGGATGCTTTAGTCCAGGTGTGGGAGGAGAGCCCTCAGGAGACCATCCGCCACCTCATCAGGAGCATGCCCAGGCATTGTAGGGAGGTCATACAGGCACATGGAGGCCACACACACTACTGAGCCTCATTTTGACTTGTTTGAAGGACATTACATGAAAGCTGGATCAGCCTGTAGTGGTTTTTTCCACTTTAATTTTGAGCGTAACTCCAAATCCAGACCTCCATGGGTTGCTAAATTTGATTTCCATTGATCATCTTGGTGTGATTTTGTTGTCAGCACATTCAACTATGTAATGAACAAAGCATTTAATAAGAATATTTCATTCATTCAGATCTAGGATGTCTTATTTTTGTGTTCCCTTTATTTTTTTGAGCAGTGTATATGCAGCCATTAGCAAACAACCCACAGTTGTGCAAAGGCCACGACCACCACCTGCTCTTCGAGTAGGAGCCGTGAGTCCAGGAAAATCCCTAGATTACACACAGGGTCTGTTTGGGGTAGTGCCACCCCATCCAAGACCAAAGGTGGCAATTCTCCTTGAGCCAACTAACCCCAAACCCAGAGCCACTTGATATTATAATAGCTATAATATCAGCATTGCATCCTGAGGCAGCTTTCATTGTTGGGGGTGACTTTAACCACTCTAAGTTGAGAACAGTACTCCCTAAATTTCATCAGAATATTTTATGTCATACAAGAGGGAATAAAACATTGGATCAGGTCTACACTAATGTTGAAGATGCATACAGAGTTTTCTCTCTCCCCCACTTGGGACAGTCTGATCACTTCCCATTGTTCCTCCTCCCTAAATACATACCACTCATCCAACAGGTGAAATCTTCTGTGACTACAATCAAAGTTTGGCTGGAAGAATCAGATAATATACTGCAGGACTGATTTCAGCACACGGACTGGAATATATTTGCCTCTCAAGCTTCCTCTGACTCTCACACGGACATTGATAAATATACCTCCTCCATTTTGGATCATATTAACTTCACGATTAACAGTGTCACAATTGGAAAACAGATTACCCTATACCCCAATTAGAAGCCATGGATGAATCGGGAGGTCTGTCTCCTGCTCAGGGCGCAAGATGCTGCCTTTAGATCTGGTGACAGACAAGCCTACAGTGCATCCAGGGCTGATTTGAGAAAGGGCATCAAGAAAGCGATGTATAGCTACAAGTTAAGTATTGAGGATCACTTTGCTAATTCCAATCCCCGGCGTATGTGGCAGGGCATTCAGAATATCACCGACTACAAGCCTGCCCACCTTATTCCCTCATCCGTTAATGTCTCATTTCTCAATGAGCTGAAAGTTTTTTATGCTTGTTTTGAATGATACAACCAGGAAACAGCCACCAAGACCAGACTGTCTGTGGTTTTGACTGACATCTTTAATCTGTCTCTTTCCCAAGCATCTGTACCAACTTGTTTCAAGACCACTTCCATTGTGCCGGTGCCTAAACACTCCAAGCCAGAGTGTTTGAATGACTACCGCCCTATAGCACTTACATCTACAATCATGAAGTGCTTTGAGCGGTTAGTCCTGGCACGGCTCAAAACTTGTCTCCCAATCACACTGGACCCCTATCAATTTGCCTACAGCAAGATCAGGAGCACTGAGGATGCTGTTTCCATAGTATTACATAGCACTCTAACACACCTGGACAATAAGAACACCTATGCAAAAATGCTGTTTGTTGACTTCAGTTCAGCATTCAATACAGTCGTTCCTTCCAGGTTGATCACCAAACTTGGTGACCTTGGCATCAATACTACTCTCTATAATTGGATACTGGACTTCTTGACAAACAGACCACAACAGGTCAAGTTGAATAACTCTACTTCATCCACCATCACACTAAGTACTGGCGTTCCCCAAGGCTGTGTGCTGAGTCCCTTCCTGTTCTCTCTTTTCACCTATGACTGCAGTCCTGTGCATGGATCTAAAATCATTATCAAGTTTGCAGACGACACCATGTTGATTGGACTCATCAACGATAATGATGACTCAGAGTAAAGGGAGGAGGTGCAGAGCCTAGTTATATGGTGTGCTGACAATAATTTATTACTCAACACTAACAAGACCAAAGAGCTCATT
This sequence comes from Hydrophis major, assembly GCA_033807585.1. Classification (NCBI taxonomy): domain Eukaryota; kingdom Metazoa; phylum Chordata; class Lepidosauria; order Squamata; family Elapidae; genus Hydrophis; species Hydrophis major. The sequence continues at coordinate 28,172,499 of CM066334.1, read as the reverse complement.
GTGGATTTCAGGAAGAAAAATGCTTACACACATTCTCCTATATACATCAATGGGAGAATGGTAGAACGTGTCACCAGCTTCAAGTTCCTGGGGATCCACCTCTCTGAGGTTCTGTCTTGGCAGATCAATACCACCAGCCTGATCAAGAAAGCTCACCAGCACCTCTTCTTTCTGAGATTACTGAGGAAGAACCACCTTTCCCCAACTATTCTGATCAAATTCTACCATTGCGCAGTTGAGAATGTCCTAACCAGCTGTATTTCAGTCTGGGATGGAAATTGTATCATTAAAGAAAGGAAAGCATTACAGAGGGTAGTGAAAACTGCCCAACGCATTATAGGAATCCCACTTTGTGGACATTCAGAGGAAATGTCTGCGAAAAGCCTACAACATGGTTAAGGACTTCTCCCATCCAGCCCATAAATTGTTTACCCTTCTTCCATCAGGGAAGAGGTTCAGGTGCCTGCAGTCTAAGACCAGCAGGCTAAGGATCATCTTCTACCATACAGCGGTTTTCTTATTGAACTCCTCAACTCGTCTATCCCCATACACACACTGATACTTTCCCTGATAATATATAACATAGCTTGTATAAACTTTTGAGCATTATACTTATATTTAATATCTTCATAAACACTCTGTACGGTTATATATGGTTATATATTTCTTTCTTTCTTTTGTTCTTTCTTTCTTTCATAGATATATATTCTGCATATTCATAGATATTCTGTATATCCATATATAGTTACAGTTTTGTTGTCTGTCTATCTATCTATCTATCTATCTATCTATCTATCTATCTATCTATCTATCGACTTTATTGCTGTTTTGCACTTCTGGTTAGATGCTAACTGTATTTTGTTGCCTGTGGCAATGACAATAAAGTTGACTCTAATCTAATCTAAAATGGGGTTGGGAGGCTGATCCATGGGATTGTGAAGAGTTGGACAAGACTTTTTTTTTTAATACAAGTTTTATTAATTTTTTACAACAAACACAAACACATAAAACATAGGACATAACATAAAAACATCATCATTCTTCATAAATTTACAAGCAGTGTATCGGTTGGTTTACCACTCCTTTTTGTGCATCCATTTCATAGTCATCATAATAATTATGTTGCATAATAACTCATCAATCAACAACCATATATCCCAATATCACTATTGAACAATCATTTGACTGTAATTTAACTAATTTATACTTAAGCGAGATAACTATAGTTTAATTAATTTATTTTATAACAGATCATAAAATCATACCAAATCTATCTTAATAAAATATTCTTAAAATATTATCAAAACCAAAAAGAAGAAAAAAAAATGCATATTCGTTATATCCTAGGTTTCCAAATATTCTATTATTATATTGTACTATCTAACCATTGATAAAAAAGATCCCAATCTTCATAAAATTGTTTATCTTCTTGTTCTCTAATTTCAAATGTCAATTTGCTCATTTCAGCACATTCCAATATTTTCTTAATGATTGCTTCCTCTAATGGTATTCTCTCACTTTTCCAATTTTTAGCAAATACAGTCCTAGCCGCTATTAATACATTTACAATCAAATACTTTACATTTTTATTTGTAAAACCAGGGGCGAAGAGTTGGACAAGACTTAATGACTGAACAACAATAAATCCTCAATGAATTTATTTAGCTCTCTTTGTCTAAAGTATGAATCCCACCACACATCTTGTTGCAGAGAAAGGCTTAAAATATGCTTTCTTTCATTGATTCTAAATCTTCAGCCTACCATTCCTTGGGTGATCTACAAACCCAAATATTAGAAGTTGTCTTCAGATCAATTGAGGTTTTGTTTGTTGAGATTACAGACAAACTTCCCAAACTCCAAGAGGAAAATTTCTTCTGTCTTTTCCTGAAAACTTTCTTGCCTCGTCCTTTTTTTTTTTTTTTTTGTGACCCAGGGAAAAATATTATTAGCTGCATCCCTGCCTTTTGTGTTAGCCCAGCTCTGCAATGCTCAGCTTATCAGCTTGGTGTTCCTACCACATTATTTAGCCAAGGAAATGTTGCAATGTAATAATATCTCAGGTCAAATGACAGTATGGGAAAAGGGAGTTGTAAGTAGCACCCAATAACAGTTTCAGAGAGGGGTAAATCATAACAAAGCTCAGGAGGGTCTTTAAAAATAAGTAGTCCTCTTCTTTGCATCTGATAGTTAAGGCGAGAGTATGCTTCAGCTGCCTGGTACAATGGAATCTTTCACATTTCAATTTTCTAATTGGTTATTGACTCTTTAGGCAATTTGTTTGATTTTGTAACATCAAGTTTGGTGTCAACTCTTAGCAACCATATGGCAAGAGTTTCCCTAAGAGGATCCTGTCCCCTACCTGATTCTTCATATCTTCCAATGGTGGACTCACCTCTGTTGTTATTGAGTCCATTCTTTTTCTCAACTTGAGCAAGCTGGCTGGGAAATTCTGGGAGTCCACACAGCATAAAGTTGCTGAGGTTGAAAAAGATTGCTTTAGACCAGGGGTGTCCAACCTTGGCAACTTTAAGACTTGTGGACTTCAACTCCCAGAATTCCTCAGCCAGCTGGCTGAGGAATTCTGGGAGGTGAAGTCCACAAGTCTTAAAGTTGCCAAGGTTGGACACCCCTGCTTTAGACACTTGCTGCTGATTCCAGCCAAGTGGCTTGGCCTCCTCTCGGTTCCTATTTTCAGGGGATCATTTCCCTGGTGGCTTGGAATCAGTACATGGATGAATAGTCATGTGCGTGTCCAAAGCACAAGGCAAACCCTCCATAATCATAAAGTCAGGCGAAATGAAATGTTGTTTTGGCCATTGCTCTTTTGCTGGCTGCAGCTCCTCTGGTGTGTTTTACAAGTCCAAGAAATCTCTGCAAGGCCATAAATAGCCTCTGACAGGCAGTTGTGCAATAAAGCCTTGACATTTCCCTGTAATGGTTATAAAATGCTGAATTATTTTGGCAAGCAGCGGCTGATTAAGAAACAACTCAGAGAAGGAATAATTAGTTGTGCAGTGGTAAATACATGAGGCAGCCTAAGGGGCAGTGAATTTGTGGGGTGCTTAATAATTCAGATGAAGCAGAAAGAGACTGAGGAAAAAGGGCCAGACTTCATCTGTGAAAAGCCTGCCTTTGTTTCATCCGCAGGTTGTCATGAGATGTTGGTCCTTCTAAATCTTGATGATGGTTCGTCCCTTTTTAATGTCTTCCATATTTATTTCACTGCCTTCCAAATTAACCCATTCACAATACAGTTTTGAGATTCTGTTTTGGGAACAGATTTAGAGCAGTGGTGGGATTCAATTTTTTTGTTTTTTACTACCGGTTCTGTGGGCGTGGCTTGGTGGGTGTGGCAAGGGAAGGATTCTGTAAAATTTCCAGTCAGAGGTGGGATTTCCCGTTTCTCGGAACTACTCAAAATTTCCACTACCGGTTCTCCAGAACTGGTCAGAACCTGCTGAATGCCACCTCTGATTTAGAGCAAAGATGCTGGCCCCACATCCTCAATTTATGAAGAGGCTTGGTGACCATCTCAAAAGGAACCCCCACACCCACACATTTTTTTCATCTCTCACCACTGCTAGGGCTCTAAGACTCTTACAACCCAATATGCTTTGCAGATCCCTTCCATCTATATGCATAGACACACTCACACACACATACACACCAGCTAAGGAAAAAATTAAGAATGGAGATTGTTTTTTAATATTTGGGAGAAAATAACACAGCATCTCCCATTCCTTTTAGCTGAAGAAGCTTCTTGCATGAGAAGCAAAACATCTTCAAAGAAAAACCAGAAAGTCCAGTTGTCTCTTGAAAAAGCACCTTTGGGACTCCCATTCCTTTGGTCTAAGAACCACCAATCTAGTATTCTTGCCCTTAATTTAGACACCACTATTTTATAAACATTGCATTAATAATAAAATTAATCTGCATGGGGACTATATTCCATCTATGTATTCACTGTCCCATTCTTGAAATATGCATTCTGATTGGGCCCACTGGTACTATTATCCCTTTTGTAATATGTGATATTTCAACCCCTTTCTTTGTGGACTGCCAAACATAGTGTGTTCCAAAGTGATGGTGTGAAATGTTGAAATGTTGCTAGGGTAAGATGCACACTCCTTAAATAAGAAGGAGAATGGCCACTGATAAGATTGAAACAGACTAAAAGAGATTAAGATGGGCTCCTGATGAAATCAGTCTGATGAAACTAGACTAGAGATTGAGGAGGGGTGTAGATGTTCTTATCTCTGCTTCCAAAGAGTTTAGCAATCAGGAAAGAATTGCTTTCTCTTCTTGAATTGTTTGACATCATTAGATGGCAGGGTTGAAAGGATCATGTTTGGAGCCTAAGCATATTCTCAAATAGACCATTGGATTGCAGTATCTAATTTGAGTCGGTCACTGGGACCACAGGTTTATTCTTCCAAGTTTTTTGGCTCATGTGGGAGCCCATCATCAGGAATATTCTCTCTCCAGCACTGGGCTGTTCTACACATGGTATTTATATGGTGCCTGATTGTGTGTGGCTTTTAGTTGTTAATTAGGGTGTTGATGTCCAGCTATTAAGTCATTAGTTGTTGTTTCCTTGTGCTGCTGCGCCCTTGGCTCCTAAGTACTTGGTAAGCTGGTGGTAAATCAGCCCTCCTGTTGACTGACAAGGGACCTATTTCCCAGACTTTACTCATTTCTCTGGCTATTTTTGTCCCTGCTCATCCAACAGTCTTGGTAGCTGTGAAATTGAATGCACATCCTTGTTCATTGCATGTGAAGCTTACAATGAGTTCAGGTCTCCATGCCTAACCATTTGCTCATGTTCTTAAAATCTGGTAGTTAACCTCCCCATCTCTCCTCCATAGTCACAGAGGGGCAACCCATGCAAGGAATCCAGTAGATTACATTACTCCCACCTCTAAATGATCATTGTAGTCCATGAGGACCATTTAATCCCATATCCCTCCTTATTTTTCTTTCCATAATGAAATGTGTGCCTTGAGTTCATTGAGTTATAACCAATGCAGATATTTCCTTCTCTCTTTCCCGTGTACCTACTGGGCAGCAATTAAAGTTTGGAACTCTACTGCTGCTTTGATGCTTTACATGCCCAAAAGCTCCCAAGTACAGCTCCTTGCCTCAGGCATGTTTGCCCTGGGGAAGGCAATTGTCGGGCTCTATTCCTTTTTTTTGCAAACCGCTTTTGCTTTGGAAAAAATGCCCAAAGAGATTACGTTTGCTTAGGAAAATTGCCATATTGCACTTGGCAAAGGTGAGATGTATTTTGCTTGCAAACTCTTTTTGCATCCCTTTAGGCCATATGGCAAAGCTGGCCCTATTGGGGCATACAGCAGATAGCAGAGGGAGCAGCTGTTAAGTCGAGTGTTGTTTCCGGCGTGGGAGTTGTTAGTTCCTGATGCCCTTAAAGCTGAGTCCGGAAGGCAGTGAGGAAATGAGGTGGAGGGTGATATGAAACACCATAGCGATGGAAAGCATTGGGGTCAGCAGCTCTTTGCAATAAGACAGGAAGGCCTGTTTTGGTGAGGAGGTTTGGAAAATAAGTCTTTCAAGGAGATCCACATCTTGCTTTCTCAAAATTTATAATTTTCTGGCTTTGAGGATTATTGGAGATGCCTACAGATCCCCACCACCACCATGCAGTACTTTTTAAAGGATGCTTCATTCTGTGTTATTGGAAAAAAATAACTTTTTGAAGGAAGCAAAGGAGGATTATCTTCATGTGTTTCCTTGGCTCCCAGTCTCTCTTAGTCTTATCCCTTCTGAAAGGATCCAAAGGTGCTTTTTCAAAAGGCAACTAGACTTTCCATGTTTTTTCTCTTGAAGACGTTTTGCTTCTTATGCAAGAAGCACCTTAAGTTCTGATTGAATGGTAGGGAATGCCTCTTGGATGAGAAGTGAAACGTCTCCAAGAGAAAAAACAAACAAAGAAAAGTCCAGTTGCCTTTTGAAAAAGCACCTTTGGGACAATCATGACCTGGATGACTAAGAATCTCCATAGGTACTTCTGAAGGGCATTCACAGCCTTCCTTTTTCTTACAGTCTTAAGAGATGACTTCCGGCAGGCCCCCAGTGATGTGGTAGTAGCAGCTGGTGAGCCAGCAGTGATGGAGTGCATCCCACCAAGAGGCCACCCAGAGCCCACCATATCCTGGAAGAAGAACAGCATCCGTATCAGTGATAAGGAGGAGCGCATCACGGTGAGATTGAGCATCTCTACTTTTTGTGCACACATTGCATGTCAGGATTGAATAACTTAGAAAATGCCTTGGGCTGGAACTTCTAGGCAAGGATAAACAGCTTCTAGTCAATAGGCCAAGTTGACATGTTCATCTTCTGGTCCAGGACACCATACCTGAGCTATCATTCTTCCTAATCAATTAAATTCCCACCACAGTGGTATATAAACTGATCACTGGAGGATTAATAGTTTTTTCCCCCTTCATGTGGGATGAAGAAACGGGTCCCATGAAGACAATGTTTTTCTAGGCTCTTGCCATGTTATCTTTCATCCTCTTTTCCTCACAGGGAAGGGTAAATGAGGAATAAAGGGACAGGTATGGGGAAGATGAAACCTCAACTTGTCTCTGGATGTATTAATCCAAATTGTGCCATCCTAGTTGTGCCAAGTTCTTCTGCCCTTTAGGTGGAAAAATAATAAACATGGAAAGGAAGTCACTACTTTCCAGTCTGCTTTGTGGCAAATGGGAGCCCACAAAATGACTACCTCTTTCCAAGTTAGCATGCTCTGGTCCTTTCCATCAAGCAGTGCCATCTTATTGGATACCAGAGTTGTGGCTTCTTGGTGGCAGTGCCTGTCCTCTAGAAGAGGACAGGAAATCCTGATGACCCCAATACTGTTGGGCTTTTGAAGCACTTCAAAGACCTGGCTGTATCCCTAGCATTTGAATCAGTAATGTTTTCTTTTGAGGGGAATTGACTGTTCTTAACCTTGAGTGTTTTGTGTTGTGGGTTTTATTTTCATTTCTGTAGGTCACCCAGAATATATAAATAAATTGCCCAAGATTATGTGACTATGGCATCAAAAGATGAGTCTGATCACTAGTAGAAGGACTGACTAGGTCACTCATGACATGGAAGCAAGGCCAGAGTGCCATTTTCCATCAACCTATAGGCCTAGAAACAGTCTGTGGTTGGAGACCTTAGAGCCTTTTCTTGACCTTCTTCTTAGATCCGAGGTGGGAAGCTGATGATGTCCAACACCAGAAAGAGTGATGCTGGAATGTACATCTGTGTGGCCACCAATATGGTAGGCGAACGGGATAGTGAACCTGCAGAACTGGTGGTGTTTGGTACGTAGAAGCAGGGTTCTGGTGGACTCTACTGGAGAAGTGGAAGAAAGTGAATTTCCTTGGGTTCAACTAGATGAGACCATGGAAAATTATATTTAAAAAGAAGTTTAGAAGTTGTAGGAATTGAAATGAGGGAAATGAAGGAGGATAATTCTTTTTACATGTGTAAGATTAATTGATGGGGCTATCACTAAAATTGGGTTGGGTCATTTTTTCAATCTTTTTTCAAATTTCTTATTTTCCTGGATTCCCTTTTTTTTTTTTTAATCTATTGGGCCACAGGAGTGGAGTCAGGTTTACAAGATTACTGGGATTATGCAGAGATTCACTCAAATCACCTTCTTGATCAAATCAGCAAATCCGGTTGATCAGTTGAATCGGGTTCTTTGAGATCGATTGGATGCACATTTGTGCAAGTCCAAGTCTATCTTTGCTTCCCCCCAAATTGAATTAATGACTGAAATCAATTTGATTCAGTGTCTTGAAGAAATGGTTTGAATTGGATTGACTCAACTCATCCCATTGCATTAACAATTTGAAAACCAGTCTTGGGTGATTCACATACTCCTATGGATTGCTTGCATGAGGATTAGGAAATTAAAGTAGCCCCAGGCCCATTAGTCGTTCACTCTGTCCTACTCAAATTCTTTTTCCCAGGACTGAAAACATGCTTTAGTCATCCCTTTTTCTTTCCCCTAGTCTCAATCGCATCTCCTTTCATTATGACAGAGAAGGCCAAACTGAGATCTCAACGCTAGATCCAAAATAATATGTGTCTCTATATCCTGTCCTTGTTCTTTGCTTTTGAAACACTTTATGATCCTGACAGAACGGCCCACTTTCATCAAGAGGCCCATCAACCAGGTGGTCCTGGCCGAAGACACTGTGAATTTCCACTGTGAGGTGCAAGGAGATCCAGTGCCAACATCCCGATGGCGAAAAGAGGAAGGAGAACTTCCTCGAGGGAGGTAAGTGGCAGCTGCAAGTTCTCCATTCATCTTTAAGGTTCTTCCTCTATATTGAACTGTGGAGTCCTTGGTTTCTATGAGCTTGTGGTTTCCTTGCAGACATTTTATTACTCAGGCGGGTAATATCTTCAGTGCTAGAAGGGAGTAGGGTTTGATTTATAAATACAATGACTTCTCCTGTTAGTAATGGTAGGAGTGTTGTTTTCTTCTTGGTAATTCCTTGATTGGGGTGTTGTTTACTGCTGGATTGTTGGTCTGGTATTAATCCTGATGTCAATCTCTTCTTATGTGGGTGTTGATTATTGGCGAGAATGTGTTTGGGTCTTTTTGTTTCCTTTTCAGCTTTTCAATTGTCTCTTGAATGGTGTGTAAATGTTGTTTTTCTCTTCCTGTGCTAAAATATGTCTTGTAATTTTCCTCTTCCTGTGCTAAAATATGTCTTGTAATTTTCCTCCCCTGCAAAAGAGCTTACTGTTTTTCTACCGTATTGTACCAGTTTTAAACTTTTCTGATTTCTGTTTTCTATTGATGGCTTTTTGAGCAGAGCTGATCATTGGGAGTAGGGGGTGGGTCTTGTGCTGTTTTTTTTTTTTTCTTTGTTATCACTCAAAAATTTCTGTCACTCAAAGCTTCCTTGGATGGATGTAATGTTATGTGGGAATGATTATGGGAAACAGGAGAAAGAACTGCAAACTAGATGACTGTCATGTAAAGGTACCTCAGCCCAGATAGATAAAGGGGCTGTGAGAAGCATCTTGAAAAGGAGCCCATCCTATTTCCCAAAAACTAAAATTAACATAAGAGAGAATTGCACTCAGATTTGCAAGATTCTGTTATAGTAACATGACAGTAAAGATAGCAGTTACAATAGTAGTAGCAAAAGCACTTACCTATACTTCGCTATAGTGCTTGAGGAACACCTTCAATAGCAATAGCATTTAGACTTATATACTGCTTCACACAGGGGTGGGATTCTACTGGTTCAGACTGGTTCGATAGAACCGGTTGTTACAATTCTGCGCAGTTCAGAGAACTGGCAAATCTCCACCCAATTGCACAAATGCCTGACATTGCTGACTGCATTCTCAGTCACTCCTTAAGGTATTACTTTCCCCCACTTCCAACGATCAGCTGTGCCGGGATCCCCCTCGCTGTCTTACTGCTTTGCCCAGGACGCTTCCCTGAGGCCCAGGAATAAAAAAAGGGGCTCGTGGGTGGTGGGGGAGCTTTGGCCCCCCCTCCCGCCCCCCAGCACTCTGTTTTTTGCCTTCCTGGCCCTCAGGAAAAATGCCTCCCAGGAAGCTTCCCTGAGGCTCAGGAGGCCAAAAACAGAGTGCGGGGGGGGGGTTGCCGCAAAAAAAGAAGAAGCCACACCCACCCAGTCACATGGCCAAGCCCACCTAGCCACGCCCACAGAACTGGTAGTAAAAATATTTGCATCCCCCACTGGCTTTTACAGCCCTCTCTAAGCAGTTTACAGAATCAGCATGTTGCCCCCAACAATTTGGAACCTCATTTTACCAACATCAGAAGAATGGAAGGCTGAGTCAACTTTAAGCTGGTCAGAATCAAACTCAACTAAAATTATTCAATTTTTTTTCCTTTTTTTCTTTAAAAAATCAGAAGCAAATTCATCAAACTGAATAGGAAGTGATAGGAAAAAAATGCCGGAGAACTTGTAAGGATTGCAGTAGCTGGCTTTTCCCCCTTAGCCCTTATCAAGTAGCTTTGGCGTCCTTCGTTTCCCCAGTTGTAAAAGGAGAGCCATCAGCTCCTTTGCATGTTAAAAATGACAAGTGCAAGAAACGACAAGCAGTAGCAATAATGGCTGACAACCCTTTGCTGATTCGAAAGAAGGCTTCTTTTGCCATGCTGTAGAGGCCGTAAAGGTCAGTCGATTACTGTCAAAGTGTGAGTGTTGAAATGGGACCATTGTTCAGATATCCTTGTCTTGATTCCAGGGTGACAAAGAGTTTAATCCCCTGGATAATCATGCATGAGGCACAACAGAGCTGACAGTAAATTTCATTACAGGCAATTGCACTAGTTGCTGTATGGTTAAAGGCTTCTATTTTTCTCCCCTTTCTGAATGCACTAATGAGAAGGCAGAACACATTTTTGAAGACCGGGAATGGAGAATAAGTTTAACGATGAGAAGGAAGAATAGGTTCCGTATATGGGAACACAGAAAGTCACTGAACATGATTAAACCAGATAACACAATATGATTTTTCATGCAGCCAAGAATTCAAAGGAAGATGATAGTTTATTTATTTTATTTATTTATTGGATTTGTATTGCCACCTATTCACCATGGCAACTTTAACGCAGCTTACGACATATAAAACCACAATTTAAAAACAATAAAACTAATAAAATCAAATCAATTAATATAGTAAAATCACCGCCCACTCCCTCCCCACCAGCGACAGCAGATTACATGAGACATTTAATGGGCTCCATCCCACTCTGGGTTCCCCAGTCCCGCTGGCAGAACCAGGTCTTCAGCGCCTTCTGGAAGAGAATCAGAGTGGGGGGCAGTCTAATCTCTGGGGGAATGATGTTCCAGAAGGACATATAGTTAAGAAGAATAATTGTGCAAAATTTGGTCTCTAGTTTTATTTTTTATTTTTTTTCATTACTCCTGGCAGCAGTGGAGCATGTAGCTCACATGTATAAGAAGAAGCACTTCTGGTAGAACGTGCTTCTTCCAGTAGAAGCAAATCCAATTGCTCAGTAGAAGAGGTCATCCTTTGTACGTACCAGACCTGGCATAGAGCTAGTCTACCAGAACTGACCTGCAGAGCTATAGCTTGGAAGAAACGGTGTAGAGTTGGGTTTTACATTAATAAAGTCCATGATTCAATGTTTGATATTTACTTCAAATGATCTTCGATAACTTGAGTTTTAGGAATGAACTGGGCTGAGAACTTGAGGAATCAATCTTTCTAAGAACTATAAGAAAAGTTGATAACTGTGGTGACTCTAAATGCAAACCATTGTTTTTAAAAGCTATAGATCAAGGGTCCCCAAACTTGGCAACTTTAAGACTTGTGGACTTCAACTCAGAGTTGAAGTCCACAAGTCTTAAAGTTGCCAAGTTTGGAGACCTCTGCTATAGATGGTCCCAGAGAAAAATTTCTCAGGTACAAAAAGATGAGAAAAGTTCATTATCCAAAATACAAACATCTTCTTCTCCAAACATCAAATAGGTTCAGTGCTCTATTTCTGTCAATCTGAGAAGATTTAATTGTCTTTTCTGCAAGCAGTTTCCTCAGGGACAGATCAGTTCCAGAACAATTCTAGTAATAAAGGTTTGTTCTACTGCTGAGAGAATATTTTGCTCATGGAAAAAAAAGAACAACTTGGCAGAGAAAACCAGTGTTTTGATTTTTAAATCTAGAGCTCTTGAGGCCTCATCTCAGATGCTCAGGAGACCTTCGTGGTTTTTCTGTGGTATTGGTGGGGAAGACATGCAGAGAGGCAACCTCCTAAATGATGCTGTGTTATATTGACTGATGCAGTCACTTTTGTAATGAGTTTAAAATGTGAGTGTAATGGAAATGAAACGTTTGTTACATTATGCTGAGGAATGAATTTGATACTATTGTAATGGTAGCTGCTCTGAGACCATCCATATATGTATAAAAATATATAGCATTGCCTGTGCTACAAGCCCTACTACTAGTCTACTACTACTACATGCTGAAGCCCAACATTTAAGAGTGGTTTGAGGGATAACTTGTTCCTAGTCCAGCCTGCTATCCCTTTTTTTAAAAAAAAAATATTTTTATTGAAAAATTACAGAACAAAAACATGTAAAGCTAAAAAATAAAGCAAAGTCAAAGAAAAGTATTAAGAAAAGAATGAAGGAAAGAGAAAGAGAAAAAAGAAAGGCAAAATATAAAGAAATAGCTTCAGATTGCTTTACAGCAGTTATAAATGCATTTTCATGTTATCCTCTCTCGAATTATATCATAGCATAATCTACACTTTCTAATCATCAAATCCATAAATCATAAATATATTTTCCCCATTTTCAGCAAAAATTCTTTACAGGGTTTCCAGTCATTTGCACATATAACTACTATCTAGTTATTGTAAGAGATGACTAGACCAGTAATCGGGAGGGGGGGTGTCAAACATGTCATAAATCATGAGTCTCTGTTCATCTACAAAAGATCTAAGTCCAGCCCACCTTGAATTCCTTTCTTAACTCCCGTTGATTTCCCTCGACTGATAGTAGCACACATTCTTGTAGAGAGCTTAAGCTTGCGATAAATCACTATACTCATTTGAACTGCCTTAATCTCCTGATTTCCTTGTGCTTGACAATTATCTTATTAAGCACAGCAATTTTGCAAATTCTATCATCTTCACCTACCATTCCTCCATTGTGGATATTCCATTGTACATATGGTCTAGAATGCAGCAATTTGATACTACGGAGATAAATTCAGGCCTCATACTGAATTACAATGCAGATTGGTGAATTTTGTTTGATTACTTATTTATTTATTCAATTTTTCTTTGAAAGAACGTCACACGAGCCAAGGTGTTAAGATTTCTAAATACAGGTTCAGGGTTCAGGGTGTTGTGTGAATCCAGCTCACGGTGGCTTCTTCCAGCAATTAACCACAGCTTAACACTGTCATTGACATCCTTTTTTTCCCTTCAAAACCAAGATCAGAGATCCAGAATGACAATTCCTTGCGCATCAGCCGAGTGAATGCAGAGGATGAGGGGACCTATACTTGTGTGGCAGAGAACAGTGTGGGAAAATCTGAGGCTTCGGGATCCCTCAGTGTACATGGTAAGTATGTATGAGTGGGCTGCTGAAGAGCTACAATCAAAGAAGTCCAACTCGGATGTGGGTCATGTTGTCCTTGGCGTAACGGTAGCTAAAACAGCTTTGTTTGCTTGAGAGCCAGCAGTTCTGATCAATCAAGGCAAACCTTAAGGGTTGATTGGAACAGAAAGTTAGTAAAGCAGGGATAAGTATTCATATGCACTCCAGCTTTCTGGGACTAGAGCTTCCAAACTAGGATCAGGACAAATGGATGTTGTAATCCAAACATCCAGAAAGCACCCAATTTATGACAGTTCCAGAAGGAGATCAAGGAACATGTTGTATATGTTTCTTGTACAACCTTCTCCTTCTCCCCCTCCCCTTTTGATATAAATTATATGCAGATAGTCCTTAATTTATGGCTGGTCGCTTAGCAACCATTCAAAGTTACGACTGAAAAAGCTACTGGTTGTGACCCAGATTGGAAGTTCTGATGTGCTCAAGTTTTGGATGCTCAGCAACCAGCCCAAATTCATGTACATTTACAGTGTCCAATAATCACATGACCATGATTTATGTCTTTGACAGAAGCCAGTGTTTGCTTCCAGCTGGCCATTAAAAATGCCCCATAGTAAACAATGAGTTCACTTAATAACTGTGGCATTCCCTTAATGACTATCACAAAAAAGGTTGTAAAATCAGTCACAGTCACACAGTGATCCATTTTACAACTATCACAACTTACGACCAAAATTGCAGGCTCAATTATGATTGTAAGTTGAGGATTCTGTATTGCTTTTGCTCTCATCTCTCTCTCTCTCTCTCTCGTTTTTTTTTTTTTTGCAAACCTTGGAGCTACTTTATGATTATGCTCCTATAAATTGATAACAAACTGCAAAATAACAAGGTTAGAAGTTTCCAGATTTTTTTAAAAAAATGAAACAGTTGCGTTTAGCTTCTGATGAACACAAAATAAATTTTGCTTTATAAAAAAAAATGGGGAAAGGAATTGAATATTCTGGGCTTTTCTCCTCCACAAACATCACCTGGAGCAGAGCAGCTGGGAAAACACATCCATAGAGCTGCCTAGTTATAAAAAGAGCTTCCATATCTTGTTTAAATAAATTTGCAGCTACTTAGAAAATTGCTTTCAGTCACACTGTTTGTAGTACTTATTTAGCAATAGTGCTTACACTTAGATACACGCTTACAGAGTGCTTTGCAGCCCTCTCTAAGCAGTTTAGAGAGTCAGCATATTGCCCCCAACAATCTGGGTCCTCATTTTTCCACCATGGAAGGAAGGAAGGGAAGGCTGAGTCAACCTTGAGCTGGTGAGAATTGAACTGTCAGACTACTGACAGCTGGCAGTCAGCAGAAGTAGCCTGCAGTACCGCATTCTAAGCACTGTGCCACCATGATTTCTATTTAATAGAAACAAGCCAACATTTTATTTTAAAAAAACAAATGCAACCTTTGAATAAAATTCCTGGCCAGTTGCTAAAGGTTGAAATTGAAACTAAAAAGTCAGCTCTTTTTCTTAGAAAGACGTCCAACCTCTAAAACTCACCCTAATCAAATTGGGATTGTAATATTAGTCTCTGAGTCTGCATAGAAGAAGGGATACCTTGACCGTAAAATGCTCTGAGCTCACCTGTACTTTCTTATTCATTGCAACAATTTGTATGCTTAGTTTGCAATATCAAAACATGTAGCGCATAATTTAAAAAATGCAGATGCAGCTTGCTCTGCTAGGGACAACTACTGTGGTAGAATCTGATGCTGAGATGGAGGCGGGACGAGCTTTTTCCCAAGGAGCTACGAGGCAGACAATCCTCAAGTCCACTGTTTTGCAGAAAGTGGCCCAGAAGAGATCCTCCTTAAATCACACATTGATCTGATAGTTATGCAGAGTGTGTTTTGGTCTGGTGTGATTAACGTGCAGCTCAAGGGACCAAAAACAACAGGATGCATTACTCGGGCGTGTGTGTGTGTGTGTGTTCTTTATTGCTGTTCGCCCATAAACAGGAATCTTGCCAGACTAAAGTACTCTTTTCATAATGATCAGATCAATGGTTTCTGCAACCAAGGACTCGAGGCTGATCTGCTTCTTAGCTCCTTGGGAAAGAGCCTCTCCCTCCTTTATGTCCACACCAGATTCCACCATAACTACTGAGGTCCAGAGGCCATGCAGAAAGGGATTGTTTTTGCCCCTTTCTTAAATAACCAAATGGGTTCCATCTTGATTTTGGTGGCCAAAGTATTCCACAAGGAAGGGAAAGGCCCACCTATCCCTTAATATCTCATGGGTAGGATTCCCACCCTACCTTTCTCAGTTAGATGGTATTGGGCGAACAGATTCCTCCCTGGAGCAACTTGTCCCTGAAGGTAGAGAAGACCCAAGTTCTAAAGGGCTTTGTAGGTGAACTGAATCAGGGATTTTATATTGATCTGGCAACTGGATGACTGCACATGTTGGCCTCTTAATACCTTTATCCTCCAATTCTCTAAGCATTCACATCAGCCTTATTTAATCAAACGCATCTCATACTTTTTTATTTTTGTTTTTCTCATATGTTCTCTTTGGTCCAGTTGGCCCATTCTGTAAGTATTCATTTCATCACATATCATTGCTGCATGCTGGTATGGGTTAGGGTACATGAATCAGGTTTTTGCATGCTTTTTTTTCTTTCTTTCAAGCCATATTGGGAATGGATTGATTTTTATAAAGGGTGGGGTAGACTCTCAATCATTTTTCCTACTGTGACAATGAACTAAATGAGTCATAATCTTTGAAGCAAATTCGAAAGTATAATATTGTGGGTACAATCTAGGACATATTTTTTCAAAAGTCTGTGTTCTAAATATACAGGAGGCATTGTCTCATTTTATGTGTCATACAGGTAATGACACACAAAAATCATACCCTGATCATGCAATCAATTATATGTCTACTCACTGAGTAGTCTCACGATTTCATGGAGATATTCAAGTAAGCGAGTATCCTATTGCAATCGCGGTTTCTTAATTTCCTTGGAATGCAAGATTTCTAATCTTAACTGGATCTTATTTTCATCATTCTATTCTTAAAGTTTGTGGTTTGGGTGTTTAAAAATAAAGAACATGGAATGGTTTCTTCTTATGGATGATGGAACAAAGATGCTAGGTACTGTCAATATCTCGCAACGATACAAGTATTTATGATAGTTAAAATCCTAGCTTACAAAGAAGGAAAAGAGTGGAGTCAGATGTTTCTCTTCAGAGAAAAAGCAGAGAAATAGAATTCACAAAACAAATTTTCTTCCAAAGCAAGCAAAAACTACATTGCTAAAATAATCATATACTGATCAAACACAAACATTAATAACACTCAATCTTCCCTGAAAATCTTCTTAAATATTTCCACATCCAGCAGATTGGGACTGATTTGAAATAGGTAATCACCAAGGTTGTATATGAAGTCAACCACATCATTTGCTAAGTCCTGTTGGGATTAACAGGGATGTATTGGGTTGGGTTTGAATAGACAAAGATTGAAGGATGGTGACTGCTACCTCCCACCATCTCACTTTTATCTAAATGGTCAGGTAAACTCAGTTAAAGACTTAGAAAACTTTGAAAAAAACTGAACAAACCATTCTAAGTTTGTTTGGGTTATTGTGGTTGTTAAATGAAAACTAGAAAGCAATTAGGACAACAAGGTGCAGTTGATAAGAATATGTCAGGGCAATAGATTTAAGAGAGTAAGCGCCAAGGGAAATTTCCAGTTTATATTTTTGTTCTTCAGTGTAACCAGATTCATAGCAAGGTTCTCCTTTATTATACTTTTCCTACTAACTCTGAGCAGTACATGTCCTTCTCTCAATTTCCTACAATACTAACATTCACGTTTCAACCATTCCTTTGGAGGAGAAGTCTTAACATATAAACCAAACTTTCTCTTCTGATGTTTTTCAAATTTGGTAACTCTTAAGATGTGTGAACTTCAATTCCCACAATTCCCAACTCAGCTTGATTTAATATGCATAGACTTCAGCACTCAGAATTTCCCAGCTACCATGCTTTGAGATGTGTGGACTTCAACTCAGAATCAGAATCAGAATCAGAATCAGAATCAGAATACCTTTATTGTCACTATCCACGTGTACAATTTGCATCATACGCATACACAGTGAAATTAAGCGACTCGTCCTTCAGTGCAACATACACACCAGAAATATACATAAAATCTCTAAAAAAAATTATGATAAAAGAATAAAAAGAATAAAAGAATAAAAGAATAAAAATACCCTACTGTGCCTGTCCCAGTAGGAATTATTGCACATGCCCGCCAACACAACAACAACACAACAACACAACAACAATAGTGATCAACTCCCGGTACACACAATATAAAGTTGCAAAATCTAAAGAACAATGATCTAGCCTGTGTTGTTGCTGTTGTTGTTGCATTGCAAGCTCTTTTAAATAAGTTAGACAAGGAGATTCATGTAAAGAAGCAAACATATATTCTCTCATGATATGCCCTTTAAGTAGACCTAACATGTCAGCAAGCCAAGATCAACCAGCATTTGGGATGAACAGAAGGTAGCGTTTATTATGAGCAACAAGTAATAGTTTTGGGAATAGTGACTGCTCTAAGTTTCAGCATAAGCCAATGACTTTGACTAAAGATCAACACATCATTGACAGGACTTATAAGGTAATATGCATCCATTCATTCAACAGCCTATGGTTTAGCGTGTTCTGCAAGCAGCTTAAAAGATTAATATGCACACAGGGAATTCAATACATTATGCAAATTTAGCTGTCTTCTCATGAAATCTTCCAGTTACATATTGCAGCTACCCACTTGGTGTCTGTAACTGAACAACACACTGTCTCTCATGCTCAGTTCTTTCCTCCAAGGTATTTTCATGAAGCGTATTTATTTAGAAATTTTATAGATTGGATTTCAACAAAAGGTTCTCCAAGCAGCATACGTAGTTAAAAGAAAAAAAAGTTGACCTATCCATTTCAGTGACTTTTCAATATAGCACGGGTGAGTTTCCACAGATGGATATTCCATCCTGAATTATGGATCAGCCTTTCATTTCATGATTTGAGGCTTTGGAGAAGGCAAAAAATATCAATGAGGAGGTCAAGAGAACAAGGTTGTCCCTAAAATACAGACCGAGTAACACATTCCTTCCTTCCCTCTTTTCTCCTCCCTGTTTCTTCTGGGTTGAATATTAGATTGTAAATCCCTCAAGACAGGAACTTGCTTACAGACAGCCTTGTAAAAACAGTTGCTTTTATTGCACAATTCCATTTTCCTCGGAATCCGTACACTTAGCCAAAAAAGGTTCCTATGAGCCTGTGGGAAAAAAAAAATGTGTGTGAATTTGCACAAGGAAAGATGTGTTTGCTTGCAAATGAAATGGTTGCCCTTGGGCTTAAGACCGGCCTACCAGGCAGCCTCCGTTGTATCTTGGGCTTGCAGATCCCTAACAGGCTAAGTTAAAAACAGGCTCCTCTGTTGCTTCTGATGGCTTTGGAGGCCAGTTGGCAAGCCTCCTCATCAGGTACCTATTGTTTGGTGCTAATAAATCAGGCTGCAACAAAGAGCAGGAGTCCTTGTAGCTGTGCAGATAAAGAGCCCAAAGGTGAACAAGAATTGCTGGAAGATTGCACTTCCCCTCCCCTTCTTCATCCTTGGCTGTGTATCCAGCAAGGCAGGTCAATGTCCTGCCTTGAGGATGGAGAGAGCAGGAAGAGGTGGGAGCAGGGGTGTCTTGTTTTGCCATCATCTCTTATCTCCATGCTGGATTTGTGGGCAACAGGAACATTTCCTCAGGCATACCAGGTCAATCTTGCCCTTGTTTTATCTTTCCCCTTTGAAGCAAGGAAGTATCAAAAAAAAAAAAAAAATACCAAAAAAAGACAAGGCAGAGCAGCCTGGGGGGGCAGCGATGAATTTCCTGAGATCGCCAGATCCTTTCCATCATCCAGCTTTGACTGGTCTTTGAAGTAACTGGGGCGGCGGCTGCGTCTGGCTGCATTTATAATTTGGGAAGGGGCTTTCCCAGCAATTATTAACCAAAGAGACAAATTAACAAAAGCTGCCCCTGCTTCCCTCCCATTTGCATTTTTATTTGATTATAGAGCAGGTGGCTCCAGCCAGTTCTTGCTCTGAAAGGTCAAAGGTCCCTTAACTTTCATCCAGGCACATGTTGGAGCAAATGGCCCTTGATCAGTCACCCACCCCTGGGTGCAACATCCTGAAACTGCTGTGCCAACAGAAGGACTTGAGCTACCCATAGAAAAGGTCCATCTCATTCCACAAATATATCCTTACCCGCTGATTGCTTCAACATTGATTGTGGGGACAAAGGCTGACCTTCAACAAAATGCTGGAGTGTTCTTTGTGTTACCACCCAGCCTGTCTGCCAAGATTTACGATCCTCAAGGCAAGAGGCTGCTTCTCCATGCTCCGAGGAGCAAAATATAACCCAGAGGCTCAAGTTATAAAACTGTAGACTGTTGCATCAGTGGGATTTGGCCCCAGCCTTTTGATGGTTGAAGGATGATTGGGTTACCGCCATGATCCCTCCATGCATTCAGATATCAGGATGATAAAATCAAGACAGGAAATATCCCAAACACCCAAGTTCCCCCAGGTGCACATAAAATCTTAAGTGAGCATCTTCGAACTATAATTTTTCCTTCCTCAGTTTTGTGGAGTAAGATGTCAAAACAAAAGGCAATTAGTGAGGAATATTGCATTTTAAATGTTTTTTTTTAAAAGAGTAGGTGATAGTAAAAGACAAATGTGATTGGTGTGTTGCAAGCTTCATTACCACTGAACCCGAAGAGCTTTTGTAATATTCCCTACCATTTTTCTTCCTGTTTTGCTACATCTAGGGCAGGAGTCTTCAAACTTGACAGCTTTAAGACTTGTGGACTTCAACTCCCAGCTATGCTGGTTGAGGAATTCTGGGAGTTGAAGTCCACAAGTCTTAAAGTTGCCAAGTTTGAGGACCTTTGATCCTCAAACAGCATGGGTTTACAGGTGCCCCAGAGTCCAATGGACACCTCCAATGCATGAACATGATGCTAGCACAAGAAAGTTGCTCTTAAATCTTCACTCTAAGTCTGACAGAGACTATTATTAAATATATTGGGAAGAAGGACATTTTTATGGCTGTGTTTAGACAACATGGCTGATCCAGTGAATTGCCATCCTGTTTGTCCAATAGGAAGCAGAAGAGGTGGTATATTCAACAGGTTCTGACCAGTTCTGGAGAACTGGTAGCAGAAATTTTGAGTGGTTTGGAGAACTGGCAAATCCCACTTCTGATTGGAGATCTTACAGTATACGCCCAGCAAGCCATGCCCACAGAACTGGTAGTAAAAAAAATTGAATACCCACCACTGGTTCTGACTAATTTTGAAGAACCGGTAGTGGAAATTTTGAGTAGTTTGGAGAATTGGCAAATACCACCTCTGACTGGCCCCACCCCATCTATTCTCGGCCTCCCAAGTCCCAGCTGATCGGCTGGGT
Organism: Hydrophis major; assembly: GCA_033807585.1. Lineage (NCBI taxonomy): Eukaryota > Metazoa > Chordata > Lepidosauria > Squamata > Elapidae > Hydrophis > Hydrophis major. The sequence goes on along the minus strand of CM066334.1, from coordinate 28,151,871 downwards.
CTTCTTTGGTTGCCCTGCACAGGAGACCGGAGCTGGAAAGCAGGGCATGGGGATTTTGCAGTATGCCACACCCACCAAGCAGTCGTAAAAATTTTTGAATCCCACCACTTTGAAGCCTTTTCAATGTTGTCCTGGTCACCACAAAGTAAACTGAGAAGTTGTGACTTCCCCTGTTGTTGTTTTTTTAATTTCCAGAAAACACAGTAGGGGAACTATCTGCAGCCATCCCATCAGGGTCAGTATTAAGGGGGTCTCTCTCTCTCTCTCTCTCTCTCCTTCCCTTCTGCCTCACCCCCCCCCCCCCTCTCTCACATGCACACAGAACTGTGGGACTGGTAAAAGTCAAATCATTTTTGTCTGCAAACGAGAGAATAAAATAAAGGTCCCTATTTCCACTTTACCTATCACTGAAGGGAAGTGGGCTTAACTCCAAACAGCTCCATCAGATTAGGTTATGGTATAGTATTAAACAGAAGAGATTATTCACAGCAGAACGCTGAACTGTGGAATCTTCGGTGCTCTCTGTGCTACGTTGTTTGCTTGCAGACATGTCATTGCCCAACTAGGTAACATGTAATGATTCTCATGATGATAATCTGATCACATTACCTAGTTGGTTAATGAAACATCTACAAGAAAACAACCAAGCTCAAAGAGCACTGAGCACTCCACATTAACACCAAGCACAACCCAGTTAAATGTAGTGTTTGAACGGGATGGTATTTAATTTATTCCATTTAAATTAAAATCAGATCAAATTTAGTTCATGATGTTTGAACAAAACAGTTTCTGACTGCAGCTCTTAGCTTAACCTAGAGACTGGAGAGAAAAATAAGATTTTCCCTTGATATCTATATATATAAAAGTGAAATACCCCTCATGCATCATCACAAAATCTCCAGAACCGTAAAGCCTACAAACTTGAAATCTTGGCTTCTAGATGTTCACTAAGAAAGGATTTTTTTGAAATGAGCATAAGTATTTCCTACATTATTATTAACATGCTCTTATGCTAAGGAGTTCTACTCCCCCTCCCCGCCGGAAAAGAAATCTGTTACAAATGCAAAACATAAGCAGAGGAATTTCAGTTTCACAGCAGCACCAAGCAGCTTTAATACAGAACAGTTGAGCTAAGCCATGCCCTGGTTCCTTGCTGTCTCCTTGCTCACACAGCAAATATTCTTTCATTTTCCAAACAGCCTTCAACTCTCACACACTGACAGGACGCTAACCAGATGAATACCGATGGATGCTGGTAGGCAGTAGCAGAATTTTTTCCCCCTTATTTCCCCCCCCAAAAAACGAAGCCCAACCACATAGTTTCGTAGTGAAGCACGGCTATCCAGTTCTCTAATACACAGTAAACAAAGTGTTCTCCTCTGTCGATACTGAATTAGAATTCCCATAATTTCTTTCTATTGGCCATGTTGATGGGGGCTATCAGGGAATGAGAACATAAAACTAGTCCTACTTTGGCTGTAACAATAACAAGATAAGTAATTAGGGCAGCTTTCTTGGAGAGGATGCTTAAAGCAGGACGCCGTCACCCCAAGGGCCAAATCTCTGCTAACCACCTGGCTACACTGGCAACACGTGTTCTAAAAGAGAATTGCACTAGATCAGTGGTGGCAACCTTTTTTGGCTCCCTTGCCAATAATTGCGTGTGCACTCACACTCATGTGCCAGCACCCAGAAGACAATGGGGCTCTTCCAGGCAAGCTCTCCCATGCCAGGGGAAATGGCTCTGCGTGCCACTTCTGGCACACATGGCCTAGGTTCACCATCACGGCACTAGATTATTTCAGTGTAGGATGAGTTGACCTCTTCAGATACTCATTTCTTTGATTGGGCAGCCTTTTGATCCCTACCACCACTTACATCTTTCATTCTGCCATGTAGTAATATCCCTTCTCTTTTCTTGCCTAGTATCGACTCCAACACAAAGTTTAAGGGACCCCAATGGAAGAAATGAAAGCAATCTATCCAGGGGTGGGATTCAAGTTTTTTAACAACCGGTTCTGTGGGTGTGGCTTAGTTGGTGGGTGTGGCTTGATGGTCATGTGACTGGCTGGGTGTGGCCAACTCAATATCACTCACATCGAGGCACGCATCTCCTCCCCTGGCCTCTCATGACTGTGGGGATGCTGCAATAGTCGTAAGTGTGAATAAATGGTCATAAGTCACTTTTTTCAGTGCCATTGTAACTTTGAATGGTCACTCCACACAAGCAAAGTACCAGCAAAGGAAGGGAAAAAACCTTCAGAGACGTTCCAGAGGCAGGAAGTCTAGTCCTGCCAAGAATGTAATAAGGGTTAACGGAGAGGCAGCTTCTGTAAGCAACACCAGAATGTTTCCTTCCTGCCTTCCTTACAGGATTAGGCCAGTAATTTCTTCTAACAACTGGTTCTCCAAACTGCTTAAAATGATAACAACCAGTCCTAGGGATAGGTGTGAACTGGTAGAATCCCACCCCTTCAGGACCAACTTCCCATTTCAATTCTATCTGTATGCATTCCATTGTACCTCCCAACCAAACGTGTCTCCTGTCAATCAATAACTCTTAACAATCAGTAGGGTTTCACCCACCCCACCCCTCTTTTCTTTCTATGGAAGTTATCCAAGGGAAGATGGCTGTGGACAAGGAGGGAAGCAAGCAAGCACACCGTTGCTCTTAGGCTCGTACATCTCTCCTGATTAGCATGTGGGTAACCTAGCAGTCTTTAACTTTATTAAGGAGAGGCTGGCAAGGCTCCTACAGTGGCACACCTGGATGCGTTGGGTTTGTTGTTTTTAACGGCACTTGGTGCTCTATGAACGCTTCACAGTACTGCAAGAGGGGCTAGGAACATTCTGCCCTCTTCTTTTTCTTGATAGAATAATAGAGGGAAGGGAGGAGAGGTGATAAGGCAAGTGATTAGCATTTGTAAAACCTGACTGTCATTTGTCTTGCATTGTGAGCTGAGATGGGGGAAGGTTTTCAAAGAGCCAGAAGTGCTCAGAAAGAGAGGAATTTACATCCGAGACATTATTCATGGTTGGGTGGTTGATTTAGCTGACTTGTTCCTTTCGTGGCCTCCCTCAGACTCCTTAAATGCCTTCTTCCATTGCAAATTGATATTCTTTGCATGCATGTATCGGGTGCTTTCTGTAAAAAGAAAATCTCAGGGCTCTCTGAAAAACTGTTCGCCTTTGTTTGGTGTCTCTCCCCCTCCCCTTTAAACTGTCTTTGGCACCTCCCAATGCTTTGAATCACCCCCCTTTTCTTTCCTTGTAAATGCCTTTAGCTGCTCTTCTGAGATGTCCAAACTGTGAAGCTGCTACCGATACTTTGGGAACTGCCAAGGCATTGATCCTTCTCCTTTAGGATTGCCAGGAATGGGCAGAATGGAGAGAGGGATTAGCCAGGACACGTTCTCAGATTACTCAGTTCCCATGGGAAAAGGAGGTAAAGCCAAGGGGGTCACAAAAATGAAGTCCAGCATTTCTTGATAGAATTGGATAAGACGATAACCTGGTTTGGGCTGTATTGGGATTAGAGCCCTGGAAGAATTCTGGAGCTGTCCTTCCAGCCCATCTGGAGGACTTTTGGTGAATGTTGACTACATCGAGGAAATCCATGTAGGTCAGCGATGACCCAGTGGTTGGATTTGACATAAAGGAGCTTTCAATGTTCCTAAACAAAAAAAGGCTCCCTCTCTCCTTTATCCCCCTAACCCATCCCTCAGTTTTTGTTTTTGTTTTTAAACCTGATTGGCCTTTAAATGCAAACGTTGCTAAAATGCTGCTGGTCTAACTGGCCCATTTTACAATCTTTTTTTTCCACCTCTCTTTTGCCCATAGTCCCACCTCAGTTAGTGACCCGTCCACGGGACCAGATTGTGACCCAAGGCCGCACTGTGACCTTCCAGTGTGAGACCAAAGGAAACCCACCACCAGCCGTGTTCTGGCAGAAGGAAGGGAGCCAGGTAAGTTCATGGCTAGACGGGCGTGAGGGAGTGTGCATGCAGCTTGTATTTTGACCCTATCCTCACATCATATTCCACAGGATCATGCAGGGTGGGTGGATGGGGCACACGGAGTTGTGCAAGCTTCAAAATGCAGTTAATTGACCCTGGATATTTGGGGTGGGAGGAATGAATTAAATCTCCCAGTTAACTAACTCTGCTTCCAGGGTAGTGCAAACTATCTGAAGGTTAAATGCCCCTTCTAATACCTGTGATCAAGTTGAAATTCTAGGAAGGGTTTATGAAAATGGGTCTATAAACAATTGATTCCTGTTGTTTTTCAGCTTTAATCCCCCTGTGATTACATGGGGTGCAATAAAGGTTCATATAATCTTCTAACCTTGTCTGTGGGAGTGCTGAGTACAACTGGAGGAAGAAGAAAAAGGCAGAAAATAGAATGGGAAATGACATTCTTGCAGTTGTTCTTATGGCAGCTGGGATGACTAAAATTGTGGCCACCACTTAGCCACCCAGAACCTCCTGGTTGTAGGGCTTATTCGATGTATTCCTCACATCTCTCCCTGTGGCTCAAGTTAGCAATCAGTTATCTCAGTTCACAATTCCTCTATTGGGAAAACTGGACTGATAAATGACGATGAGCCTAAAGTTATCCAATGAATTTCCATGGCCAAGGATAGACTTTTATACAGAATTAAGACACAGTACAGGGGGGAAAGTACTAGAGTCAGTTCTTGGCTTAATTTCACATTTGCCCCAATCCCATGCTGCCAACAGAGATGGAGAGTCTGAGAGAGAAAGAGAGGATGTGAAAGTGTTATGAATTCCTGCAGGGTAGCAAACTGATCAGATTTCGTCTCTCACTCTACTCTTGGCCAGCATCCATGCATGAGAAGATGTTCCTGAGGAAGACAGTCCTTAAGCAAAAAAAAAAACGATTTCTTGTCTTGACTCTAAAGTCAGCAGCAATTTTCCATTACGGGAAGAGCTCGGGTAGTAGCATTAGCTGGGGTTTGCGTCTTTATGGAAGTGCAGACATTGAAGATGGTTTTTATATGATCTATGACAGCTGTCCCCAACCTTTCTAGCTTGGTGGCCTAATGCAGGGGAGGGGAGGGGGCATGTGAGTGGCAGACACACATGCTCTAGTTCGAGTTGTGTGAGCAGCGGATGTAGGCGCACCCTCCACTCGCAAAAATGGAGCTTTGTGTCCGACCACAGGGTGCCTGTGCTTGCGTGTGAAGCTCCATTTGTGTGACCTGTGGGTGCTTGTATTCATGCTCGAAGCTCCACTTGCACAAATGGAGCTTCACATGCAAGTGCCCTCCACTTGTGCGAATGCAGCTTCACGCATGTGTGCTTCTTCCCTGCAGAGGTGGTATATTCAGCAGGTTCTGACCAGTTCTGCAGAACCGGTAGCGGACGTTTTGAGTAGTTTGGAGAACTGGCAAATACCACCTCTGACTGGCCCCGCCCCCATCTCTTCTCTGCCTCCTGAGTCCCAGCTGATTGGTTGGGTTGTCTTTGGTTGCCCTGCACAGGAGAACGAAGCTGGAAAGCAGGTTAGTGGGGTGGGGAGGGAATGGAGATTTTGCAGTAACCTTCCCCTGCCAGGCTCGCCAAGCCATGCCACACCCACAGAACTGGTAGTAAAAAAATTGAATCCCATCTCTGCTCCAATGGTTTTGTGCAGGCTGCAGCCTGGGGGTGGGTTATGGGGGCTGGGACCCTTGACCTATGGATTATAGAAGTGTTTTGTAAGCTGGAAAAAAAAAGGAATTCTCACAGCAAAAGTACCTACTCTACGTTATAGGATCTTTGTGGTCTAGAATCTCAACTGTCACTAGTGTAAAATAGGGGAAGGTGGGATGGTTTGGACCAAAACTATTTACCTCCAGTATATCTTGAACCATATTTCAGGACATCCTATAAAATAAGTTACAGAAACCAGCCTTTACCCCAGATTAGGCAATACATTACATCACAGTTGTACTTAACATGTAAAGTTCACTAACAGAAATTACATCTGCATTGGATGCTTTTAATTGTACTTGCTGTTTTAAACATTGGGAATCGCAAACTCATGTCAATAGACCATGTCGCAACCAGCTGTCTTCTAGTCTACGATCTTCTACTTATTCTTTTTTTTAAAGGATTTGAATGTCTTTCTTTTGGCATCCAGATTGTTGACAATAATAACTCAGGGATGTAAACAGCACTGTCTTATGCAGGTGTTTTCCTGGTGAATTTGTTTACCGATTCGCAGGTCATCGAGCTATGTACTGCATTAGAAAACAGGGCAAAAATGATAATTCAGCTTTTCAAAATATATATTGTTTCGCTACAGGAGCTTAAATGACTTCATAATAGTTACTGCAGCCTTTTTATTTTGGTAAAAAGGTGGTGTCACGGTGTTCTTAATTCAGAGACTTTTGTGTGGATTGATACCTCCCAGATTTTAAGTAAAATAACCAAAGGAGAGGATTTGAGAAGAAATCCTTAATAATTCCTAGAATGGCATTGTTTCTTCTGTTGAGCTGCCAACAGGAGCGAAGATTTTGCCTTACAAGCCAAAGCTGCTTGTGTCATCCAGATGTATGGGATGAGACACCTCTTGGGAGATGTAGTCTCTTGGAATGAACAATTGGAGTTTTTAAGATGCCTTTAAATAGCACTGAGCTATTACTGTGTCAATTACTTGCATCCTAAGAGGATCAGGGATAGAAAGGAAGGGGGAAGGCGAAGCGCCCGAGGGGAATCATTTGCTCTAAAGCAAGGGCTGAACTTCATTCAGTGAAGCAGGTGTCATATTCACAGAATCATAGCATTTTAGCATGTTTAGAGTTAGAATCCCTGACAGAAAACTGATCCCATGGACGCTTTGTCTGCCCGCTATGAAGTATGGGTGGGGCTTAGATCTTCTCTCAGTAATAGGAGCAAACACATTTGGGAAGCCTCATTATTTACTCTTTAGCATACATGATCAGAACATGACAGAAGAGAAGCAAACACATACACACACACACAATCTGTGTAATTGTGTGCAAAAACTTCTCATGGGGATACAGCCCATAATGGGATGTCCAATTCAGCTATCCAGGCGATCGCCTCTGGCGTTGTTTTGTGCAGACCGTTCTAGAGAATGCACATCATGGGCAATCTTGCACAATGTTTAATAGTTTGCGTATGGCACCACAATCACAACAAGGGGAATCTTTCCATCCCCATTGATACAGGACAGGGGCACTTTTTCCAGCATCACACCTAATTATCTTAAATTTCATCCAGGCAGAGCGAGGCAGGTCAAAATCAGGTGGTTTGGTAGAGGGGTCATAAATGGAAAGCGTCTGAAGGCAGGCCATTTGTCTGGAATATTGTCTAACTTGGCATGTTTAGGACTGTTTGCTCTGGGTAGGCAACAGTGAGTGGAGGAGAATAATAAAGACTGTGTCGCATGCCTAAGCATTGTAGAGCACTTGAGACATATTAGGGAGCCATGATTCCCTACCTCAGGAATGAGGCACAGTGAGTCTTAACCTCAAGAACTCTTGTCTCAGTCTTTATGTCTGCAAAGAAGTTGTAAAACATTCCCGTTCCAGTTTGAAACAATCTATACTTCCCTGTAGCTTCCATTCTCAAGAAACTGATTTGTTAAATGAGAAGCAATGAGAACAAGTGAAGATCATCCAGTAGTTTTAGATTTGTTCTAAAACTACTTTTGGAACACAGTACAGTTTGCTGTGTGTCTATGGTTTATTTAAAAGTGATAATTATGGTCTATTGCGGAGAGGCGAAAACGTTGCTGTAGGAATTCAATTTGCAGCAGCCTCCTATAATTCCCAAATAAGAACAGGTCTCAGACAGGGATGTCCATTGTCAAAAACCAGTTAAAATGCAATTTCTTCAGTACTTCTTGAGATGGTCTTCTCATTCCTTGTGGGTCCCATAATGGTTTCAATAGAGGGTGGATTAGTATATGAAGGATGTTAAAAGAAAGTTATATTGGAATTCTGTGATTGCTCCATTCCCTCATATGATATCTTCCTCTTTCCGCTTCTTTGTACAGGTTCTTCTTTTTCCCAGCCAGCCCCCTCAAGCTACTGGCCGCTTTTCTGTAGCTCCAAGTGGTGAGATGACAATTATGGATGTGCAAACCTCGGATTCAGGCTACTACATGTGCCAGGCCATTAGCGTGGCAGGAAGCATCCTTGCCAAAGCTCTTCTGGAAGTGGAAGATGGTAAGTGTTTAAGCACATGAAGTTGTATTATTTTCTTTTCTGCCAAAAAGGAGGGACAATGTACATAATTGTTCCAGTCCCAGAGAAGCCACAGAAAAGGTCCTCATAGCAGAAGTGGAGAGGACAGCAATTCTTAGAAATTTCACTATACTCCATATTAAGGATAGAAGGAGCAATCTCGAGGAACTGGGGTTAGGTTATTTCCAAAAGTCTCTTGTTAAAGTTTGGTGGCCCAGTTCACACAATAAGCTCTGCAGGAGATCAATGTATTGTGTGAACATCCCAACTCAATTCTAGCAACGAATCATGAAGGGAATAGTTTTGGCACATCCAGAGGAGTTTCAGGCTAAAGTTACTTTCTCTGGTCAACCATATTTCATAAACTGTTTTCTGAAGCTGGGGGCAAGTCAACATAAAATGTTCTACCATTGGTATATGGCACCTTCAAGATTGGCTAAGATTTATCCAAACTTAAAACCATATTGCTGGAAATGTGGACAACAACAAGTTTCTTCATTCTTGGTGGTCATCCCCCGAAGCGAAAAAATATTGGAAAGTGATACAAATGTGGTTAGGGGAGTTAATTGGAAGCAAAATTGGTTTTGTCCCGGAATTATTCCTTTTAGGAATAATAAATATATATATATAATAGAAAGATAAAATATCTTATGTTACATGTATTAACAGCAGCAAGAATTTCCTATGCGCAGTATTGGAAGGAAAAACTCCATATCACCTGAAGGTTTAATAATTAAAAAAATATTCGAATGTGCAGAAATTGATAAATTAACCATGGAATTAAAAGGGAAAATAGATACAGAATACTATGCAATATGGGAAACATGGTATATCTGGATTGACAATAGAAATAAGAAAAGAAAATGTAAATAATGTATATAATAGATATAGATGGTATGGAAGTAGTATGTATAGAAAGTATTGGATAGGATACATAAAGGTATATAAAATGTCACAGTACTGTTTTATTAAGTAATGGAAATATATATAAAGGAAAAAAAACCCAATAAAGAGGAGGAGGAGGAGGAGGAGGAGAAGGAGGAGGAGGAGGAGAAGAAGAAGAAGAAGAAGAAGAAGAAGAAGAAGAAGAAGAAGAAGAAGAAGAAGAAGAAGAAGAAGAAGAAGAAGAAGAAGAAGAAGAAGAAGAAGAAGAAGCTGAGGAGGAGGAGGAGGAGGAGGAGGAGGAGGAGGAGGAGGAGGAGGAGGAGGAGGAGGAGGAGGAGGAGGAGGAGAAGAAGAAGAAGAAGAAGAAGAAGAAGAAGAAGAAGAAGAAGAAGAAGAAGAAGAAGAAGAAGAAGAAGAAGAAGAAGAAGAAGAAGAAGAAGAAGAAGAAGAAGAACAACAACAACAACAACAACAACAGCAGCAACAACAACTGGGGGCATTGATGTTCCCCACCTGCTTGTAAAATAAGAACCATAGGAGAAAGTGACAGAACTTGTGGGTTAAAAAGGGATCAGCCTGGAATACAACCACAAGCAGACTAACCCAACCCTCTCTTGAATTCTGTGGACCCTAATCTAACTTCAAGCAGTTGAGAAGATTTCTGTCTATAGGCTATTTAGCAATACATCAGTTTAATTAGACCTTCATGTGTGGGTCTGGTCTTTCGCACCTGACAGGAACAATGAAGCTGTGAAAATGGGCATTCTTTGGGTCTTCTGCCCCTGTCTCCTTTATATGCTCCCTTCATGGGAGTGGGTGGGTAGAGAGGAAGGGACATTTTTCCTTGATTGCCCTTTGCAACAGCTGGCAGTAGTCAGAGAACAGCTGCTTTCCAAACTAAGTGGTTTGCAATCAGGCACTATTGGTGTAGGGGGATACGTCCCTTAACCCAGAGGAGCAGGAGATTTAGTCAACCACATCTACCAAAAACCCAAGTAATTTAGCAATGCTTTGATCCCATTTCTTTTAACTTTCAGCAGGCAGGAAAAGAGTTCCTCCCACCCACCCACCATCCTAAAGAGTTTTGTGCATGTGTCTGTGAGCTCAGGAGAGGGGCTGATGGATAAACCATAAGTATCACAGATACTTTGTAAATGATCCCCTCAAATGACAAATGAGAAACTGATGCCCTCCAGATGTTTTCAATTTATTTTCCACCACAGCCAAGAGCATGTAATTTCAACCATGTCTGAAGAACTCCAGGTCAGGAAGAAACTAGACGGTGGGCATTTTCTGTTCAATGGGGGGGAAAAAAGCTAGCAGATCTTTCTCTGGTCTTGCAGCTTCTTCCTGGTGGCATTTCATTTTCATGGGCAGCAGGGAATTGTTAATGTTTTCTCCCCAAACCCCAGAAGGCTTTTTCTTCCGCCTCCCTCCTTCGGCTTTCTGCAGTTAATTTTATATGGGGAGGGTTTCCTTGGCAATGTTCGGATGCCAGAAAAAACAAGCTGGCCTGGATCAGAGAACCTCTCACTTTTATTGCTAGAAATAAAACTACTGGAAAGAAAAAAGGGGAGGGGGAAAAGAGAGATAAGAGCTAAATAGGCAGGTTTCTTTCTCTTATTGCTGCCTCTGAAAATTGCTGGGTTTTTTTTTTCCAGAGCTGCTCTCATAACCCTATTTTGGCTGCCCACCTTATAGCAGGTTGCACATTGTCTAAGCCAGGGGTCTCCAACCTTGGCTCCTGGAAGCCTGGCGGACTTCAACTCCCAGAGTTCCACAGCCAGCTGGCTGTGGAACTCTGGGAGTTGAAGTCCGCCAGGCTTCCAGGAGCCAAGGTTGGAGACCCCTGGTCTAAGCCAAAGGAGTCACTAGTAAAATATCAAGTTACAAGCCTTCTTCATAGAGGAGGAAGAGAGGCACCTCCATATTTATGTTTGCAAGTAGCACCAAGTGTTCAGAAACAACAGTCTAAATCAATGTTTCTCAACTTTAGTGATTTAAAGAGAATTCAACTCCCAGAATTCCCCAGTCAGCAGGATATTTAAAAAAAAACATTGAGACTCTAGAAAGAGTGTAGAGAAGAGCAACAAAGCTAATTAGGAGACTGGAGGCTAAAACATATGAAGAATGGTTGCAGGAACTGGGCATGGCTAGTTTAATGAAGAGAAGGACTAGTAGTGCTCCAATATTTGAGGTGCTGAGACACAGAAGAGGAGTCAGCCTATTCTCCAAAGCACTAGAAGGCAGGACAAGGACAATAGAAGGATAGAAACTAATCAAGGATCACCTAGAATTAAGGAGAACTTCCCTGACAGTGAGAACAATTAACCAGTGGAACAGCTTGCTTCCAGAAGTTGTGGATTCTCCATCACTGAAGGTTTTTTAAGAAGACCTTGGACAGCTATTTGTCTGAAATGTGTAAGGTTTCCTGCTTGAGTAGTGGATTGGACTTGAAAACCTCCAAGGTTTTCTTCCAACTCTGTTATTCTGCTAGCTTAAAGTCACTAAGTGTCAGCTGCAAATAACCAGGAATATTTATAGAGTTCAAAGCACAGAAGAATTTATTATTGCTACCTATACACAAGAATCTAGTCGACTAATGGTCAAAGCTAAATTGGTGCTAGATAAGGGTCAACAGAATTCGGGGGCGGGGTGTATGTGAGGCTGGACTTTGGTCTCTTGTGGCAATGTAATGATTCCAAACTGATGACACATTTAACCCTACCTTCCAACTTAGCTTGCTCTACTCCTACAATAAAGTTCAGAAACACTGGTCTAAATCATATGAAGACTAGGCAACAAAGCTTCAGGGTATCATTAGATTCCATCCCAGCCATTGTCAATCTTGAGAATTCCAGAAGCTCACAGTGCTGTTTCGAGAACATCTGGCTCTGGCTCTTGCAGGAGGATGTTAGGCGTTGTATCATGGGCCCAAGACTCTGTTGCTCCAGCTAATACCCACTTTATCCATTCCAGCTGCAAACAAGCTTGGCTGAGTTATTACCTTGTAGGACTAATGATCTGGAAACCAAAAGTTTTGCACTCTTCTCTAGGGCTTTCTTCTCTATACCCATTCTTTACCCTGATTAGAGGCCTCCTCTGCCCCAGCCCCCCCCCCTTTTCTTAAAATGGCAACACCTGACCCATTGGTGGTGGACAATTGGAAGAGATTAAGAAGACAAAGGAGTTTGTAACCTGAAATCCTCATTTAGTTGCAGAATCACCAGCTGGGTTTCTAAGGCAACAGAAAGAGGTATATTCTTCCTAAACTGCTCCAGCACACTGGGCAGCAGATGGGGCTCTTTTGTGTCACTTGTTTTAAAAAAATTACACAAAGCAATACTTTCTTTTAATAAAAAAAAAAAGAAGAAGAAGAAGAAGAAGAGTTGAGTGCCCAGTGTCTACTAGGGAGGCATTAGCGAGTCAGCTGAGCCTAAGAGCCAACTGGCTCCCGTACCCTCCTCTACCTCTAGCGTGTGGAGCTCAAGGCTTCAGAATCTGGGCTCCTGCAACGTCTTGCTGATTGCACCCATGCGTGTCACTAAAGACATCACACAGTTTCTCTCCTGCATGGGAGATTTGGCAGGGCAGCTGGGGTGGAGAGGGAGGGAGAACCAATGATCAACCCCCTTCATGCACGACGGGTGCATGTCCCTCATGCTCAAAGCTTGGCAGGTGCAACAGATGTGTCCGTCTGAAGCCAACTCCTTTGCCATGATTGATTTTTCGGCCCCCTTCCGAAGAAGTGTGCAAAGAAGCCTTGTGCACACTTTCACTGCTGGCTGTTACTGGGAAATTCAATTGTGTGTGAACTTTTCATTGCCCTTTGTCTGTTTGCTATTTCCCAGTCGATGGAGAGTAATTAGGGCTGTAAATAATGGGCAGACCAGGTAGCTCGCTGGGCTGATGGAGTTTGGCCACTTCTTTGGTTGAGCATCTGGGGAATAGAAAGATGCCTCTTTCAAGGAAACTGGCATGATAACCTAACACTGATGCTTTTTTCTTTTTTTTGCCTCTGACAATTTGCTGCTAAGAAGGGCAGTAGATCAAGCAAGCTGTTTATGTATAGGAGCAGAGGTTGGTGATATTTTCAAGCTCCAGGTTCCATCATGCAGTGTTATATAATAGCTCTGGTTTCTCCCCCAACTTAGCTGAAATCTCACAAGAGTCAGTGTGGTTAATGGTTAAGACATCAGGAAGCGTGAGTCTGTAAGTTCTAGTTCTACCTTAGGTATGAAAGACAGCTGGGTGATTTGGGGCCAATCACCAGGAGACAGCGAGTTCTAGCCCTGCCTTAGATAGGTGACTTTGAGCCAGTCATTCTCTCTCATCTTGAGTTATTTGTAAAAATAAGAAAAGTAAGATACAAATAAATAATAATATGCTTGCCAGAATTTGCATGATTAAAATCATTGCCCTCCAGATCTCATGTGAGAAAGTCATAATCACCTAAGACTCAACAATCTCAGAAGATTTCAGCTTTTCAATTATTTTTGAGGGAAAAGCTGTGGGGAATTTTAGAATACAGTGTGCAACCTAACACCAAGTAGAAGGATGTTGTCCTACTTCAGTCGAAATTAAGACTTCAGACGTATAAATATTTACTCATCTTTGCAATTTAAGAAATCACCAAATATGTGGGGGCAAAACCTGCTTAATCTAGTCTTTTTATGTTTTCTTTAGTGGCAGGAAATCAAAGCTAAGCCTACCTCTTAATTGTGGGCATTAATCACAGTGACAGCCAAATATGAGGACAGCCACATCAAAAGGGGGCATTTGCTTTTGAACTTTCCCCTTCACAAAATTACTTTCCAGCCCACAGTGGAATGAAAGTGGGCCTGAATGAGAATCACTTTATCTGTCCAGGAAATATTTGGCTCAGATCCAAAGGCAAATGATACCCAGTTTCATGCAGTTTGTAAGCCACCTTAGTGATCCTTTGGGGAGCAATAGATGATTTTTAAGTACAGAGAATAACTAATTACGATATGATCTGGGTTTGCAGGCTGTCTGCTGATCTGAAAACTCTAGGCGTTCCTTGACTTAGTTGATCTTTTTTTTAAAAAAAAAAACTTCCTATACAGACCAATACACATTTTTCAAATCACCCTGAAAAATATTAGTAAAATTAAAAAGAGCTGTTCCCGGCTGTTTATGAAACGCTTCTGAAACACTGCTTCTAAAACTTTAGGGCACCAAATGTAATAGCATTTATTTTTCTGCTACTTTTTAGGTAGACATGGTGCTTTTATAATGGGAAACTTAAAACAACATAAGGAATTCCAAGAGCATTAACCCAAAGGCACATGAAATCCTGGACTAGTCAGATTCCTAGAAGATGGAGGAGAGAACAGATTGTCCTCTGTTTCTCCAAAAAATTTCCCGTTAGCATTAGGATAAAGCAAGCAGGACACCATCAGCGCATTAAAGAGCATTATCAGCACACTGGGAGAAGCCCAGAGCCTGGCAGTTTCACGGGGGATGGAGAGAAAATCTGAGATGGAGCAGGGAAAGGAATACTAGGGCATCTCAGTAGGAGCTGAATGTGCTTAGCAGCCATAGAAAAGTTTGATATGGGAAGGTTTGATATGGAACATTGTGTTGTGGATAGGTGGATGAAAGTCTAAATGTGTTCTTTCCACATGGCTGCCTTTTATTTCTGATCCCATTGCATTTTGCTTCTCCAGTCCTGCAGTCCAGCTCTCTTTAGAAAACCCCATCACTTCCTTTTACTTCCAGCAAATGTTTGTGTCAGTATGCTGACCGAAAGAAGTCGGATAATATTTCAGCTTCCATTAATGGCTGTTTCTCTGAGGACAGAGGTGCTCTTATAATCCTTCAAATAACCCCTTCCTGCCCAGTCACAGTTCTCTTTCCCCTCTTCTCCCTCTGCCCAGTTTCGCCTGTGTTCAATAAGGTAGTTATTTAGTGTCATTGCTCATACTGTCAGAGCAAGCGCCCTCCAGCGCAACTGATCAATCAGATTGATCCACCATAAAATTGGCACTGACACCGAGTGCTTGGAGAAGAACGAAAGACTTCTCAACTAAGGCGTGGGTTGCTGATTTGGATAGCCCAGTTGCTGGCTTATTTTACAGCTTATAAAAATTCTTTTGCTTCTAAATATGTATTGGACGAAATTGGTTGGAACTATATTGGTTGGATTTATGCGAGAATGGCCTTCGTCTTGCAGTGGATAGACAATGGCTAGAATAATGAAACCGTGCTGGATCAGTTCTGCCATTGACACCAATTCGATTGGTGATGACCTCTGTCAGTGGTTGGGTTAATACCTCAAGCGAAGTCATGACCTGTTTTAATCATACCATATTGAACAAACTGTAGTGGGAGGTTCACACATCATCCTGAGCTATAAACCATGGTTTATGATCCACAGTGGCTGAGAACAACCTAAGCCAAAGCTATGACTTGACATAAGGTGTGAACCAGAAGTGGTATTCAGCAGGTTCTGACCAGTTCTGGAGAACCACTGGTAGCAGACATTTTGAGTAGTTTGGAGAACTAGGCAATACCACATCTGACTGACTCCATGCCCCTCTATTCTCTACCTCCCAAGTCCCAGCTGATTGGCTGGGTCCTCTTTTGTTGCCCTGCACAGGAGAACGGAGCTGGAAAGCAGGTTAGTGGGGTGGGGAGGGAATGGAGATTTTACAGTATCCTTCCCACCAAGCCATGCCCAAAGAACCGGTAGTAAGAAATTTGGAATCCCACCACTGGTGTGAACCTAGTTAATAAATGAAGAAATTCCATGGAGAGAGTGGGCAGAGAAGAAAAAGCATGATCATGACTAATAGCTTCTTCCCATTTAAACAATGAGCAGCACATAGCTGTGGTCTAGAATACTTTATCTGAGAGCTTGTGAGGACAAGCTTCCCTGACACCAAGAAAGGACCGTGGTTAAAGGAAAGAGCAAACCTAACAGATATGGGTAATCACAGGATTATCCTGACTTTAGACATAGAGACCAGCACCATTAGACACAACTTAACTCCTAGACCTCAAGCAGAACCTTTCTCAGTCTTACCTGGAGATGCAATGCATTGAAAGTACAATTTTGTTTGCATGCAAAACTTGCTCTTCCACCAAGCTATTCCCACTCTCCAAACACAGATCTGAAGATGACTAATGAGGGGTATTCATTTACTTATACCACTAGAAGAACTGAGTTGTGGATGATAGCAGATTGTGTATCATCCATTGAAGATATAGCATAATGTAGTGGTTGTTATGCCCCTGTTGAAGTCTGATTCTGAGGGAGAGATTGAGGAGCTGACGGGGAGTGGGAGTGTGGCTCTGGTGGCTGTGGAAGAAACGGGGGAAGGGAACAGGCCGGCTGGGCATTCAGAGGAAGACCCGGGCCATCCCCTCTTCATCCTAGGCATACAGGGACAAATGCACAAGGGAGCAACGTGGCTTATGAGAGAGAAGAAGGCCCTGATCCCTTTCATTAGTTGCAGCTGGGAGAACAGGATATAAGTGGGGCTCCTTGCTGGAAGCAAAGTGTGCATTATCTTGGTCAAGGCTTATCTGGGTTTTGGCATCCTCCCAACTGTGGGTGCTGAGTTATCCTTTGAAAGTCTGCAAGTTATCATCTTGGGCCACCGTGTTAATTACTTCAGTGTGGTTTGTGTTGGTTTTTTTATCTCTAATTATCTTTACTTTGGATTCGGACTGCATTTCTGCCCTTCGTAGACTGTTTTTTGAAGAATTTGTTATCCAGCCAAGGATAATTGGACATTGGGGCCAAGTTGGAGGTGTTAAAGGGAATTTATTCTACTTTTGTGACTTCGTTATTTTTGTGTGATGCCCCGGGTCATCACAGTGGTTAAGGTTTTTGATTGGTACCAAGTAGATCCCCACTCCATCATGAAGTGTGCCAGGTGACTTTGGGCCAGTTGCTATTTCTCAGTATGAATCATCTCCCTGGGTTATTTTGGGGAGATGTCTCCAGAAATCATCATCTCATTTTGATTATCAGGGAAGGTGAAATGCAAGAAGATGATATAATCTGAATTATGATATTTTTAATTTTTATTGTTCTTGTGCATCTTGGGGAAAAAGAACAACTGATAGAGGCAGCATTAAAGAGAAGTTGGTTCCCCACCATCACTACCCATGTTGCCTCTAGCAAGACTCATGGCTTGTTCTAGTCCTTCCCAGCACGGTACCCAAATGGTCGCCCTTCATTGAAAGAAAAGAGATTTTCTACATATAGACCTCCACTTACAACCATTCATTTAGTGACCATTCAAAGTTACAACGGCACTGAAAAATGTGACTTATAAATGTTTTTCACAGTTTGTAACTTTCCCGTGATCATGTGATCAAAGTTCAGGTGCTTAGAAATTGGTTCATAAAGTCATGTGATCACTTCTTGTGACCTTCTGACAAGCAAAGTCAATGGAGAAGCCAGATTCACTTAACAACCGGCTTTCTGACTGATCAACTGCAGTGATTCACTTAACGGCTATGGCAAGAAAGGTCTTAAAATGGGGCAAAACTCATTTAACAAATGGCTCACTTAACAACAGAAATGTTGGGCTCAATTATGATCATAGATTGAGGACTATATAGTGCAGGTTATCATGCAGAATGAACTATGAAGGGGACTTTAGAAATGCTTTAATTTGGCAGTGACTAGATTGAATGATAAGGACAGAAGGCAAGTTTGATTCCTCCGTTCAATCCTCTTTCAGCACATCACAGCACATGATTAAACAGCTAAGAGTGTTGCACACATTTGCATGTAAAATCAAAGAACATGAGTTTTCTTTCATATATACATTTACATATATATATTTGACACAGGTCTTGGAAATTAGAGTACTGTATATGGTTCTACATATCTCTCATCTTTTTCAATGTCTGTGCAGATGTTAGGCAAATACTTCTAACATAAGCAACGTATTGAGAAAAATTATTTAACAGCAGTCAAACTGATTTCTCACTATTAAATCTTGGCTGATTACATATTTCTTTAACCATGTTCCAATAGGAGGCAAATTCTAGAGGGCTTGCAAGGCTGGGGTGAAGAAAAGAAGTATGTATTTCTGCAATGTTAATTCTACCTTGGTCCTAGTCTCTGCACAAGAAATAGTTTAATGTGTTTTCTTCTTCGATAGCAAACAATTTATGTGTAAAAAGAAATAATGGCTCCATTTTGATGAGTGAGGGGACAGCAAGGAAAGGAAAGCAAGGCACTTCATTGTGTTCACTCTGCTTACAGTGCTAAATCATCTCTAACTATTGTTTCCCCTTCTCTGCAACTTTGCATCCCACAGACATGATTCACACATGCAGATTTAACATTTTGTGCTAACAGCATGTGTGAAGGAGACATTATGAATCTTGCATCACTGTGGGGGGGTGCAGCTCTCACTCCCAAAATCCCTGGCACTCTTGAACAAGGGGCCATGGCCAAGTTTGTGCTTGCAAAGAACACTTCACCATCTGAGTAGAAGTCAAGAAGGCAGTTAGATCTTGTTGGCATGGGAGAGGAGCCATCATCCCATCTGATAGCCACAGCTTGTTTAGGAGATTCAAAATATTTTATGTAGTTCACACACAGTTCTGTCTTCTAAGAGAAGGAAATGTGTGCCTAGAAAACATCAAAGGAAAAGGCGGGGGTATCTCTCACTGCTGCTTTACCAGATGATAGACTAGACTAGACTAGAATTCTTTATTGGCCAAGTGTGATTGGACACACAAGGAATTTGTCTTGGTGCGAATGTTCTCAGTGTACATAAGAGAAAAGATACATTCATCAGGAGTCGAGAATCATAAGGTACAACACCTAATAATAGTCATAGGGTACAATAAGCAATCAACTCATACTAGGAAACAGTCAATATAGATCGGGATGGTCTTGCTGTTGTTCACTCCTCCCCTGGCCCCCCACTGATTTAAATTACCCATAATGCTCCTGGTGACTATTAGAGACAATTTGAAAAGGGAAGAACTGAACATCCCAGGAAACATTTCAATGATATACTGCCAAGAGTGAGGACCCACTAACTTGGAGAGCACCCAGCAGAAGCTGCATTGCTAACAACTTAGATCTAAAGTCCTTTTGTCCACCTGATCAAAATAAGGTGAATGTGGAGAGGCAAATCAGATTAAGTAGAAACTGTCCAGCAAGGCACAGATGAAAATTGAATCTACAGAGCCACATCTAGTCCTTTATGTACAGCAGGCAGGAGAAAAAGGCATGAGAATTAAGAATTTGAACTGCGATTGCAATATCAATGCATCTCATATTCAGTGCACAGCAATTGTGGAATTCTTTCACAATGGATTTGTCCCTTTTCTACAATAAATATTATTTTAGCGTTTTGGGATTCTTGGTGCCTGCTTTAACTGGTCCCAGTCTGCCAGTCATGCACAGCGGTTCTGTGATTCTTCCAGTTATCTTCTAACCTGCTGTTCAAAGAAATGTCTGTGTCTTCGCTCAATTTGGGAAGAGGTTGGTACTAAAATAAAATACAGTACAGGTATTCTTCGACTTACAATCACAATTGAGCCCCAAATTTCTGAGTTTAGCCCCATTTTGCAACCTTTCTTGCCACAGTTGTTAAATGAATCATTGCAGTTGTTAAGCCAGTAAGCTGGTTGTGAAGTGATTCTGACTTCCCCATTGACTTGGCTTGTCAGAAGGTCGCAAAAGGTGATCACGTGACCCCAGGGACACGGCAACCTTCATAAACATGAGCCAATGGCCAAGCATTTGACCAGGGGGACGCTGCAAGGGAAACGTGAAAACCACCTGTTTCAGTGCCGTTGTAACTTTGAATGGTCACTAAATGAACTGTTGTAAGTTGAGGACTACCCGTAACAAGCTACAAGAGAAAAGCTTCTGCTTTTCATTAGAAACTCTTCTTGCCTCTCTCAGATCAGACAGGTGATGGGTTGCATCAAAGGTGTACATCGACAACTTCATTGCTTTTTGTCACTTTCCGGCAGTACAACTCCAGGTAATCAATTAGTGCCTTGCTCTTAATTGACTGCTTAATTACATGTTACTGAACAAGCTGGTAGATTTGAATGTCATCACCTGTAGCTCAGATGCTGGTAAGGATCTGTCAAGAAGGCTTTTGAAATGCAGGAAAGATCAGTCCCCCGTTCACTCCACTTAAAAATATCACATAAGAAGTGAATAAGAAAACCCAGAAACAAGTGTATTGGTAAGAGTCTCTGTACCTAATGATGCGCTTTCTTGGTTTTGTCTTGCATGAAGTAACAACTGATCGCATTCCACCAATTATTCGCCGGGGTCCCGTGAACCAAACCCTTGCCATAGAATCTACAGCACTGCTACAGTGTCATGTGACTGGAAACCCCCTCCCCAGCATCCAGTGGCTGAAAGATGGACAGCGGATTGTGGGCAGTGATCCAAGAATGAGCCTGTTGGACAATGGAACACTACAGATTACAAATCTGCAGGTACGATAACCCTCCCTTAAACAAAATAATTAATGTTGGTGGTGGTTTGTTCTCTTCTGAACATTTCGTCACCAAGCTAGGTACGTAACATCCTCAGTGGGCCTTCGGTTGAAGCATCTTGTTCCAGTTCTTCACCGCTTACATTGATCTCATGTGGTCATGTGGTTGGTGGGTCATTTGACTGGCTGGTCATACTATGTGTGAGATCCCATTGAGGATGACATCAGCCTGGTGAGGAAATGTTTGGAAGCTAAACAGTAACCTTGTAGCAGATAACCACCACCACCATACCATCTACCACTCAAGCTACAAATATTTTCTATCATTTCTAAAATAAGCAACGTTCTTCCTTCTCCCTTGGAGAAGATCCACCAGAATGTTTTTTGGGTTTTCCCACATTTTCCCAGCCAAGCATGTAACATGACTGATGGGAGGATCTTGCTGTGCCTGTTGCATTTGCTTTCGTATCTCAGGGGTGTTTGAGTTGAGAAGATTAGCCTTTGCACAGTGGCAACAAATCAGGAAAGAGAGACTGTACAGGTTACCTTTTCCAGGCACTTTTAATTGGGCTTTGGATAGGTAGAGATGTTCTGATGAAGGTATAGGATAATAGCCAATTTATTTCTTTGCAGTGAGATAAAATTGTCAGGGTGAAATCTGTCTCTTTCAGTAATGTACAAGGACATTCACAAATATTGTATAGCTGCTTGCTTTTTCTTTTGAAAACCATAGCTACAATCATATTTTTTCTTCTTCTTCTTCTGATAGTTTGCATGTGTAAAAGTAAAGCAAATGGTAACACCATTTTTTACATGGCTACGAGAACAAAAGGAAATTGTGTAAGGAAGGGTCTTAGATGCTGCAGCATTTCTTCAAAAACTAAGATTTAATGTCTCTGACTTGAACGTCTTCATTCCCTTGGGGTCCACCAGCTCCTTCCAGCCCTCATTTCAAATCTGCCTTCAGACCAATCCTTTCCCAATTCTTCAGCCAAATGCTTCCTTCAGAGCATTTCTGCTCTCCTTTCCCACGGTACCTACAAGAGCAGCAATATATTTTATTGAGGCCATTGGCCAATCCTCCAGTGCAACAAAACTCTCAGCAAAATCAGATAATAAGATCAGCCTGATGCAATCTGTAGAGTTACAACCACAACACAATAGCAATATAAAAAATACTTTGCAACTGTTGTGTATGAACTCATATCTATAAGGTATTGGGTAACTTTAAACACATTTTTTTTTCTGAGAGTCTCAGTACTAGTGGACTTACAAGTTGCTTCTATACTGTATATCCCAATAGACATTGCAAGTAGAAGGATCTCTGTCATAATTTCCAAGGCACCAGAATCATGGATCAAAAGCCAAGTTGGACAATGCCCAACCTAGTTATTTTTTCTCCCATTAACTCCCCCTTCTTCTGGCTTTCCTTTGTCTCTTGCTTTGCCTTCACTTCTCTGGTACTTTCTCCACTTTTACCTCACCAGTGGTGGACTATCTGTTAGGATTCATTCATTATGCTGTCATAATTTGCTTTACCATGATTTGCAGGATAAAGCAGAATTGACTGGAAAACTCATTAGTAGCAATAGCACTTAGAATTATATACGACCCCATAGTGCTTTAATGGACACTCTAGGCTGTTTACAATATAAAAGCATTCTTTGCATATTGCCCCCAACAATCTGGTTCCTCATTTTAGCAACCTCAGAAGGATGAAAGGCGAGTCAACCTCGAGCCCCGTCAAGATCAAACTCCATGCTGTGGGCAAAGTTTGCCTGCAATACTGCATTTGCCTGCAATACTGCACCACCAGGTCTCCAAATGCCCATTCTAGCTCACCCAACGTGCTAAGCCAAATTCAAACCAAATAAGGTACATCTTAGGAATCATGTAGGCCAATTGCCTTACAGATATTCTTGGTAGAATTTCCACTGGATTCAACCCATTACCTTCCCAGTGAACCATTTGACATGACTATTTTTATGCAATCAAGTCAATATGAGATTATGCTCTTTCCCTTTCTTCTCCCAGTTGTAGTATTTTTGAATTTTGTGAACCCTCTGATCTTCCTCCAAGCTCATGACTTCTTGTATCTGGAAAAATTCAATCTCTCTAGTGAACTAGCCAGCTAATAATTGAATGCCACAATCTAGCTAGGGATTAAATTGCTTGCTTTCATAACTGTGCTAAATAGCTCAGTAATGAAATTACTCAATAAAAGAGAGACTGTAATTGCATGGTTCAGAAGTTGAAAAAGAATTCTTAAATACTCCTGAAAGCTAACATAGAGAATGGGCTCATAAGCTACTGTGTACTTATTAAGAAATTAATGTTGTTAAGAGGCAATAAGCAATTCCTTTGTTTTACTGGCTAAAAACAGCTGAATGCAATTTTCTTATCCTTAACAAAGTAAATATCAGTTAACAAAGAACAACGCCTGCCAAATCAATCCCTTTGCAATGCAGCTCAGTCTGAAAACCATTTTGTGGCAAATGCCATTATGAGCAAAGTTATAACATAACTTTCTGCCAAGAACTCAATTGTAATTAACTCTTTTTAACCAGGGTTCTCTAGCCAAAGTTATTTACTGTCCAGTCACTTTAATCTTTTCAGAAAACCATAATTGTCTCAGTGCAATGATAGAATCGAGTCAATTATACTACTGTTTGTGGTTCATGTTCAAAGCTGAATTTCTAAACCAGGAATATCTTAGTTCAGAGAGGGACATTATTTTGCTTCCTGGAATGATATTTGGGGATGTGGCTTTAAAAAAAAACAACTAAATATATTCTTTAAGATATTTCTAGAGATTTAATTTGCTTATTTTAAGTGTTAAAGATCACATTTGAGAAAACTATACTTTCGTTACTGAATTCCAGTAATAAATACTTAAGAAACTCTGGAAGCTTCAACAAAACCTCCTATATCCATGGGCATGATCACCCAATCCTAGATATTAACTGGTTTTTTTAGTATATAATGCAGTTTATAAACCCATGTTTTATGGTTTCCTGTGCTGAGTGAAGCAAGCTATTCTGTTTTTCTCCAGCTATGTTTTTATGCAACACATGAATCCAGCTTCTGTGACATTTTAGGCCCAATCAGCAGAACATCAGAAGAGCAACAGTGTAATAATCAATATCTGAACATGGCTCTACTTGGTATAACAGGGCTGACATTCTGGATTCTAGATTTAATAGTTTTCCAAAGAGGAATTCAATCTGGTTCTTGTCTACTTTTGTCCATGAAGTCTCCTTAGATAGTTTTGATTGTGGGTTTAATGCGTTTTGGTAGGAACTCAACTTTGGTTACCTTGTTGAACCAAGTATTGGCTAAAGTAAACTTCCTTTGATAGTACTTTCACCCACTAGTCCCATCTGATAAATGCAGTTCTTGGAAGGAAAGCATAATCTTGGAACTGAATTATTGGGGCCAATTAACCCAAATGCTGATGATGTCAGGACCTTGGAGAGCCATTCTGGGAATTAAACAATGAGACCTAGACTTTCAAAAAAAAAGAAGGAAAACCTCTTATTAATAGTAACCATTGTGGTGGACCTGTCTTCTAATTAGTCTTCATTATATATTTTTCCTGTCCTGTGCAAAAGAGAATGTTCATTAACCAGTGTCAACACCCTGTCATCTATATATACCTTCACCAACATGCTGCCTGATGTGGTGTTGGAAGTGTTAGTTGCTAAATCTTGTAGATACAGTTCTAACACACGTGGAAAGCTGCAATAAAGCCAGAGGTCTTACAATATTTCTATAGGAGGGCCTTCCAGTTGAAAAGCATCTTAACAGTTGACAAGACAATAATTTGTGTCTTGCTTGTTTACCTCTTTTCAGAAATTAACTATTTCCCCAGTGAAGCATTGTATATATTTTGATGCATTACAATCACACTTGGTTAACGGTTTCAATTTCCCACTGATTCAGTGAGTCTAAAGTCTCTCAGCACTTTCACATAATCACCCTCAGTATAAGTTAACTTATGAATATTTACAATACTTCAGAAGAAGGAAGTGTGTGCATGTGTGTTTTGTAGATGCGAAGATGCCAAGAGATGCTCATTCCATTGGGAGACGGGGGCTGTAAACCACCCTGCTGTTATAAATGCATTGCAGTGGATATAATGCATCAACATAATTTGATAGCTTTGAACAGATTGATAGTTGGGCAAAAAGTCATTCTCTGCATAAAGGCAGGCATGGGGATCACAAAGCGTTTGTTTTCATGCTGTTCTGATGGCCCTCTAGAGCCAGATCCCACATATGAAGAAGAAGATACATCCAGGACATTCATTCAGGTAGGAAAACCAACAAAGACTTTTGTTGCATTTTGACAAGGAACACACTTATTATGGCATGAGGACTTGTCATTTTCACCCACCTAATATCCCTGACTCCAGCCTGCTCATAAACACGTATCAGTTAGATTTGGCTTAAGTCATTTGTTATATATTCTATAAGTCGAAGTAGCTTTGCAAAGCTAAAGGTCAAGGCAATTTTCCATCAATTGCAGATGCTTCCAGGTTTAAAAGTCCAATTCACAATGGGAATGGCTCCACCCATCATGCAAATGTTGCTAGGAAGAGTTGCACTGATACAGCTCTCAACAAGGGCAGCAACAAAGATTTTGATTCTTCTTTAGTCAATGATTCTAGAAATGGAACCTGCAACCTTCTGCTTATAGAGCAAGGATTCTTCCATCGAGCTGTGGCTCTGAGCATCTGATTTTCCTGTTGCATAATTTGAATCTTGAATTGAGGCAGATGTAGTATAAAAGCCCAGAGACAAGGGGACAATCCCTCCCACATTACAAGATCTTAGCTGAACATTTTAGAGCTCATAGCATTACGCATTGCATTTCCTTATAACAATTCCAAACTGGGCGAGTCCAATTTGCTTTTTCATGCACTAGAGTCAAATACAGTGACAGGGTAATGTGAAAGTTATTCATGAATTACTTATCAAAACACAGACCAAATGCTAAACATTTGTTTAAAAATTAATGCCAGCAGGCAGCAGGGAGTGAAATATTTCACGTTAGTTTTGTGCTTTCATTGTGTCAGAGTCAGGAGGTTAATGCATCAACTGGATCCCAGAGCACCTAATAGCATTGTTTGATAGCAGTTGTGGCGCTTTGCCCAGGAAAAAATTAGAACTGTCAGGTGGTTCAGAAGACTAACATGAATTAATGGTCCCCCCAGGATGAGTTGTCTTCATCAGGCCCTTCTGATACATAGGGGGAAGCAAGTCAGTGGCCTTCAAATCACAGAGCCCACCAGGTGAAGACATGAAAGGAACCCCTTCCTTTTGTCTCTATGATCATCAACACAATTAGCAACTACTTGCTCACAAACTCTAGTTCTTGGCTTTTGCTCATTGTAAGGTTGGAAGGAACCATAGCTTAGTGGTAAAATATATGCTTTTTACAGGTAGTTCTTGACATACGACCACATTGAGCCCCAAGTTTCTGTGGCTAAGTGAGATAGTTGTTATGTGAGTTTTGTTCCATTTTACAGCCTTTCTTGCCACATTTGTTAAGCAAATCCCTGCAATTGTTAAGTTAGCAACACGGTTGTTAAATGAATCTGGCTTCCCTACTGATTTTGCTTGTCAGAAGGTCATAAAAATAGATCACATGACACAGAGCATGGCAACAGTCATAAATATGAGTCAGTTGCCAATCATCTGAATTCCGATCATGTGACCATGGGGGATGCTACAACAGTTTGTAAATGTGAAAAATAGTCCTAAGTCACTTTTTTCAGTGCTATTACAATTTCAAACTAAATGAATTGTTGTAAGTCGAGGACTACCTGTACACAGAAGAGTCCAGCTCCTGACTCTGAAGCTCCAAGTATGAAGGTGAAGTACAAGAGAGAGAGAGAGAAAGATCCTGGAGAATGCTGCCAATTAGAGTGAGGCAAGCAGGAGCAGGGGTTTCATTTAGTGTCAGGCAGGCTCCTCTGTTGTGTTTGTGTTTATCAGTTTGGGCAACAGCAATCTTAATGTTGTCAAAAAGTATCAGGTTGATGAAGGAGAATGGGACAACACAACACAGCCAACTCAATGTGGCTAACTCACCATGGCCAACTCGCTGTGGGACAATTCGCCACAGCCAACTTACCATGGGACAATTTAACAATTCAATCTAATTATCTTAAATATATTTTTCTCATTCACATTTCATTCTCATTCTCCCTCCATTTGCATCCGTCCTTTAATTATTCTATTCCACTATTTCTTTGATCCTAGTGTAATTCTTGTCCTGCAGCAAGTTGGCCATGACAAGTTGGTTGTGGTGAGTTGACTGTGGTGAATTGTCATAAACCCTGATAAAGGCATCTCAATATCAGCAAGGGTTCAGGTGAGAGATCCACCATCCAGTTTTGGTTGCTATGATGTAAAAGAGGATGTTGAGACTCTGGAAAGAGTGCAGACAAGAGCAACAGACATGATTAGGGGACTGGAGGTTAAAATGTACAAAGAACAGTTGCTGGAATTGGGTATGTCTAGTTTAATGAAAGCAGTGTTCCGATATCTCAGGGGCTGCCCCAAAGAAGAGGGAGTCAAGCTATTCTCCAAAGCACCTGAGGGCAGGACAAGAAGCAAAGGGTGGAAACTCATCAAGGAGAGAAGCAACTTAGAACTAAGGAGAAATTTCCTGACAGTGAGAACAATTAATCAGTGGAACGACTTGTGTTCAGCGGTTGTAAATGTTCCTGAAGGTTTTAAAGAAGAGACTGGACAACCATTTGTCTGAAATAGTATAGGGTCTTCCTGCCTAAGCAGGGGGTTGGACTAGAAGACCTCTAAGGTCCCTTCCAACTCTGTTATTCTATTCTATTATGTTTTGTTCTGTTCTTACAGAAATGCCTTTCTTCTGCTTTTATGTGCTAGGCAGACACTTTTTCTTTTTCCTGAGCTTTTGTCAAAGTTAGGCTTCTTTCTTTATTTTCCATCTGTCACTTTATTTTTCATTTATGGGCTTTGTCAACTGTTCCACTTTAATTTTATTTTGACTTACATTTTTAATATAGTACCAAACCATTGTTATTGTTATTGTCATTATTGTATGTTAGCTCCTCCAGCTGTATTCATACCTGAAGGATCTGATGTTTTTAAATATAGATAAATAGTCTAGCAAGTGAGCTAAGAATTACCATACTGCAGAGAAGGGAGACGGAGGGGAAAATATGAAAGATAACAGGCAGGTAATTAATAGAAGTACCTCTGTGTTGCTTATTGATAGAATGAGGCCAAAATAATAGTTGTTCCGAATGTTGGCAGTTCTAGAGAGTGGTCAAAATCTGCAAGGTGGATGTTGTAGTGTCACAACTGAAAAACCTGCCCCTTCAAAAGGGGTGGGATGTCAGCCATGGCAACACACATTTCCATCTTGCAGATTTTAGCACATAGCCACAGGTTCTCTGCTGCTTTTCGGATTATCTGAGCATTCAAATGTTAAAATTCCAATGTGGATAAATGTGCCTGGGGAACAGTGAGTCCAGTTCCCCTTTGTCTGTAAAAATATAGTGCTAGAATCCTTTGCCGGCATATTTTTATGACACCCAAACTATTATATTTATTTCTGTGCTCCGCAACTGCATTTCAGAGAACTAACACAATCTGCAGAAGGGGTCAGGGAGATGCAGAGGTATTCCTCAACTTACGACTGCAATTGGGACCAGAATTTCCATGGCTAAGTAACACAGTTGTTAAGTGAATTACTTCCGATTTTATGACTCTTTTTAAACTACAGCTGTTAAGCAAACAGTTAAGGGAATCCCAGGGTCGTAAGGCGAATCCCTTGACTTTGATCCTTGGAAGTCCCCTGGGACAGTCACAAATGTCAATCCCATGATCCTGGGCCACTGCATGGGCCATAAATACATACCCATTGCCAACTGCCTGGATTTTGATCACATGACCATGGAGATGCTGCAACAGTGATAAGTACAAAGACTGGTTGTAAATCACTTTTCGGTTTGAACGGTGACTAAATAAATAGTTGTAAGTCAACGAGTCCCTATACCAGGACATCTGGGCTGGTCTCATGCCATCCAGCTTCCATCAAGCCTATTCTTTCCTCAAAGCCGTAGGAGGAAATATGAAATATCTCCTGTGGATGAGCACTTATTAGTATACATCTAAGGGTCTATAGTATATGTTAGGGATACACACCCTCGCAGAACGTGCAACGGCAGTCTAGCAGGCAGGCAAATGATGTGAGATAAACGTTGTTGTAGTTTACACTCAGTAAAACAGATACACTGTGCCAGTTAAATAGTTTTTTTTTATTCCAGCAAGAGTTATAGCATAGTCAAAACAGTCCATATGTCATAAACTAGTTCAGTCCATCCAGGGGTTAATCAGTTGCAAAGTCCAGTGTCGAAAAAGAGGTCAGTAAACTTACAAATAATCAGTCCAGCAATATATCTCTTTTGCAGTCAGAGATATGAAGAAAATCAATCCCCTTTTCTTCGTTTCAGCAACAGCAGGGAAAACACGCAGTTATCACCATCAATCTAACATTGTCAGCTATCCAGTAAAAAGCCAGCAAAACAGTGAGCTCTCTTGCTCCCTTTTATGGTGATTTTACAACCGCAGCCAAAATACATGTTTTGCAGTTAAAATGATACATACACTTAAACTCACTAACATAGTTTATATATTATTTTTTACCCAAACTAAGATAGGTAACCAATGTTATCCCTAACAGTATACATACTCCCTGAAGGCAAAAAAACAAAAAAAAACCCTCCAAAGTCCATTCTACAACTGCAGTGAGCAGAAAGGAGTAACAGATTCTCTCCTTGGCATGTTTCAGACCTCCGACTCTGGGCTGTATGTTTGCATTGCTACAAGCTCAACCGGTGAAACCAGGTGGAGTGGCTTTCTGGCAGTGCAAGGTGAGTCATTTGCAGGACCCCTTGAATGGAGATGGGTGGGAGAATGTGGTTTACTTGGGACTTCATATTTACTATGCTTGTTCTGAGATGCCAGAGTATGGAAGGACGGATAACTTCAGAAGCATTGAGAAATAGACCAAACTCTTAAACCCAATTGAGATTATTGGATTTCTTCTAAAAATAAACACATAGGGCCAAGGAGGGAAATGAAGGTGCCAGGTGTGCCATAAAAACAAAGACAGAATTTGGTTATTCAGTCCATAGTTGAGATAGAATGAGGTTGTCCTTATGGTTGCTCCCAATAATGAAGAGCCTTTCCAATTTTTAAAAAATTCTGTATTAAATGCAGATCTAGTTTGATGTTAATCCAGAGTTGTCCAACAGTGGCAAATTTAAGACTTGTGGACATACTGGCTGCTAAATTCTGGTAGTTGAAGTCCACAAGTCTTAAAATTGCCACAGTTGGTCACACCTGTTTTAATCTTTCAAGCAGACCTAGTTTGCAGAACACCATTTCTCCTAGTGTGTCCCAGAGAAAGATCCTGCCCACAATTAGATAAACAAAGGTAGCCCCAGTGACTAGTTCTGAATGGCTTTTTTGCAACCAGCAAATCTAAAAATGGCCAGCCTTTCTACATCCTTGGAAAGAATGTGAAACCTGCCAGACTTGAAAGTTTGGCTTCTTGTCTCCTTAAACCACCAGTTGCCTAATTTCTTGGAGTGGGAAAAAGATCATAAAAGTTTATGGCTGTTGTCACATCTCATGACAGTAAATTCTATTAAGATATCATCCTGGCTAGTAGGGGGCCCTAATTTCCAGGATGAAGCAAGTCCATACTTCCTTGCACAGACCGTTATACCTTCATCAAAGGAAGATCGATGTTCCGGGTTGTGTATGTTTTGCTTTGCAAATGTAAAATGCATTGGGGAACCACAAGGTGCACAAGACTAAATTCAGCCCACCTTCTACAAAGACCCTCTGTAGCTGATTTGATCAGTATTCCCTGAAGGCCTTCTGGCTAATGTTCTCTTCATCCTCTACATTTGGTTTTCCAGAGAATGGAGTAGATCTCCAGGTGCAGCTTCCAGAGCCAAACCTGCTTCCAGGTCCACCTTCAGCTCCCCTGGTCACTGATGTCACCAAGAACAGTGTTGCTCTGATCTGGAAGCCAAACTCTGGGAATGGGGGTGCTCCTATCAGCTCATATATTATTGAAGCATTCAGGTAACTCACAGGTTTCTTGGGAGTTGTTTCTCCAAATGCTGTTGGGCCTGAAACAGACAGTTGGGCAATTTCAGAATGAAAAAAAAAAAACCCTGGAGAATTAGTTTGGTATAGTGGTTAAGATGCTAGTCTAGAAACCAGGAGTTCTAGTCCCATTTTAGGCATTGAAAGGCATAAAAGTGGGCTTGGAGACTTTGCACTAATCACCGGGAGACTGTGAATTCTAGTCCCACCTTAGGCATGAAAGTTGGCTGGGTGACTTTGGGCCAGTCACTCTCTTTCAGCCCAACCCACCTCACCGGGTGGTTGTTGGAGAAAGGATCATAATAAAGGTGGGATAAAAATCTAATAAATAAAAGAGTTAATCCATCTGTTCAAGGCTAGGCAATCTACAGCCTTTGGCCTAATGGCATGTCATCTGTGATTTCACCAATTATCTACTCATGATTAGTTCAGATCTCCTCTAAGAACAATCTATTGCTAGCAGCTTGCTGGATGAGAAGAGAGAAGGAAGATGGGAGGAAACCACACACAAACACACACCCTTTTTTAGCTTTGCTCTGCTGCTTTCAGCCATGTAATGGGATCTTGGGCAATAAAATAGTTCTCGGTCTCCCCTTAGGCCATGGGTCAAGCAATCTTATGCCTCCTGTTGGGCTGGCTGCCCCTTGACAGAGGTGGTGAAGGAGTTTGTTTTGTTCCAGTCAGCAAAAGAACATGAGATTGTGCTGCACAGATGGGACAATGGGGAGAAACTAGTGCTTTCTTTAAGTTTTTTTTTTTTTTATCATGTATGGCTGTGGGCCAGAATTAGAATTCTCATTGCAAAAAGTTGAACCTTGCTGAACTGTAAATTTAATTTAGGCTTCTCTTAGCTCTGCTCACTCCATCCAGCATCCTGGCAAAATATTCAAAATGCAATAATTAGCCCTGAACGTTACTCACAAGTTTAGAAGAAGCACAACACAGGTCAGGCTGGGGGGGGGGGTCCCTGTTCTATTATCCAAGAATGGCAACTTCCACCTTTCACCTGGTAAGGAAGACTTAGCTTTATAAAGATCTAAGCTGTTTTATTTCTTCTCTCCCCTCCCCTCCCCCAATCTATCAGCTGTGTCTGGAGCTAGTTTTTCAGAGGGCAAGAGAGCAGATCCAGGCAGCTGTGTAAATTTTTTGCTGTTGGTACATTCCAAGACCATCCGTTTCCTCCTCTGCTAAATCCATATTAAGCTTCTGTTTGTGATTCCTGCCCATGACACACACATCACCACCACCACATGCCCTGTTTGGATTCTGCCTCCCTGCAGCTGAGCTATCAAGGGATGCGTGCATCAAGGAAAGCTCTTTTTTTTTTTTTGTGCGGTTTGCACACCTTACCTAACAGAGCCATCTGTTCTGGACAGGGAGTTTTTTGGGGGGGAAGAGCAGGTGGCTGAGCAAGTCACTTACACTGAGTGGTTTGGCAAACAGGGAGGTAGCCCTGCTACTTCATAAATCATTGAGCAAACTAATCCAGACTTGTATGGGAACATGCACAAAGGGACATGGAAACACAAGACTAGGGTCAGCCTGGCATCTGCTACAAATCCTCTTTAACATGGACTTGTGTGTTTAGCTTAGAATTCAGAGCTGGTCTGAATTCTGAGCTATCCTATTCTAAGCTGTGAAAATGTCCTGGAGCTGCATTCAGTTTCAGCTCTTTCCAGCTTCCAGCATGGAACGTATGACTCCATTGTTCCCACATCGCATTTAAAAAGGCTACAAAAATTGCATCTCTTTGAAGCAGAGTCAAAAGGCTCAAAAAATACATTTTCTGATTGCAGGGAGAATAGGTTGGGCTAAGGGCCAAGTCTCTGTTTACCTTTACCTTTACCTGAGCCAAAAGCCTGTCAATCAGAGTTCCATTGAATTCTGAACCTTGAAAACTCAAGGTGGGCAGTAATTCTATAACAATTTTGTGAACCTTAAAATTCAGTGGTTAAGGCACTGGGATTCTTGTCTACAGCTCCTTTGTGTCTACAAAAGGATGTGCTTATAACTGCAAAGTCATTCTGCAGTTGCTGAGATCTTTTAAGGCTCACAGGGAGACTGTTTGGAAAAAAACTGGTCTCTTTCTAACGCCATCCATCATGGTCCCTCATTGGGGAAGAGTGTCATGTTCGTAGCAAGTAGCTGAAATCCACCTGCCCTTTCAAATTTCCCAGAATGCTTTGCACCATCATTCGGTCTTTTGGTTCACTTGCTGAATATGAAGACAGATAGATAACTCTACAAATTCTTCCATACAAAGTTTCTTTTATTGGATTATATTAGGTATCCTCAAGGTAACTCACAGTTATGTCGAGGTGCATCTAATGCCCAATTCTTTGCATAGTTGAAATTGTAGTGTAAAATGATGGTAATCTTTCTATCCCATATTTCATCCCATAGTAGTAGAAGCAGGGGGTAGAGGTGCTACCATGAGGCTGTGTTCAGGCAAGAGTGAAGAAACCTCCCCCAACCCATCAAGGGTCAATTCAGCGACCAATCAGGATTACAGATGTGACCACATGACATGGACTACATTGCCCAGAAAACCTTAACTACATTTACCATGATGCATTCCCTTAACGGGATAGCTCCCAATTACTAAGTAACTATACCAATTCCCATTAACTATAACTGGCTGGACAGTACAACCATGCTTTTTTGGTAGAGTTTGGGGAATCTAAAATGCCAGGGGGTAACCCAGGTCCTTGGGGACCTAATGGGGTGACCCAACAGCCAGAGAAAAAATGATCTTCATTAGGTTTGGAGGTTGCATGAGCCCAAATAGTTGTCCAAGAATGTCAGAAACTGTCAATAGTCTTGTCTTAATGAAACCACTAATTTTCTGCATTTCATGATAAGAAAAATGTGGACTAATTGTTGGTAGACACCCAAAGTTCTACCCATTATTGTTACATTTGTAATCTGTTTTTACTTATTTTGGTTGGTTGATTATGTTTTTGACTTGTGCTACCTTTGTTGTTATACAGTGAGCTACCTAGAGTTGTTTGGAGACAGTGATACCTAAATAGAGTGAATAAAAATTAGTAAAATTAAATTAAACTAAATTTCTATAGCTACCTGTATTTCCCTGAAAATAAGACTGGGTCTTATTTTCTTTTGAGCCCCAAAATAAGCACTCGGGCTTATTTTTGGGGAAGTATCTTTTTTTCATGGATGGGAGGGCCACTTGCTTGTGGAGGGGCAGGAGGCCACACGGTACACCAGTGCCACTGCCACAACGTGGGGTGTGTGGAGCTGCCCCATGTGCCCTATATCAGTTTACCTGAGGGCCCTGCAGCCAGGCCCTGATACCTGCCTCACTTCACAATGGTGGCTCCAACAACCCCATTCAGAGGACCCTGAGTGGCCACCAGCCCACTTCTTCTGTTTGCTCACAGCCACCACAGAGGAGACTCAACAACAT
This sequence comes from Hydrophis major, assembly GCA_033807585.1. Classification (NCBI taxonomy): domain Eukaryota; kingdom Metazoa; phylum Chordata; class Lepidosauria; order Squamata; family Elapidae; genus Hydrophis; species Hydrophis major. The sequence continues at coordinate 28,117,707 of CM066334.1, read as the reverse complement.
GCCAGTGCTGCAGCCATGAGGTGAGGTAGAGTGAGTGGAGCTGCCCCACACACACACCCCGCACTGGCTGACCTCAGGGCCCTGCAGCCAGGCAGTCCACTTCCCTACACCTGCCTTCCTTCATAGCTGTGGCACCAGGATACAACTCAGCCTCCGTAGCAGCCGCAAGCAAGAAGTGGGCCAGTGGTCACATGGGCTCCTGCTGCACATGGGTACTAGTGCTGCCACCATGAGGCAGCTATCAAGGTGCAGATGGCCTGGCTGTGGGGGCCCCGAGGTAAGATGATGCATGGGGCAACTCTACCACTACCCCATCTCACCTCGTGGCTGCGGCACTGCAAGCAACCAAACCAAATTTTGGGGGGTGGAGGCAGCTGTACAGGCTCTTAAGTAGGTCTTATTTTGGGGGGGTAGGGTTTATATTAGGCACATGTAAAACATGTTAGGGCTTACTTTTGGGATAAGTCTTGTTTTCAGGGAAACTGGGTAGTTGATCCTAAAGTAAACTGTGGGACATTGTAAGTACATACATCAAGCTTTACTAGTGGACCTCTGCCTCTGAATTTTGCTAAATTAGGCTGCTGCTAAATCAGATTGTTGCTAAAGCAGCTAAATCAGAGGCCAAGGGCACAGATGAAGCCTGTGCTGTCTCTTTCTTCCTTTTTGAACTCTGTCCTACTGCAGTCAGTCTTCAGGCAGTACTTGGCAAACCGTGGCAGATGATGTCAAGCTTGAAAAGCACACAGTCAGTGGCTTGAATCCAAACACCATTTACCTTTTCCTTGTACGAGCTATCAACTCCTATGGCCTCAGTGATCCTAGCCCGGTCTCAGAGCCAGTTCGTACACAAGGTGAGTTTCCTATGAGGTACTACGTTGAATGAGGGTTTGATCTGACACGAGCTTGGTTGATGCAGTGTATTAAAGCCATAATGTCATTTATTTGATTTGGATTTAGCATGGGAAGGAGATCCAACCACGAGGTTTTGTGTTAGCCTGCATGTTGTGTGAATCCATGTAACTATGAGGGGATTTAGATAATTAGGGCTAAAGCTAACCCTGGCTTGATGTGTGTGTGAAGGGACCTAGATAGTAACACTGATGGAAGTTTTTGATAGGGATTAAAAGATGGATCAAGGCCCTATTTTGAATTCTACTGCTGTTGTGATAGATTTTACTCCACATGTAAAACAGAGAAATAAAAGATTTATTTCATGGTGGTTATAAGGAATTAGAAGCTGTGCAAATGCAGTGGATGATCGCATATGGAGAATCCCTTTCTTCACTCTGCAGTCCTCCAAGTAATTATAGAGAAGTCAACAAATCTACTCAAATGATATATGGTCCCTTCTACTTTAGTTATCAGCCCTCTTATGCCTTTCAGAATACTTTTTGAGAAAACCTCTAGGAACCATAGTTAAGAAGAGTTCATAGTTTATAATCTCCAGTTGTACATCTGTAGCTCTACAATCCTTCCATAGAAAATTCAGTTGGCCTAGTACAGATTGAACTCTTCTAACAAAAAACATATTTCTAACTCTTGAAGGTACTAAGTATTCAGTAAAACCTAAAAACAAACTTCATGGGCATATGCATCTCTACAGCTTGGTGAAAATTTGTTCTATTTTCTGTTTTGGATGTTTTATGTTGGTCTTGTTGCAAAGAGTATCATCTGGTATGGGATTTGTGGCTTTTTTGATAGATGTGAGTCCCACCAGACAAGGAGTTGACCATCGGCAGGTGCAACGGGAACTAGGGGATGTGGTAGTTCAGCTCCAGGAACCCATTGTCCTCACTTCCACCACCATCCAAGTGACCTGGACTGTGAGTGCCAATAAACTCATATTTTTTTTCTTGAAACAACATCATCAGAACCAATAGTAAGAGGAAGAAATGGGATCCTAGATTGGAAAAGCATTGATCCAGGCAATAGGTTCCATACCCATACAGTCAATGCTATCTCACCATTTCATTCAGGTGGATCGCCAGGCTCAATTCATCCAAGGTTATCGGGTAATGTATCGGCTGAAGAACAGCGCTTGGCTGGTGCAGGATGTGAAGTCACCTGCTGAACGGAACACTGTCTTAGTAGATCTACGCAAAGGCCAAGAATATGAAGTCAAGATCCGGCCATATTTTGATGAGTTCCAAGGCATGGATAGTGAGGTGCTCCTGGTGCGCACCCCAGAAGAAGGTTTGTAGGAAATGGAAGCTGCTATCTTTAAGCCTTCCCATAACCAAATTCCTTGGTTTCAGTGGTCACATGCATATTGAGGTTTCCTCTTTACATCAACATTTTGCTATTTTGCTATTTCTGGCTGTGTCCTGTATCATCATCATTTTTTTAAAAAAAAAAAAAAGTTTTATTGCTTTTTTAAGACATACATAAACAAACACAACATAAAAACATCAAACCATCTTCCATATATGTACATGCAGTGTGTCGGTTGGTTTACAAATTGTTTTGTGCTTCCACTTCGTAGTCTTCAATTAGAATTACATTGTATATGTTCTCATATTGTCAATCAAATATTCCTGAATACATTAATATCATTATTAATTAATCATTTGACTATACTATTATTCATTCATGTTTTACGAAATAATCCATATTTTACTTAATTTATTTTATGACAATTCTTATTTCCATCTCAAATCCATCCTATAATCATTTTGTAGACATAATAAAAAAAATACATCTTTATATATTCATTATGTTCTAAAAATCTACATATTTCATTACCATTTTATTGTCTACCCATTGATAGAATAGATCCCAAATTTTATAAAATTGTTTATCTTCTTGTTCTCTGATTTCAAATGTCAATCTACTCATTTCAGCGCATTCCATTATTTTCTTAATAACTTCCTCCTGTGTTGGTATTTTCTCATTTTTCCAGTTTTTAGCAAATACATCCTAGCCGCTGTTGATACATTTACAATCAAATATTTCAATTCTTTACCATATATTTCAGGTAAAATTCCCAATAAAAATATCTCTGGTTTCAAGTCTATATGCTTTTTTGTCATTTTTTCCAACCACATGTGGATTTTAGTCCAATATTTTTTGGCATCCGCGCACGTCCACTACATATGGTAATATGAGCCAGGTATCTGATGACATTTCCAACATTTTTCAGACTTGTTCTTGAACATTCTTGCTATTCTTGTTGGGAAAAAATGCCACCTGTAAAACATCTTATACAAATTTTCTTTTTCTTTTTTTTTTTTGGGTAAGAGTTTTATTGATTTTAACGACAAACAAAAAACAAATAAGACATAAAACATAACATAAAAAAAAATTATATATCATTCTTCATAAATTTACAGTGTATCGGTTGGTTTACCACTCCCTTTTGTGCATCCATTTCATAGTCATCAAAATAATTATATTACATAATAACTCACATTATCAATCATCAGCAAAATATCCCAATATCATTATTGAACAATCATTTGACTATAATTTTACTAATTCATACTTAAGCGAGATAACTATAATTAAGTTAAATTATTTTATAACAAATCATAGAATCATACCAAATCTATCTTAATAAAATATTCTAAAAAATTATCAAAACCAAGAAAAATTATATATTCATTATTTCCTACATTTCTAAATATTCTATTATTATATTTTATTATCTAACCATTGATAAAAAAGATCCCAAACTTCATAAAATTGTTTATCTTCTTGTTCTCTAATTTCAAATGTCAATCTACTCATTTCAGCACATTCCAATATTTTCTTAATAATTTCTTCCTCTAATGGTATTTTCTCACTCTTCCAATGTTTAGCAAATACAATCCTAGCCGCTGTTAATACATTTACAATCAAATACTTTAAATTTTTATTATATATATCAGGTACGATTCCCAATAAAAAAATCTCTGGTTTCAAGTCTATATGCTTTTTTGTCATTTTTTCCAACCACATGTGGATTTTAGTCCAATATTTTTTGGCATCTGCGCACGTCCACCACATATGGTAATATGAGCCAGGTATCTGATGACATTTCCAACATTTTTCAGACTTGTTCTTGAACATTCTTGCTATTCTTGTTGGGAAAAAATGTCACCTGTAAAACATCTTATACGAATTTTCTTTATGTGCTGTTGACATTGTCATTTTATAATTTTGAGATCACAATTTTTGCCATGTCTCTAAATTAATCCCATATCCAAAATTCTTCTCCCAAGCAATCATTGTTTCTTTAACTTGTTCTTTTTCTAGTTTGGTTTCTAATAAATATCCATTCAGTTTTTTAATCATCTTTTCATCAGCACCTGTCAAAATCTTATCTAAATCAGTCAATTTATCATAGAAGCCTTCTGTTTTAGAATCTTTATCATACTTTGAATGTATTTGCGCATATGAAAATCAATTCATCTTTATACTTTGTTCCTCTAATTTTTGCGTAGATTTAAATTCACCCTTTTCATTCCATATTTCACCATATCTAAATGTTTGTTCCTTTTTGTATATTATAGGATACGAAAATGCTTCAATAGTCGATAGCCAGACCATAATTTTCAAATAACATTGCCTTTTAGTCTTCTCCCAGTTTAACCACAGAGACTCCCGTATATAATGTCTTCTAAAATATCCCTGTGTTTTAGTTCCTTTATACCATAAAAAAGCATGCCACCCCAACAATAGATCATGTCCTTCTAGTGTCAACAATTTAGCATTTCTTAATGTTATCCATTCCTTGACCCACATCAGATTTGTAGTTTGGTAGTTCAATTCCCAATTAGGCAAACCAAATCCTCCTCCTCCTCATCTTGCAAAAGTTTTAATTTTATTCTCGCTTTCTTACCTTGCCATATATATTTCAACACAATTTTATTTAAATCTTCAAAATAGTCTTTTCCAAGCCAAATTGGAATTGTTTGGAACAAATATAAAATTCTGGGTAATATATTCATCTTGATTGTTGATATTCTCCCTATTAATGACAGTTGTAAATTTTCCCATTTCGCCAAATCTAGCGCTATCTGCTGCTTAATATAGTTATTCTCTTTTAGTGTACTACATCTTGCTGTCATCGTCATTTTTTTTGTGTCTAACTCAGCACATTATCTCAAGGGTGTCAAATTCAAGGCCCTGGGGCCAGATTCAGCCCATGGGGAGCTTAGATCTGGCCCACAGGGCCGCCCTGGAAGGACGGGCTCACGGTGCCTCTGCCAGCGAAAATGGGCTCCCGAGCTCTGTTTTTGGCTGCGATAGCCTCCTGCAACCCTCTGGCTCACCCGAACCAATGCGAACCTGCTGCAAATACCACCACTGCCCACTGCCCCACTCGGAGGTCAAAGACAAACCTATTGCAGCCCTCAATAAAATCAGGATTGGCACCCAGAATTATAGGCTTCTTTCCTATAGAGACATGAATTCTGAATGCTATATTGATTGTTAGATAGAAATAAGGAAATAAATAATTTCCCAGTGAACTATTCATGATTGCTAATTGTTAACATTGGTGGAATGGATTAGGAGATCTCTGAGCTTTCTTTTGTAAAATGCAGTCTATCTTACAGAATTAGGATTCTCATGGCCACTTCATCTATTATTAATAACCAAACATTTGCTTCCTACCCGATTGAAAAAAATGATTGATCAAATGTTGGCCCTTTGATTTAATTATCGTCCGGGTGGTTTATAAGACATTAAAATGATCCCTTTCCATATGCTCCCTTTTCATCTCCCACCCAAATTGTCTTCATTTTAACAGGCCAAAAAAAAATAAATGATAATTTGGCTTTAATTTTCAATAGAACCAAAGTACATGGTCTTGATTTATAAACTTAACATGCATTGATGAAGTGGCTTTGTCTTCTGCCTAATAGGGTCTTCTGCTTGGTCGATCCGCTGGTGATGTCTACAGAAAGCCCATCAGCAGGAGAGAGGAGAACCCTGCATAAGAATGAGGGTTGTTTTAACAGATTGAAACTGGTCGGGTTAACACAATACACTAAATAAATCACAACTGATAAACCACAACGGCTGGCTTCACAGAGTATGTTGAAATTGTTCAGTCATTCAGTCACTTCAGGTTCCCAAAGGATATCATTCTACCAGAATTACCACTGAAGAACTGCATTTTTTTTTAGTTCTTATGCCTCATAGTTCTTATGCCACTTGCTCTTTTATTGGCTTTTTTTCAATTGAGTTTGATTTTTCCAGGCATCCCAGCCTTTTTTAAAATAAATCTTGCCTGTGCTTTGCTTGCTTGTCTGAGATATATAAGCATTGGTTATGTTGTTAGTATTTCCATGTGCACTCTGGTTTTGTTTTACCTCTCCTTGAATGATTTCTTCTTTTTCCAATCCAAGAAAAAGAAATTATTTATTTCCCCCAACAATGTTCTTCAGCGCCACAATTCAGAAGCATGCATTTTTCATTCAGCTTTTCTGATCGTCTACCTTTTTACACAATATGTTATAACTGGGAAAATAATGATTTTGACAATATATAATTTAGTTGCAGGCATGACACCTCCACAGTATGTATGCCATTTTTGAGCCTAGGAAGATAAAATCTGTTGGCCACTTCAGTTTCCCTATTTCTTTGCATTGAGTTGGCACTGCCTGTTGACATAATTTTTGTTTTTGTTGTTTTTGTTTGTTGTTTTTAATATTGAGCAGCATACCAGCATGTTCTTCCTTCACCTTCAAAAAGACTTCACTTAAGTCTTCTCCACTTCCAAGCATCAAGTGGTATCATCAGAACATCTCAGGTTGTTGACATTTGTCACAGCAATTGTAATTCCAGTTTCTGTCTCTCCTAATCCGACATTTTTCTTGGTATAGTCAACATCCATGAAGCCTCTCCCTTGCCTTGCAAACTTTAATTGCCAGCCTTGTTTTAACTGCCTCCTTTTATTGAAATATAATATTTTATATGCTTTTTATGTTTTAATTGTACACAATTCAGAATCACTCTGTGAGTGAGATGGGCCACCTCTAAATGTGAATCAATCAATCAATCAATCAACAAATAAATAAATATTGAGTACAGTGACAGTATACAGCCCTGGCGCTTTCCTCAATTTTAAACGCTTCAGTTGCCTCACACTCAATTCTCATTCTTGATTCCCAGTCATGATAAAAATTCAATCGAAGGCAGAATAAGAGGAAGCTTAGAGTGCACCAATATCTTTAAGGAGTTATTCACAATTTATTGCAGCTAATACATTGCCCAGAGCCACTTTTTATTTTAAATGTGACAAATAAATAAATACATAAATAAATGGAAAAAAGACTCTCTACTCTTTTTTCATTTTCCACAGGATGTTACCTGTGTGATCTCAGGTGCCTTTGACTCTTCCAAACCCATCTTGTACATGTGCAACTCTTTTTCCATGTATTTTTATATATATATTTGTGCCATCTCTTCTTTTTAACTTCTTTGGAGCTTTGTCTTTTATTATGACCACTCAATTTCTATAATTTTCTCAAATTTCTTGTCCTTTTCATTTATTGTTATTCTCAACTTCTTTGCATGCCAGTGTAGCTATAACTCATTGTCTCTTTGTACCATTCTCTAGAATGTAGCATTTAGTTACTTTCTGCCTTTGTTGCCTTTTGTTTCTTTGGCTATTTTCAATATATTAGCAGGCAGCAATTTAACCTTTTTTTTTTTTTTTTTTGCTTTCGGCATTTCAATATATTTCTATGGCTTTATCTTTGGTGATGTCACAAGGTTTCATCCAGAGTTCTTCAAGCACTCTATTTATCAATTCTAATCCACTAAATATATGCTTTACCTTCGCTGTATAATCATATTGAATATTGCTGAGATAATATCTTGTCTGCCTGATGAATTAAGTTGCAAGGAGAAGTTCATATGCTAGCCACAGGCAATGTTTTTGCTGATTGAATACATCTTCTCCATCTCGGCTTGCAGAGTATATAGTAAATTTGATTTTGGACCTGTCCATTGACTAATGTCCATGTGTAAAGTAATCTTTCAGGCTGTTGGAAGAAGGTATTTTCTGTAAACATTGAATTTTCTTAGCAAATCTCTATTTGTCTGTCTCCTGCTTTAGTTCGTATACTGAAGTCAAATTGTCCCATTATTGCAGATATTATTTAGTTCCAATTTTAGCATTCCAGTCTCCCACAATGTTTTTTTTTTAAGTGTTGCAGTATGCTGTAGAGCTGTATCTGGGGTTGGAAAATAAGACTTGGATCACTGAAACGTTAAGTGACTTGCCTTAAACTTAGCATTTTGATGTTGTAGCCAAGCAGTGACTTCGACACCCTTTTATTCATAACAATAGCTTCTCCATTTCTGTTGTGAATTTCTTGTTTGCAATAAAGACCAGATGCTCTTCAGTTTTCTGTTTAGCAAAAAACAGTATCAAAATCTGTATCAAAACTTAGTGTTGTATAAAAACCCTGCCGGCCTGTCCTGACAATATCTTGCTGTGCGTTCATAACCTGGAGTAGAAGCTGCAATGGTTATGATCTTTATCAGACTAATCTGAGGAAGAAATCCCTTTTCTTTCCTCTTCCTCAGCTCCTAGCGCTCCTCCACAAGGAGTTTCTGTAGTGACTGTGGGAACCAGCAACAGTACTAGTATAAGCATATCCTGGGAGCCACCTCCACTTGGAGAACAAAATGGAATCATCCAAGATTACCGGGTAAGATGACAACTTTTGCAATGAGGGACATGCCAAAAAGCATGGATCTGAAGTCCTTTGGACTTCCAGTGGTCACAGAAGCTAGAGTATATTGTCATAGAGTTGGGATGTGCATTGTAGACTGTCTTGTCCAACTCCCTGGCCAATGCATAAATTCTTTACTCTAAGTAGATACTGCAATCCAGTGATGTGCAGCTTGGGTTTTTTTGCAGGGTAATGTCTTCTTCAGCCATTAATTACTCTGGTTTTCTCCTTCTTCTGGACAGGTTTGGTGTCTGGGAAATGAGTCTCGCTATCATATTAATAAGACAGTAGATGGCACAATACGTTCCACAGTTTTAATGGGGCTAATCCCTGGAATGATCTACCGCACAGAGGTTGCTGCTGCTACTAGTGCTGGCATCGGAGTAAGGAGCGCCCCGGTCATCATACAAATCAGTGAGTATTCAGTACTCCTTCATATGTCCACAGTTGGAAAAAAGAGGATCTATTTCCATACAGTCCTGCCCAACCAGGTGAATCACCTTCAGAAGCTCTATAGCACATCCCTAGCATCTTCAAAGGTACAGCTATCATATGAACAAGAGATGGTCTTTTCAGAGATGGCCTGTGAGAAATTGATTGATAATGAAGAGGACAATGATTAAAATTACATCCACTGCTATTACTATCATGCTTTTAGATGGTTGAATTGTATTCAAGATCTTCTTAAATATGTTTATTCAAAAATAAACCCTCTTGCAATGTCTCTCTGGCAAATGTTCCATAACTTTAGTTCTGAAACAGGAGACAGCTGATACCAGAGGTAAGAAAAGTGATAAAATACAATAGGAATAAGAACGTGTGAGACACACTTGCCACATTGTCAAGACAATAAACAGCAGTTTGCTATTTTAGAACAGTGAAAGTAGAGACTCACATTATTGAGTGTTCTTCCATGCAAGCCCTGTTCCTACCAGAAAGAAAATTAGTAAGAAACCAGGCTCTTTCCTTGATATGCTAATTCTGTTTGTAGAAAAACTGCAATCTTCAACCTGGTTACTGTCCTCATTGCATAATTAACCTTGTTCAAGCCTTGTACCTCTTCTGACTGTAAATGCCTTTGCCTTCCATGTTTGCTGCAGAACCCCTGCCAGACCAGGATACTGCACCTGTGGATAATGGGGATAGTGTGAGCCTTGCTGAACAGATAACGGGTGTAGTGAAGCAACCAGCTTTTATTGCTGGCATCGGAGGAGCCTGCTGGGTCATTCTCATGTGCTTCAGTGTGTGGATCTATTGTCGCCGAAAGAAGAGAAAGGAGATGAGCCACTATACAGGCAAGAGAAGCTTATCTTTACTACCAGCTCTCTACTCTAGCAATCTTAAGGGAGGGTGTAGGTAGGCTGTCTTATACTAGGTCCTTTGGCTTGTCTTAGACTAGAAGCCTACTAAGCCAAATGGAGCATCTCAGCACCACGGAGAGCTCCAACTGAACCACTTGCTCAAAGATGAAGTTGAACCCTACCCTGGAGGCTGGATCACCCCTCCTAAACATCTTTCATTCTTGGAGAAGGGGAAGGCAGACTTTGTGTTAGTTGCCTCTAGCTTCCCCTGCTATTCTGTACTGTGTTAATGGGCCAAATAGATATTTAAGTACTAGAGGAAAATGTAGTCTTTGTGAATGGGACACCACACCCATTTGGGGGTTCCTTCTCCTTTTTGAGGAGTTCCCTTTAATTGGGATTTGGACTGTATGCCATTCTGCATGCAATGCATTTGCTGTGCCCCATCATTTTAACTTAGACTCCCTGCCCATCCATGCTGACCCCAGCAATGATTTTTTTGAGCTGCCTCACTCTTTGCTTGCTTCTTTTTTCAGCATCCTTTGCATACACGCCAGCAGGTAAGGCTTCATGCCCCCTTCCCATCGTGTTGCTTTGTCCTCCATACCACCAATTTTCCCCTTCTTTTGCTGTTGAAAGGAGCATCCCTGAGAATCTGCTCTGTTCTCCTTTGTAGTTTCTTTCCCCCATACGGATGGACCAGCTCGTGTTGGCGGCAGCAGGTGAGTGCAGGGGCTTCAGGTAATAGGAAGGATTCTCCCATAAGCTTTATTGGGTCTCTGTAGCACAACCCATGTTTCTGCTTGATCAGGGCAAAATCTTAGAAATTATAGCTACTGCAACATTTAATCAGTTAATTGATTTGGATTGGGATCAATTAAATGCCTTTGGTCAACTAAATCCTGCTAATCTAAGGCATTTCTAAGGAACAATAAACGTTGCAATAGGCAAGCAGTTCTGAAAAGACAAAGTTCCTCCTGCCCTTTTTATCTTGATATTGAAGGAAGCGATGAAAGCATGTTGATAATCCATCATATAACTCAGACTTTTACCTCGTTTTTGGCCAGCTGTCAGTTAATCTTTATTTCAACCCTTTCAATATTTTTTCAACGAAATAGTTAAAATTGCAGGAGATCTCTCCAGAGTAGCTTGTTTCATTATATGCCAAATTTCCTGTGTCTGTTTCAGAATCATTCTAAACACTTCACCCAAAGAGAAGATTAAAAAATGAATCACAAAACAGAACAGCATGTTGGAATACATTAATCCCTCAAATACCAAGAAATATATGAAGGGTTGATGTTGAACATTACAATAATGCAATTATTTATTAATTAAGAAATCAAGCAAACAAATAAATAATTCCAGCTGTTTTCAGTCAAGTGTTTTCCTGTTATGTTAGGCTATAATTCTCAGCTCCCCAGGACACCAATTTGGGCATTTGAACATTAGCAGCAAAGTTAAAAATGTGGTATAAGACAAACTCCAAAATTTAAAGTTATGCATTTCTGAACTAATACTTCCTTTAATGCCTTGTTTGTTGCAACCTTGTGCATATCCAAAAGATGGATTTCCAACCTTAGGAACCTTTAAAACTTGTGGCCATCAACTCCCAGAATTTCCTAGCCTCCCATTCTGGGAGGTGAAGTCCACTAGTCTTAAAGTTTTCCTAAGTTGGATACCCCTGATAATTGAAAGTGTTTTCTTCACCTCATAACTGAATTTAATTAAAAAACATGTATTAAATTGAAACTATTTTAATCAATTAATTAATTGAAGCATGCACAATTTATTTTTAAATGCCTGCCATATTAGTCACCAAATAAATAATTTTCTGTCTCTCTTTTAGCCGCCCTGGCATGCTGGCCATGGCTACCAGTGCTTCCAGCTACCCATGGCTGGCAGACTCCTGGCCAGCCCCAAATCTGCTGCGGAATGGGAAGACAAAAGATCCTGGAATGGCCTGTTGTACAGGAAACCATAACGTCACCGAAAGATACTACAATGGTAAGAGTTCCATAGCTTCAGTTGTGTCTCTCAGGAGCACAGAAGGTCTAGCACTGGCTAGCAAAAGGCAACATGCATTGCCTAGACTCCCTCTGTAAGTGAGATGGGCGGAGTCTAATTTTATAAATAAATAAATAAAAATCTGTAGCCAGCTAGCTGATCAGTGCAGTGGTGGGTTTCAAAAAAATTTCCTACTGGTTCGGAAAGCTCACTTTGCACATTCGCAGGGCTCAAACACAGCCCTCTGTATCAACCCTGGTGAGCTGTGCCTAATGCACATGCATGCCAAACGCACCTTTTACGCATGCGTGAAAAGGGCTCAGAGACCACCCTCTTTATCAACAATGGTGAGCTGTGCTGTTTTTTAGCTCAGCTGAGGTGCGGCAATCCGCTCTACCATGCGAAACAGCTGAACTAATAAACCACAGAATATTTGACAGGTAAGAGAGATAATGGCGGGTGCAGGTGGGCGGAACCAGCCAGAGGTATTTGCCGATTCTCTGAACCAGTCAAAATTTTTGATACCAGTACACCAGAACTAGTCAGAACCTGCTGAATAACAGATCTGCATCTGTGGGAGAACAGGGTAGGTAGGCTCCAGTAAGAAACTTGATCTTTTAGAGGAAGTAGCTGAGAGACATTCCCACCCAAGAGAAAAACTGAAACAGGATTTTGAAAATACCATAATTGGTATTGCAAGTGCACGAAAGTAAGTGCAAATAAAAGATAGTCTGAAAAACCTACAGATGTTAGAGAGTGGAATTGAGGCAGCCAGAATCTGCTTCAGGTCAACCCGAAAACCTGGTAAGGCTCACAACCTCTCTCCTTGTTTACAGATGCTGGGATTTCTAATTACATTGCTCAGACAGAGAAGTTTGGGACAGGGGTGTCCGATGGCCCCATATACAGCACCATTGACCCAGCCAGTGACGACATGAGGACTTTCAATGGGGCATTTTCCCAGCACACCACCCCATATGCCACAACCCCTGTGGTACCATATGGTGCGACCCATCTACACTCACCTGATGAAGAGGAAGGCCAATGGAACAATGAGCCTGGCATCTCTACCATCCAGTATGCCCAGCCCGACCGGGGCAGGGTGGAGAGTGGTAGGGACCATAAGCCTACAAGAAGCTAGACCGTGGACGTACTCAAATGTTTGATAGTGCAAGTCTAATTAAGATGTGGCTAGTGTAGCCAAGTTAGGGACGATGGAAATTGTAACCTACATTAGACATCTTCCTCTGCTCTTCCCATCCCTACCAAGTATATCATGTACCTAGTTTCAACTTGCAATGTGGTCATCTTGTCTTGAGAAGACTGGGCCTGGCATTTCCCAGAAAAGGATAATTCATCACTTGATGACAATGCAATACAATATGTGTACCATAAAAATGCATAACATCTTGTTCAAGGGGAGCACAAATTGCTGCAGGAAGATTAGGAGAACTATAAAGCTTAGCATACAGAGAATTAGGTGGCCACTTTAAGAGAACATACAGGTTCATTAATTTTAATAAGAGTTGTTCTTTGCAGATAGGACTAGGCTTATAACCGAAGTCTTTTACCGTAATGGAAGGTCTAACTTCTCTGTTTCCATAGTTGCTAAACCTGGGAAACAGAAATCGATGGGGAAGCCAGTAAAAACACCATCCCTCAATTGGACAGAAGTGCTGCCCCCACCACCATCTGCCAATGAGTTGAGCCAATATGTGGAGGAGGAGGAGGAAGAGGAAGAAGAAGAGGAAGAGGAAGAAGAACTAGAACTCACGTAAGGGCTACTGGAGGACTGGGAAATTGCAGTATTTTACTGTGTTTTCTTCGCTGAAAGAGCTGGCACTGAAGTATGGGTTTCATGTTCGTATTAAGGCTGAGTTTGCACTTGAATTTTGACCAGCTTTTTCCAGGAGTAATGCATTTTCCTGTAGTACAAACTTCCCTAATGTCCTGCTTATGAACAGAGCAATACGTATGAGAGGCAAAATAATTATAATCAGTATTGCCAGTTTTGAAGTCAATAGTTCCATGCAGGATATCCTCAACTGACCCAAAAATCAAGTTTCAACCTTCAGAACCCTTAAATGCCCCTCCACGGGGGATTTATGACTTTTTTCTCCCTTATCTTCTCCCTATTGACGCTACAAGGAGCATACATGTGTTCAATTAGAATACTAGTTAAATGTTAGGAGCCTAGTCTTCCTGGCCAGTTCATTCACTGAAAACCTAGGAAATGTACTAAGCTTGGTTTTACTTTGTCTTGCTTCACTTGTAATTTGTAGCAGTTGATGGCTCAACGTTAGTGTGAGCCCAAATGGATTAATTTAGTAACTGCACTAAGCATGTTTTAGTCCACTGACAGCCATGTAGATTGCTAGATGGCTTACTTTAGGCATCAATGAATCCACAGCATGCCTTGTTTGGTATGTTGCATGAGGTATGAATAAGTGTAGGTCAGAGTTGTAGTGGCTGTATATTACATATGAAAGAGCATGTATTTGATAAATCATTGTTGAAATAAGTCATGGCTTAGGACAATGTATCAATAGGACAATGTATTAATAGGTCAGGGGTGGAGGAATGGTGTCCCCCTCTGCCGGAGAGGACCTACTTAATGGAGAACATCCAGGAAGAAGAATCTCCTCTTCCCCCACCTCGCAACGATGCCTCTTCTCCTGCAAATTCCTATGGACAGCAGTCCACGGCCACTCTGACTCCCTCGCCACGGGAAGAGAAGAGAGCTTCAGAGGACATTCCCAGGCTGCACCAGTTTGAGATTCCACATCTGCCCAGGTATGAGCTCCCCAAGTCTGCAGTCTCGGCTTATGATGTCACCTTTAGATTCCAGTCCTCCTAATGATGTGCAGAACCTTTACGTTCAGTCTCTGTTGTCTCTCTTTGCTATGGGAAGTGGCCCGAGACTGGGCAAAAGAAGGGTCCTTTCAGGCAGATGTTAATCCGCTGCAGTTTGAGTGCTAGTATAGACTTGACCATATTGGATCATATTCAATAAATACATCTTTCTCTTATCAATGTGGGCCATTAGCTCTTTTGATGTATTGGAAAAAAGGAGGAAGATCTATTAAGTAAGGAAATAAACCCCCCAAGACCCCCTTCCCCCCCCTCCCAGTGTTTGGTGCAATGGAAAGTGAAAGCAGACAGGGCCTGTCATCTTGATGGTGTTCAAGCATACTATTTGAAGGCTAAAGCGATGCCTATTCTCTGAAAACCTCTGATAATGTTCTACATTTAAGTGATAAGAAAATTAAAACATCCCCCAAACCCGTCCTTTTAATCTGATACTCCTTTGCTGTTGCTGGCTTTCTATAAAGCCTTTGTGGAGAGCACTCTGACATATTGTCTGGGTGTGTGGTATGCAGGCTCCACAGCTGAGGACTGGAAAACTGTACAGAAGGTGATAAACACAGCTCAAAAGATCATTGGTTGCTCTCTGCCCTCCCTGGAAGACTTAGCCAGGTCCCTTGCCAAAGCAGAATCAAGGCCATTCTAGAAGACCCCTCAAACCCTGGCAATTATCTTTTTGACCTGCTGCCGTCTGGACGGCGTTTTAGGTCAATAAAATCCCACACCACTAGACTAACAAATAGTTTCTTTCCCTGGGCCATCCGAACCGCAAATAAACACAAAGTCACAGTAAGATGTGAAAAGATGTGAAATCTCAATACCCCATTCAGATGTATAATAACATATTAAGGTACAATCCACCTCTTGTGTATTATACTCAGCTAAGCATTACAGTCAGTGTTGGATGTATATTTTGTGTATATTCGTAGATATTGTACTCTCAAATTGCAAATGGAGATGTGGGTACTCTATTTTTCTTATCTTCATTTTTAAGTGCTTTGGTTTTATTGTATTGCGAGCAGTTGCTGGGGGGCATCCACAGTTTCGTTGTACTTGTAAAATGACAATAAAGTTCTTCTCTAATTCTCTAATTCTCTTCCCAGGCGGCTACCCAATGGCTCAGGTCCCTTGCCAAGGCCCTCAAGTCCTCCCTTGACTCAGTCTAATCCCAATCTAAATCTGCCCGAAGAGAGGTCAGAAGCCATGCTTCCCAGGCAAAGTCACCGGCGTAACCTGAGCCAAACACCAGCGCATAGTGCAGAGAATGTGGACTCTCCAGGTCAAGGTGAGTTTGTTTTCTAAATCCCTCTTCCCAGATGTCCCATAGCATCACAGGAATAGGGATGGCTGTGGCATCCTCTTTGAAGAGAATGTCAGGGAATTCTCCTTATAACTAACTTCCTGTTACAGGAAGGGCAAAACATTTGTAGTGACAAGTAGTTCTGATTTACGACTATAATGGTGCCTTTTACAGTTCTGACAATTGTAAAGTGGATCATCCACATGTGGACCTGATTAATTACTCTTTTTGATTGACTATTAAGTGAATACCATAATTGTTAAGCAAATGTCATGTTTGTTGAGTAAACCCATTGTTTGCTATGGGACTTTTCTCCTAAAAACAGAAGTAAATACTTGTTTTCAGCAGAATCATTTATCTATCTATCTATTTAGAGGATTTATATGGCTGCCCACTCACTCTCAGTGACTCTGTGAGGCTTACGAACAACCAATTGTGGTTATGTGACCATGGGAAATAGCCATAAATGCAGGCCAGTTGCCAAGAGCTGGAAATGTGGTCGCATGACTGAGATGGGGGCCTGGCTGTCAAAACTTTGAAAACTGGTCTTAAGTATTTTTGGGAGGAGCCGTTATGATGGAGTTCACCCAACACCCTAAACCAAAATCCAAGATACTGCAGAACAGCTTAGCATCATGTACATATTTTGCCCATGTTTTTTATCCATTTAGCACAGGTGAGCAATTCTGAACTTTGCCAATATGTTGGTGGGGAAGGCTAAATTATTACTGATGTTGGGCTTTTACTGGCAGGCAAGACACATTCCAGCCTTGGTGATGTTTTGCTTCCCCTGGGTCAGAAAGGAAAAGGCAAAAAGAAATCCAAGTCCAGCCACTATCGTCGAGAGAAGAAACAAGGAGGTAAATCCCAAGTTTATGTTCTCTTGATTCCTGATGAGTGGATGAACAAGCCTATATGCAGTAGTCTTCTTGGCAATGCGTTCAGAAGTGCCTTGCCTTTGTCTCCTCCTTCCTAGGGCTGAGAGAGAATGGCTGGTCCAAAGTCACCCAGTTGGCTCCATGCCTAAGGAAGGATTCAAATTCAATCTCCTGTTTGTTTAGCTGCAGATCTTTAACCGCCATACCAAACTGGCTTGCTGCATTTAATTATAGCATCCTATTAATTCCATTACCTAATCGGGTTAGTTCCTCCGTGTGTGTGTGTGTGTGTTTTAAGTGTACCAAGAAGCAGCCACTCACATCTGGAAAGCATCTGCTTTCTGCCTCCTTTTATGGAAACTTGCTCACACAATTGTTTTCAGGAACACATTTAACTTTTCCTTTCTCATATCTTAAGCAAGCCACACATTGCAAGCATTAAATTGGGACTTAGCCATTGGGGACCAATGAAGCAATTTACTAGAGCAAAATAGCTACTTATTTAAAAGGCTAATAAGCCACCATTTAGACCTGGAGAGAGGAACATAGAACCCCAGAGTGGTAGTGTGCCTGCGAAATCCTCAAGAAGAACCCTGGTTTTGTTTTGTGATGTTTAAAATGTGTATCCATGCATGTAATGTCCTTGTCACAATTGCAAGATGTTCTCACAGTGCTCGCATGGGATTTCCATTTTGGTTTGATGTGTTTATTGGGCATTCAGGCCATTGCATTTGGCCACATCATGATTCCCATGGCCCCAAAATAATGTCAAATCCTACTTATTATTAAAGTGAGGAGGTCCTTGGTAACTCTGAGCTTGGTTGTTTTCTTGTAGATGTTTCCTTGCCCAAACTAGATTCCATCATTGGTGTTAGTCTTAGCACTGATGATTCTACCTAGTTTGAATAATGAAACAACCAAGCTCAGACAGCGCCAAGAACCCCTCATATCAACCCTGAGCTACAACTATTCTCCTTTATAGATATTAAATTTTTCATATGCAAGCATCCAGGGCTATGTGTGGGGGAAGGAGTCATTTTGGTTTGCTCCAAGTCTGTGCTACTTTCTGGTTGTCTAAACCAGGGGTGTCAAACTCACGGCCTGCAGGCCGGATGTGTCATGTGATGGCCCTGCCCCTGCCCAATTTAGCAAAGGGGGGGGGGGGAAAGTCCTGATACATCATGTGACAATGCCGTGACGATGCAAGTTTGACACCCCTGCTCTAGACATTCCAGGTCCTGGGTCAGCAATGACAACTCGCCAATGACAAACTCTGCATTTGCTGATATTGGTCCTGATTCTCGCACTTCCTTCTGGTTCTTGCAAATAACGGCAAACCGTTTTTCTCTTTTAGTAACTACAAATGAAGTACTATCACGATCCACCTGATTCTCCAAGCTCCACCATTCAGAGTACAGCACATGCCATTCTGAGATTTTCAGATTCCTAAGGCTGCCAGTATGAATGCTCTAAGACAGGGATCTCCAAATTTGGCAGTTTTAAGATTTGTGGACTTCAACTCTCTATTTCAATTGGAAGACTTGTGGACTTCAACTTCCAGAATTCCTCATCCAGTGTGCCTGGCTGAGGAATTCTAGGAGTTGAAGTCCACAAGTCTTATAGTTGTTAAGTTTGGAGACCCCTTGCTCTAAGATGAATATGCATTGGAGGACTGTCTGAAGGAATTTCAGGGGCTTCCTAGAAAGCAAGAGTGGATGCTTTATCATCAGTTCTGCTTGCAGATTTGCCACCACCTCCTTTGCCACCACCTGCAGAAGAACTCAGCAGCTGTGCTCCAGACAGCACCCCACGCCTACACAGTGACCCTTCTTTAGAGAAAGACCTCAATGGTTTCTCAGCCATGGAGAGGAAAGTTGCCCACCGCACAGTGGCTGGCCAGCTCTACCAACAGCACCGAGATGGTAATGTTAGTTATAGGAAGTATTTCTCATACTATGGATTGATTGTGAGATTGCATATTGATGTGGAGTCACGGGCCAGCAGTATGAATTCTCATCCCTCTCTAGGGCTTTCTTCTTTCCAAGAAAGATTTGGAGCTTTGGAACTTCTTGAAAATTCAAGGAGGATGGCCTGTTGATTCGTCTTGGAAATGTTCTTTTCTGCCACAGTTACCATAGAAAGGTCAAGTGTGGGGTGTCAGCACTGAAGCCATTTTTTAAGCTGGAGCCATTTTGGGAGCATCTTCAGGGTTGCCACAGCCAGCTGTGAGAACCTAAGGGGGGAGAGATAGAGATAGCTGGGGATGTGTAGCCATAACAACATTCTTCCCCATGGGAACCAAGCACACTCCACCAGGTGTTGAAGAGGCATGGACCAAAGCCAGCCAGGATGGTGGCTGCAACCTGGTTGGACCATGTGATGGACCATGTGATAGCCTGAGGGAAAGAACTTTGGATGGAGAAAACCTCCGGTCCTTCAGAGTTGGGTTTTCCCCAGATGTGCCAGTATGACATGCCTAATAAATCTACACTTTGAGAAATATGCCTGCCTTGGAGTTTTGATTCCATTTGGTGTGTTTACTGGAACCCTGACATGGGGCTTGGCAAACTGAATTGTTATATAAAATAATTGAAATCCACTTGCTTTTTCCACTTGGAAAACTTGAGTGCTTCTGCTCATTTGATGTATGTTTCACCATCCAACAGATCGAGTCTCAAAAGCAGTTTGCAGTAGATTTCAATATAGGTAGTCCTCTCCTTACAAGAATTCATTTAGTGACCATTTGAAGTTACCATAACACTGAAAAAGTGAGTTACAACCAATCGTAGCAGCATCCCCACAGTCACATGGTAGAAATTCAGGTGCTTGGCAACCAAGATGTATTTATGATGGTTGCAGCCTCCCAGGATCGAAGGTCATTTGTGATCTTCCGAACTGTCTTCTAAAAAGACAAATGGGAGAAGTTGGATTCGTGTAATGACCATGTGATTCACTTAGTAACTGCAGCAATTCGCTTAACAATGTGGCAAAAAAGGTCATGAAATTGGGTGTGACTCACTGAAATAACCACCTTGCTTAATAATGGAAATTCTGGTTCCAGCTGTCGTTGTAAGTTGAGGACTTCTTATCATAAAGACATATACAGTAAACCAGACTGCTCTTGGTCCTTTGGGCAATGGGCAGCCTGACTGTTTTGGTTTTGCTTTGGCAGTATGACAAAATGTGAATGCCTATAATGAAATCTTCCCCCATTCTAAAAAAAAAAATGTTAATCAGAATGCAGGAACCCTGAGAAATAATTTCTGAGATACCTAGTTTGTACAGACATTAGGAATTCAGGTCCCCAAATGAAGCTACAGCTCCCAGAGTTCCTACTGCCTTAGTTGCTGTTTCTGAGGTCCTTGGAGAGAAGGAGGTGTGTCGGCTCAGCTTATGCTCCAAGCTAGTGAAGAATTCCTGGGGGAATTCTAGATCAAGGGTGTCAAACTCAAGTTCATTGTGGACCGCATCAGGGCTGTGGTTGACCTTGACTGGGTAGGTGTGGGCCAACTAGGTGGGTGTGACGCCACTCCCCAAACTGCTGGCATGTGTCCACACTGGGTAGACCTGCCTGAAGCCATGCTGGCCCAATGTTGCATTGAGTAGACCAGGCCGAAGCCACACAGGCTGACCCCTTCCATTTTCCAGGATGGCCCCACAGGCTGGATCTGACCACATCATGGGCCGGATCCAACCACATTGTGGGCCAGATTTGGCCCAAGGATCTTGTGTTTTACACCCCTGTTCTAGATCAAGTAGGTGACAATTACAAGCAGACGTTTCTACAGTGACTCACTCTTCTCATCTCTAGCCCCCTTTTACTTTTTGGCACTTGCGCAAGACCTAATTAGGGAGGTTAGGGGATCTCTTTCAAGACTTTTATTTGTAATGCAACTTTGTTGAACTATGCAGTTGACAAGGACCATTGCATGGTGTAAGATTGCTAGCCTTGTTCCTTGTATTGATCCCAGAATTTTCCTGTCCTCTGGACTGAATTTTTGCCAAGATAAGATGCTTGGAAGTTGCTTCTTAAGTTTGTTTTCTTAAGAGCAGGAATTAGAGGCAATTTGAAATGATCACAGGTATGGATGATGTTCATTCAAGGACTTGAAATGAATCAACAACTGTTATTTCATGATTTTGAGTGTGCTCACAATACCTACTTACTTAGAAAGTATATCTGATGCAAGAGTTGGAGATTATTCTTATTTTTATCCCACCCTCGCTTTCACAACTGCATAGGCTGCAAAATGGCTGTGGTGTGCATTGCGAGGGAAACTGTTGCTTTTTCTGGTTTGTGTGAAACTCCCTTGTTGGGTGTCTCTTGGCAGAAGAAGAAATTGTTCCCTACAACAAGCCCACCTTTCTCTCCCGGAGTCAGATGTCAAGCAATTGCTCTACAACAGGAAGCTCTTCCTCCAGGGGTTCCACGGCATCCAGAGGCCATGGATCAGGACGCAGCCGGACAACAGGGGATCGCACTGAGGTGACTGCACAGGGCTCCCTACCGCCACATTTCCCCTTTTCTTTTGCATGATTGAATGAGGGGTTCAAGACCCTTGCTTGGGATGGGCTGAGAAGGGTTGACTGGCTGTCATACAGAGCTGATAGAGCCATCAATGTCTCAAGAACAACTGAAAAGGATGTGTATCCTGACGTGTATTAGAACCACAGAACGTGGGAAGAGTATTAACTCTTTGTTCTACCCTGACTCTTCTGGATTGCTCATTTAATATGGAGCAGACAAACCGAGTATTAGATTAGCTCACAGTGCCTGCATTATACAACCTGCTAAACTGTATGCCATGTTTAAGATAAAACAAAGTATTATATTTTAGAGTGTTGTATTAAGCAAATCAGCAGGGTTTGTAAACCATGACTCATTACTTTGACTTTGCATTAGTGAGCAAGCTTGTCAGGTCTTAAACTACCTAAATAATGTTCCTCATAAGATTTCTAGGTCATTGCATTTGGGGGAGCTATGTCCAGGCACAATTTTAACCCCAATCCAGATCTGCCCTAAAATTTTTAGTAGTTGCACGAGGGAGTCCAAGGAGACTTTTGGAGACAGTAATCAAAGCCAGTTTAGAGAAAAATTAGATAAGTTAAGCAGGGAATTGGCAAATCATTGAAAAAAATACAAAGTGACAATTAAAATCTTGTGATATGTGTGAGCCAAAACATTTACAGGTTGATAATAATGTGCATTCATGCACATCAAAATAGACCAGAGCCTCTTCCCTCTCCCTCAGTTACTTCTTTCTTCCTCAGAAATCACTGGTGGCTACTAGTTTTCTGTTGCTTGTAGCTTTGAGATGCCAATAATCAAAGTGCCTCCCCAGAAACAGGCAGTGAGAAAAGTGGGCAGGGGTCCAGATGTGTGATCTACAGGTGGCCCGTCTGGGTTCTAAACAGCATAACCTGGATGATGCAATGCCGAAAGGCAAACAAGCTACAGGAACAAGCATACTGATGTGTTCTCTTTTTGCGTTTTCAGGAGAAAAGATGAAACCAAACACCATTGGCACAAGCAAAGCATGGTTACGAATTTGAAACCTGTAGACTTGGGGCCTGGTGGTTTTCTGTGCATCTAATTTATGATCCTTCCAAAGGAGCAGTATGACCTGGCTCCATGTAAATAGGTTTGTTTTCCTGGAGGTTGACGGTCCCTGAGAGGCAAGGAAACTGTATTTATAAATGGAGACAAAGAGACATTCAAGCCTTAAGCCTTGGTGGGCCTGTCTGGGAAGAGGCTGGGCATTTTTTGAGATGGGGAAATTGGCGCCACTAGCAGTGGTGGGTAAGAAGTGGGAGATGAGGCAGGAAATGAAGTGGATCTGCAGACATTCAGTTCATGTTGGGCCCTGAAAGAGCCCATCACATCAAGCACATAATCAGATGCTGCCCAGGTGCTTCGCCCTGCCTGCCATAAAGCAGGGTTCAGTGGGGATTTCTTTGGTAGCTAATGAATCCTTTTGTAAAATGGCCAATAAAGCTATTTGTTAACCTGAGTCTTGCTGAATAATCTGTGCTTTTCTTTTTCCTGGTGATGCATCCTCATGGATACTGTATCGCAGGTAGTTTACCTGTTTCACCTCCCTTTCCAAAAGGAAATTGCCAGAAACTGCATTATTTTTACTTTATTGAATTGCACAAAGCTGCAGCAACTTTCTGAGGGCCAGAAATGTGAAACAGAAGGATGAGGTCAAGCTTGGCTTGGCTAGGCTACATCATGAAGCTATAAGCTGTGGTTTATGAACCTCACAACAGGCTGAGGTCAAACAATGCACTAAGCCCAAACCAAGCCTATTGCCTGATGGCTGAACAAAACACATCAGCTCCTTGTGGTCATAAACAGCTGCCCCGACACGAGACCATTTCTGTAGTTTAGCTGGCCAAAAGTACTTCCTAGTTGAACCAAATTGAAGATAGCACATTAGTAAATAAAACCAGTGCCCAGAGTCAACCAAGCAGCAAAATCTGAGAGACCCCAAGAGGCTTCTAGAGTTAGGGAAATAAAGCTGTGCAAGACTATTTACAAACAGGGTTCTTTATTTTACCCTAAAGTAAAGGTCTCCCACCTTGGCAATGTTAACTTTAACATGCTGGCTGGGGAATTCTTTGTGTTGAAATCCACAAGTCTTAAAGTTGCCAGGTTGGACATCCCTGCTCTGAAGGCAGAGGTGTCCAACTTAATTTCCAAAGCACCAGAAAGCAAGATAAGAAACAATGGATGGAAACTAATCAAGGAGAGAAGCAACTTGGAATTAAGGAGAAAGTTCCTAACAGTGAGAAAAATGACAGCTTGCCACCAGAAGTTGTAGGTGCTTCATCACTGGAGGCTCTTAAGAAGAGACTGGACAGCCTCCTATCTGAAATGGTATAGGGTCTCCTGCTTGAGCAGGGGGCTGGACTAGCAGACCTCCAAGGTCCCTTCCAGCTTTATTCCAATTGATTGGCATCCTCATAACTTTGGATCCCCATCGGCACCCTAAACCTGTGTTCCATTTCTGTTTCCTTTGAAAGGATGTGATCAATTAAAAAGATTTGAAATTGTCAATTCAGAACATCCTTGGGTGGCAAACTGAGAAGGTATCTTGGTCATGGTCCTTTTATTGCCCACTATAGTGAGATATTAGTGTAAATTGCAATGCCCATTATGCCAGTCTATCTTTCCCAGGCATATATAAGAATCAGCACACGCAAATTGGTGTGCAAGATGCCAGAGAGCTGGGCTAAAAAAAAAAAGTTGGGAATTATTTGTTCAGGGAAGTAATATTTTCAATTTATCATCCTGGTGGGAATAGATGACCACACTCACCCACCTCATCCTTCTGCTCTGATGAATGAGCTTATAGTCTGTAAATCAAGGAGAAATGTTGTTCACGAAACTGTCTGACTGCTTTCCCAGGAAGATGTGGTTTATGGCCTGAAAAGGTGGGGTTCGTTTGCCAACAGCACCACAAAACAATTTCCAGCACACTCTTTCAGAATACATGTCTACCTAGGGGTAAATAAACAATGATTGCCTCTTTCATTTTGGGTGGTGGAGAATCAAATTGAGCCTTGAACTTCTTCCCTGCAATCCACTCCTCTTCAAGTTATTCTGGCATGCCTTCAAAGAAGTCTATTGCAACTGGGCCATAAAGCAGGAGTGGAAGACAAGCTCATTCAGTAGGATTTATGAGTTTGTTTCCTTTGCATCAAGGCTTACTCTAATGAGCTTTGGGAGACAGGAAGAGCCTCAGTACAACAATATCACAGGGGAAGGGCAGCCCAGATGCAGAACAGGCACCATTTAGAAACCTGCAATTCAATTAAAGCAATGTAGTTTGGATTTGGAATAGGAATTGGAATAGGAACAAGGACAGGACAGGACAGAATAGAATAATATTTTTTATTTTTCCAAGTGCACAAGGAATTTGATTCTGGTGCAGAAGCTTTCAATGTGCAAGCAAGATATAATGGTGATGGTGATGCCACCTAGAATTCTGGTAGCAACCAGTATCAATCATCAATGCCAGGCACTGACATTTGTGATACATTTGTTCAGTTGACTGAGTTTCATGTTTAATGAATAAAAGAGATAACAACAATAATAGTAACAATAACAATAATAATATAATGCAAATAAAAGAAGGCAGTAGAGAAGATGAGAAGGAAAATAATACAGCCATACCACATGGGTAAATATACTTAGACGTAAGACAGTCCTGTGGGAATTAGGTATGAGATGGGATGGGATGAGATGAGATTAGATAACAGAGTTGGAAGGGACCTTGAAGGTGAAAGTCCAAACCTCAAAAAAAAAAAAAAAAAAACCAAGTGGAGGGTCACAAACAGTACTTGCTCTTATTTCCAGAATACCAGAATAAAAATAAATATTTCCCCTGTTTAGTTTTGTTGCGCGGTTCTCATCTCTGTTTCTTAACTGAGGAACCAGCATTGTATGAAGACATTCTCCATGGCCATGTGGCCAGCATGGCTGTATGCCAAAGGCACAAAGAACAGTTATCTTCCCACTGAAGTGGTACCTATTTGTCTACTTGCATTTGCATGATTTCAAACTGCTACCTGGGCAGGAGCTCAGGAGCTCACCTCATCACACAGCACTCAGAACTCAAACCCAGATTGTCAGTTTTCCAGCTGACAAGCTCAGTGTCTTTAACCATCACAATGTGCAACACTAGGAATGTTCACGAACAGGATAGACATAGGGGTTGTGCTCATTCCTAATAGAAAGTGTTCATCCATTTATCCATGCAAGTAAAAATACTCTGACTGACCATCAGCTTCTCCTTCTCATTGGCTGCTCAATCCCCATTCTTCCAAATATATGCGTTCAGAATATACATCAATACAATGGGACTCATGGGAGTCCCTTGTCACTACAATCAGCCATTCATATAAATCATGCCGGGGACCAGCCAGAGACACAATATCCAATTGTCCTGCCAACCTGGGCTGGGCCAAATCTCCAGCCCAACCAGCTTTTGACTCCACTGAGATGATTCAACAAAAGAAGTCAGTGACTTCATCTACTTTTGCGGCAGCTGTTCCCAAAGTTGCAG
This sequence comes from Hydrophis major, assembly GCA_033807585.1. Lineage (NCBI taxonomy): Eukaryota > Metazoa > Chordata > Lepidosauria > Squamata > Elapidae > Hydrophis > Hydrophis major. The sequence goes on along the minus strand of CM066334.1, from coordinate 28,091,616 downwards.
TCAAATCTCCTGAGCTCATAGATCTTCCTGCCTGCAGATGCTAAACTCATCACTGCAGACCATATGAGGCTTCGGTTCCGAGATGGAAGGGATGTTTATGGAATATGTTGAAGGAAATGAGGCCTCAGCCACACTTAACAAACACAAAAGGTTTGGGTTTCCAGACTCCCTGCTTAGCAGCTGTCTATGTTTACTTAACTCCTCTTTGACAGGAAGCCCCCCCTGGAGTTCCCTGATTAAACCAGAAGGGGCCACAAATGTAGCCGAGCCACGTAGGATGCCTGGTGAAAGGCCACGTAGAGCTTTGCCTTATATGACTTTGAATCTCAACTATACCAGGAAGCAGCTCCTCTTCCAGGGTTTTCCCAAAGTGTGTTTCCTCCTATAAGCAAAAGGTAGGAGTGGTTTGGAAAAGTGGAATAAAGCCCAGGAGGGCAAATCCAATTGGTATAGATACTTGCATTGACTATCTTTCCAAAAGCTTTCATTTCCTGTTTCTAGAAAATGGTTGGCCACATCTTGATCCAAATTTACTGAAGTGGTAGAAAGGGATGATGTTAGCCCTATAAGGTAATCAAGGCAAGAAGCGCATCCAGATAAACTGATTTTAAAAGAAAGGAAGGGAGGGAAGAAGGAGTGGAAAGGAGGGAAGGGCAGAAGAGGAAAGGAAAGGAAATTCTTGCTAGTCTTGTTAGATTTTACTCTGCTAGTCTTTGCCAATTCTAGGGGATGGCGCTCATCTCTGTTTCAAGACTGTGAGCCAGCACTATCCAAAGATATTTCCATAGTCATGTGAACAGGATGGTGTTGCAAAGTGCTGTTTCCTCACTGCAGAAGTGGTACCTATTTATCTACCCACATTTGCATGCTTTGAATTGCTGGGTGGGCAGGAGCTAGATGAAGACGAATGTTCACCCATCGTACAATGTTCAGGTCTTGAACCTGGGCTGCCAGCCTTCCAGCTGATAAGCCCAGTGTCTTACCTGCTGAGCCATCACACCATCCAATTCTACTCTAGAGCAAGTTTATTTAACAGAGGCTTGCAAATACACTTTTCCCCACTTTTCCTTTACCCTCCAAGAAACTAGGGAAGCTCTCTTCTGAGATGTTTGCCACACCCACCTTTCTGCTGTAGGGCTAAGCAACCTCTTATCCAACCATTCCCCTGGCTATGGCTCTTCCCCATCTCTGAAGATTATTCCTACATATCATTACAGATTCATGTTTGATCTTAATCTGCTTAATGTAGGAAAGTTTATAATAGCCCAAAATCAGAAGGAATCTGGGAGCATCTTTTAAAATCTGTCCCTTCCAATACAGTTTGTTAATCTGGAAAGGTTCCACCAGATTCCTCTTAACTTTTGATTGAATATGATATCTTGAACAAACTATAGACTGCATTTGAGTACTACCTAAGTGTTAGTTTATTTACCTGAGGTTTGTTGTACCCTATAATTGGCTAGGCTGATATAATGGTGGTTAAATTTTAACCATGCTTTGCACAGTTAGGTAATTAAGGATACAAAACCCAAGCACACAACACAGGAAGCTGCATGTTTCTACAGTAGTTCTCTTCCATTCAGTGGTGGTTCTCTCCCTTATTCCAGCGAGTTAGAGGTCTCTATAGTTTATCTTTGATTCTCCAGTTTGTGGCCATCAGCAAGATAAGAGAGAGTTATATAATTCTGGTACTTCTGAAAACTTGGTAGGCAAACCTACAGAAAACTAAATCTTTACTCTTTATTCATATAATCATATAATTAGATATTTAGAATAGATTTGACATTTTTGACAAATGTTCTTTGATGGTATTAAAGGTATTGTGTCAGGATGTAAGCTATTCCAAGTAAAACCACCTTTTGCACTTGACCAGGGCTGATAAACTTGCGGACCATGGGCATCATGCACTGGCCATGCCCCTGCCTGGTTTGGCAAAGGGGGAAAAAGTCCCAATATGTCATGTGATGCCACCATGACAATGCAAGTTTGATACCCCTGCACTAGATGGTCAGTGTTGATGGGGGTTAATACTGATGATGGTCAGGGTCAATGGCATTGCTCCAGATATTTTCAAATTGCACCCAAAGCACCCGTCCCTATTGGTATTATCTTTGATTTCTTTTGTCACACTCATTCTACTTTTATTTGCTGGTCTTTGAATCTCGACACGGCATCCATTTTCTGCATTCAGGTTTTTTTAAAAATTTGGCCTGCTGGTCTCCTGCATCCCTGACACCAGCATCGGGAATGTTCTTCCCCAGGAACCCAACAGCATTATTTTTTAAAAACAGCCACCAGCACCATTTTTAAGCATGAAATTCCACTCTGAATTGTGTCCCATCATTGGTTTGTGCATTCTGGTTGAAAATGTTTTTGACGTCCCAGCTTTCTGTGTCCCTGACCCCAGCATCAAAAATTTTCTTCCACAAGCACTCCATAGGGACAATTTTTATAAATAGAATCCAGCACCATAAATTCCACCCTGAATCGTGTTCTTGCATTCATGTGAAAAAGTTCTGCCACTCATATCCCAGATCCCGGCATCAGGAATTTTCTTCTCGCTGCACTCAATATGGTCAATTTTTTAAAACGGTAACCAGCACCATTTTTTAAAGCATGAAATTCCTCCTGTATACCTATGTCCCTGACCCCAGCATCTTCTATTCTGCTGTCTCCAGGCACTAACATATCTACTATCTAGACTTTTATCTTATCAACAATTGTTAAGTCTGGGGTGTTATCTGGAAGCATTTTAGCTTCTTCATTTTCTATTTATCTATTTTTGTGATCCCATCAGTTCTTGCTTGCAGGCAAATGGTATTTCTTGCAGATCTTCCAATATGACCTGTTTGCTTTTTTTTTTTTTCAATTTGTGACCACATTTATTATTATTTTTATTAGATATTGTGCAGTGATTTGAGCCCATGGAATATATTACAAGCAATAGCAATAGCAGTTAGATTTATATACCACTTCACAGTGCTTTACAGCTCTCTCTAAGCAGTTTAGAGTCAGCATATTAACCCCAACAATCTGGGTCCTCATTTTACTGACCTTGGAAGGAGGGAAGGCTGAGTCAATCTCGAACCAGTGAGAATCGAACTGCCAAACTGCTGGCAGCTAGCAGTCAGCAGAAGTAGCCTGCATTCTATCCACTGCACTACAGTGGCAAATAAAGCCCTTTTCAGTAAGAGTCCATGTTATTTGTGTGATGTGGTGGCTCAGTGGTTAAGGTGCTGGGCTTGTCAGTTGGAAAACCAGCAGCCCAGGTTCAAGGCCTGAGCATCACGTGACAGAGTAAGCTCCCATCCTCGCCAATCTAGCAGTTTAAAAGTGTCATGCCCCTGGTGGAGACTGACTCTGAGGGAGAGGAGGAACAGTTGACAGGGAGTCGAAGTGTGGCTCCAGAGGTTGTGGAGGAGACTGGTAGGGCAGAGGCCAGCTGAGCAGTCAGAGGAGAACCCAGGCCCATCCCCTATCCATCCTAGGGCACGCAGGGAGGAGAGGATAAGGGAGAGACGTAGTCTCCTCGGGAGGAGAGGGCCTTGATCCTCTTCATGGGTTGCAGGTGTGACAACTGAATAAGACTTTGGACCTGCATACTGTCAAACGCTGGAAACAAAGCGTGTAAATATCTCTAGTTTACAGTTCCTCTCTGAGTTTGGCATCCTTCCCAGTGTGTGTTATCTGTGGACATCCTCCAGCCCTTATCTTGCCTGGTTTGTGTTGCTTTTTTCCTTCTTCGGGTAACTTTTTGTGTGAGAGTTTTGTTGTCTTCCGTCAAAGATATTCGGAGCTTGGAAGTGAAGGAATAAAAGGGGCTTCACCTGTTTTCTGTAACATCACAGAAAGCATGCAAATGCAAGCAGGTAAATAGGTACCACTTTAGTGAGAACAGTGCTCCATGACATTGTACTGGCCACATGACCACAGAAATATCTTCTGACAGTGCTAGCTCAATGGCCTTGAAACAGAGACGAGCACTGCCCCATAGAGTCAGCAACGACCAGAAAAATAAAATCCACAGGGATTTAAAACCTTTACATTTTTTACCTTTTACTACATTACTTATCAGACCATTTCTTCCAGGTTGACTGCACCTGACTTATCCATTCTGCTTGGGAAAAGATGCTCCTTCAGGTTAGGTAGTGAAAGGAACCAATACCCATAAGCCCCGTTTTTCTATTGCTATCCACTTTAGCTACTTTAGTCTTCTTAAGGTTAAAGCACGGCATTTCTGACAGACTTGAACATTTTGCTTCCCATCCAAATAGCAGTGGACAAGAAGCAAATTTTACTGATGTTTTGTGAGATTGATTTATTATTTTTACCATTTGATTGGTGGACCATCTAAAGATGCGTAATTGTGGCGGTGCAGAAATACTGGAAATAAATAAGCAATGAATTCTATTTTCTATGCTTCAGCAATCTGCTCCCTGATAATCATGTGTATATGCACATGTTGTAATGCTTGTGTAGCTTATCTTACACACAGACTTTCTGTTTTATGGAATGATGCCATTTTTAACTTATACTGGTGGATGAGTACTGAAACTGGAGTTATCATGACTTCTACTGGGTTTTCAAAAATAATATGATCCCAACTACAGCTTTAGCCTGAGTAGTTTGGTAGTATCATAATAACTAAAATGGATGAATGCACAAACTTTCAGAACGCCAATGAGATGCTGTAGGAGAGGACTGAATGCTAAGCAAATCGTGCCGTCACTCCCAAAGATAAAATATATTTACCAAACTTTATGCCCAGTTTTGCCAGTGCTCTGCTGACGTTCTGAAATACCAATTCTAATTAGTTCATCTGAAGAAGCAAAAGCTCATAAAATTATTGTCTCAGCCATAAAATTATCCACCCTTTTAAAACTACCCACAGGCACTTAACTCTCTGACCCCATCAGGGCTGACTGGAATACAAAACTCCCGAGGCCAACTTTCACTCTGACTTAACTTCAAGCCTGGGGAAAGATGAAGGAACAAAGATCTGAAGTTCATCTCAAGATGCTACGAGTGAAAAACCAGGGCAAAAAACAGTGAACACCCTACCACTGCCATTGTTAAGGTTAATAAAGAATTAATATGAGAAGAACTATTTACTGTGAATAATGATATTTACTGTGATTATGGCACTGTTCAAACAACTATCTATCTTTTACTGCAAGGGCCCCCAACTTCTGGGCCATGGACCGGTACTGGGACCAGGCCGCCCACTGGAGATAAGCAGCAGACAAGTAAGCATGTGTGTGCAAGGTATCTAGGTTGTGTGTGCTCTTCTTCCACTCCCCTCTCCCCAAGGTGGAAAAATTATATTCTGTTAAGTTCTGCGCATGGGTGCAAGGAGCGGAGATGAGGCAGTGACAGTGAACTTCAACTCTTTATTAATCATACTGAACAGAGCAAAACCCTAGGGCAGCAGCAGCCCTTTTATAGGGTTGGCTGCTGACCTATTAGCCAATGAGAAACATGGAAGTGTTAAACCCTTGAACCAATGAGAATTGGCCCATAAACAGCCAATCAGATGTCCCAGAAAGGACCAATCCGATATCGCTATTATCGGCCAATCAGAAGTGCAGGATTAGAACCCTGCTTTTTCTTAAGGTTGTTAAAACTTTATTAAACGCCTTTATTAGTTCATAACATATTCCACAAAACTGGAGCTTGGTTTCCAAAAAAGTTGGGGACCACTGTTTTCCAGTTCCCCCTAGGACTGACATCAGTGATGTATTAACCATTAAGCAGACTAAATACATGCTTAGGGCACCAGGCCCAAAGGGGGTACCACAAAGTTGAGAATATGGCTTCGTTTGTACAGTATGTACAAAGGAGTGGCGACACCAAGATTTCTCAGAGCTTAGGGCACCAGTGAGCCTTAAGCTACCACTGACTGACATGCAGAATGACCAACTGCTCAGAAATATCCCTGCCATCAATGTGGCCTGTGATCAGGCAAAAACTATATAAAGTGATGTTTTTATTAAAGTTTTTAATCTTTTAAAACTTAGATTAATAATTTTCCCTTTTCTAATTCCTGCATTTCTGAGATGAGAAGTGAAAAACTCTACTTATCAAACCCAATCGGTGCTCCTCTGTTATTTATTTCTCTGTTAACCAATCAAATGCTCCAGAAATCTGCAGGTGGGGGCGGGGGAATGGAATAATCTGGAATGGGTATATGAACGAATGAAAGAGCTGGCCAAAATCCTGAACAGGCTATAACTACATAGGGCAATTCTGCAATTGTCAACAATTATCTTTATATCTCAACTTCCAATACTATAAAATGAAACTAGCAGGCTCAGAACTATGACATGTATTATACGTATAATATACATAATGTATATTACAATGTACCTGGAGTTAACTGATGAAAGGAGTTCTAGCTTTAAAGTGAATTTAAAATGCAGATGTCAGGATTGGGCAGAGCTAAATGAGAGCTTCTTGGAGAGTGTAGTTCAACCAAGCTATGGCTCAAATCAGAGGTGGCATTCAAGCAGGTTCTGACCAGTTCTGGAGAACCGGCAGCAGAAATTTTGAGTAGTTCAGAGAACCAGCAAATATCCACTATCTCTGACTGGAGATTTTGCAGTATCCTTCCACTGCCACGCCCACCAAGCCAAGCCCACATAGTCAGTAGTTAAAAAAAATTGAACCCCATCACTGGCTCAAATGTTGACAAACCTAGGCCTCTGCCAGCAAAAGATAAGGAGACATATGAGAGAATGGCTTATAGGCACTCTAGTCTCATTATAGCTTCCTGCAGGGTAAATGTTCCTGTGAGGATGTGTGGTCATTCCAGCTGATCACCAAACTAATAAACCAGATGTGATGTAGACTGATTACATCTTCTGTTCACCCTATAAATAATATTATGCTAGAACTGTTGGGAGGAGGCTGGTGAAAAGTTTTCAAAACCCTCACTACCATGCAAGGCCTTTGACATGGATTCAGTGGGCACCATTCATGAAAGAGGTTGATCCAAAATGTATCCTTCAATATTTGTAATGACCAGAGTGAGGAAATTTAACACCCAGAATTGCAAAACTAGTTTGTTAAAAATAGCCAAATTGTCATTTCTCCCATGTCAATTTCCATTTACTAAACCATTGGCTTCAATGGGGAAGAATGTACATTGACCTAAGGTATAGCAGGAAGCCGAGGCTCCAATCAGCCTTGTTCCCTTAGGGGTCTCTCAAGATGGTGTACTAAACAGTCCAAAGGAATAAGCTCAATAATTGTGAAGAAAGGAGGACACTTGTCAATCCATGTTGATGAAACTTAACAGGCCAGCGAGAGAATGCATTTACAGGACTCTGATTCCAATAAGGAAAGTCAAGGATGCCAATGTAGTGAAAAACTCTGACTTTTGAACACCTTCAAAAAAACACTTATCCCACTATCAGTCATGTCTTGTGCAATGCTATTACTGCTCTCCTTCTTTTGTGTACTTTTCCTTTAAAACAGTAAAGGTTTCTGACCCAGGGTGCACTCCAGGAGACTAACCAAAACAAACTGGACAACATCCAGTCTGTGTAATTGATAAGAGTTCGATGCTTGGGTCCTGGAAATCATCATCATCACATTCACTATTAATGGATTTGGAGATGGGATGGGAGAAATCTGAAAACTTAGAAAAACTTTTTTTTATTCTAGCTCCCTGGTATAACAGCAGAAGAAATAGTCCTATAACAATTGAAATAATGGATCTGGGAACTTGGCTGAAATGCAGAAAAAAAAACCTTTATCTCCAGTAGGGTTATTATAGATTGATCTGGCATTTGTTGATGAATAGGATCTACTGCTTAGAAATGCATCTTTTCTCAGCTAAGCAAGAATAAAACTTTGCAACCTTGAACATTGAAATGGTTCAGTTCAAGAGGAAGCATCCTTTTGATTGTCATGAAAAGGGCCAGTCTTTAAAAGTTGACAGCATTTTAATTGGTCGATGCTCTTCTGCTCTCAGTAACACCGTAGCTTTTTGCTGCAGCATCAGGTTAGGAATAGATGGATCAAACCTTTGAATCATTCTACCTGGGACATCAGAAAATGCATGTTCAAGATTTACAACAGAGCTAATGAAAAGGGTGGTTGCTTTAGTATAGAAATGGAAGCAAACACTTTTCAATTTATGTCTTTTTTTACTGGTGGTGTCCAACATACATGTCAAGACCAAAATCCAGGATTCACACACACAAAAAAAAATTGGGGAAAAGGAAAGTATTGACATCATTATTACCAAATCTTAGAGAATTGTACTCTCAATACATTTGGAGAGGATTGAAAATCCTGGTTTATAATAATTGGAAGAAGCTCACCAAAGATTCAACTGGAGTCTTCCTCAATCCTACATGAACCAACACCTGAACTCTGGATCATCGACACACAGAGTATATGCTTTATCACTGAGCTACCACCCTTCTTGCTCTGAAAATAGTATTATTAGAAATGTTCTTCACTAATAACCCAGTCATTTCATTGCATGAACAAACAAGGTTACCTAATGCCTCCTTTTTGAAGGATACTGGGCCTCACAAAGCTGCTTCTGAAATCACGTCTACATTCAAAACAAGGCTGAATTACAGAATTCATTACTATGGGCATTGCCAAATTCATTTCATTTAAGGGCTACCAAAAGTTATTGGACTTAATGGCTGCTTACTAACTCAAAAAAAGCAGATCTTAAATGCCATCTATTGGGGAGTAACACAAGAGAAGTGAGCAATTTTCCTCCTGTTGATGCTTGCTAGGCTCTTGAATTGATCTGGCTGGCCATGTGGGACACAAAATGGTGAATCAAATGGTCTTCGAATGGTCTTCGGCTCTATCCTGGCAGGCTCTTCAGTGCCTATGGTTGAGTCATTTGCTCTGGTCTATAAAGCATCCTTCAACTCTATTTTATGGAATGTTAGAATGCAGCTGAAAAGCAGCCATCCTTCTAATGCCAAGTGAAGCTCTGATCCAAAGTGAGGATGGCAGAGAGCAAAGGCCGGGCTAGATATTTCCATCAGACAAGGCATTCAACTAATTGAATCTCTCTTGCCTGCTCACTGAGGCGCAAAGGTGTGGGAGGTTGAAAGGCCCCCATCAGTCAGTTGCAGCATTGGAAATCAATAGGTCTTTCTTCCCTCCTCCATCTCCATTCGTTATAAACTTGAAGCAGCCGAGGGCTGCAGGTTTGGGATGACATGCATTGAGTCTTTGGTTATTTGGATTCCCAGACACTCACACAAGCAGAAGGGACAAGAAAAGTAAAGTTCCCTCCTTCAAAATCAGATGACTTTGAGCAAAACTACCCAATACAAAAAAACAAAGCCCCCAGGAATGATAATGAATAAAACATTGTTCAGCGTAACCTATTTCAGTGGGTCCCAAGTGCAACATGGCAGAAGTGGGTCAGGTAAAATGAACCTGTTGCACCTGATCAACCAAGCTCATGTGTCTTTTGCAACAGAAGAAATGGTGGGGGGAGTTGACAGGTACAGCAGCTTGCTAAATCACAGCTTGGCATGAGTTTGAAACCTCAGCAGCCATCATCCTTTTAACTGAAAAGGTTTTCAAAGCTTCAAAACCTCCTATGTCCCACTAATCACTTGCAGAACATTTGCTAGGTGCCCCATCCTATAAATAAAGTAGTAACAAAGCAAAACAAAAATACAATTCTGCTATTTGTTATCTAGGTATGTTAGAGACCTAAGCACACCCTACTTTGTCTGGATTTAGTATCTCCTTCTCCTGGGCCTCGAGTTTCTTTCCAACTGTCCTTAAAAGTAATATTTGCCTGGTCAATCCAACTGATATTTCCCCATCTGCAATTTGACCTGGACACCATGTCTTTAGCACCCGTCTGAATGCAAAAGAAAACATGCACCATTTTTAAAGGTCTGGTTCAAATCCAAGTGACGTCAATCCTAAATCAGAGTTCCTTTCTGACCAGTTCCTCAATTTTGAGAGTAGGCAGTACAACTTAAGTTTTTTCCACTCCAAGAAATGTTACCTGGATTTGCCCAGGGAAGATGGATGAACATTGAGTCTGGTTTCTTTTAAAAATCAAATAAAAAATGGGATGGAAAAAACATAAGCATTTTCCTTTTCTAAAAAGATGAAATTAGGTGAGTTGTTCATTTCTACAGATGATTGGCATTGACCACAGCTTTCCTGAATTAGACTCCTAACACTGAAAAAGAATTCAAAATTCATCCAATTCTAAACACCAAACTCCAAACAAAGCAGGACAGCTATTACTTTAGCATTCCTGGTAGGTGGCCCTCCACCTTGGAGCAACAACACTTGTCATTCATTCCCTGTTGTATAAAAGTAGGGAGCAGCTGGGCTTCTTCTGGTACAGCTATCCTGCCTTTTCCTGGCTTAACAGCAGCCTCCCAGTTCTCAGCTGGTTGCATATACTTGGCTTCCATCTCTTCCACCCAATCAGTGCTCCATTCCCACATAGGAAGGGGCTGTGATCCAAGCTTCTGTTGTACTTCTTCTGAGCTCTTTGTGAGAGCCCGAGGATGCAGGAGGCCATCCAGAGGAGATGCAGGAGGCAAAAACTCTGCAGGAGAGAAGAGAACAGGCACATGTTCACCACCTATGCATCAGAAGAAGTGGAGCTTCCAAGAATCCCAACATTTTGGGAGAACTGTGATGTGAAGCCATGTCATTTGGATTAGGACCGAGAGAGCCAAATCCCCCCTCTGCACATGATTGAGAAGGTGCTGCTATCTCTCAGCTCAGGCAGCTTCCCTGGGTTATTGGAAGTGCAAAATTAGTATGTCCACCACCTTGAGCTACTGAAGGACATAAAAGCAACAAATAATTATAATTGCCCATTATAGCTCAGGCAAAGCTTCAACTGTCTGCATAAGTGCACCCAGGGGAAACACATGGTGTGTACAGAAATAGGCACTATTTTGTTGAGCCTTCAACAATCCAGTAACCTCAGGACTTCAAACCCCAGCATTCCCAGCCAGAGAAGCTTTAGAACACTCTAACTAATTTACAAGGTTGACTAGGATTCTTGGACTAATTCCTGGAATGGGGGAAGAGCTAAACATATGGAATATTTTGGGTGACCACAAATAGTTCCTCTGTTTCTAAGGAGCGTTTCATGCAGAACATACATTTATGCCTGCAAAAAGGCAGAGGAGACAAAACAACAACCACAACTGCAAAGTACTTTGAGTATCTATAATGGATTCCAAATGGATATATGTGTGCATTTCAAGGAAATGATCAACAGGGTAAAATTCAAGTCACAATTAATTTATAGCTAGCAAATTACAGATGCCCAAGGCTTTCAATTCATGCTTCCATTCCACTGATGGCTGCAGCTGAACACCAATTGGATGCCATCATGTATTATTATTATTTGTTCATTTTCCTTTGTTTGCACTGTGTGCAAACATGTGAACCAATCCATTGTTAATATATAGTTGGGAAGATAATGGTGCACTTTTCTGCAATTTGCAACACAGTTCTTGGCCCAGCAGAAAGAAAGCATGCACATTTGTGTTTTCAGGGAAAGGTGGTTTTAGGAAAGTTAACTTAATATTTGCCCAGTTATTTCTCAAGTTACAAAGATATGGAGGCAACAAGGCAAAAGAGACTAAAATGGAACCCCTGAAATTTTAATGGATTGAAGAATAGAATGATCTAAAGCCTTCTGGAAATGCATAAAGTAGTGCTAGATAAAGAAGAGACATTCAAAGGCTGAAACCCCTCATTTTCCCCTTGGAAATTTCAAGGTGCCCTGATTCTAAATAAATCCCTTGGTGTTTTGCACTGCAAGGACTGGAAGACAAAATATGGGAATCTGGTTGTGAGATAGAGAGGACTGTAAGGATCAAGCAGCTTAACTCTGGATGACAAAGAGGGATCTGGCTGAGAAACTGACAGAGCTTGGGAAAGCTTCAAAAGAATCAATTAGAGAAGGTGGAAATCTCGTCTTTGCCTTTGAGGGAAGGAACATTAGGAGCAGCCATCTGGCTATTTTGTTCCAGGACTGCATATTTGTGTCTGGAAGCCTTTTTTGCTCCCTTTTCTCCTTCTCCTTCTTCTGAATTTGCCCCCACAATTTTTTGCTTCCTTGCTTGCACCATCAATTTTGGCATGTTCAGCTCTCTCAAAATGTGTAGAGGGAGAGGGGAAAAATCCCAAAGCAAAACAGCAACAGAGAATTACTGCAGTGATAAATCAAGTTCTGCTTTTCTGGCTGCCTACATGATTATTGGGAACAGACAATGAATGGAAGTGCTCAAACCTGAACAGAATATCTTCTGGTACCATATAAATCAAATATTCTGCCCTTTCTAGAGCACACACACAAACCCAGTCTGTGGCTGAATTTCACTGCCCCACAGACCCTCCTTGAGGATGCCAAGGGAACATGTAGGATTTTTCAACTGCCAGGGAGGGAAAAGGCCCTGGTTTTACCTGCAGACATCTTGGCCACTAAATTAACTAACAATGAATGATTTTAAAACAACCGGTAAGGATGTCAATGTGATTGAACTGAGCCGAATTAAAGTGCATTGGAATGTTTTACTTCTCAGCAAGTTGCAAATCTTCAGCTTTTATAACACAAGAGAAATCATTTGCCTTGCTATATCTGTTCATCATCCAGCCTCAATTATTCATGCTGGGCAAGAAGACAGAAAACTTGTTTTCCACTGGGTTCCTTTATCCTAATATTGGTGTGCCTGACAGATAATGATTCTTCAAAGTTTTAGGCAGGAGATTTTTCTCAGATCCCTCTGGATGCAAATTAAGTGGCCTTCTATCAAGCTTTTCTTGGATTCTTCATTCTGCTCTTGTTTTTTAGTACTTTTAACTTCTTTGGCGGGGAAAATGAACGCCATGCAGAAAACTTCTGAAAATGTTTTCTACTGGTTCTCATCCATTAGATGAAAGTGAGCTTGCTTTTGACATTTCTTTCAAAGGAAAAGAGAATGTCGGTGAATTTCTTATGACTGGAATTTGCTATTCTCACATTTTGCAGTAAAATGGACTAGAAATGAAACATTCTGTTTTTCGATGGTCAATTTACCACCCTGGTTTCTTATACCTTTATTTAAAAAAAAAAGAAAAAACATTATTATTACTGGTCTTTTCATAGTTTTTTTTTTTGTTTTGCAGATTTTTTTTCTTTGTTTGTTTTAGATATAGGAAACTTCAGAGTTTTGGAGGATGGGTAATAGCAAACCACTCTGGAGAAGCATCCTTCCTCATCTCCAACAATAAAGAATATCACCAAGAGAAGTAGAAAAGTAATTCTTAAACCTATTGGAATTAAAATAGGAAACAGAAGTTTGTTTCTTAGGCACACAATTAGCACAGCATAAAATTAAAAGCTGAAAGCTATGATTAGAGTTTGAACTGGAACTGTGCTTGAAGGCATTCTGAAATCCCAGATGACCAAGGAGGCCTTCTCCATAGACTCACTGTTTTTGCAATGAAGGTATATTTCTCTTGCCCTATAATGGAGCACAGATAACATCCAAACATAGTTTGAGGTTCCATCCTACATGACGAAGGGCAGGACCAGATGCCATTACCTGTCAAAGGTCTGTCAATTTCCTTCTTTGCCAGCCCAAAGCAGAAACTGTCCACTGCCACTGCCAGGGCTTGAGCAAAGTTGGCATCCAACAGGAAGGATCCATCTGAAGAGCTGACCAGGCTGCAGCGAGTGCTGGTGCCATTGTCCTCTGAAACAGATCCCCAGCCATTCACCAGGGAGCCTCCTAGGGATGCCTCATCTTCACCCAGGCTGGATGATGGAGTTTGGCAGGAACTGCGGAAGAATTTGGTGGATGAACAGGGACCTTCCACCATGTTGGGATCATCTTCATCCAACACCTCATCTTCTTCCAACACATCATTTTCCAGCAGCTCAATGGCCAGAGGACCACAGATATAGCCATAGCTATGAGATGGAAAGAGGATGTGGGAAGTGGTTGAGTCACTATCATCTGGCTCCCTTGAAAGAGAGAGATGCAGGTGTTAGAACCTGATTAATAATGATAATAGTAGTAACAGCTGTAATAGCAATAGCTGTTAGACTTATACACTGCTTCATAATGTTTTACAGCCCTCTCTAACAAGTTTATTTATTTATTTATTGGTATTCGTCAAACATAAATGAGAACAAGAATAAAAGAATAAAAATACAATGACAGGGACGATAGGCACGTTAGTGCACTTATGCATGCCACCTCTACTGATCACTTAAGCATGAAGTAAGGTCCATGGAAGTCAATTTGTGACCGAAACTGTGAAAATTTGTAGCTGAGACAACTGAATCAGGTAGAGCATCCCAGACTTTGACAATTCTATTACAGAAGTCATATTTTTTTCCAATCAAGTTTAGAATGATTTACATTGAGTTTAAAGCAGTTGTTAGCGCATGTATTATTGCGATTAAAACAAAAAAAAAGTCATTTTGGGTAAAACATTATTACATATAATTTTGTGTGCAATACCTAGCTCTGATTGCAAGTGACACAGTCCTAAATTATCCAAAACAAGAGTTTTGAGCCTAGTAGCATAGGGAATTCTATTGCGTATAGTTTACAGAGTCGGCCTATTCTCCCCCAACAATCTGTCCTCATTTTACTGACCTCAGAAGAATGGAAGGCTGAGTCAACCTTGAGCTGGTCAGAATCAAACTCTTGGCAGTGAGCAGAGTTAACCTACAAATACTGCACTCTAACGACTGCTCCACCATGGCAGCTACAACAACTGCTGCAGCAAATGAACAAAGCAAAATCCCAAAATAACTGGAGTGCCTCTTAAACACCATAAATGACATTGACAAAATCATCATCAGTCAATTACAAAAGGCAGTTTTACTTAGAACAGCTTACATCCTGCCACAATACCTTTGAACACCAATACCAAACAGCAACATTTCCTTTCGTGGGTCCTTGGGGAGGACTCGATAGATGGATAAAAATGCCAAATCTAGTCTCAACATCTGGCTGACTGTATGACAAACCATAATAGCAACATCTATAACAGCTGCAGTAGCAAATGAACAAAATTAGGACAAACAGTTCAGCATCTGATGAGCAAAGGCACTAAAAGTGTTTTGGCATTGATTACAGTTTCTAAAAATGGCAAATGGCTGGTGATTGGGCCTGCAGCGAATGGTGAGAGGAGAATTGCTAATTTTCATCCTTGTGGCAACCTGAGCTCAAACTTCAATCATTCCATTTTTAATCTGGTCATAAATCAGCATATAAAACAAAAAAAGGAATTAATTAGGGTCAAAAGAAAAAATGCACTGTATTGTAATACCACTGCATCAAGATACATAACTTATAACATAACATAACATAACATAACATAACATAACATGACATGACATGACATGACATAACATAAATAAAAGCATCCTGTAAATGCATCAGAAAAACAAAAGTTTATTCAGTCAGAACTGAAGAAACTTCGTGGATGAGAAGCGAAACATTTTCAAGGGAAAAAACCAAGACAGTCTAGTTGACTTTTGGAAAAAGTACCTTTGAGACAACCATGACCTGGATGATTGATAATCTCCATAGTCATTTTCAAAGGAGGGTAGCCAAATTAGAGGACAGATTTCAGCCTGGAAATATTATAGTTGTGCGTGTGTCCATATATAGTGGTCATCACTGGTAAAAGAGGATTTCTCTATTGTTCCTCTTTCTTACAGCTTTTCCACCACCAGTTCTGATGTTGTCAATCAAAAGGATCACATACACACACACACACAAACACACACCAGTTTCAGATAGGGTAAGGGGTGCAGTAGTGAAGGGAAGCCGATGAAACCATCTCTTCCTTCCCATTTCATTGCTGGAGGTTTTCACTGGTGAAGAAGAAACACACATCACTCCATGTGATGAGTTGTTTGGATTCATTCTGTCATAACTCCAAGGATTAAACAGCAAAAAATAAAAGAAAATCCATTGTGCGCCTGTCTCCCATCAAAATGCCCAGTCATTTTCTCCCATGTAAATCCAGATGAACTGAATGGATGAGGTGTGTGTGTGTGTGTGTGTGTTGCTTATCTACAAAAATGGAATGAATCAGACAACAGCACATTACAGTGCTGACAAACAGCCTTAAAGGTTACTGGCTATCTCTACTCCTATTATTTATTCTATCCATACCAAGTCTTTCCACCAACATACATTGCTCAAAACTCATGCCATTGAAAAACTGTTTTCCTGCCTTAAGTATTTCATGGATAAAATCTTTTTTCCACCTTAAAAACTGTACCCTTTTTGTGATGGATCCTGGGAGCAAACTCTCCCAAGTAATGTTGTCCTTAAAAGTCTTATTGGAAAAATAATGATTTTTATTATATTGTCTGCTTAACTATCTTCATTTTGTTGTTGGTTTCTTTACTCATTATTGGTAGGAGAGGAAATGTAACCTAACTTCTACTAAATGTAACTTCTACTAAGCACGCATGGCCTCATAAGCCTATGTTAATTAACTGGAAAATATGTGGACTTCAACTCCCAGAATTTCCCAGCCAGCTGACTAGGGAATTCTGGGAGTTGAAATCCATGCATCTTCTAGTTGACATGTTTGGAAAACACTGTCTTAAGCAAATGCAAATAGTCCCGTGCTAGAGACTGGCCACAGAACTCAACAGAAATAACGTAGCTGTTTTCTGAAGAAAGGAGAAATGTAGGTGAAACTGCTGGCTCAGCTACAGAGACCCAGAAAGGAAAACCAATATTATAGAGGGCTGTTTTGGCTAGCAACTGTGTGAGTTCTCATGTCTGGATTCTTCATCAGCTCAGTTAAAATACAAGGTCACTGAAGTCATTAAATTAACAAGATGGATGCCACTTAAACAAGGACATGTTGTTCTTCATTTCTTTATTTAGAAAATGTATGGGACTGCCCTTCTTAAATAAATAACTGGTCATCAAGACAGAAGGGGAAAAAATGGTAAGATAAAACTCTATAGAACAAAACAAAAAATTCAATTAAAAGGATGAGCAACATACAACAACAAAGGCCTCGCATAACTAATGAACAAAATAAGAACATACATGTTGTATTCCGCTAACATTCTGAGCCTAATTTCTGGAATAATCCATGGCTGAATACTTCTCAATATTTCTCTCATTGGAAAAAACCCTGGTATTGGAAAAGATTGAAGGCAAAAGGGGAAAGGGAGGATGAGTTGATTAGAAGATTAGATAGTGCCATGATTAGATATTGTCATCCACACAATGAACTTGAACTTTGACAAACTCCAGGAGACAGTGGAGAACACACACATCCCACATGCTATGGTTCACAGGGTCATGAAGAGTTAGACACAACTTAGCAACTGAACAACAGCAATAGTATTTCCATACTTCAGTCTAATTCACCGCATAATCATCTTGCCGTTCTGGTGAGGAGACCTTGCCATTCATAGTACTCCACTTACAGAGCGAGGTAAGGAAGTTTTACAGAGTTCTATCTTTCTTTGACAGCTAAGTTCACTTTAAATGTAGCAGAGGAATCCATTAACAGGTAGGGGTCTTTGCTAAAGTGGAACCTCCTGAACATTTGTCCCCAAATTCTACCTAGAAAGAAAGAGCTGGCGGCCCTTTTCATTCTGACCTAGCAGGTCTTCTGCTTCTAGATGCCAGATCTAACAAAAATCCCCCAAAATCCAAGTTAAAAGTTGTAAACATTGTTGGGTGTTTCAGTTATCCAGGGAGGCATTTGCATGGCAACAAAATCCACTCCTCCCCCTGCCTTACCAATCTATATGTATGAATAACCGTCTGCTGTTTTTTTCACCACTCCATAACCACAGCTCAGATCTAAGGGATGGGAAACATTTTGCCACCAGCCCTGAATGCAATGGCCTCCAGATCAAACACTGCACTCAACCCACATCCTGCCCAAAAGTTTTCAGAAATAGCAGTCTAGCATTAAAAGAAGGTGTGGCAAATGCTCCAGAAAGCCCACCTCAGAGGTGAGAGGAACCACAAGGACTTCTAAGAAGTCCTGAAGCTATCCTCATGAACACAAAGGGGCAAACAAGATGGTGCAGACTTGTTTAATCTGCCTGTGTTGTATCTCAGTACTTGGCCTGTGGAATTCTTCAAGGCTTTAGGGTGAGAGACCAAGCCACCGTTTTTTGTAATATTTGGAATAAGAAGAATATGTTAATAAAATATTAACTTTCTTATCTACCAGTTGTATTTTTGGAGTTTCTAGATTGTAATGTGGGTAAGGTAATTTAATGTAAAATGAGCATGGTTCATCAAATACCCCCCTTTTTTGTGGATGCTTTTCTATTCCAAATGGATTGCATATATCCAGTGTAGAAAGAACACATAATACAAGAACTCTAACCAACTCTGGCTTCATAATTGTGTGGATTTCAGAACTCTGTTACTTCTAAATCCAGTTCTGCCTACTTACATGGATACTTTTAGATGGTGGTATCTGCTTCATCTTGTACCTTCATAAATAGGCAGACGAGTCCAAAAGATTATCTCTGAAGTTTCCATCATCCATGAGAAATTCATTAAAGCAGCCCATTTCTTACAACTGTGTAGAAGTCAGTTGTAAACTGTATGGCAGTGTTTCTTAACCATGGCAACTTGAAGAGGTGTGGATTTCAAGTCCCAGAATTCCCTAGCCAGCGTGCTTTGACTAGGGAATTCTGGGAGTTGAAGTTCAAACCTCTTAACACTGCCAAGATTGAAAAAACACTGTTCTATGGGTAGGAGATAGAGTGGGTGATCACAAAGACAATAACTAATAGTAAGTCTTCTAGTAAGTGTAGTTCTCTTAACTTGCAGGGGCAGTAGCAAAACACTGATATGTGTGTTTTCCAATAAAGCCAAGTTAGGCACCTGCATAGCTTTTGAATGCTTAGGCTACAACT
The DNA here is from genome assembly GCA_033807585.1 of Hydrophis major. NCBI lineage: Eukaryota > Metazoa > Chordata > Lepidosauria > Squamata > Elapidae > Hydrophis > Hydrophis major. Next base: position 28,072,715 of record CM066334.1, on the reverse strand, counting down.
TTAACAAGATTTTTTTTTTTCATCTCTCACAGAAATCACTTAGTTTCTCCCTGTAGAAGGCAGAGTTCTAAATTTGTCAAAACTAAAATAATCCTGCCACTTCAGTCACAAAAGAAGTATACAAGTACATTTTTCCATGCCTCAAGAGGAGATGTGGCTTGGAACTGGAAGGCAATGTCACTGGCACCCAGAACCAGCTGAAGATTGTTAAACATTGCCGAAAACATTCAGTTGGCTGCCTGGGCTTTAAAAAGAGCTGTAATTATCTCAGTGGAGTCACTGTGCTTCCCATAAAATCTGCTACTTCGTGTTCCAGCCCCAGTTACCAAAGTGTAAGGAGTCAGCCTTATGGGACAAGCTGTCCTCAAACCACCAAAGCAGCAGTTATGGGACATTTGTTTTAGCAGTTGACAGTCCATGATACTTTGGAGGTCTTTGTATCTTCATGGAGTCTTGCCTGTCTACAAGACAAAACCCCAAAAATGCTTTTTCAAAAGGCAATTGGACTTCCCTTGTTTTTGCTGGAAAACATTTCACTTCTCATCCAAGAAGCTTCTTCAGTTCTGACTGAATAGTGGAGAATGGAATATTCCTTGCAATCATCTGGTCATTAGCACTCTTTCTGAAAGTCCTTGAGGCCACTTGGAGTTTTATTTGTGCCCTCAGGTTCACCTAAATAGTGCAAATGGGTGTGGAATCTTCTTGAAACCGCTGAAAGAACAGTGTTGTAAACACTCCTATTTATTGCCATGACCTGGATGACTGAGAATCTCCATAGACATACAAAGCGAAGAGAATGAGGCATAGAATCAGACTGGGATGTGGCCAATATTCACAGATAATCCTGAAGCCACAAGGCCAGATGTGGCCACTTCTGCATTCCTTCGTTGTGAAAATTGAAATGGGAGCAAAAAAGTTTTTTGCTATATAGTTCCATTCTTTTTTTTTTTTATCATAACTAGTCCAAGGAAACCTCCTTGAAATGGACATGGGCAATGAATATTAAGAATTAGTGCACCAACTATAGATCTTGAGTCAATTCATACTCATTCCTAGGATGACTCTGGACTATTAATTTCTCTTTCAGTTTATTTATATTTTGCAAGATTATTGCATGAATGTTATGCTGAGCTGGATGATAGCATATCATTGATGTGGGTTGATCTCAGAAAAGTGGATCTGACCTGATGTACATAGACAAGAGATTAACAAGAAATCTCAGTGTTGTAGGCTAGAATGTGCCCATAAAACCACCAGTGACGGCTAGTTCTCACATGGTCAAAAGTAAACGACATGATAACCCAGTCTGGTAGTTATCTGGCTATTCACAAAACAAAGAATAGATGACATTTCTCTGTCCTAGAGTTGGTTTTAATCATGAGTAGGAGAAATGTTTATAATGTCTTCTTCATTTTTCTTTAATAAATCTCTTCCCATCCAGCTTGCTAGTTAGAGTTTGACTCAAATGCAACTTTGTGTTGGAATTTTAAAGAATAACCAACTTTTCAATTTTAACATTCTCATTGTTTCTTATGCATGATCTCCATTTTTTTTTCCTGACTATAAATACACATATTAGATGGATCTGCATGTAGGCACATAACTGGAAATTAAAAATAACCCAAAAATGTATAGCATGCAAAAAAAAAGAGAGAACATATTGGGCAAAACAATATATTAAAATAAATCTGCCATATGCCAAGCTCTTGAAGCAAAAATAGAATGATTCAAAGTTAGGATTAGATAAAGGCTACATGGAAGGAATACTAAATTTGAAATTTGTGTCAAACTCAACGCAATGAGGGATATATGATCCAAGGAGCAATCTGTTTAGGGTCTAGGACAATTCAGCATGGCCAACTCAGCATAGCCAACTCGATGTGGCCAACTTGCCATGGCCAGCTCAATAAAGGACAATTTGCCACAGGACACTAATATCAAAGAAATTGTGGAATAGAATTATTAAAGAAAGGATACAAAAGGAGGGACAAAATAAAATGTGAATAACAAAAATTAAAATATTTTAAAATTATTTTAAATATTTAAATAGAATTATTGAATTGGCCCACAACAAGTTGCCCTGCTGTGAGTTGGCCATGGTGAGTTGGCTGTACCAAGTTGTCCCATTCTGAACTATTTATGCCTGTCCTCATATAAATTCACATAAACTCACATAAACTCACATAAGATAGATAGATAGATAGATAGATAGATAGATAGATAGATAGATAGATAGATAGGTAGGTAGATAGATAGATAGATAGATAGATAGATAGATAGATAGATAGATAGATAGATAGATAGATAGACAGACCAAAAGAGGCTCATTCAATTTCATTGTACACATGCTGTGCATTGGCAATAAAGGTTTGAACTTGAACTCTCCTTACTGAACTTTGATGTTTGGCAGATGTTTACCTTTGACAATCAGTTTCTGTGCTGAGTTCTAAGTATTCTGCCACCTCTTCTGGGGTGAGAACTGTCTCCTGGTCATCGCTGAGAGATACAGGGTCTGAAGCTGCAGAAGGCTGGTTGTAAGGCAAGGTGGGGAAGGACTGGTTTTCATCCAGAGACTCTTTGACCGTCTTCAGAGAATCCTTGTCCCGCTGCTGGTTCATGAAGTCCTCTGGGGGATGAAGGTAGCATGTACAGGAGCACCTGAGAAACAGGCAATGACCACAGATAGTAAATGACAGACAAATAATTCCTATCTTTTTAAAAATGACAAAAGAACAACTCAAAATATGAGAAAAGAGGCCATTTCTCTATGCTTTTAGCTAATTTTGTTTTGGGGAGTGCACATACACATTTTGGTGCATGTGAGTGGGAATCATAGGATTTGTGGTTTTGATTGGAGTGTGCCAGAGAAAACTAATCTAGAATCTTAGAGTTCAGACTCCTTCAAGTCCTCTCACTTATGAGCATCTTAGTCTTTGTGGGAAACTAAAAGGGCACTGCTGACTTTGATTTAGTAATCACAATCCTCTGGTTTCAGTACCTTAAAAACCTTTGAAGATCAATTCCCTTTTCCAGCAATTGCTATAGGGTGGCTACAACTGGAATATCAGCTGTAGATTGTTAAGCACTTTCACAAAATGGCTACCAAGTGGGGAGTTGGTACACAAGATCCTGGTAGCACAGTAGTCAAACTGCAGTATTGCAGGCAAACTCTGCCCATAGCCTGGAATTTGATCCTGATGAGACTCAAGGTTAGTCAGAAGGATGCTTCTCAGGTCATTAAAATGAGGACCCAGATTGTTGGAGGCAATATGCAAATAATGCTTTGACATTGTAAACCACCCAGAGAGTGCTATAAAGCTCTAGGGAGCAGTTATATAAGCCTTAATGCTATTGCAAACATGGCCTATTAGGAAAGACTCATGTACCATTTACATCTGTTACCCCATAAACTCTTCTTACTGAACTTTGAACTTTGTACCAAAAGGTACACTGGTTAGGATACGCCTAATGCTAAAGATCTTCCTGCCTCAGTACATAACTTAATTGTCTCTTTTTTGTTAGACAAGTAGAGAGATTTGCAGATGAAGCCCAGGGTAGGCTTTCATTTCCACCAGTTTTGCTTTCTATACATCCAGCAAGGGGACCAAGAACATTCTTGGAAATGGGGGCAATGTTTGAAGCTAGCAGGTAAGGAACCTGGGAGGCCCAAGAGAGAAGCTACTGGCACCCAAGAGCTCCATTTGCCTCTCCTGATTCCATGCCATCAGTACTAGCAACTTAGAAATGTGAAAAAAAAATTCCCACCCTCTTTCTTCTCCTTAGGGGCAACACGAAGGCTCAGTGGTTAAGATGCTGGTTTTGTCAGCAGGAAAGTTGACTGCCCAGATTCGAGACCTGAGCACTGCAGGATGGGGGGAGCTCCCGTTACTTGCCTCAGCTTCTGCCAACCTAGCAGTTCAAAAGCATGCAAATGTGCATAGATAAATAGGTAACACTTTGGTGGGAAGGTAACAGAGCTCCATGATGTCATGCTGGCAACAGGACCGCAGAAATGTCTTTGGGCAGTGCTGGCTCAACAGCCTCGAAATGGAGATGAGCACTGCCCCCTAGAGTCAGCAATGGCTTGTAAAATCTGCAGGGATTCCTTTACCTTTTCTCCTCCCCAACAGATCAAGCTAGGTAGCAAGTCCCTGACAGTGAACCCAGCCTGTCATTCTCACCTCCTTGGCCCAATTACACGTTACTAGCAGATTTCCTGAACTGAAGATCTTTCTTTTACAGCTCTCCAGAAGCTGTGAGTGATTTCAGAACCGGAAGCATACCTATTTCCACATCAGGAGCTGCACCATCACTTGCGAAGCTGTCCCTCAGCCCTTCTCTCTACCTCTCCCTACCCCCAAAGAGCAGGCAAAGTTAGCAACAGCCATTGTCACTTGCGTGTCAGTACATTGTGCCTGTCACCTTACACAAACCTGAAACAAGCACCTTAAAAAATAGCATCCCTGTGTGAACTTCAGTTCAGTATCCCCCAAAAGCTTCCAGGTGTTGCTCCTGTTATTCTCAAAGAACTGAAAATAATACTTTCTCATGTATGTGTTTCATTTTACATTGTTAGGAATAGATCTCAGAACTAGAAGAGAATAAAGTAGAGTAGAGTAGAGTAGAGTAGAGTAGAGTAGAGTAGAGTAGAGTAGAGTAGAGTAGAGTAGAGTAGAGTAGAGTAGAGCAGAGCAGAGCAGAACAGAATAGAATAGTTGGAAGGGACCTTGGAGGTCTTCTAGTCCAACCCTCTGCTTAGGCAGGAAACCTTACACCACTTCAGACAAATGGTTGTCCAATCTCTTCTTAAAAACTTCCAGTGTTAGAGTATCCACAACTTCTGAAGGCAAGTTGTTCCACTGATTAATTGTTCTAACTGTCAGGAAATTTCTCCTTAGTTCTAGGTTGGTTCCAGGGGGTGGGATTCTTCTGGTTCAGACCGGTCCTATAGAACCGGTTGTTATGATTCTGCGCAGTTCAGAGAACTGGCAAATCATGCCCCTGGCTGGCCTCACCCCTCTCCACCTGCCCCTCCCTGCCCTCTTAGTCCTTATCACGCATGCCCAACATCGCTGACTGTGTTCTTCCCCGCCCAGTCACTCCTTAAGGTATTTCCCTCCCTCCTGATGATCAGCTGTTCCTATGATCAGCTATGCCGGGATTCTCCTTGCTTTCTTACTGCTTCGCCCAGGCGGCTTCCCTAAGGCTCAGGAAGGCAAAAAATGGAAGGGGGCGCAGCAACCCCCACCCCCCCTCCATTTTTTGCCTTCCCTGGGCCCAGGGAAGCTTCCTGGGAGCAAAAAATGCCCCCTCCTGTGCCTCAGGGGAGCCTCCTGGAGGGATGTTTTTGCTCCCAGAAGGCTTCTCAGGGGCCCTGAAGGCCCCAAAATGGAGCGCAGGAGTGTGCTGTGTATCCCACCCCCATGCTCAGTTTTTTTTTTCCTTCCTGAGCCTCAGGGGAGTTTTCTGGGAGCAAAAACACCCTCCAAGAAGGCTTCCCTAGGCACAGGAATCCCACCCCTGTCTGGTTCTCTCCTTGATTAGTTTCAAAGTCAGCATCTTGCTAGCTCCCATAATAATGGGCCGAGATAGTGAAGTTCCTTCAGGCAGCACAGACACTATCAGGCTGCTGTTATTATCTAGAAGTCATCCATTTGTTCTAACAAAACAAAACAAATATCCCACTTAGTTGAGCAAGCACGCTAGATAGCACAACACCCACTCAAATTTCAGCTACAGTTACCAACTCACATTCCAAGGGACAACACACAGATATCCACTCAACAAAACAATTCTTGGAGAAAATTAAAATGAGGCTGCTTCGTCCTTAAGACATCTCTCTCTGCTCAAGCCCATCTCTGGATATTTGTTGCTTGTCTTGAGTTTAGCAACATTATATGGATGCTTCTATTGGATTTTATGTAATGGCTTAACTCCTATTTTATATTCTTACTTGGTACATCAGAAAGGATTTATTCTAACCATAAGTGACTTAGAAAGATTTTTAAATCAATAAATAAAAAGCATTTCCTCTCTGCTAAAAAAACACTGCAGTGTCAGAAAACCAAAGGAGAAAGGGCAGGGTCACTAAGAGGAAGCAGTATGTTCCCTTCTAACATCTTCTAGACAGTTTTAGAGAGAGAAGCAATCAAAATGGGCTGCGATATTTATTTATTTGATTTATATTGCCGCCTATTTGCCCATGGTGATTCAAGGTGGCTTACACAGTGTAAAATCATATTTAAAACAAAAAATAAAAATAAAAACAATAAGAGCTAACAAAAAGAATCAAATAAATTAGTAAAGTACAATAGAACAAAATTTGGGAAAACAAAAAAATAAAATAAAACAAAAACAAAAACCAACTCCTATCCCCCACCCCGATGACAGCGGATCATACAAGCCATTTGATGAGCTCCATCCCTCTCTGGGTTCCCCAGGCCCGCTGGCAAAACCAGATCTTCAATGCCTTTCAGAATAATATTAAAGAGGGGGCCATTCTAATCTCTGGGGGAATGATGTTCTAGAGAGATGGAGCCACCACAGAGAAGGCCCTTCTTCTAGGTCCCACCAGGTGTATCTCCTGTTATGCCTGTTCATATACTGTTTCTGTATATTAGAAGTTTAGTTTTTAAGTTCTTATATCCAATGCTACCCAAATTCCTAAGATTATGTGTTACTGAGTAGGAAAAAAAATTAAAAAAGAAATCCCATCATTCAATCGATCTTATAACAGAGTTGGAAGGGACCTTGGAGATCTTCTAGCCCATCCCCCTTAATAATACTTGTATCTATTAGAGTAGACAGTCATAGCTTTAGTTTGGCAAGATTCTGCTATTAGAAGTAGACTAATAAAAGATTGGAGTTGATAGGGTTTCACTGTTGTCTTTGGGTTTGGGCCTGGTAACTTTATTCTAAAGTTACGTTAACAGAATTTTGCACGTCTGAAAGTACAAATCTTCAGTCTCCTTTACATACTGATAAACTAGGGAGAAGGGCCCCTTCTGAACCTCCCACTCCACCCACCATGCAGCGGTGGGTTTATATGTCTATGTGTTGCAATTAATAGCACAGAAGATGAAGCCTTCTATGAATTGAACTGGACTCTTGGTAATTACATGAATATGTCTAAGTGATGAAAATAAATTATGTAAAGAGGTTCAGGACTCTGTCCATTTCTCCATCTCTTTATCAGGACAATAACTCTCATGATTGGCTAGAGTGAGCCCAAATCTATTGCAGGGGGAGAAAAATTGAGTTCAAGAATGGGGAGGAGGAGGAGGAGGAGGAGGAGGAGGAGGAGAAGAAGAAGAAGAAGAAGAAGAAGAAGAAGAAGAAGAAGAAGAAGAAGAAGAAGAAGAAGAAGAAGAAGAAGAAGAAGAAGAAGAAGAAGAAGAAGAAGAAGAAGAAGAAGAAGAAGAAGCTGAGGAGGAGGAGGAGGAGGAGGAGGAGGAGGAGAAGAAGAAGAAGAAGAAGAAGAAGAAGAAGAAGAAGAAGAAGAAGAAGAAGAAGAAGAAGAAGAAGAAGAAGAAGAAAGAAAGAAAGAAAGAAAGAAAGAAAGAAAGAAAGAAAGAAAGAAAGAAAGAAAGAAAGAAAGAAAGAAAGAAATGGCCATCACATGTAAGACAGATATCATGCCTTGTAAACAGAGAAGCAAGATGTAGCATCATGTAGAATTACTCTGTTAACTATCTAATCCTAAGCAAATGTATAGACATTGAGATTCATCCATGAGCTCAGAGCTGAGTTCCATGCTCAAGCAGCCCTTTTGTCAAGCAAACATATTTTGCCTGCTGAAAAAAAAGGAACAAGTGTTTGATGTGAAATGAGATCTGCTCCTTTTCCTCTTATTTGAATGTTTCTGTAATCTTGGGATCATCTGAAGTGGGTGGAGATGCCAACCTTTTCTTCTCCATGACTGGAAAGAAAAGTTTGGGACATGCACAGGAGCCTAATGTCAAAGAAAGGAGAAACCCAGGGAAATGTACTTTAGTCACTCCTGTTACACAAACTCTACTCTGTTCTCCTTTGCAACCAAATGAATTTGCAGTAGAGCAGTCAATTATTGTGTAATTGCCCATAAATTTATAATGACACCAAAATTATTTCATGCAAGATCCAAGGACAACGTTTTTCTCTATGTAAATGTGGGATTCAAAGGGGCAGCAAAAAAAGGATGGAGTCAGCTGATATTTCATTAATGGATTGATTTACTTGCCTGGAATGATAATTGCCCATTTACTTAAATAGCTGGGCACTTGTACAGAGGCCTGCCCCATTCAATGAGAAATGCTCCCTTCTAGCCATGGAATCATCCCATGATTTGTAGCTTTTTAAGTGCAAAATAGGGAGACAGGATTGATGGAATTCATTTCCCAACAACATTTGTTCCTGCCACCCAGAGGATCCATCATAAGGGTGCCTCTGAATAATATGCAAAGTATGTAGATTTGCCTACTTGGTGCTAGAGGAAGGAGCAGGCAATTTATTCTACTATCTGGCACAACCAGAAGATGAGTCAGCATAAGGTGAATTCTGAGTTTTCTGCAAGGTGGCTCTCTATCAAAAGTTAGAGGAGAAACAGAAGAAATCCTGTTCTGCAGGGGGTTGCAAGCCTACCACCATCTTGTTAATTCTCATCTGAGCTTTCTTCAAGTATCATGAGCAAAACAATTGAAGAATTGGGTCATCAGTTGTTAGCCTAACTGACTGGAAGGGGAAGTGTTTTAAAAATAATGTCTTCTTAGTGCTCTTTAACAGAAGTCATCCCACAAGTGGAAGCGGCGCTAGGAGAATTATCTTCAGAAGAAGCTGACATAGTACGAACCCAGGTCGCAGGGATACTCCATAGAAGGACAAAAAGCGGGTCGAACTTAACTAAGGAGGAATGGAAGGCGTTGAAGGAATTGCGTACTGACGATTCCATTGTCATCATGAGAGCTGACAAAGGAAACTGTACAGTGGTAATGGATAAAAGTGACTACACCAACAAGATGAAACAGCACCTTTCTGAAGGCCCGTATGAAAAAGTCGAGAAAAAACCGGCGTCTACGGTGATGAACGGTTTAAAAAAGGACGCTTGTCAGGCGCTCTTCCGGTTGAAGTCAAAACTTGGAGAGAACGTTTGGTTCCGCATAAAACCTAAGAACAATAGATGCCCAAGAATCTATGGACTTCCAAAAATACACAAACAAAACGCCCCACTCAGACCCATCGTTGACTTCATCGGGTCACCGACATATGGGTTGGCGAAGTTCTTGTCAACGCTGCTGACCCCACTTGTAGGTAAAACGGAGCACCATGTCAAAAACTCAAAACATTTCGTCGATTTGTTGAGCGGGGTGGAGATGACAGAGGAGGACGGTATGGTCAGCTACGATGTGACGGCGTTATTCACAAATGTACCCATTAACAAAACCCTAGAAGTCATCTCATCTCGACTAGAAGAGGACCCCACGCTGCCCCAAAGAACGGCACTGGAAGTTATTGATATTGTCTCGTTGGTACGGTTGTGTGTTAATGCAACGTTCTTCACCTTTAGCGAGGAATTGTACAGACAAACAGATGGCTTACCAATGGGCTCACCAATCTCAGCAATTCTAGCCAATGTGTTCATGGAGCATTTTGAAAAAAAGGCGTTGCAGAGCTTTACCCGTCCCCCAAAAGTCTGGCTACGTTATGTTGATGACACCTTTGTAATTTTACGTAACCCGGACAGAGATTCCTTCCTGGACCACCTTAATTCATGCGAACAATCGGTAAAGTTTACCTGCGAAGGGGAGTCAGAGGAGCACACCCTTCCCTTCCTGGATTGTCTTGTGAAAAAGGCGGGCTCGGGGCGATTAACAACGACAGTTTTTAAAAAGCCGACTCACACAGACCGCTATTTAAATTACGAGTCTGGCCACAGTGTGAAAGTTAAACTGGGCATCGCAAACTCCCTGTTTACAAGAGCGTCACGTCTATGCACCGAAGAGGCTGACCGCAAGGCTGAAGAACGAGAAATCATCTCAACGCTGCAGAAAAACGGTTACCCTAGGCGGCTCCTAATTAAACAAGCCAAAAGAGTGCACCTGAAGGAGACGGCGCCCCGACTGAATACTCAAGCAGATGACTCTAGTCAGCGTCAACAAGACCGCCCCAAGACCATCGTCATCCCCTATGAACACAATACAAGTGAAGCCATACGACGCATTATGAACCGGGTTGGGATCCGTGTGGTGTTCTCAGCACCAAACAAACTTGGATCACAGTTAACACATCTTAAGGACAGACAACCCGCTACTATGACGGAAGACGTGGTCTACCAAATTTTCTGTTCAGAATGCCGAGTTTCGTACATCGGAGAGACATCGAGGGCGTTAGCTACCAGGTGTGATGAACACCGAAGACTAAGCCAAAAAACGGTCAATTCAGCGGCAGAGCATGAACAGTTACAGTCCTCTTCGGCTATTGCCGCGCATGCCTTGTCAACGGGTCATGCTGTAAACTTTAGTCAGCCTGCGGTGTTGCTGAGACACCAAAATAACTTTCGGGAACGACGAGTAAGCGAGCAATTACTAATTGCCGCAACGGACAATGTGTGTAATCGAGCTGACGCCGCTCACTTAAGCGCAATTTGGAAGCCCCTAATAGCCCAATTAAGGCTAACTAGGGGGCAGCGTCAACGGACCAAACCGCGTCTCAGCGACGAGGAGGAGTCAGCTACGTGACGACCGGTCACTGGCTTAATCTTAATAAGCCAATTGGATTAAAAGAACGGGAGCAGCGGTCATCCTTGGTTTTATGACGGTTTTTATGACGGTTTTAACGTTTTTAACATTTGCCTTATTGTACTTCGCGGGTGAACAAGGGGGTTAAACAATCGCCCCCGAAATATATTCCGTCTTGGACTATACTACTGTGTGTTTTTTCAATTTTGGAATTATTCCAACCCATGGATTCAAACTCCACAGTCACAAGTTTTTTCTCTCTTTAACAGAGTTATTAACAAAATAACAAGAGTTGGAGGACTTCTAGTCCAACTCCCGACTCAGAGCTTGGTTGTTTGCATGTAGGTATTTCATTACCAAACTAGGGAACATCATCAGTGCTAGTGAGTGTGGGGTTTGCCCCTTGTAAGTACAGTAGCTTGCACTGCCAATGTTGGTGGGGATATGGGTTTCTCTGTGATTAGCTCCTCCTCCTTACCAAGGAGAAAACCACGCCCTCAACAACACTGGCAGGGCAAGCCACTGTATATTCAAAGAACTAACCCCATACTCACTAGCACTGATGATGTTTCCTACTCAGGTAATGAAACATCTGCAAGCGAACCACCAGCTTCAGAAACCACCAAAGATTCCATAATTTAATCTTGATCTACATATATTCATTTCTATTGATATCTTAATTGAATTCAAGGTGTTTTTTAAATATTAATTTTGGTGCTTGGTTTAAAAATGCAATCAATAATATTTAGGATCTGAAATAATCCAGTATCTGTGAGGTTTATATCCTCTTAATCTTATGTACCAGGTAGAAGGAGGGTTTGCAGAAAGAGGCTCTGAGATTAAGATAAACAATCAAAATATTTGGATCCCATCTTACTCTTGCTTGGTGCTGGAATCTTGGAGAGCTTGAGCTTGAAAACCGGGTGGAATAGGAGGAGGTGGTGGCAGTGAAGGGACGTTTTGTGAACTGCACAGTGAGAACTTGGAGGAGCTGTAAGTTTTTAGCACCTTTTTCGCCCTCCCTAAGAAGGAACATAAAGAGAGAAAACAGGTCAATAAATGGCAACTTTTCGACCATCCTTGCTTCATCCATATTGGACAACTTGCTCAAACCAATAGCTCCCTTGCTGATATCCAAATCAAAATAAATCTTTCCACTTTAATCCCTTTAAATCTATTATATCTATGTATCATGCACCTTACCAAAAGGAGCAGTGCACAATGGCTTAAAACTGTTTTTAAAAGGAGTAACAATACAGAACCAATTACAATAATAACCAAAGATTGGGAAATACACAAACACGCACACAAAATCATTGGATAAGCACATGAATTGCTTTGCTTCCTTTCCATTTCCAGCAAATGAGAGATGAGTCAACTTGTAGAAAGCTGCAAATATGTTTCCCTTGAAAGTCTCATTAAGTAGCCATCCAAAGCCTCTCTGGGTAGATCCAATCCAGATTAGGATGCACCTTATGAATCCATCAAAGAAAGAAGAGGAGAGGTCCAAATAAACTCCAACTGAGTCTTGGACAAACTGATAGACACATAGTTTCCTGCAGCGATGGGGAAAAGATTAAAGCCCTAACACTTGACAGCATTTCTCACAAGCTGATTTCTACAATTAGGTGTCTTCTGTAGATGTTCTAGAGAAGATGCCCACACAGGCTCAAGAAATGGAGCCTGTAACATAGTACAGGCTATAACTTATATGTCACTGCTTGCTTGTTTGCAGATACAGTACCTTCCTTGATTTTTTTTTTTTTAAGCCAGAGGACTTTCACCTCAAACCAGACCTGTCACAAATCAGGCCTAGGCATTATGTGTTCAACTCTGGACTTCAGCAAAAAAAACTGGTGCCAAACCAGTTTTAAATTGAAGGACGCATAAGAAAAGTGCATCGTGCCTTGGGAATATTTTCTTTGCTTGTGACATTTAGGCTGAAGTCACACATGCATTTTTAAACTGCTTTAATTAGCACCCCTATACGTCAGTTAAGGTGTGTTGCCATCGTTTCCAAGTTCTGTTATCCCTGTTTTAGAAGGGACCAGGAGAAGATATTCCCTTGAATATTCTACACCAGATGGTGATCCCAGATGCTTCGTTACCTGCCCAGCCCACATGTAACACCCTGATGCAGTCCCTTGAGTATGTCTCAAATTGGTGTTAATTGCTGCTGTCTTCTCTGACTATTTTTCTATTGGCCACTTAAACAGACATTAGGTCATGGGAAAGCCCTGTCAGTTTTGTTGGACAAGAAAGAAGCAGATTGATGATAGAAGTCTGCACCAATGGCAACATCCGACTCTGTTTTCCATCCATATTTGGGGAGTTTGGAGCATACTTTCAAAAATTGGAAACCATCTAAGGGATTGCCTCTCTTCTTATGAACCTGACAGGCCATTTAGACATGCAGAGGTCCCTCCAATGGTGTCCTCCTGGTCACAGGCTAATTTGTATCATATGCAGAAGAAAATGCAGAAGAAGATCTTCTCCAGTGGCCTTCCCAAATTATGGATTCTATCCTCTTGTCCTGTTGAGGGTTCTTTCCCAAGAAAAAAATAGTCTCGTAGATCTTCTGAGGAAATACATTTATGAATACAAGCCTGAGACATTTCCTTAGCTTGCTTATCAGCAGAAGGCAATGAAATTTAAAATATGTTAAATGGCGTGTGTCAAGCCAGTCTTTCAGGAAAGCAACCAGTATTAAAACAGCGATTTGGTTCATTCTGCTGCTTCTGGGTGAGCTTTTGATTTGGCAGCAGATTACTCAAAGAAGCCATTTCCTCTCTTGCTGGCTGTCCTTGGAATTCATCAACAGACACCCTTTTAATCTGCTCATTGCATTGGTGGGTCAGTAAAAGAGTGGCTCACCCTTTTTGTAATGGCCCCTAAGGTGCATTTGGGGAGGATTCACCAGTTTTGTTTTAGCTTTTCAACAAAATTCTGAAGATTCTATCATTCTTGTTGATTTAGGAACCATTCATTTTATCACATAATTATCCTGAGGGACTCTTTGGATCTTACCCTTAAATGCATCTTAAACATAATTTGGATTTGTCATTGTCTTCTTCATGGATGGACGGACTGATGGATAGATGGACAAATAGATATATTTACTTTCCAATCTGTAGCTGAGAGAGAGAGTGACTAGCCCACTCAGTTGGCTTCCATGCCTAAGGTGGGATGAGATTTGGGTCTCTCCACTCCCACTCCAGTATCTTAACCATTAACCACACTGCCCGCAATATGAAGTAGTAAATTTCAAGTTTTATTGCTTGATTGTCTTGGAAATATAAACTTTCATCAGGGCACTGGAGTGTTCTAAGAGCACACATAATACAAACTAGCTTCACAACCATTTGTACAGCTTTTTGTGAGTCACATCATTAAATCTTTTCTCCCAGAAGGTCCAACTTGGCCAGATTGGCTATTCATTGCAGACACTACTTCATGAATACTGAGAAGGATCTCAGGATGGGCACAGGATACTCGGGAAAGGTGTGATGGAGACCTTGTATATAGATTACAAGGAAAATCCTCATCAGCAGTAATGCTGGTGCCTCATTAAGCATTTGAATGGGCTTCTGAGGGGCCTTTTGGTTGGAGAGTCAGCTTGTCGACTCAAGGCTCATCTGGCAGTTGAGAATCCCATAATAAAGCAATGGCAGCAAAGCACAGAAGTACACAAGGAATTGCATATATTTAGCACAGAGCAGACTATATAAACACACTGTTCAAATAGTATCTAATAGTTTTACCTTTAGTTTTAGAGCTCTTTAAAGCTGAACTATTGAGAATTGGGCCAGTATTTAAACAACAGAGTTCAACAAACATTAAAAAGGGAGACACCTTGATTCTTTGCAAGCATACAAGTTTTGCATTTTAGATCTATTCAATAATTCCATGGAATTTTTCTTTCCTGTTCTTTTTATTTTGCTGTAGGTAGAAAAGTAAAGCCTTCCTTCCTTCCTTCCTTCCTTCCTTCCTTCCTTCCTTCCTTCCTTCCTTCCTTCCTTCCTTCCTTCCTTCCTTCCTTCCTATCTGGAGAACTAATTCTCATGGATGGTCTACAAAACATTGGCACTTATTTATGAACTTCTTGAGGGATATAGGTAGATGTCATGTACATTTAACTACCTATCATTCTTACCTATCATATTGACTTTCTACACTTTCATTGAATGAGCATCGTTCTTGAAGACTTTTTTCCAATCAGCAGAAGGTGGCAATAGGTGTGGATGGATGGATGGATGGATGGATGGATGGATGGATGGATGGACGGATAGATGGGAGGGAGGGAGGAAGGAAGGCAGGAAGGCAGGAAGGCAGGAAGGCAGGAAGGCAGGAAGGAAGGAAGGAAGGAAGGAAGGAAGGAAGGAAGGAAGGAAGGAAGTCCTTAATCATCTTGCAACAATAAAATAGCACAAAAACTGATAATGAGGTAAAAGAATAGAAACTGTTATTCACATATGCTGTCAAAGACTCACATATTCACATATGCTGTCAAAGACTCAGAGGGAAAAAAAGTTGTTTGCGGAAGTCCAGAATTAACCATTAAGTAAAATAAACATAAGCTTAGGGCACTTGGAAGAAAGGCACAACAAAGGTTAGCTTTTTTGTCGTTAATTTTTTGTTTCACTGCAATGCTCAACTTCGATTTTCAGCATTTATTGAGAGATAATAAATCACAATAGAAAAAGCAGCTTCTCTACAAGCAAAATCGTAAGGTGATATGGTAATCAAGCATCCAGGGTACCAGAATAAATAAAAGCATTTGATGAGCCTGAGTTTAAAATGATTTCTCCCTCCTCCCCTTACCTCCAAAAGAAAAATTAAAGAGAAAAAAAAACCCCTCTACCATCCCTCTCTATTAAAATATTTCCAGCTGAATCTAAGATGACCCTCCTGTTGAAAAAAAAGAATTTCTTTGGGGGGGGGGAGCTGAGGTTTCGCTGGATATCCAGTGATACTCTGCTGCTCTCTACTGGAATAGAGAGAGAAAGAGATGGGATCAGCTTAAATAATGAAGCCAATAAGCAGAACGCTTACAAAAACAAGAAAAGAGATGGCATTATTTTAAAAGTCTACCAAACCAATCCCACCACCACATTTTTACCTGAACTGGCCAACAGCTTTGTATATTTTCAGAATTTTAAATCAGATGGCAAAGCACTAAAGCCAGGGATGACAGTAGGAAAAATAGAAGTGTGCCAAATATGACTTTTCTTACAATGTTTTATTTTTCCCTCTTAAATTTTGTTTGTCCCATGTACACATCTGTTAACGTTTTTTAAAGTTTCATTTTGAAATAGTTATTGTTTTATATCCTGCCTTTATTATTTTTTTAATGAACAATTTAAGATGTAGAATATATCTAACACTCCTCCTTCCTCCTATTTCCCCCACAGCAATAAGCCTATCAGGTGAGTTGGCTTGAGAGAGAGTGACTAGGCCAGGGCCACCAAGCCAGCCTTTTTGTCTAAGGCAAGACTAGAACTCACAGTCTCCTGATGATTGGGTCAGAGTCACCCAGCTCGCTTTCTTCCCAATGGCAGTCCAGAACTCCTGATAATTGGCCCATGATTGCCCAGTTGGCTTTCATGGCTAAGGTGAACTAGAACTCATATTCTTCCCGTTTTTACCCTGATGTCTTAATCACTAGACCAAGCTTTCATGCAGATATGCATTTTCTTACCTCATACTCATGCACACACATAAAATACACACCCCAAATCTCTAGAACAAAGCATTATTCAATGTTGTTAAAACTAACATCAGTTACTCGGTAACTTAGAAATAAAGTTAACTGCTATAATATAGCATATAATATAATATACTATAATATAACATGCTATAATATGCTATACTATACTATAATAAATATAATAATATAATATACTATGCTATAATATAATATGCTATGCTATGCTATACTATACTATACTATACTATACTATACTATACCATACTATAATAAATATTATAATATGCTATACTATGCTATAATATAATATGCTATACTATGCTATAATATAATATGCTATACTATGCTATACTATACTATACTATACTATACTATACTATACTATACTATACTATACTATACTATAATAAATATTATAATATAATATGTTATAATATAATATATTATATTATATTATAATATACCATAATATACCATAATATTATATTATAATGTACCATAATATACCATAATATTATATTATAATATACCATAATATACAAAATATACTATACTATACTATACTATGCTTTAATATAATATGCTATACTATGCTATGCTATGCTATGCTATACTATAACAAATATAATAATATAATATGCTATAATATACTATAATATGCTATAATATAATATGCTATACTATACTATATTATTTTCCATAATATACAAAATATACTATACTATACTATACTATACTATACTATACTATACTATACTATACTACACTACACTACACTACACTACACTACACTACACTACACTATCATATCATATCATATCATATCATATCATATCATATCATATCATATCATATCATATCATATCATATCATATCATAGATTGTGGTACATCATCTTGCAATATTAAAGGATTTTTAGAAGAAGAAGAAGAAGAAAAGGCCTTTTCTTTTAAGTTAGAAAACTGCACTGCCAGAATTAGGGAAAAATTTGGAAAGATAGTTGGGCTTCAGTTTTCATATTGGTTCCCTAACTAAAACTAGGTTAGTGGCTCTGTTGCACCAATCAGAAGTAGGGCTCATTGCACTGGCCTTCTCATTGAGTAGCTTCTCTCTGACAAAATGTAAAAAGTCGTCTTTCCCCCAGTAACCGGCTTGCATCTGGAATACAAATTTCCTTCTATTTTTCCAGTCGGTGTATGTGAAAATGAAACATTGAAGACAATATTAAGGGCATGTCAAACTTTCTCTTTGAGCAGATTGGTTTCTGAAATTCTAACTGCTTCTCTTCTCTCCTATTTGTCTCCACAGCTAGGCTTGTGATATTAAAAAGGATGCCATTCTTTTAGCAGATGGAAAGAGGGAATAAGTAATTGCATGTGAACACAAAGATGACAGAAACTCGGCATGGCCAGACAAGATTACATCTGTTGGGATCTAAATGGTTAAAGAGATCTCACCTGGAACTAAATGCCTAATTATGTCCCTAAGCAGCAGAGGACAATCGCATGAGCTAAAGACAGAGGTAGTATTCAGACAGTTCTGACCAGTTCTGGAGAACCGGTAGCAGAAATTTTGAGTAGTTCAGAGAACCGGTAAATCCCACCTCTGACTGGCCCTGCTCCCATCTATTCTCTGCCTCCCAAGTCCCAGCTGATTGGCTGGGTCTTCTTTTGTTGCCCTGCACAGGAGAACGGAGCTGGAAAGCAGGTTAGTGGGGTGGGGAGGGAATGGAGATTTTACAATATCCTTCCCCTGCCATGCCCACCAAGCCATGCCCACAGAACCAGTAGTAAAAATAAATAAATTTGAATCCCACCACTGGCTAAAGACTACGTTAAATGAATTGTTCTCCGTCCCCACCATCCAGTCTAACAAAATATCTACAATTGATTGGTTCTTTGCCCCAGACCGTGAGGCAAAAGTTTCTTCTCCTACCGTTGACTCTTCGATGCTTTCCAGAACTGACAACACTGCTTGGGCTACTATGGGTACTCCAATCTGCTGAGAATCCTGATGGGGACATGGGTGTGCTGTGCACCTGTTGCAGCTCTGAAAGAGAAAGAGATATATATGATCATACGTGCCTGTCAGATCAATCTGAATTCATGCTGTTACAATGATCAGCCATTGGCCAACCTAGGAAGATCCAGATACCAAAGTTATTACTTGTCCAGGAAGATACTCCAAGTTATAAATCTGAAGGATCAGATGAAACTGCTGCCCATGAAACTGAAGATTTGGGGTCCACACCTGGTAACAGTCAGCACTTTCCAGTGAAAGGAGCATGAGCTATTTCACTCAAATTGCATATGGTCCACAACGAAGTGAAAATAGCTGGGCAGCCTAAACAGCCCTTACAAACACATTCCTTCCAAATGTCAGATGGTATGCATTTCAAGATCCTACCAAAGTATTATGGAGATTTTGAGCATAAAAAATGGGAAATCATATCTATGCAAACACGTAAGTAAATGCATTTACTCTTATGGGTCCTACATGTGCACAAATCTTATTTCCTTGGATTGATAAAACCACAGCTGGTGGTAGAGATGACTATGAAGGCCAAGCTGTAACAGGCTCTCCAGATAGGGATGCTCTTTGAGCTGCCAAGTTAATTTCCAAGTAACTCAGCCCTTGCTGTGTCCTTAACAGAGTGGATGCGTGGCTCTGCATCGCTCCTGGCAATTAGCAGCTGCAGCAAGCAAATGAAGCTTTCTATTACATTCCATAAAAGCCATGGCATTAAAGCTGTACCTGAACTTTGGAGATAATTCAATTAAATCCCCTTGCAAAGAGGAAGTGGGGGGGAGGTGCTACAACCAAGGAGAACTCGTTTTTTTTCTCATCTCTTGGCTACCTGCAGGAATTCTCTTGACATTTAGATCAGTGCCCTTATTTCTTTTCACGGTCTTGTGGGTGAAGTCAACAATCAGTGAAGACATCCCTGACTTTTTGAGTTGGACAAGACTTCTCACAGACTCATAACTGTTTCAAGAAGTGAAAGGACAGGAAGCAGGTAATAAGGACTCCATTTCCACAATGGGGAGATGTATAATATATGGGCATTCCTGCCACGAAGATCCATATTGGCACCCAAAGCTTTTTCACTTCTTTGAAACTTGGTAGCACAGGTAATTAAGTTGCAGGTGATATTAGCTTATTTGGGGCAGTAAAAGAGAAGAGAAAGAGTGCAAAGAGCTCCCAAAGGGATTGAAAATGGCTGATTACTGCAATGCAATGCAAAGTCACACGCATTTGAGAGAGAAAAAACTCAATTTCAGATGCATACTAATGGAATCTAAGATGGCAACAGTGATTGGCCACCAAAGAGATCTTGAAGCTATGGTGTAGAAGTAAATGTAGATGACAATCCAATACATAGCCTTGGTGGTGGTAGGAAACAGGTCCATTTCACTCTAGGAATCCTTAAGAAGGAAACTGAGATGAGAACTAACATAGCAATGGTCTTCTATAACACTATGACAAGATTGCAGCTGGAATGACATTTCTGGTCATTACACCTCAAAAAGTAGAAACTGACAGGATACAGAAGACCATTAAAGTTTATTTGGGGCTATAGCAGGTCTTCTACGAGGAAATACTTGTGATGATCTGGGGCGTGGCACAAAGGCAACACAGTCAAATAAGCCAGAAGAGTCCCTTTAATACCTCTAACTTTATCCCCAATGTCCAGGTTACCTTCGGCTGGAGAAAAAACTCTCCCAAGCAGAGTCTTTAAGTGGAGGAAATTCAGTCCGAAAACAAAGTACATGCAAACTGTAAATAAAAATCCACACAAACCATGTTGCAGCAATTAACTTGACAGGGCAGGATACGGAATTGCAGATTTGAAAGGCCAACAAAACACATACAGTTGGGAAGACTTCAGAAACCCAGATAAGCCTCTATAATAACAGATAACTCACAATTTGCTTCCAACAACTTTGCTGTGCGTAGCTTCCCTTTTTAAACACTGTGTTCCCAGCTGTAGCTAATGAAGGGAATCAGGACCCTTTCCTCCCCCATAAGCCATGCAACTCACATTGCGCCCTTCTCCGTTCTTCCCTGTGTGCCCTAGGATGAAGAGGGGGTGGCCCTGAGCCTTGCTCTGAATTCCCTCTGCCTTGCTCTATCTCTTCCCTGCTCTGCCCAGCTGGACTTTGCCTTCCCCAGTTTCTTCCACAGCCAATGGAGCCACACTCCCACTCTCTGTCAGCTGCTCAGTCTCCCACTCCAAATAAGATTCTGACAGGGGCAGGACAATACTGTAGCATTAAGTCTCTAGGTTAAAAATGGCATTACCCATATCTAAAACCCTACGTGACATGAAAAGATGGAGAGAGAGAGAGAGATGTTTTAGAATTTTGGATCATCTCTTGAATCTCAACTTCCAAGATTTGGACTGCTTTTTTTTAAAGTTTATTCATTTGCGGAATTTGCATATTGCTTCCATCGTTATAGTTTTTAAAGGTAGTGATGGATATCAATTTCGGTTTCTTTCAAGGAAGCTTTTGACAAAGATTTATCAGTAGTCAGAAACTGCTTTTGACATGTGTCAGTTATTTGGGGAATGGGCTTTTTGCCTTACCCTTTTTGTCATATTTGGCCCAGAATCCTCTGATGGTACGATTTGGGGAGAGGGAGCCAACTGTCTTCCATGGCCCTTGTTGTGTTCTTCCTTGGCCACTAGCCCGATCAGTCCTCAGGTTCTGGCTGCCATGAGACATGAGCTCACCAGCTTGTGTTAGTTCCATACTTTGTAGGTTAGGATTGGAAAGGTATGGCAAAGAACTGTAGAAGGTCTTGAGATCTTTTGCTGGAAGGTTTGTGCAAAAAGCCCCATATGGGCTACTATTGCTGCTATCAGGCACCAAAGGAACAATCTGGATTCGTGACCCTTGACTCTGCCTATCAAAGGACACTGCTGTGGGGATGAGGACACAAAAGGCAAAAAGAGATGCATGTGATTTTCTGACTTTACAGTCAAATACCTACAGTAGTTAACAACTATTTGGCAGGATTGGTAAAGTCCAGTCCATGCTGTACAAGGCATATACAAAAAGAGAAGAAGGCCAAAGAAGACAGGGTAGACCCAGGAAAAGATGGAGAAACAACATCAAAGAAACACTATAGAAACTTCAATTAACAATGATTGAGGCTGCCAGAAGAGCAAGGACCAGAATTTTATATCTCCTTTGATACCAGCAGGAGGAAGAGGAGGAGGAGGAGGAGGAGGAGGAGGAGGAGGAGGAGGAGGAGGAGGAGAAGAAGAAGAAGAAGAAGAAGAAGAAGAAGAAGAAGAAGAAGAAGAAGAAGAAGAAGAAGAAGACATTAAAATATATTTGCTTCATGTAAATATTGTTTATTTTCTTGAAAACCATATCTCAATTTATTCATTTTTATAGGAAGGTGCTGGTGTAAAAGGAGTCACAGAATGTGCATGTCCCATCTCTTCCATCTCCTTTTTGGAGAAAGGATCTCCTACCTCCACTTTGAGGGATTATGCAAGAAAAGGAAGATACTTTTCCTACACCCTGGACAACATCCAGCCCATAGAGGGTAGCATGCTGAAAAAAAGCCCAGGGCTTTTGCAAGGTTAAGCTCCCCAGCCCTGTTCTAGATTCAGACATATTTTGCATGGAGTGTTGTATAAAAGAATTATCCAAGTAACATAAAAAGTAATTGCCTTGCACACAAAATCTAATACTGGTTCCATGCAGCTTTTCTTGTATGTGTATCCACATTCTTTGATTTTATCTGGGCCTCCATAAACTACCCCACAAGGTGCAATGTAATAAAGATAGAAATAAGACTTTCAACTTGGCCGTGAATGAAGAAGAAGAAAATGTATACTAGATTTGTGGAATTCTTGGCTGTCTTTGGATTCCATCCACAGAAGTTGGCTACTAAGGCTGCTGCTGGTACTGTAATTCTTGGAACCAGATGTGGATTTCCATGTATCTGAAAGCCAAGGAGAATCACCGGCGTCTCTGCAGTCAAGGGGAAAACATATATAACTTAATTTACATGGTTCAGGGTGATACCTTTGAGAGTTATTTCTTGCCCAACCAAAGGAAAATAAGCTAACATCGAATCTTCCTGCTACCAAAATAAGAGACAGATGAAAACCAGGCTTCCTATCCCAAAGAAACAACTGTCCATCAGGTTGAATAGCAGGGGAGAAGAAACATACACAAAAATTCAACAATAGTTTTACTGTAAGCAGGAAAGACATTGACAAACATTTATGTTTCCTTTCTTATTCTTCCACTTGTCAAACTTCTCTCTTGCAGGCTAGATAAAAACAATTAAACATTTAAGGGGCCTATATAAAGAAGAAGAATACCTAATAGAAGAAAAAGGGATAAATTGCCTAAAGAAAGCCAATCTCCTGAGAACATCGGAAGAAGAAAAAAGTTTATTGAATGGAAGAATAAATCTCAAAGAAGTGATATGGGCAAAAAATAAACAAAAATAATAATAAGGCGGCAGGCCCAGACAGACTTCCTGCCGAATTATATATTCAACAAGAATTATTAGGCAACAGATTGCCTAATTTAACCTTATTTAATGAGGTTTTGGACAAAGCAAAAATTCTGCAATCGTGGAAGGAAGCAATGAATACGATTATCCCAAAAGAAAAAAATGATCAAACAAACATAGGAAACTATAGGCCAATATATTAAATGTGGACTATAAAATCTTTGTAACCATAATAGCTGAAAGACTCAAAAAAATATTAAACAAATTTATTTATACAAATCAAAATGGCTTCCTCCCATACAGACATCTTAGGAACAATGTAAGGACAATTTTAGACATCATAGAGTATTACGAAGATCAGAGTGGAGAACAGATAGCACCAGGGGTGGGATTCAGGTTTTTTTGTAGAAAGGTGTCTATTTTTTCCTGCTTTTTATTTATTTCCTAACACCAGTTCCTTTTGCAGCCCACTCGGTTATTCTTACATCCTTCAGAAGGACTCACACTCCATGATCACTCCTTGCGTTCCCAAATCCAGCCGGTCACGGCTCATGTTTGAGCTAGCAGCTGGCTGGGGTGCAGCTGGCAATCACAGAGGAGGTGAGGTCCTGTTGTTTCCGCAGAGAAAACCCACAATCACACATCTGGTACACTCATGCTTCCACTCCCCTCACTAGTAAGATTATACAGCTGTTGAGCGGAAAAGCCCAAGGACTCCCTTTACCTTTACCTCCCTATACCTTCCCGGCTGGGTCCGTGGATGTTGTCCCTGGACAAAGAAGGTCCATGCTGGCTGGATTTGGATCCGCGGGCCCGGTCTGGTGGCAGGGTTGACTGGAAAACCTTTGTGGTCGCCAATTGTAGAAAGGTGTCAAAATGCCTTTCTTCCAAGGATTCGATTTTCCTGCTGGGAGAGCTCCGGCGCAAGGATACGGACAACTGCTTGAAAGCTGGGTCTTTTTATTTTTCAGGAAAGTAGTGGACAGCAAGAAGTCTGCATTCCTGGGCTAGCTAGCTTCTTATGGTAGGTCCCTGGTTTTTTATACCCTTTTCTCCCTTTGTGAGTTGATTTCATGTGAATGTTCATATTTGTGCTTAATGTGTCAAATCCTATTTGAGTTTGTCTTTATTCCTGCTGGAGGGCAAACTCTGCAGGGTGCGGAAGGCAAACTCCGCGGGGTGGTTAAATTGTATTATCAGTTTTTTTCCTGATCTCTTTTAGCTTTATAATGGTTTTTTTCATATTTGTCTTGTGGCAATCTCCTGTCTGTCTCTTTTGTAATTTATATTTTTTGCGTCTTTTGTCTGTTTGTTTTGCTTATTTGGTATGTCCTGTGTTTATAAGGGTTTCCTTTTCTTATTTGTCTAGTTTTCTTAATTACTTAGGCTTTTGTCTATAGGGATTCTTTAATACCTTTTATTTGATTCCTTTTCCTATGTAAGTTTGTTTTATGGCTAGCCTGATATTCCCCTTTGGCTTTTCCTGTTTGAGTGACACTACTGTCTTCATAAAGTTCCCTTTCCACATTTTAACAACCGGTTCTGTGGGCGTGACTTAGTTGGTGGGTGTGGCTTGGTGGTCATGTGACTAGGTGGGAATGGCCAACTCGACATCACTCATGTCAAGGGGCGCTTCTCCTTGCCTAGCCTCTCATGACAGTGGGGATGCTGCAATGGTCATAAGTGTGAAAAATGGTCATAAGTCACTTTTTTCAGTGCCATTGTAACTTTGAATGGTCACTAAATGAGCTGTTGTAAGTCAAGGATTACCTGTACAAAATTACAAAAAGCTTCTTTGCTTGCAAAAAGCTGCCCTAAATACCAATCACTAGATTAAAAATACCTGCAAGCCAGAGTTACAAATCAGGCAGGGTGCCAGAGCACCTTGAGGAATGAAAATAGTTAAAATGTAGTGATAACTATCAAGCAGCCACCTCTTGCTCATAAAGTGAAACCCTTTAGCCAAGAGGTCATTTAAGCTCCCTAGAAAAAGCACACCCAGAAAAAGCAATCCTTAGATCAATTTGCATAACTTAAAGCTGGTCTCACTCACCTTACAAGATATCCTAAGGAAATCATCCAGATTTAAAGAAAGGTCACATGCCCCCCAGAAAGGCAATAAAAAATCAGTGCCAACCTTGCATCCTGCCTCTTGGAAGTATACCCCAATAGGACAGTGCCAGATAGTATTAAAGCAGTGAAGAAGACCCTCTCCCCAGATAGAAAAAGAAACCAGGAGGCAGGAAAAAATTCAAACACAATACAAATAATTAAATCACAACAGTAACTCTTGTTTGTTGAAGCTGAATAGGGAAATTATCCCATCAATAAAAACAGGATTAAACTTTACCAAGCACAGAATTAATCTTCACCAAAAACCAGTTTTAGACCAAAACTAAGAAAGAGTATGTAAACTCATGTTTGAATATCAATCTTTCTAGCTAGTCAAGAAGCCTTGCTGAATGTCACTCATCTTGGTTCCCTGTCACTAAAAGCTTTGCTTCATTATTCAATTATTTCTTCAAAGTGCTGATTGTCCAGAGAAGTATTTCCTCCCAATAGCAGTGTAAAAAATCTTAAAACAACCCTTCCCTTTTAAGAAAGACTCAGAAGCTCCAGAGGCAGGAAGTCTAGGCTGTCTGCCAAGAATGTAATAAGGGTGGAAAAAAACAAAAGGGGATTGCTTCTAATTACCGGTTCTCCGAACTGCTTAGAAAGTTAACAAGGGATTCTATAGAACCAGATAGAACCAGTAGAATCCCACCCCTGGATAGCACTATTGTTTTTGGATGCTAAAAGGGCATTCAATAATGTAAAATGGAGTTTCATTCTGCAATAAATTAAGTATATGGATTTTGGTAAAAAAATTCTTAAATGTAGTATCAGCAGAATAGAACAAAAGGAAGCCAGAATATTGATAAACGATCATACAACAAATAAATTTGAGATACAAAAAGGAATGAGACAGGGATGTCCATTATCACCATTATTATTTATTTTGACACTCGAGGTACTAACAAAAATAATTAGGAAAGAATTGGAAATAAAGATATTAAAAATAAAAAAAGAAGAGTATAAATTATAAGCCTTCGCTGACGATTTGGTTTTTATTTTAGAAGATCCACAAAATTCAGGACTAAAACTTATAGAGCAATTAGAGGAATTTGGAGAAGTTGCAGGACTAAAAATTAATAAGGAAAAAACTAAAATACTTACAAAAATATTACAAATATACAAAAAGAAACCTTAACTAGGATAGTGGACATCCAGATGACAAACAAATTTAAATATCTGGGGATTGTGATCTTGGCAAAATGTATAACCCTTAAAGAGGATAATTATACTCCATTAATTTAAAAAAATGGAAGATTTTAGGAAATGGAATAATTTAAGACTCTCTTTTATGGGGAGAATTGCGTCCATAAAAATGAACACACTACCAAAATTATTGTTTCTATTTCAAAATGCTCCTGTAAAATTAGATAATTTTTTTTGATCATTTAGATAAGCTAGTATCGCAATTTATATGGCAGGAAAAAAAGCCCAGAATCAAACTAAGATTGTTGCAGGACGCTACTGAAAAAGGAGGACCTGATTGGGAATTATATCATAGAGCGGCTATTCTGACGGGATAAAAATTGGATAAGTGTCAAGAATAAAAGAATGTTAACATTAGAAGGATATAACCTACAGGCAGGGTGGTATGTCTTTTTGTGGCAAGACAAACAACAAATTCATGGTTATTTTCAAAGGCATAAAATTAGGCAGGCTCTACTAAATGTATGGAATAAAACTAAATGACAAATTTATGTTGAAATACCAACTTGGTTATCTACATTAGAAGCATTAATGTATCCACATCTACTATGTTGAGGGGAGGTCATTACATATGAGGATATATTAGATGAGAAGGGAGAGTTAAAAACGAGACAGGAGTTGAAAGATTTGGGATTTGAGATAGAATGGTGGGCTTATTTGCAATTACAATCGAGGTATAGCAAAGATATGAAAGAATGGGGAATCAGTAGATGGAAAACAGAATTAGATAAAATACTATTAGGAATAGACAAGAAATTTATTTTAAAAATGTATAAAGTATTATTGGAATGCAAATTGGAAGAGGAAAAGGTAAAAGAAACGATGTTGGCCTGGATGAAAGATTTTGGATATGGTATAAATTTGGATGATTGACAAATTTTATGGGATAGAAACAAAAAAATAACTTTGACGGCATCATGTAAAGAAAATTTACACAAAATGTTTTATCGATGGCACATCCCACCATCAAAATTGGCAAGAATGTATCCAAAATTATGCCCTAAATGTTGGAAATGCAATAAAGAAATTTCGCAAATGCAAAAAAGTCCAAACATATTGGTTGAAAATTAGAAATTGCTTAGAAGAGATGTGTAAAATTAAAATAGAAGTTAGACCTGAAATCTTTCTACTGGGAATCAATGTGGGAAAATATAATAAAGATAAAACATATTCAATAGTCCATGTCACCACTGCTGTGAGGCTATCCCTTGCCCAAAGATGGAAAGATAATGATATGCCAGATGAGATGGAAATAATTAAAAAAATTTGGATGTGCGCTGAAATGGATAGAGTAACTCAAGAAATAAAAATAAGACTGAATCTGATTATTACAAAACATGGGAGAAGTTTTACCACTGATTAAAAAAAAGAAATGAATAATTGTATTAATGATGACTAAAGTTTATGTATATATGTAAATTTGTATTTTTTGTTATATGTGTTTTTTGATGATGTAAGATAAGCAGGCATGTTGGGATGTGTGCATCACGTTCATTGTTTTTAAATGCTTTTATCTTTTGTTTCATCAATAAAAATTTAATAAAAAAAAATTAAACAAATGCACAACAATCCAAAAACTTTTAAAAAATAGTTTTATTACAGAAAAGCTAAGAAACCATTTTGACAGAATTCCACCAACTACTATCATAACAACTTCTTAGCTTTTCTTCACTAAAACTACCATTAAAACTTTTTACAAGTTTCTGTATTCTTGTTCATTCATTTTATTGTTTCTTATCTAGCTTGCCAGGGAGAAGTCTGACAAGAGGATGAGTCATGAAATTAAATACTGCGTCTTCATCAATAGTTTGGCCATAAACGTCTGCAATATATCTGTATTTATGCCCAGGAGACTGTGAAATTATAAAAGTGTCTGACATCTGTTTTAACTCTCAGGTTACATTGGTTTATGACAAAGATTTTCTATTTTTATTATTTGGGTGAATTGTCATAATTTTACACTGACTTCACTTTACAAAAACAGAAAAAAAAAATTAGAACATTGTCTTTTCCCCAAAACAGGGCCAGACATAACTCATTCCAGTCCTCCCTCTTAATAGCATCATATGTTCTTTGACATTTAACTCCAAGAATAAATATTCAGAAAGAAACAAGCATTCTGGATCCTTAACATTCCAGCGATCTCTCACCTATGTTTGATGATTGTGTCATCACTTGCATTCCGATACAGTCCTGAAAAGAAGGAAGTGTAGAGTAAGAGGCTGAGGCTCCTCTGTTCTTATTAACAGTCTATTTACAATGTTTGTGTCATGGCTGACAACAGCACTCTCTGCTATTCTGAATAAACCCTCTTTTTCAGGAATAAGCAACATTTTATCTGCAGGCCAACTATACATTTCCTCCAGTGGCACCACTTCTGCAGAGAGAGGTAATTATTCAAGGAATTTCAGAAAACAACAGGCATTGGTGGGACATTTAATCCTTTGTTTGTACTCCCTACTGCAGATAATCCTCCAACACTTTTAAGTGGCGTCAAGTGTCAAAAACATCATCAAAAAAGCACAATAAAGAATGTTCTTTCTGTGCCAACTCAGAAAGCTCAAACTGCCCAAGGAGCTGCTGATCCAATTCTACAGGCGAATTATTGAGTCTGTCATCTGCACCTCTATAACTGTCTGGTTTGGTTCTGCAACTCAACAAGACAGATAGACTTCAAAGAGTAATTAGGACTAGAGAAAAATACAATTACTACCAACCTGCCTTCCATGGAGGACCTGTATACTGTACAAGTCAAAAAGAAGGCTGTGAAAATATTTACAGACCCCTCACATCCAGGACATAAACTGTTTCAACTCCTAACCCTCAAAACGACGCTACAGAGCACTACACACCAGAACAACTAGACACAAGGACATAATTCCCTCAACACTGTCAAACTATTAACTAAGTCTGCATTACTATTACTATTAATCTTCCCATCCTTCCTTTCACCTATCTCCTCCCACTCATGACTGTATGACTGTAACTTTGTTGCTTGCATCCTAACGATTTTATTGTCTGTTTCCTAGTATGATTTGATTGCTTATTGTACCCTATGACTATTATTAAGTGTTGTACCTTATGATTCTTGATGAATATATCTTTTCTTTTATGTACATTGAGAGCATTTGCACCAAGACAAATTCCTTGTGTGTCCAATCATACTTGGCCAATAAAAAATTCTATTCTACTCTATTCTTTTTCCCTTCTATGGTTTCAAAGGCACCTATGGAATTGCTAAATCTTTGACTGACCTTTGTGAGCACCGATGGTGTTGTCTGAACACAGCCAAAGGCAGCCTCCCTTACCTTCTCCAAGGGCGTACCGTCTTCTGCCACCAAACTGCCTGGCTTGTTGCTGGCAGACATAAACTGCCAGCACCATCAACATGATCCAGAGTGCTGAACCTATGCTGGCAATGAAGACAGGCTGGCGCACTAGTTCTAGCATGTAGTTAGCTGACAGAAAGTCTGGGCTCTTTGCCATCTTCTCCACCATAGGCTCTGGAATGAAATAAGTTCAGGTGATGGAACAATATGACACTGAACACATATCCTAAAGAAAGTGTAGCTTCCAGGACCCTCAACATCCATGCAGAAGACTATGAACCTATATACATGCAAGAAGACTCTAGTTGAAAGCAGTTGACACAGAACACTGTTGACACTGAAGAACTAAGGGCAGTGTAGTGGATTAGAGGAGCTTAATATCAGTTTTGTAAAAAAAAATATATAAAAAATTTGTCACAAGGTCGGGAAAAAAAAGAAATTTTTCACCTAAAGTACAAGATTCAGCTTACAACCTCAACTTACAACCAAAATTGGGATCAGAATTTCTATTGCTAAACAAGGCAGTTTTTAAGTGAGTCATGCCCAATTTTACAACATTTTTTGCCAGGTTGTTAAGCAAATCACTACAGTTGTTAAATGAATCATTCTGTTATCAGATCAATCTGGCTTCCCTTTTGACTTTGCTTGTTGGAAGCTGCCTGGGAAGGTTGCAGTGGAAATCCTGGGAAATAGATCCTGGGCTGCTGCAACCATCACAAATAAATGCCAAGTGCCTGAAATATGACAATGTGACCAAGTGGACACTGCTGGCTGTGTAAGTGTGAGGACGGGTTGTAAGTCACTTTCTCATGGCTATAACTTTGAACAGTTGCTAAATGAATGTTTGTACATCAAGAACTACCTCTAGTTGGCACATTTCCTATTAGCATCACATTTGCCATTGCAATAAGATATTAAAACATAGCCTCTGCAACTAAAAGGATGCCCTCAAAGGGTGCCCACTATACGGACACTTACTTTAAAATAAGAAAAGTGCAAGGAGACAATTTCCAAAATACAGTTATTTATGTCTCAAGGAATGATTTTTAAAAAGCCATTTCTGACCTGCAGTACCACATACAGGATTGCTAGCTAATCCAACACCTGCTCCATTGATTGCAGCTACCTTCACACAGTATTTATGCCCACTTGGGAGTCCTATTGTTTCCAGGCTATGTGTGTCTCCATCTACTGTCCTGTTAAATCCTGGATGAGTTTCATTGCCAAGGAACCAGACCTGGGGGGAAAAAGGTAAGAGATAAAGATCACTTTCCTGGATTACATAAAGCAAGTTATTTTCTGCAAAACTGAAGAATGAAATCTCTGAGAGGTCAAAAGTTGTGGAAACAAAGTGTCCAGCAGCTCCATTCAGTCTGAAAAATAGTGAGGAAACAGTTGTAGTTCACTCGGTTTTGGAGTACCACCAGATCCTTCCTTCTTAGCAGAGAGAAGCCAAACTGCAATAAAAAGCAAATTTAACATTTGAAAGGGAATGTTATTATCAGAATGGGACAACTCACCACAGCCAGCTCACTGCGGGATAATTTAACTATTCAATTTAATTATTTAAAATAAATTTTTAAAAATTTAATTTTTGTCATTGACATTTCATTCTTGTCCTTCCTTTTGCATTCTTTCTTTAATGATTTTATTTTACCGTTTCTTTGATATCAGTGTAACTCTTGTCCCACAGTCAGTTGGCTGTGGCGAGTTGCCCCATAATGAGTTGGCCATGTCAAGTTGGCTGTGGTGAGCTGGCTATGGTGAATTGTCATAGATCCATACAGTCTGCTTTACATGTATAACTACACAGAACAAAGCAAAAAAAAAAAAAGAAACAACACAATACAATTAATCTTGCTTTCCTTCCTATAAAGATATTCACAGTCAAGATTCCAAACCATCCACTCCTTAACATCTTTTGCATCATCCATCTATGAGGTTGCTTCCATACTGTGATGACCCAGGGTGTGGCACAAAAGCAACAAAGTCACAAAAGTAGGTAAAGTCCCTTTAATACCTCCAACTTGGCCCCCAATGTCCAGCTGGAGAAAAAACTCTCCCAAGAGCAGTTTTTAAAGGGAAGAAATTTAGCCTGAACCAAAAGTACATATAAATTATAAATTAAAAAAACAACACAAACCATGCTGCAGACTTCCAAAAGATAATGAAACACACACAGTTAGGAGGACACCAGAACCCAGATAAGCCTTGACAAACAGAGATAATGCAGGCTTTGCTTCCAGCAACTTTGCTGTGCATAGTTTGCCTTTTAAAACAGTTTTCCCAGCTGCAGCTAATGAAGGGGATCAGGGCCCTTTCCTCCCCCATAAATCACGTAACACATGTTGCTCCCTTCTCTATTCCTCCCTGTGTGCCTTAGGATGAAGAAGGAGTGGCTCTGAATGCCAGACGAACTGTGCCCTTCCCCAGTTTCTTCCAAAGGAACTGGAGCCACACTCCTACTCCCTGTCAGCTGCTCAACCTCCCCCTCAGAATCAGATTCCAACAGGGACATAACACATACTTCTAACATTTCCTCAGTATTTAATATCTAAACACCATACCTGATAAGCCTTAATGATGCCATTGTGGGTATCTGGTGGAGGGGGATCCCAATGAAGGATCACAGTGCTATTCCCACCTCTGGATACAGTGATACTGATGATTTGTGGAGCAGCACTTGGCACTGAGGAAAAGAGACAGCACTAGTTGGAAAGTCTATGGATATTCTCAATCACCCAGGTCATGTTTGTCCTGAAGGTGCTTTTCCAAAAGGCAGCTGGAAATTTCCTTGAATATTTATTTATTTATTTTATTTGGTTTGTCAATTGCTTACAAGATAATTGGTATAAGTAAAAACATAGTTATGAATACATGGATACATTTAAGAAAAATAAAAGAAACAATAGGACAGGGACGGTAGACAGGTCTCTTAGGAAAGGGGTGAGGTCAATAGTAGAAAGTCTAAGGTTAAAGTTTTTGGGGTTTGGGGAAGAAACTACAGAGTCAGGTAGAGTATTCCAGACATTGACCACTCTGTTGCTGAAGTCATATTTCCTGCAATCAATTTTGATGTGATTAACCTTGTGTTTGTATCTATTGATTGCTCTTGTATTGTTATGGTTGAAGTTGAAGTATTCATTGACAGGTAGGACATTGCAATGTATGATTTTATATGCTATACTTAGATAGGACGGAAGGCAGCGTAGTTCTAGGTTTTCTAGGTCTATAATTTCAAGTCTAGTGGCATAAGGTATTCTGCAACTAGTAGAGGAGTGGAGAACTCTACTTGTGAAATATTTCTGGACTTTCTCAACTGTGTTAATATCAGATACATAATATAGATTCCAGACTGATGAGCTATATTCAAGTATTGGTCTAGCAAATGTTTTGTATGTTCTAGTTACTAGTGTGATATTACCAGAGAAAAAGCTACATAAGATTAGGTTAACAACTCTTAATGCCTTTTTGGCTATGTAGTTACAGTGGGCTCTAGCACTTAGATCATTAGAGATGAGTACTCCAAGATCCTTGACAAAGTTTGGATCATCAACAAGGTCTGGACTATTCAGCCTGTATTTTATTTTCTGATTTTTTTTGTCAATATGAAAGACAGAACATTTATTTGTTTAGATTTGAAGTTGGCATTTGTTTGACCATTCTGATACATAGTCAAGATCTTTTTGAAGGGTAGCAGTATATTCTGTGGTATTGAACAGCTTTACATCATCAGGAAGAGAACGCAGTTGTTCTTGATATGATCACAGAGGTCATTTATGTAGAGTATGAAGAGAGTTGGTCCTAGAACACTGCCTTGGGAGACACCACTGTTGACAGGTACAGAATTTGATAGGACGCTCCCAATTTTGATCATTTGTTATTTGTTTGACAGGAATGTTTCTATCCAGTTATGCAGGTGTCCAAAGATACCATAAGATTTTAGTTTTAGGAGTAGTTTGTCGTGTACCACTGAATCAAAGGCTTTATAGAAATCTATGCAGATTGTGTCTATTGCTTTGCCCTGATTGAGTTGTATAGTCCATATGTTTTTGCAGTGTAAGAGTTGCAGATTGCAGGATAGTTTTTTTTCTGAAACCAAATTGTTTATTAGAGAGTAGGTTGTTTGTCTCTAAGTGGAGCATAATAGATTGGTTAATCATTTATTCCATGACTTTACAGGTGACAGAGCATAAAGAGATTGGTCTGTAATTTTCAACTAGGCTGACGTCTCCCTTTTTGAAGATGATCAATTTTTGAAGAAGTTCAATTATTATAGACAAAGCATTATCTATAAATATTTGGTCCTGAGGTATTGAAATAGTGGAGGTGGTACAGTATTGGAGGTTTGTTGTGTAAAGTTCCTTTATTTTTCCTTAAAGCCACATTTTTTAGTTTCAGTTTAGTTTTATTTTGTTTTTGTTTTAAAGAAGAAGAGCTGTTTGATAGATTTGAATGGAGAAGATTTGAATGAGCTCACCAATCATCTACTTTGGAGTTTGGAAAGGATGAGATTTGAGTGGAGGGTTAGTAGAGGTTGTCCAATCAGCTGAATGGGAATTTAAATTCAGGCTGACTAATCAGCTAGGTGACTTAAATGGAGTTGGGTGATTTATATGGAAACTATCAATTCTCCGTGAGTCTCCTTTGTTCTCCCCAATATATTTCGCTTCTCATCTAAGAAGCTTCTTGAATGAGAAGTGAAACATTTTCAAGGAAATACAGAAACAAGAAAGTCCCATTGCCTTTTGGAAAAGCACATTTGGAATACTAGTTGAAAATATTGAGTAGAAGCAAGACCACCCACACCTTAAGCTCTTTGGGAACCCAGGACTCCTCCATCCATTACTTCATGTCTATTGTGACACTCCTTGTCTCTTCAACTACCCAATGTGTCTCCA
Source organism: Hydrophis major (assembly GCA_033807585.1). Lineage (NCBI taxonomy): Eukaryota > Metazoa > Chordata > Lepidosauria > Squamata > Elapidae > Hydrophis > Hydrophis major. The sequence goes on along the minus strand of CM066334.1, from coordinate 28,038,265 downwards.
ACAGATCCAGAAGGAAAGGTGAAGAAATTTCAGATCATTTTTGCCCATAAGAATAATAAACTCCTACCCACCCACCCAAAATTGCTCTTCTACATCCCACTCAAGGCCACCTGAAGAAAAACATAACAAAATAAAAGCAGGAGGAAAAATGAGAAGAAAAAGAAAGCAGGTGATCCCACAGCTTTGAAGTATGGGCTCTGATTTCTTTCCAAAATTTAGTACAGTTTTTAAATTAAAAAGGTTTCTCTGTAAGCTATTAAATTAAACAATATTGGTCAAAATATAGTGATAGGTTTTTGTACCTTCCTCTGGGATGTACAGATGTCTCACGTTGCTGTCTATGCCATGGATCTTCCCCAAATATGGTCGCACCTTGAATTCATACTTGTAACCTCTTTCAAGTCCAGGAATAATGGTCTGCTGGTCTCTTGCGACGTCCCATTCAGCCCAGTGTGCTTTTGTGGGAAGCACAGAATGATAGAATACCTTGTAAGCCTCTATGGGCTGGGAAGTTGGGTTGACCTTCAAGCAATACAGTAATTGGAAATGTGCTTTAGTGTATTCCTTCTGGATAAAAAGAACATTCGTTTAATGTTGTAAGCCACTTAGAGTCACCATGTAAATGGGAGCGAGGGGGAAGGAGGGAGAGAAGAAGAAAAGAGGGGAAGAAATGGATGGAGAAGGGAAGGGAAGGGAAAGGAACTTGTAAAGGCAAAGCAAGAAATGAAAGCTAACCCAGAATATTCACCCTAATTTTCAATTATGAAACATTTGAAAAGTTAGCCCAAATTTCTGAATTTCAGATTTGATTAGGGACCAATACTGTTGACTCAGAACCTGGCTGGAAAAAATGCAATAAGTGAAATAAAATGATTCAAAACCCTTTGAAGTAAAAAGTGGTGATGAAGAACACTTTAAAAAAGAAAGTAAAATGGAAAATATAAAGTGAATTATTGCATGAGGATTTGCACAATTAGGATTACAATTATTGTTGCAGTTTTGAATCTAACCAGTCTCTGAGGTGGATGAATAATATATTTGTTTGGGGAGACTCCTATCCTGCCAAGCTGAATTTCATTCTTTTTGAAACTTGATTCCTGTGAATCCAAGAGCATCTCTCAGTTTCTGTCCTTCCCCTTCTCTTTTGCATCCTCATTTTTAGATCTTGCTTTAAAATTGTTTATTATATTTACAGGGCTGCCAACCTTGAGTGATAGTTCGGAGTGAGACACTGTGAGGGAGCGAAGCGACCGAGGGGGGGATGGTGTGAAAGGGGGGTGTCCCCCCTTCCACGGTAGGGAGCTTTGACAATTTTACATTTTAAATGGTGCAATCTGATGCATACTTTAATCATGATTTGGACATATACATACATACATACATACATGCAAGCAGCACCAATGTACTTGAACCGGATTTGTAAGATATTAATAATGCAGTTATTAATAATGCAGTTAATAATGCAGACCATGAATAATTGAAGTTCCTGACTTGTAACTGCAGTATTCTACCTCAACTGACTTTATTAACTTAGTGATGTACTATAGACCACTATAGGATGAATTCAATGTGCAACAAAAAGACAAAAAACCCGAAACAACTACAGAGATAATGCAAATACATCAATGGGTATTCTTCTTTCTGTATCAAATACCATACTACATGCCAATATCAAATGCTATAGTCTCAGTCTTTAATTATATACTAACTTGTTGACTGAAATAGGGGTTCATAATTTCAGACATGTATAAACTAAACATTTAATCGAATAATGAGTGCTTCATATAAATATACATATTGTTAACTGTAAAACTCATCTACTGTATTCTGAAGCTTGGCCCTAGCTTTCATCATAGAAGCTACAGAACCAAAACAAAGCCCTGGTAGAGACTAAAAAATACAGCAAGTGCAGCTCTTGATTCACAAGGAAACTCTGGAATAGTAGTTGAATGCCACAGGTTAAATACTACACTTCATCACAGATGAACTGTCAACTCTAATAATTTAGCGGGTTTCTGGTGTGGCGGCCTGCTGTGCGGCCGTACAATATTTATTGGGTAAGTTTAGATTCTGAACTTAATGGTCTTACTGCTCTTTGGATGGTAAATTGTGTTAAGATTAGAATATGTTCTAGTTGAGTCAGGGCTATCCCAATTTGGGGCTGAGAAGCCTACTGGCATCAAAAAAAGTCCTTATTGAGTCCTTATCTAAGGGTTTGAAAATATGATAATAATGTAGTACAGTCCTGTCGATCTGGTGCATGGAGACCTAGGATTTAAACTCAAAGGAGAAAGAGGAAAAAGTGATTCCTTCTTCTGAAACAAAGCCATTACGGAGTGGCTTCCATTTAACCACCAAAGATGTTTCTTTATTTTCTCTGGCTGGATTTCTGACCCAGGGGAGAAAGACCATTTAAAAAAGCAAAAAGGACAGAAAGAACACCAAGAAAGAATGGGACAACCCCCCCCCCCCCAAAAAAAAGAGATCCAACACAACTCTGAATAAAATTATTATTATTTTAAATTTTATTATTATTATAATTATTATTACCACCCCTTTACACGCCTTATGCTCTCTTTTAGCTGATCCAAAAGAGTCTTCCCAAACCAGCAAGGCGAGAAGCGCGCCAGACTGATCTATAAAGGGGCTGGGCAGCTTTTTTGCAAAATAGAAAGGTTGGAGGACTGACAGGATTACATCTCGGGCAGCGGACAATTCAGCTTTGCTTACCAGGGTTATTACTGGCCGAGGCTGTTGCCTGCAAAAGAGGCTTTGCCAGCCCCCTCGTGTCCTTCTTTGAAAAGGGCAGCTGGCTTGTCCCGGAGGACATTGCAGAGAGGGAGAGGGCGGGGCAAAGTGGCTGCGAGCGCCCCGGGCGGGAAGAAGCCTCTTGCTCTTCGCTTTCCTGAAGCGATTTGCTAATGATCAGCATCATGCACAGTTACGGGACGCCGGCAGAAGGATTAAGGCGGGAAAAGAGGCGCGGTGGGGTGGCTGGGCAGGGCGGGGTGGCTGGGCAGGGCGGGGCGGCGCTGGGAGCTCATCCTTCTCCTATGCTAAGGGGAATATTCGGAATATAATCAGAGAATGTAGGGATATTTTTGTACATTCCATGATTTTGGGGGTTTAGCGTGAGATTTTGTTTATCAGAGTGAGACAGTCAAAATTGGTTGAATTGCGTGAGTTGGCAGCCATGTATTTACCTGCTTTGGGCTACATCACTCTTCTTAGAAACTATTACTCTGCTTTTCATTTCTAACCCTCTGACCATGCCTGGTTCCTGCCATTACTTTGTTGTTTATAAATGAACCCACCAACCTAAATATAGTTGGAGTCCATTTTATTTATAGAAACAGGAATGTTAATTAAAACCATTTTAAATCATGACTCCTTGTCATCAAGAATATCTAGATTTTCATCTATGATCACTTCTCAAGTCACCCTTTGACATTTCTAACTCACCTTCCAATGCAGGTGGGCAGCTGGAGCAGAAGGGACAATAGTCACATTTACTAGGCAAACTCTGATATCCATCAGTTCCTTCGTAACATCTTTTGGCCTGTTCCATTCCTTCTGCCTGGTATCTAGTGGATCTAAAGGCCAGAAAAGAAACCCAAAATATATATGTGAACCTCAACTTTAAAGTACATGAAGGACATCCAAAGGTGATTTTTCAAAAGACAACTGGACTTCCTTTGTTTTTTCCTTGAAGAAAAAAAAAACAATTCTGAAAATCATTGAGAGACTGCTAACAACCAGGTGACAAGGAATATAAATCCTTCCATTCTCCACCATTCAGTCAAAACTGAAGAAGTTTGGATGAGAAACAAAACGTCTTCAAGATAAAACAAAGAAAGTCCAGTTGCCTTTTGAAAAACCACCTTTGGGACAACCATAACCTGGAGGACTGAGAATCTCCATAGATACCTAATAGACAATGATACCAACGGTTTCTTTGTATTTGGATGTGACCTGGCCTTAATTTAGTGGATAGCCCTCAGCCTAGGACAACACGAAGCCTTTAATCTAATTTCATATGGTCCATTTCCTATTTTTAACAACCTAACCTCCACCCCCACCCCGACTCTTGGAAAAGCTCTTTGTCTTCTTCTTCCCCTGTGCTCATTACGCAGCTTTTAACAGATCACCCTTAAATAATCTGTATATCCCTGCTCTAGAAGAATTAATTGGGGAGTTAAGTCATTATTTAGTGGCTCATCTGGGAAAAAACAATGCTAGTTTTTTTTATTGTCACTGAAAAATAAACTTGTTGTGGGGTATTCTAAAAACAAAATAGTGCATTTCAGTAAGTGCTTGTGAAGGAAAACTCTGGCATTTAGTCAACAAAGGTTTTCTTCTTTTTTCTTGCTAGCCTTGCAGAGAAAGTGGCTCACCTTCCACAGTTAAAGCTGCCTTGGCAAAGATGGTCCCTCCATGGCTGTAAGCAGCACAGATATATTTCCCAGCATCACACATTGTAAGATGGTGGATTTGAAGGACATTTTCTTGGTCTACTTCATACCTATGAGGAAAGGCCCAGAATTCTCAGCTGGCCACAGTGACCCCATTTACACAACAAGAAATAAGCCAGGGTTGGTTTTTCTTCCTTCCAAGGAATACTTTCAAAAACTCAATAATACATTGTGTGATTCTCCCCCCAATTCACAGGAATACTTAAAAAGATATATTAATAAGTGATATAGAATTTAGCAATAGCATTTAGGCTAATAAATTGTATCACCCCATGGAACATAATAGTGCTCTTTAGGTGGTTTACAATGTAGAAGCATTATTTGCCTATTGTCCCCAATAATTTGGGTTCACATTTTATTCACCTCAAAAGGATGGAAGGCTGAGTCGACCGTGAGCATATCTGGATCAAACTCCAGACTGTGGTCAGAGGTAGCCTTTTAAACACTCTGCCACCAGGCCTCTAAAGATATGAAGTGGGGTGAGGAATGACCCTTCAATTCTTTATTTATTCTTGCATAAATTGATGAAGATTTACATCAATGGGTTAGGTTTCCTTAGAAGAAATCTGGAGAGCCAAACAACACCTCACTGCTTGCATTTAGTTCAAAATGTCCCTGGACTCTCTTATGCTGTGAATTTTGGTTTGTTTGTTCTTTATTGCAATCGCTATCTTGTCTGATCTTCTGAAACATTTCTGATCTTCTTACGAAGAAATAGCAGGGATACATGAAATGATAATGACAGTAATATTCTGTACTGTACTCTCCAGTGAAGTTTGTTTGAGGATATATCTCACCACCCAATTTATCTTTTAGAATTCTTGTGAGAATGAAATGGCAAAGGAAAAATCCCTAAACTTTTTGAGGATGATGATAATTTGCACTAAGGAACTAAACAGGATCAGTCCTGCCTAAGACCATCTTTCACCCCATGAATCTATTGGACAAAAGTTAGGTGCCACAAGGACAAAGCCTGGGAAATAAATCCAGCTGTGCTGGTGGAGTCTGAAGAATAAATTATAGAATCATTGTCTCACCTACAACTCTAAAGATGAATAGAATTGGAACTCATTTTCAGAATCTAAAAAGTTATACTTACCTCCCTGAAGGGAGCTCTCCATCTTCTTTATACCACTGCACAAGAAGTTTTGGGTCTCCATGGATTCCACAAGTGAACTGAACACTGCTGCCAACACTGGCTACAATATCACTGGGTCTCCAAATGAATGTTGGCCTCTCTACAATGGAAGAAGCAGAATGTTTCCTGAATCCCATTTTGGCAGTCTGATAGCTATCAATTTTAGTAAGTGATAATTTGTGCATTGTTCCAAATTATCTTAAATAATGGCCCTTCAAGTGCAAAACAAAGCCTAGGAGAACTCTAATCGTTGTGGACTTTCTTACCAAAGACAGTGACAATGGCTGCTCTGCTCACTTGCTCTCCTACTTGATTGACAGCCAGGCAGCTATATGCTCCTGCATCACTCTTCTGAGCATGGACTACCAGAAGTTTTTCTTTCGAGAACTGCAGAAATACAGGAGGGAAAAGGAGAATTTGGAATATCAGAGGATATTCCTTATTGGACAGTTGAAGAAAGGAATCTCCCCATTTTTTGTCTTGGAAAAGGAAAGTTTATTTTTCAAAGACAATTTAACAATATTTCTCTTTATCTTCAAAATTAGAAGAATCTATAATCTATAAGTTAAGGGTGCACAATCTCCAAAGTTACCTCAGCAGCCTCTCCCAAAATTGCCTTTGTTTTAACAGGTTGTGTGAATCAGACTATTGCTTTAAACCATGGGTGTCAAACTCGTGACATCACATTGCCATCATGACAGTTTTCCCATTCACAGAGCTGTGACACATCCGGGCCATGGTTGTCAGTTTGACACCCCTGCAAGCTTAAACCATCATTATGGTCTGTGAGGGTATCATTTATTACATTAAGAAAGCCATGGCACTTGTGTTTATATTATAGCACCTCTGATGTGGTAATGCAGCCATTTAAATTCCATTGATTTCTACACATTTACTGTAATTATTAATCATTACCAATTTGTCCCATTCATTTCAGGAGGTCAGAACAGAATTAATTGTTAGAACAATTAATCAGTGGAATGATTTGCTTTTAGAAGTTGTAGATGCTCCAACTGGACGTTTTTAAGAAGAAATTGGGCAACCATTTATCTGAAATGGTATAGGGATTCCTACTTGAGCAAGGAGTTGGACTAGTTAATCTCCAAGGTCCCTTCCAATTCTGTATTCTGTCAGTCTACCTTTAAGCTACTTAAATCTTGATGCTGACTACGATAAGAGGTAGGTACTGGTTGGCTACCTCATAATGGCCATTTTCTGCACTTAAGGGCACTCCATTCTTCTTCCATGAGATGATGGGCTCTGGATGTCCCAGTGGAGGCACACACTCCAACAACCACGATTCCCCAATTGTCACCTTCAAGTCACTAGGATGAAGTCGGAATTCCTCTTCTAGGACTACAAAGAAACAAAAGAATTCAAAAATAATCTTTGATAGGTGAATTTTCATCCTTTCGCTCCATTCTTTATTCATTCTCAGAAACTTGTAGAAAAATAATAATTTTGACATCAGTGGTCCAAGTTACTGGAACAAGGAAATAGCCTTCCAAAACAATTTGATGCCAGAATGATTTCTTATTGGTAGACTATGTTCTTATAGGCCAGTGTTGGTGAACCTTTTCGGTATCAAGGAGCATGTGTGCATATAGGAGCACCAGAAACCAGAAGAGCAGCTCCCCAGCGCATATGTGCACACCAGAGAAGCTGAGCTTCTGATTTCTGGCAGGCACATGCGCGCCAGCCACCTGGTCTTCTGCACATACCGGAAACCAGAAGAGCAACGGGCAATGACTGGTGTGCCCGGAGAGATGGCTCTGTGTGCCACTTCTGGCACACGTGCCATATGTTCACCATTAGGGTTATAGGCAATGATAGCATGATGGTAGACTTTAAAAGAAACCCTCCCATACTACCACCTCTTACAATACTAGACAACACCGTATCAACAGTATAGACCTTCAAATTTCTAGTTTCTACTATATCACATGACCTAACATGGACAGCTAACATCAAAAACATCACCAAAAAAGAACAACATAGAATGCTCTTTCTGCGCCAACTCAGAAAGCTCAAACTGCCCAAGGAGCTGCTGATCCAGTTCTACAGAGGAATGATTGAGTCTGTCATCTGCATCTCTGTAACTGTCTGATTTGGTTCTGCAACCCAACAGAACAGACACAGACTTCAAAGAGTAATTAGGACTGCAGAAAAAAAAATTACTACCCACCTGCCTGGGTATACTGCACGAGTCAAAAATATTTACAGACCCCTCACATCCTGGACATAAACTGTTTCAATTCCTTCCCTCAAAATGACGCTATAGAGCATTGCACACCAGAACAGCTAGACACAAGGACAGTTTTTCTCCTGAAAGCCATCACTCTGCTAAACAAATAATTCCCTCAACACTGTTCAACTATTTACAAAGTGTACACTTCTATTACTGTTAATCTTCTCATCACTCCTCATCACCCATCACCCATCTTCTCATCACCCATCCCCTTCCACGTGATTGTAGGACTGTAACTTTGTTGCTTGTTTCCTTATGACTTATATTGACTGTTTCCTAGTATGATTTGATTGTTGATTGTACCCTATGACTACCATTAAGTGTGGTACGTTATGATTCTTGATTCTTAACAAATGTATCTTTTCTTTATGTACACTAAGAGTATTTACACCAAGACAAATTCCTTGTGTGTCCAATCACACTTGGCCAATAAAGTATTCTATTCTATTCTTTTCTATCTAGTAAGGTTCATTTTTTTTAAGTTTGAAAAAAATGACAAAAATATAACATCATCATCAGCTATCTGAAGATTAGTTTATCCAGAACCGATTCCATAGCACAGCCCCATCCTGTTTAATTAAAAGGAGACTGAGTTCCTGCCTATCTCTTGGTAGTAATTCTTGAGGTTTTTAAACATTTGACAGATGTGTGGTATGTAGTTATATATAACAATTAGTCAGGGTTTTGTAGTAACATATCTTATTGTAAGGTCCAATGGATTATGTTAACCCAGACATTTTGGAAAACCATAGTTCATGGCCTGAAATTGTGTACACCAGGCTGTTATGGCTTGCTTAGCAAACCATGGCTTAGGACATTTTAGATGCCATCAATTGACTTTGTCTTTAATATTGGGGGTGAAACTTTCTGGAGAGATAAATTCCTTTCAATGGACCCTTTAAAAACACCATCTCACTGGAGGTCATCTCAACAACATCCTGTAGCAATGAACAAGAGCTGGAGTAGCTTTGATAGGGAAATGCTTTAGTTCAGGGGTCTCCAACCTTGGCAACTTTAAGCCTGGTGGACTTCAATTCCCAGAATTCCCCAGCTAGCAAAGCTGGCTGGGGAATTCTGGGGTTTGAAATCCACCAGGCTTAAAGTTGCCAAGGTTGGAGACCCTTGCTTGAGTTGGTTTGTCTCCCTTAAAGATAATAATTGCTTTGACAGCCTGAACTTGAAGGCAATCTGAAAGCAAAACCCTGCAGAGAGCAAAAACAGGGAATTCTTTATCCTTTGCCATTCAGCCTTTTTTTTAATGTTGCCTGTTTCCTGCATTTGTTCCCTGTGGAGGATGTGAATCTTTTGTGATACAATCAAAACCCCAGGAGATGAGTCAAATGCTTACATGCAGGGTTCCTACCTAAGGATATTATTCTTCCTAGATATTTTTAGATCACTCCAGCAGGAAGCTTCTAAAATCATGTCAATTAAAAAGTTAAATGGAAGCAAGTATACTGAAAATTAAAACAGGAACGTCCAGCATGATCTTTATATTCAAGAATGCCTTCGGCCCTCACATAAATCTCATAGATATGTTTTAGAAAGTAGCTGACAGCTTCAATCTATGCTTTGTTTGGAAGAGCACTTGGAAAAGGAGAGAAAAAAATGACTTTATAGAGGAGTGGTTCCCAATCTTTCCAGCTTAGTGGACCGGCATTTAGAGTGGGGAGAGAGGAACTGCAAGGGGCAGTTCTGAATGGGCCACAGTCCAGTACCGAGCTGCAGTCTGGAGGTTGGGGACCCCTGTTCTAGATAACATTCTGGAAAGACGAAGGATCTTGGGAATAGCTCTTCAATTTGTCAAGCAGAAGTCTTTGCAATGCTAAGTTATTGATTACTCTAAGTTACAGGGGTGTCAAACTTGATTTCACTGAGGACTACATCAGGGTTGTGTTTGACCTTGGAGACCAGGGGGAGGGGATGGCCAGGGGGAGGGTGTGGCCAGTTCAACATTATTCATCCAGGCTCCATTGTCAGCCGTGATGGCTTCCTGGAGCCCTCTGCCAATGAAAACAGAATCCAGGGAGGCCATGTGTTGATAGAGGGCTGCAGGAGGCCGTCACAGCCAAAACCGGAGCCTAGGCAGGGCCACAGGGCCTCCCCGAGCTCCATTTTCACTGGCAGAGGGTTGCAGAAGGCCATTGTGGCTGAAAATGGAGCCAGGGAGGGCAATGTGCGGCCCTCACAAGCTCCATTTTTGCTGGCAGAGGCACCATGGGCTGGTCCTTCACTTTTCCAGGGTGGTCCCGCGGGTCAGATCTAAGAACCCTGTGGGCTGGATCTAGCCTTGAGTTTGACACCCCTGCTGTAACACATTATTTCTCAGTCTTGGCCACTTTAAGATGTGTGAGCTTCAACTTCCAGAATTCCCCAGCTGACTTGGAGATTGCCAGCTGAGGAATTCTGGGTGTTGAAGTCCATGCATCTTAAGATTGTTAAAGTTGAGTACTTGGGGCAGAATTTAAACTTCTAGGGACAAAGGAAAAGCTCTGCATCTGAGTAGCCATTCCACAGAAAAGTTAGCACTCCTACATTTTGTCCAACTTTAAAACTCGTGGACTTCAACTCCCAGAATTCCCCAGCCAGCATGATTTAACCAAATAAAATGTTTGAGATGCTAAAAAGTGACACCTTTTTGAAAAAAGAAGTCTGGATACACAAAACAGTCTTCTCATATCTGCTCTCTGAAATGTTCTGGCTAGGATCCTCCCATCCCAGTTTTCACACGTTTGTAGCCAATTTGCTCAGAGGGAGATTCACACTTCTAGCAAAATGTCAAAACAACATCTACTTCCCTGCTGATTTTGTTTGGAAGGGATGCATCGAGAAAAAGGAAAGTGTTGCCTTTACTGACTCCTGGAGCACCTGTTTGGCATCCTTTCCTGGCTTGGCCTTTCAGCCAGTCAGAGAGGGCAGTTCTCTGCAAGGAATGTACCAAAAAGGCAGCCTCTTCTGGCACACTTGATTGAGCCTGGCTAGCGGAAGCATCTCCCAAGCCATCTTTACTTGTATGAATATTTATAGCTGACAAACACCACCATGAGCCTTCCTGACGGACCACGGGAGCTGAAGGAAATCTGATCAGTAATGAAGTGTTAATTGGAGAGACTCCAGGCTTGCTTATTAAAGAAGAATTCTAATTGCATAAATAATTTGAGCTGCAGAACTCTACAGGGGAGACATTTTAAATTCCAAGGTGGAGAAAATGTGGAGTGAGCGTAGTAGACATGGGCTGTATGGCATCCAGCCCATATCACATATATGCTTGTGTGAGTTACAAGGAAGCAAAAAAAGTAGCTTTGCACACAGAGACTCACAAACATGAAACCCACGCACATACACACACAAGCACACACACAGAGAGAGGGGAGAGAGAGAATATATCGCATACCTTGTGTTCCAATTATTCCTTTAACTGTTATTTTCTGTCAACTGATTTATTATTCTTAATACATTGCTTACTCTCTCCCTGAAGCCTCTGCGTTATTTATTTATTTATTTCTACAGAAATCGCTACGTACCTCGTTTTCTTCATTGCAAAGGAGGGGAGAAAACAGCCCACATTGTGGCTTATAAAACATAAAGCAGATTTTTTTTAAAAAAAATGACACATAAACAAAATAGCTGAATTTTGTAGCTACATTTTAAAAAAATTTAAAAAGCAACCTCCCCAAATAAACATGTGGAGAGAGGGAACTGATTCCACTAAAGAACCAAATTCAAAGTTCCTTTCATTTTAAGCAGGATGGGAAGTCCTCTCTTGGAGCAGCGAGTTCCACGCACAGGGCCTGGACACAAAAAGCATCTTCCTGTGGATTAATCATAACCCAGAAGGAAAATGCTAATGAGATGCCAAAATGAACAAAGTAACCATATTTTAATTAGCCAGTTCCCAAGTTCTTTAGGAAGTGAAATAGCTTTAATGGTTGGATTATTTTTTGGATTATTGAGATTTCTTAATTGGATTAAGGTGTGAAGAACCTGAAGGAATTTTTTGTTTTTTGTTTTTCTTCTCTCCCTTTTTGCTTTTTCCTTTTCCTTTTGCTTTTAATCAATATTATTATTTTTGGATTTGTTTGTTTTTTCCTTTTTATTTTTTCCTTTTTTATGGTGGATTATCTCGTAATTGGATTAGGGTCTAGAAGAACCCGAAGATCTGTCTTCTTCCTTTTTTTCTGTTTCTTCTTTGGTTTCGTGTTTTTTACTATTGGAGTTCTCCATTTTGGATTATAATTGGCTGCCCTACCAGTTGGGTTAAAAGTTAAGAAGAATTTGAAGTTTTGCAAACATTGAAATGAGCAAGAAACCAATACTATCTGGCATTGCTGCTTCTACCTCTGCTTCCCCACCAGCTGGAGGACAACGTTTAATTCAGACAATGTTGAAGCAAGATAAGGAACAAGAAAAAATAACCTTACAGTTACAGATGATTATGCAAGGAATTCAAGAACTTAAGACAAAATCAGATATTATTGAACAAAGAACAGAAAATATTGAACAAAGAATAGAGAAGACTGATGAAAAAGTGGAAAATATTAAACAAATGATGGTTAAGTATGAGGAGAAATTCCAAAAAATTGAGGAAGAAGGAAAACAAAGAGAGAAGAAGATTGAAAATATTGACAGCAGATTAACAGCGGTCGAACAAGAAAAAGGTGGGATGCTGAGGTGGGAGATGGAAAGGTCAGAATTTTACCTCAGATTTCAAAATATAGAGGAGGAAAAAGGAGAAAATTTGGCAGCGGTAATGATAGAAATTTTGGCAGATGCTTTGGAAATTACAGAGGAAAAGATGATGGATGGAACAGATGAGATATACCGAGTCTATACAAGATATGCGATGAGAAATAAATTACCCAGGGAAGTTCATATTAGATTTACCAAAAAATCCATTAAAACGCAAATATTACAAGTAGCAAGAGAGAAAACACTGAAATACAAGGGTAAAGAGGTTGTGGTCTTGAAACAAATACCTAGAAGAGTGAGAGAGATGAGAAGAGAATATCAATTTCTGACCAAAATACTATTGGAAAACGAAGTGAATTATAGATGGCTGATTCCAGAAGGATTAATGTTTACGTGGCAAGAGCAGAGACATAGAATTGACTCAATTGAGAAAGCAGAACTTTTTCATGCAGAATTTTTCGGAGGAAGAAGAGAGGAAGCAGAGAAAGAGGCTTCATTAATTGAGTTTCAAGATGAACAACTGGAGACTGAAAAAGAGAAAGGAGCAATAGGGGGACAGATTGATAGTAAAGATCAGCGTGAAGTGAGATCCACGAGAGCTGTTAGACCTAAATATAAAGCATAATCATGGAGGAAAAAAAACTGATTACAATGAATATAAACGGACTTAATTCAGCTGTTAAAAGAAGGAAAACTTTTCATAAATTAGAGAAATTAAAATTTGATATAATTTGTTTACAAGAAGTTCACATTAAAAAACAACATGAACAATTGTTATTACAGCCAAAATTAGGGAAAACATTTACCTCTTTGACTCAATGTAAGAAAAGAGGTGTGGTTTTATATATTAAAGAGGCTATTCCAGCAAAATTGATTTACTCGGATGAAGATGGAAGAGTATTAATGGTAGAAATAATGGATAATAATATAAAAATACTCTTGATTGCAATTTATGCTCCGAATGATAAACAAGGAGAGTTTTATAAAAAACTGCACATGAAAATAATTGGACTGGACTATGTTAATATAATTATGATGGGAGATTTTAATGGAATTGTGGACAATAAACTGGACTATATAGCAACAACAACAAAGCAAAATAGAAAGGCTCTCCCAAGGTCCTTTTTTAAAATGACAGATGAATTAACTTTAAAAGATATTTGGAGAGAAAGAAACGTTAAAGCTAAACAATATACTTTTTATTCAAATAGACATTTATCATGGTCCAGATTAGATATGATTTGGATTTCAACAGAACTAATATCTAATATTAAAGAAACAAGCATTGAAACAAGTACCTGGGCAGATCATAGCCCAATGACAATTAAATGGAAGGGACAAAAAAAAAGATCGAGATGGACATTAAATAATACTATTTTAAAGGAGAAAGATTTTACACAATGGATAGAGAAGGAATTGGCTTTTTTCTTTAGAGAAAATAAAAAAGAGGACACTTCAACGCAAAATGTGTGGGACACTATGAAGGCATATGCTAGAGGTTTGATAATAGATTATACAAGAAAAAAGAATATTAGGAAAAGGCAAGCTTCTAAGGCCTTGGAAAATGAGTATAAAACTCTTGAAAAAGAATTACAGAAAATGCCACAGAAAAAGGATATTAAATTGAAGCTGGATGTAATTAAACATAAAATGGATTTAATAGAGAAAGAAGAATTGGCACAGAAAATTAGAAACTCTAAACAGAATTATTTTGAAGATGCAAATAAACCAGGTAGATGGCTAGCATATAAATTGAGAAAAGAGAAGGAATCAAGAAAAATATTGAAGTTAATAGATGAACAAGGCCAAGTTTGTTATGGGAATAAGGAGAAAAAAGAAATTATCCGAGATTTTTATGGGCAATTATATAAACAAGAGAATATTGATGAAGGAAAAGTCAAACAGTATTTACAGGAAGCTAATCTACCAAAGATACCTAAAGAGACTGAAGAAATGCTAGAAAGCAATATAACAATGATGGAACTAAATGAAGCATTTAAGAGACAAAATAATGGGAAAGCTCCGGGCCCAGATGGGCTTCCAGTAGAATTTTATAAAACATTTCAAGAATTATTGAGCATCCCATTGTTAGAAGTTATGAATGAAGTTATGTTAAAAAAGATGATACCTAAAACATGGTCAGAGGCTTATATTACACTTATACCAAAGGAAGAGACTGACCCATTGCAAATTAAGAATTATAGACCTATTTCTTTATTGAATGCAGACTATAAAATCTTTGCTTCAATCTTAGCAGAAAGACTTAAAAAATATTTAAATAATTTTATTCACTCAGATCAAAATGGATTTCTGCCAAAGAGACAAATTAGAGACAATATGAGAGTAATCTTGGACACTTTGGAATATTATGAGGCTCATCCTGAAAAGCAAATGGCTTTGATATTCCTAGATGCTCAAAAAGCATTTGACAACGTGAACTGGAGATTTATGTTATTATTATTGGAGCAGATGGGTTTTGCTAAAAAATTTATTCAAGCAATAGAAGCTATATACAATAAACAGACAGCAAGGGTAATGATGGAGGGGGAACTTACAGATTTTATTAATATAAGAAAAGGCACAAGACAAGGATGCCCCCTATCTCCTTTGTTATTTGTGTTGACCTTGGAAGTCTTGAATAGAAATATTAGGGATGATAAAAGCATAAAAGGAATGAAAATTAAGAAGGAAGAATTTAAGCTACAAGCTTTTGCTGATGATTTAGCTTTTATTTTGGAAGATCCGATTGAAACAGCTCCAAAGTTACTGGAAAGGATAGAGTCATATGGAGAGGTGGCTGGTTTGAAAATAAACAAAGATAAAACAAAGATTTTGACAAAGAATATGTTATTGAGACAGAGAGAAGAATTGGCAGATCTTTTGAAAATTCAAGTTACAAATAAGGTTAAGTATTTGGGGATATATTTGACAACAAGATGTAGCACATTAAAGGAGAATAATTATATTAAACTTAAACAACAGATAACTACAGATTTGAAGAAGTGGGAAAACTTGCAATTGTCATTAATAGGGAGAATTTCAACAATTAAGATGAATATCTTACCTAGAATTTTATTTTTGTTTCAAACAATACCAATAAGGCTTGGAAAAGACTATTTTGAAGATTTAAATAAAATTATGTTGAAGTTTATATGGCAAGGTAAAAAAGCGAGAATAAAGCTAAAGCTTTTGCAAGATGCTAGAATTAGAGGAGGTTTTGGTCTGCCTAATTGGGAATTGTATTATCAAGCTGCAAGTTTGATGTGGGTCAAAGAATGGATAACATTAAGGAAACATAGGTTGTTGACATTAGAAGGGCATGATTTGCTGTTGGGTTGGCATGCTTTTTTATGGTATAAGGGAACTAAAACACAGGGTTATTTTAGAAGACATTATGTACGGGAGTCTTTGTGGTTAAATTGGGAGAAGATAAAAAGACAATGTTATTTGAAAATTCCAGTTTGGTTATCGACCATTGAAGCATTTTCCTATCCTATAATTTACAAGAAGGAACAAACAGTTAGATATGGGGAACTTTTGGATGAAAAGGGTGAACTTAAATCGATCCAAAACTTAGAAGAACAAGGTATAAGGATGAATTGGTTTTCATATGCACAAATACACTCAAGGTATGATGAAGATTCTAAAACGGAGGGATTTTATGATAAACAGACTGATTTAGATAAGATCTTGATGGGTACTGATGAGAAGGTGATTAAAAAATTATATGGTTATTTACTGGGAATGAAATTAGAGGAAGAACAAGTCAAAGAAACTATGATTGTTTGGGGGAAGAATTTTGGATATGGGATTGATTTGGAGAAATGGCAGAAACTGTGGTCTCAAAATTATAAAATGACAATGTCAACAGCATATAAAGAAAACTTGTATAAGATGTTTTACAGGTGGCACTTTCCTCCGACAAGAATAGCAAGAATGTTTAAGAACAAATCTGAAAAATGCTGGAAATGTCATCAGATACTCGGCTCGTATTACCATATGTGGTGGACTTGTGAGGATGCTAGAAAATATTGGACTATAATTCGCATGTGGTTGGAAAAAATGACAAAGAAACATATAGATTTGAAACCAGAGATCTTCTTATTGGGAATTTTACCTGATATATATAGTAAAGATTTGAAATACCTGATTGTAAATGTATTAACAGCAGCCAGGATTGTATTTGCTAAAAATTGGAAGAATGAGAAAATACCATTACAGGAAGAAATTATTAAGAAAATATTGGAATGTGCTGAGATGAGCAGATTGACATTTGAAATTAGAGAGCAAGAGGATAAACAATTTTATGAAATTTGGGATCTTTTTTATAAATGGCTAGATGATAAAATACGATAATATAATATTTAGAATGCTAGATAGTAAGGAATATCTTTATTTTGTCATTATTTTGTTATTTGATATTATATTTATAAAGGATTTTTTAGGATTGATTTGATATGACTAGATGATTTGTTATAGAGTAAACTGGTTTAAAGTATTGTTAGCTCATTAAGCATAAATGATTAAAAATATAGTCAAAAATTTCTTTTTTTTAGTGATATTAGGATATATAAGTTTGGATTGACAATATGAGTTGTTATGTAACATAATTGTAATTGAGACTACAGAATGAATGCACAAAAATGATGAACCAACTGACACACTGGATGTATATATAAGATTTGATGTTTTTATGTTTTGTTTGTCTTGTTTGTTTGTAGAAAATTAATAAAAACTTTTTATAAAAAAAAAAAAAAGAAATAGCTTTAATGGCTTGTCTTAGGGCTACGGAGCTAACATGTTCCATAAGCACAGAACCCTCCTGGCTGCAGATTGGCAGAGCTTAATTGAGAACAGAAAGATGCTGGCTGTATAATTTGGCAGTGTTGCTTTTTAATGGCTTGACTAACTTTCTTTCCAGATTGGAGAACTAGTAGAGACATGAAAGGGGACTTTAGGTTCCATGCACCTTCTGCCTGATTCTGAACTCTTTTAGTTTCTTCGGATCTCAAAAACCCTGAAGGTTAGGGAAAAAAACAGCCACATAAACCTGGGAACAGAGGGCTAAAATCTGATGCTGGATTCATCTCTTAGGACAGGATTCTGCCTTGGGGTACAGTGAGATTGAAGGTGACAACTTGAATAGAACATAACAGAATTTCCAGTCCCTAAAACACTTAGATGCATAAAATCTACTTGTTTGTTTGTTTATTGAATATATTTGCTGCTCATCTCACCATCCAAATCCATTATCCTAACTAATATTGATTAGGTAGCTAGATGAACAGGTTTGTCAGCCAGATTGCTCCACAACTTACATATTATGTTGCAGAGTTTAGCCACACTTAAAGAGATCAGAGTCATTTGAATCTGACAGTGAGAGGTTTAAACAGAACAGATCAGTCTCACCAAGATATTCAATTAAGTGTGGAATTAGCAACTCACAGTGAGCATTGGCATCAAATGGACAGCACAATAAGACAAGTGTGATGGTTTGGATGGCTCCTTCACCATATAGGCAGACTCAGGATTCAAATGGAATCCCTTTCCATCCCTGATGGAAGCATGTCAAACTGTGTTAGGCTCATGGCCTGGCTTAGTTTAGGAACAGTGATTTGATTTAAGTATCCAGCAGGATGATAGGAAATGTGAGGGCTACATTGGGGGGGAAGGACATAAGTCTGCTTGATTGCTGGTATCCTTAAGATACTGATGTATGTTTTTGCCCCAGCATGCATACTTGAATTAAGGAAATGCTTTATGCTTCTTATATATCATTGTGGCCCGGGAAGAAACAAATTGGTCAGTGTAATGGAATGCATGGGTGACCTGGGAGAAAAGAAAGAAGAGATACTGCCTAGGAAAACATCAGGCAGGTGAGATAAGAGCCCCCAGGGCTAAATGGTCAGAGAAAGAAACTTAGGAAGAATCCATCCTAATGGAGCAAGCAGTTAAAAGTGGAGGCTGGGAAGTTTGTACTTTCAGACTTGCAAGTTTGATATTGGCCTTCCCAGATAAACCAGACAGGAAACATGAGTAGATGATCTAAATCTACTTTATTGCGTTAAGAGAATATTGCAAGTTTGAAAGTACAAACTTCCCTCCCTCCACTTTTAACTGTTTGCTTTATTGAGACAGGTCCTTGCCATGTCCCCTTTCCTATGCTGTCTCTTATCTGAACATTTCCTTTGCCAAGACTCCCAAGGTCTTTCTCACGTATCATTAACAGGCTAATTGAAGGAGGGGCTTAATGAAGGAGCTTAATGAATTGTAGGATGTTCTGCATTTTATCACCCAACTTGCCGCCTTTGCCTCTTAACCTCTTGAGAAGTACAGTGAAGGGAAGGTAACCATTTACTTAACTGGAGTGGGTCCTTCCTAAGTTTCTTTCTTCGACCATTAGGGCACAGGGGATTCCTGCCACTCTTGTTTGATGGTTTCTTCTTCCCTTTCTTCAAGGTCACCCTTTCCTTTCCTATTCCATTACAGGGAGAGGAACCTGAAATAAATGGCCAACCACTACAGTTGACACATAGATGTCTCTTTGCCCTGGCTAAAACAATACAGGAAGGACAGTAGTATTTTTTCATATTGAATAACCTCAAAGAAACAAACTCGGCATGAAGTGCTGGGATGAACAAGGCTTCTTCCTGAATGTTACTACTGTTGCAAATACTCCAGGATTTTTCAATGCCTCACCTTCTAAATAGAGTGATGCATTTTTACTCATGGCTTTACCCAGACGATTTCTGGCCAGGCAATGGTATACACCCTCATCTGATTTTCCCTTCTCCTGGCTGAGTCGGAGGAAGAAGAGGGACCCATCTGGCAGGAGGGTAGGCTGGGATGTAGCATCCTCTTTGCTGGGTTTCACATACTTTCCATTGCGATACCATTCAATAGTGGGAGCTGGATTTCCATCAGCACGACAGTTCAGGGTGGCTGGTTGGTCCTTTCGTACCACAAGGTTGGAAGGGTGATCAAGAATCTGTGGGGCAAATTCCACGGAACGAGACCTTGAACCTAGAAGGAGAAAGGAAAAGGGAAGCAGAAACATAGAATGATCATTTTTCCCCAGCCAATCTCTTCTCTTCATCTTGCTCTACTTTTTGCTGTTGATGCTGTTGCCTCATCTCCTCTTGTGTTATGACTTTCAATTGCTAGAGTTCCATTGTGATGGCAGTCTCTGTTCCTCTGTTAGTCTAAATGGGAAGAGGTGAGGTGCATTTTTGTTCCTTGCTAATCTTCAGTTCTTCCTCCTTTACTATGGTGATAAGATTATGGTGGTGAACAAGGAACATATTAAGGCATGAAGAGCAAAAGTGTTACCTCTGAATAGTTGCTTCTGAGAGGTAAGAGCTTTTAACTAGAGATTTGATACTGGGGGTGGGGGGTAGAGGACAAGAGATAGAACCTCTCTAAAGAATTTATGGACCCATGTATCTCCATAATTTATGACAGACTGCTGCCTATCTAACTTGCCTCCCAGGGTTGTTATGAAGTTAGATATAGGAGATAAAGAGGCTGAACCTGGTCAAGCATATCACCAGTCTCGAGTACCTTTGTGTCCACAAGAGATCTAAGTCCAGCCCATTGTTGATTCTTATCTATCACCAATTTGCTTTGAACATTACCGGTTGTAGTTCAGATTCTTGTAGAGAGAATACAGAATACAATAAACCTGTATTCATCTGAACCTCTCTGGCTCCTGATTTCTTATGCTTGACATTAAACATTAGAAGATCATGGATGCACCCTTGAATAAAATGAAGAAAAGTGGAGTGTACTTTTAAGAAAGCTAAATATAAAGTCCCACGATAACAATTATGTTTTTAGTGTTCCAAAGAATATTATGAAACAACAACCATTAAAAGAAAGAAAGAAATACACATCTTGAGCTTTCAAGCATCAGGATTTAATGAGAGCTGGTAAAACCTCTCTCCATCTTCCACCACTTTCTATGTACAATGATATTCTATGAATATGAATTCTCTGGGAACCTAACTCTTTGTTATCATCACCCACGATCACTCTTCTTGAACTTCCTCTGCAGAGCTTCCTGACATTGTCACCTTGGAGGAGACTGAGAATCATGGACCACCATGAAAAGTCTCATGGGTCTTTCAAATACAATAGGCTCTCACTGTTCCTCTAGTCCAGGTGCAGCTAATTTTCCCAATCATGACTTCATAAAAATTGTCCTTAAGTCTATCATAGTGCTTGGCAATAGTATAGTGAGAAGGAAATAGCAGTTCAGTTTGCCAAAAGTATAGGACAAACTCATGTGTGTCCTGTGTATGTGTGCACGTATGTCTGTAAATTTTGCTCAGGTCCTAAGCCACAGCATATACATACTGACAGACACAGACACCCCAAAAAGTAGTAGTTTAAATACTTCTAACTACTTCTTGTAAAGATAAATAACCTTTTATAGTACTTGGGCCTTGAACAGAAGCATGGGGAAAATGCATCTTATGAACTAATAAAGGTGTTTAATAAAGTTTTAACAACCTTAAGAAAAAGCAGGGTTCTAATCCTGCACTTCTGATTGGCCGATAATAGCGATATCGGATTGGTCCTTTCTGGGACATCTGATTGGCTGTTAACAGGCCAACTCTCATTGGTTCAAGGGTTTAACACTTCCATGTTTCTCATTGGCTAATAGGTCAGCAGCCAACCCTATATAAGGGCTGCTGCTGCCCTAGGGTTTTTGCTCTGTTCAGTATGATTAATAAAGAGTTGAAGTTCACTGTCACTGTCTCGTCTCCGCTCCTTGCACCCATGCGCAGAACTTAACAATGCACCCGGGACAAATTCTGAATTCTTGTGTGATAGAATCCCCTTGGTCTAAAGAATATAGAAAGTCTCCATTATCAGACTCCAAAGCTTAGTAATCAGCCTTGTGAGGTAATCCAGACAAGAAGCACATGCAGCTCTAACTTTTGTAATTTTACATTAACCGAATCTTGCAAGTCTGGATATATATCACTACCCCCTTACTTTTATAGTGCCAGAAAAGTAGGGGGGTTCCTTCTGAGTTGTTTGCCACAACAACATTCTTTCTGAGGACTCACCTGCCTCTTGTCTAGTCTGCAGCTCTTCCTCCTGTCCCCCAAGATCATACCCATATACCATTACAAGCAGGAGAAGAGTAAATGAGTTGTTATTTTCATAAATCCAAAATAAATCAAACTGGGGAAAGAATGGAGAGGTAAACGTGCTGGCCAATTCCATAAAGTTTGATGCCTGAGATTAAAAAAAAAACTAGGTGGGGCCCTATCTCTAATCCATGAACAAATCCAACAGAACAAGCAATGAATCAGGATTCTCATCCCACCTAACGTAGTAGGCAGTTTTAGTTAAAAGATATGAAAATAATGTGTACAGAACATGCTGTCTTTTAATTTTAAAAAATCCAGAGAAATAGACAAAGCAAATCGTCGTTTTCCCACTAGTACAGTTATGCAACTTTTATCTAACAAATGGTAAAGCAGGTAATGTGAAATAAACTACAGCTAAGATAATATAATTTTGGTTTGGTGTATTGTATCAATACACCAAACTGGACTGAACTGGAGGCTAAAACTTATGAAGAATGGTTGCACAAATTGGATATGTCCAGTTTAATGAAAATAAACACTAGGGGTGACATGATAGCAGTGTTCCAATATCTAAGGGGCTGCCACAAAGAAGGGGGAGTCAGGCTACTCTCCAAAGCACCTGAAGGCAGGAGAAGAAGCAAGAAGAGATCCAACCTAGAACTAAGATGGATTTCCAACAGTTAGAACAATTAATCAGTGGGACAATTTGCCTCCAGAAGTTGTGAATGCTCCAACGCTAGGTTTTCAAGAAGAGATTGGATAACTATTTGTCGTGGGGTAGGGTTTCCTGGCTAAGCAGGGGGTTGGACTAGGAGTCCCTTCCAAATAAACCATAATCAGTGAATTTGTGCAATAAGTGAACCTAGCTAATACAAACGATAGTTCTAAAACCATGTGTTAAGCAAACCACCATTTTGCAACCACTGATCCTCTTCCATTCAACCATACTGCAAGCATTGTTTTTGCTGGTTTTAGAATTGCTGAAATCTAAGCTAACCTGCCTTATTAAAGTATTGGATTTTTCTGTTGCTCAAGGTATTAAAAACTTGTTTTTCATAGTAGAAAAGAAACAGCAGATGGCAAGGAGCTGCCATCTCTGCTTCCTGCTAAGCTCTGGATTATGGATTGCAACGGCCCAGAATGTCACAAATATATAATGCCCCAAATATAGAAAATTTAAATGCAAAGCACCCAACATAGCATAGAACAATTTATTTGGAACTAAAATTATTGTACTTCATATCTATAACAGCATAGAAACCCTTTGAAACCTAAAGCAGCTGTAAACACCATGCCATAATATCAATTGCATCAAAGGAAAATAAACCCCACTGGGAACTTATTAGAATGCTTAGAAATATGTAAATTTAAGAGCTGTTCAGAGTTACTCATCTATCCAAACTCCCCAAATTCCAGATTATGGGACCCAGTCAGCTTTCTGCTCAGCTTATAGCAAAACCTTAGAGAGGATTCTTTCTATAGATCCTTGAGATTCTACCCATAAGATCTGTCCACTCACCTTCCACTAATAGAAACGATGCCCAAATCCAGAGCCTTGAGGGCTCAATGTACTTTCGTCTTGACATAGCTGCCTACTTGTTGTGCAGCTGTTACCCAAAGAGAGTCACTGGATGGGACCCTGCTCGCTGCTGTTCCATTGTACACCTAGAAGTTTTAGGTTGTTTAGTCCCACACCCATCACATGCACACAAAGTTTCACCCACTATAAACAGCTCTCCTCAAGCTGACATCCTCCCAATTAATGGAGTCCATGTACGTATATTTTTCCTTTTCTGTCCACAGGATACAGGAAGGGGTGGTACTGGGTGTGAATTTGAGCTGCAGCTATCTTCCAACTTCAGTTTGAAAGCACAGCTGCCTAAAAATCACACTTTTGCACAAAAATGAGTCTATGCTCAAGTATTCTAGTTTCTTCCTGCTTCACTGTGGGACCCTGTCCTATTTTTAAACAGAAAAAAAGAGCTTTTCTTCAAGCAGATTGTTTTACTCTAGGCTCTTCCCCTTCCCATTTCCCTTTCTTCAATTATTTCTACTTCCACCCTGCTTTGTGCATATAAGCCAAACAATACTGTGAAAATATAAATGGTTTTGTAGCACAATGCATTTTAATTATCAAGCGAAGCAGTTTGCCAATGTAAAAATCTAAACTATAATTTCATACCCTCCTCCCCCAAATCTGGATTCTTCTTGTTTTGCTTAAAGTGCAGTAGGCATTTACAGAAGACATATGATGAGACTAAGGCAGTGGTTGGTAGCACTCAAAAAAACCACAGGGTCCAAGATTTGATTATATAGCATTCACTTATCTCTAAATTGTAGTGCGTCCTGCATTTCAAAATGTTAATATGTATTTACATTTTGTACAGTAGTTGGATATACACAATATAAGGTACAATTACATGATAATGTCAGCTGCCTGATAGCTTTGCTGGTTCTGAAATTCACTTCTCAAGAGCCAGTAAGATGTTCATCAAGATATAATCACACACTTTAAGAACTGTATGAAAATATGAAGCTGTTAAGCATGTTGTGCGCCACCTTTAATTCCAGAACAACATTTTCCTTTGCATGACATAGATCCTCTAGGAATGTTTGCAGAATTGGACCATAAAATCAAGATGGGATCCACAATGGTGTATTCAAAGCTCCATCTTTCTTTTATGTGTTTCATACATAACAATAACAATAGCATTTATATACTGCTTCATTGTGTTTTATAGCCCCCTCTAAGCGATTTACAGAGTCAGCCTATTGCCCCCAACAATCTGGCTCCTCATTTTATCAACCTCAGAGGGATCAATGGCTGAATCAACCTTGAGCCAGTGAGAATTGAATTACTGGCAGTGGGCAGAATTAGCCTGAAATACTGCATTCATGCAACAAGAGGGCGGTTTGATGGCTCATGGTTAAAACTATGAGCTTGTCAGCTAGAAAGCTAACAGCCCAGGTTCGAGACCCATGACAGGGTGAGCACCATTACTCACTCCAGCTCCTGCCAACCTAGCAGTTCAAAAGCATACCAATGTGAATAGATAAATTGCTACCACTTCAGTGGGAAAGTTACTGCATTCTGAAATGCATACTGTATTTTCATGCAGGCCAGACGGTGACAAACACATCTCTCAGACAATGCAGGCTCCCTCAGCTGAGAATTAGAGAGGAGCACACAATCTCTTGAGGTGGTCATGACTGGACAGAAGAAGCCTTTAAAGCAGGGGTGTCCAACCTTGGCAACTTGTGGACTTCAACTCCCAGAATTAGCTGGCTGAGGAATTCTGGGAGTTGAAGTCCACAAGTCTTAAAGTTGCCAAGGTTGGACATCCCTGCTTTAAACCTTCGTATATAACAAGAATCAGCCTGTCTAGTGATTAAGGCACCAAGACAGAAACCAGGAGACTGCGAGTTGTTGTCTTGTCT
The DNA here is from genome assembly GCA_033807585.1 of Hydrophis major. Lineage (NCBI taxonomy): Eukaryota > Metazoa > Chordata > Lepidosauria > Squamata > Elapidae > Hydrophis > Hydrophis major. Next base: position 28,013,179 of record CM066334.1, on the reverse strand, counting down.
TAGGCATGAAAGTTGGCTAGGTAATTTTGGGGCAGTCACTCTCTCTCAGCCCAACTTACCTCACAGGGTTGTTGTTGAGAGGAAAATAGGAGAAAGGAGTATTATGTATGTTCACTGCCTTGGGTTACTTATAAAAATAATAAAGGCAAGATAAAAAAAATTTAACTCTAAACACAAAGGGGATAGGGATAGCCAGAGCATTGATTGCACCATTTGTTTGCCATCTTGACTTTTTTTTTTTATCATATCCTGTGGATATCTCTGGATTGCACCAGGTCAACAGAGATTTTAAACACATTAGTTTCTTTGTTTTGATTTTAGTTCCCCACTAAGTTTTAATACAATGCCTTAGGAAAAGCCAGAGTTTGCCAGGAATGTGCAGCTGAATAATAGTCGGATGCTGCAAAAGAGGCAGGAAGTGTATTTGAAACAAACAAACACAGAGAGGAGGGGGAGTGTTTTAAAAAATAAGAGATTAATCCCCAAAAAGCTACTCAGACATTTGCAGCATTGTGGATAAATACTTAAAACAAGCATCCATGGAGCATCTTATATCAGGTGAATAGCTGATAGACACTGAATTCTAAGAACTGGTAACTTACTAAATGTACAAAAAGGAAATAATTTCAATTTATAAACAGTCATATACCAGATGCCCAAACAATACACATTCCTAAGGATTAGAAACAAATTAAAAGCATACATGGTATGAGAAAAAACAGTTTGTATAGAAGTTTCATGTTTGAAAAACCTAAACAGTGGCATCTACTATAGAAATAGCAATAACATAAAATGTGGTTACTGCTGTAAATATTTTTGCAAATCCATCAGTTAAAAGGAAGTGAGTTTTCTCCATGCTTGATTAGGCAAGTGAGTATAACAGCAGATCTGATTGCCAAATTCCATAAAACCAAGACTGCACTAAATATAGGGATTCTAAATTCTTTCTGTTTATCAGTTTGACACAGTTTTTGCAGATTTAAATACCCAATTATTCTGCATTCTCAAATTGCAATAGGCAAGAAAGGAAGACATTTGCTGTTGGTATTAGAATCTATTTTCCTCCAAATGCATAATAGAGGAATGTTAAACAGACATTATTTCAATTTGGGAACAACTTTCTCAAATCCTGATGCAGTGTTTCTCAGTCTTGACAAGCCTTGACCTTGCTGTCAGTAGAATCCTTGGAGTTGTAATCCACCTATCTTAAAGTTGCCAAGATTGGGAAACATTGTCTAAATGGAACAAAGTATTGGTTTGAAAACACAATTAAGTTCCATAGGGTTGTGTTTTTCAAAATGTTTAGAAGTTGTCCCAAATGTCTATTGAGATTCTCAATTCATGGTTGTCCCAAAGGTGCTTTTTCAACAGGCAAATGGACTTTCTTGTTTTTCTTTGAAGAGATTTTGCTTCTCATCCAAGAAACATCTTCAGCTCTGACTGTATGGTGGGGAATGAAAGGATTTATATTAAAAGCAGAAAGTCCAGTTGCTTCTTTAAAAAGCACCTTTGGGACAACCATGACCTGGATGACTGAGAATCTCCACAGACATTCAGCTATGCACTTTGGGATGAACACTCTTCAAATGGTGAAGGGATATGAGTGGATTTCCAGAAAAAGTTGCAGACTACAAGACCATTTGTGCTTCAGTTTCAGATGCAGACAATACACAAGACACTTGGACTTCATATCTTTAACGTTCTGATTGGACCATCTCAAGGAATCTTGGGTTTTATAAGAACAAGTCTGATAAAGCATAGGACTAATCACTTTGGCTTCATAGCTGTTTATAGTAACAGGGATGTAATTACTGCCTTTAGTATCTACGAAGTACAGAACTGCATTGTTGGTCCTATGGGTCTGTTCAATGACAGCTTTTGATAGTTCCCTCCAGACAAAGAGGGTTGAAAAGTAATTTACAGAAGTTGTTAAAGGCTAATATGCCAGTGAAGGATTTCAGACTTGGGTCCAACTCCAAGCCCTGATTCATTAGGATACCTGCTATAGCTAAGGCCAAATTAGTTAATGTTTATAGGGCTTCTGGAGCTAATAATGGTAAGCATCTAGGGGAATTAGCTGTGAGCTGAAAGAATCTTATAAATCCCATTGCTAAGGATGGGTCCTATTAGATAATTAGTGTTAAGCTAGCTCAAATATTCAAATGTAAAAATTCCTAAGCCTGTGACTCATCTGGTTTGGCAAGATTGATCTCTCTTGAGGTTTGGCTTGAATAAATCTATGAACTGAGTATTAAATCTTATTTGAGTTACCTTCAGGTTATGTTTGAGGTTGGCCTCCAGTGTCTCTCCCTGAAATCCACAATGTATGCCTTTAGCAGAAGGAAGGGGAATGGGTGGGACTTGATCCCAGCCAAACTTCTAGAGCTGAATCCAGGTTAGTGGCTGCATGATGATAGTCATCATTCATGATGGTCATCACTCCATATTTCTCCATATTTCAATAGCAGCTTCTTTTTTTAAAAAAATATTATTATAACAAAACATTCCTAAGGACATCAACTTTGCTCTAGAAAATTTTACCAATCTTATCCTATCCTATAAATGAAAATTCAAAAGAACATTTTCTGTTCAGCTGAAAGAATGTAGAATTTTTCTGCAGTACTAATAATACCATTTAGCTTTGCGATGTTGGTGTGGGGAAGTGAACTGGGGAATCCTAAGATCCATCAATAGAAGTCTTCCTTAGATCTTTGGCTCGAGAATCTGTATTGCATATTTTTAATAAAGAATCCATGTTTTTAATATAAAGATGCAAAGACTATTAATGATTTTTTAAAAAGTCAAAGAGATGGATCTCATGTTCTTTCAAAAATTGGATTCTCTTCTAATTGTAAGAATCAGCAACAGTTTTTGCCAAATTCCTATATAATCCTGAGAGCCATCTCTCATTCCCACCTTCCAGAGTATCCAGTCCAACATTCAGAAAAGATTTGAAAAAGAGAAGTTGCTAAAAATTGTCATCTGCAGCCCTGCCTATTTATAGCTATAGGTCACTTTTATTCATATGGTTTTGCACCATACAGATCTTCTGCCATTTAACTACAGGTTGTAGAGTTTAAATCTTGACTATATGTAAAGCATATGTTTTACCAGTAAGCTATTGACCCTCAGAAGAATAAGTCAAAAGAATAATTCCCAGACACAAATTGCCTCCACGACTATAAAAGAAATGATGCATTCAGACAGATATTTGGTGAAATGCCAAACATGGCCAGGTTCACCACCTCTGGATTCCAAAGTAGCACATTAACTGGAAAACAACAGAGAGCCAACATTCCACAATTATCAAAACCAGACAGTAGAGCTATTCAACCTTGAATAATAGCGTCAAGGCAACCTAATTGAAATGCAGCATGAGATTTAAATTCAAAAATTCTAATAAGCTATGAATTGGACTACATGGTGTCCAACATCAAGTTTGCACAAACCCTTTCAACTGGCCATCTTGCCTGGAGGTGAAATCTTGAACAACTGGAAAGCATCACTAGTTCTGAACTGAATATTAGACTCTTACTAGCAATGACTGATAGAATAATTCAAACAGGAAACAAAGTCAGTTGCAGCTTTAAATGAACAAAAATTGGGTATGCTTACATATGGATGAAGCAGAAACACTGAAAATTACAATTTTTGGAACTTTTTAATTTTCTGACAAGGGCAGTTCCTTCTGGAACAGACCGCAATTCTATAGCAGCTAGGTTTCTGTCTCCTGTTATTAATATAAGCATAAATAAAGATCCCTAGTGGTTCGGGTTGAATATTTATCAATATTAATTCAACCTTACTCTTCAAAGTGCCAACTGAATATTTTAGGAAGCCTACAAGTTTTATCAATGATAGTATAGATGTCCACTATTTGACAGTCTATTTAATCCTAGTTTAACGTTATTTAGTCGTGTTTGTTTATCTATGTATGAATTTATAACCTTATAAATTTATAAAAAGCATAAAAAGAGATAGCAGAATATTTCAAGGTGCCCCCCAAGAATAAGTTAAGTAGGTACACAAGTGACTCATTCAAAGTAATATTTATTGGATTTATATTTATGTTTCTGCAATGATTTCAAAATGCAGCTGTTATGGGAAGCTGTTTCCTCTTTTTGCTCTGTGTGAATGACTGTCATATCCACAAGATTTTATATCCTGTAACAGCATGTAACTTCTTTGCTCAAGAGCTAGAAGTTACACATAGACTATCTGTTTCTTTAAGTCAATCTGCCAAATATATGAAGAAACATTGATAAGGTGATATAACAGTTATTGAAATATGGGTTGTTGGAGGCTGCAGTGTGCACAGGAAGCCATGAGATGGCACTTTGAGGTCAGCCCATAAAGCATTGTAACAAATCCCCAAGATGATGTTCTGTCTCATTACTTCTCTATGAAATAGCTCAACTACCATTGATGCTTCTGTAAGAGTTGTGAAATCTACAGACAGTGGATGAAAATATTTGTCTACTTGTTTTGTGCGTGTTTTATCTACTCCTGGGAAGCATGATATCTAGTATTTCAGTCTAGGCACATAAAACACAGCTTTTCAGAGCCAGTCTCTGAAAATCAATAGAACCATTCAAGAAGATGGACTGGTTCATTCCATGGAGTTGTCAATGAATATACATAAAATCTCAAGAAAAGTACCATGCGTGTAGCCACCATGTGTTGTAAATGAAATAAACCTAAAATTCTCAGACAACACAATATCAGAATACATCCAAGCGAACATCAGAAAAGCTGCCCTGAATTCAGAGAGCCAACCTAATGAAGGAGTTAGTATGCTGGACCAAGAAGACTCAAGTTGAAGTCCATACTTAACTCACAGAATGAATTTGGAATGGTCATTTGTGAAAGAATAAAATGATAGGTGACCTCGGAAGTGTCTTCTTGAACTTCTTACATAGTGCCAGATGGAATATAAGAAAGAAACCATATAATTAGACTGTATCGACTGTTTTTATATTCGTAGGTCTATTGATTCCCTTAGAAACTTAAAACTGGGTCCTTCATATTTATTCCAAGGTAGGAATATATGAAGAATGCACTCAACCCAAAGAATAGAAAGTTATTATTTATTTGGCAAGAGAATAAAACAGTTATGCGGTCAGCAAGAATATCCAAAGAAAACAAAGGATTACAAAAGAAAATCTGTCTCTTCATTAATTTTCAAAGTACAAATGTGGCTGCAGATCTTTTCCTTTTAAATCCTTCCTATCCTCTTACTACCTTTCTGTCCATTATATTAAAAGAATGTTATAAATTGAACATTGTTACGTGGCTGCTTTGTTGAAAAGCATGTGTTAATTCTTCCTTCCTTTCTTTAAATGCACTGAGTTTGGGGCTGAACAGCATTACTCACACCCAACCTTTCAAGCAAGAAGGTTGAGGTTAAACAACAGCTAAGGCAATTCTAGGTTTTCTACAAAAAAACCCCCAAAAGTCATTTTCAGGCAATTGATCAAAGCCCCTTTTGATGTCTGTGAGCTGAGACCCGGCACCAGTAATTGCATTTGTTCAGTATTAAGAGGATTTCTATGGCTCTTTTCTTCCAGTTGGCCTATATTGCAGCAGACTAGCCCTTCCTTCACTGATACTGTCTCCTTCATACCAGTTCAGACCTTTGTCCCTCAGGAAAAACTGTGGTTGAACTCCTACACTGTTTTTTCTGAATCTGCCTATTCTTCACATGTCCTGTCTTCTCAGCTCCTTCCTTTAGTCTGTGCCCCCAAAGTCTTACAAACCTCACAAATAATGCAGAAAGGTGCCTAAGACATGCAAGCAATAGGAAGGGTATCCTGAAACCATCATGTCCTCATCTGTGCTCCATATGTTTTACCCTTTACTGTAGAGTTCTTTTTCTGCTTCTCATTGCTAGACTTTGATTCAGGCTTATCTACCAAGCAAGGTCCGTTCATACCACTTAATTCTGCAAGTTGCCACCCTGAACGTCCCTCTCCATGGCCCTTCCATATCTCTCATCTCCAATATCTTTGCTCCTAGCAACCACAAGCTTCACACAGGTCACTGAAGTAGTTTCAGCTTCACCATCCCCAACACCAAAATCCATCTCTTGGAATGCTTCAGGTTGTTGGATTTCCCGCCCCCCCCCCATCTGCACCCTGATCAGGCTGAAGCAGGTGTGGGTCTGAAAGCCCAAGCAACCCAGAACTCTTGGGACCCCAAGAGTTGGTGGATCTCTTACCTCTTAGCCTGTGTCTAGGACGAGAGCTGTGTGGAAGCGGCCAGTTCTGCTTCCTTGGTCCCTGCAAGACCTTCTTGGTGTGTCCTGGCAGGCAGGTGCAGTGGCATTGACACACCTGAGCCCCCCAAATCCAAGGCAAGAATATAAAACTCAGCAGGAGCATCCCAGGCAGCATCCTGTGGAGGAAAAAGGCAACAAGGGAGAGATGGCTCCAGGGGGGGAAGAGCCCAACAATTTCTCAGTGGTAGCATTCAAAGAATTTCTTGTTGGGTAGCCCCAGGGGCAGGTGATTCCCTCCTCCTCCTCCTCTCTTTCCACCCAAACAATGCTCCCTTCTGCTTAGCTCAAGTCCTCTGTTTGGTGAAAATATTTGGAATTTGTTATTAAGCATGTTTTCCAACAGCTTTTGTGTCTTTCCCCCTTCTTTTTTAACTTGACAAACAATGGGGGAGAAAAGCATATAAGCACCATGCTGTGAGCAGACTGCCTCTCTGCACCATCTGTGACATCAGAAAGCAGGGAGGGGGCATCCCCACCAGGTTTTTCTCTTTGGGGGTCTTTCTCTCCTGCCACCCCAGCCAGGCGGCCCTTCCCACAATATTGTGAAGAACTAAATTAAATGATCACCGAAGAAAAGAGAAACATTCTTTGTGGGTTCTCTCTGGATGGCCAGACATTTCTCATCTCAGGACCCCCCCCCTTCCCAACCTTTCCCCTCCTCCTCCCCCCCCCCAATAAACTTTGTGGGGTTTTTTAAAAAACTGTTCCGTGAAAAATGCCCTCTCTTTCTTCCTCTCCTCTCTTTGGGAACAGGCAAGGGAGAAGTTGATTTCAAGCCATCTCAGCAAGAGGAGATTGACTGCATAAAAGAAGGCTCACCACTTTGGGAGAGGAGCTGGAGGGAGAGAAAGGACTGTTTTCAAACAAAATTGACCATCTCTTGGTAGATTTAACCGCCTGTCGGCAAACCCTTTGTCAATCCGGTGGGGGAACAGGGTGCCCCGAAGGGGGCCTGGAAGATCTTCATTTATCCACAAAGGCACACAGTGTTTGGGATGTTTACAATTACATTTATTGCATGATTGCCAATTATTTCATGATTTCAGAATAGGAAACCGCTTTACATCCATTATTATTTGACATGGCTGTTACTGTACCTAGTTTTCTCCATGGCCTCCTCACTCTCCTCTTATGATCTGCTTTTTGAGATTTTTTTTTTTATTATTGATTCAAAACAGATTTAACCAACTTAATTGGCCTAAAGAAATTTGCTGTCATTTAACTCCAATGCACGAGCCATTTATCATTCTTACTCTTTCCAAGCTGTGTTGCTCACTCCCATGTCTCCCTGCCCACCCACTTTAGCAACTTTCAATTAGCAGGAATTTCTCACCTCCACCTACGACCACCCCCATTAAACTCACCTGTCTGGGCTGCCTAAGTATGTTTTTAACCCCAAGCTGACTTAACTGTCCTTCCTAGTGAACAAGTTATGGTCATTCCCTCTTCCTTGCTTGGGTTCAGCATTACTTGTGTTAGGAAATAAGAATTTAAGGAGAATCATGCAACTGACTTTGGCTGATCTTACAAAGTTAAATAGTTTCATATATAGTTCTTTGTTAGGATGGAAGACCATCAAAGAATAACAGGGTTGTGGGGTGATTTGGGGTTTTATTTATTTATTTGCAATATTTTTCACCTGCTCCAATTCCAAAGAACCCTGAGATATTTAAAGAAATCAATAGCAAATTGTTTTTCATAAACAAGAAAGTACATGCCCATCTTCGAAGTCACTTGAAGTCATGTTGAACTCAAGGAAATGTTCTTTTCAGCACAAGACTTGACCAAAAGTCTACCTCAGTTAGCATCCTTATTACCATAAGAGCCAAGCAGAATTCTTTATAAAGTTAATCAGTATCCCTAGCTGAATAGACCAAAGACCAATATTGAATCCCTTAGAACCTGCTCTAAGCATAATGGTTGAACTGTCATAGGGGTCTTCAAACTTCACAGCTTTAAGACTTGTGGACTTCCTCCACAGTCATGTTAGCTCAGGAATTCTGGGAGTTGAAGTCCACAAGTCTTAAACTTGCCAAGTTTGAAGATCCTTGAACTATCAAATGTTGACTGATTGGTTAATGGGAATTTAGAAAGTATTACTTCACATACCTCAGAGCGTGAATGGAAAATTCTGCTATGTTTGAGAGCTCATCTCCATCTAGGCTTTTGACTTGTAGTTGTATCTTGAAAACAATGTTTTTTGATGAACAAAGAAATGTAGTCTAATGAGAAAGGTGAAGTAGCAAGACATACGAGCAATTCACTTTTCTGCAAGTCTACCAGTGTCCAAAGGGGTTGCTGGTATCTACTCCAAACCCATGGTTAGTTCTTAAGACCTGATCCTAGCTAGTCTATTAATCAGTTATCACTTCTTACCTTCACTTTTGATTTTTACTGTGGTTTCTTGCAAGCCTCAATAGTTCTTGGCGTTGTAAGATGATTTCTATCAGGTGTAAGACATGTTTCTGAACAGTTTGATCATTATAAATCAGAGCCAAAGAAAGATGACACAAAGATTTTATTTCAATGCCATTCTAGCATTGTGACTGTTTCTTTAGAGGTCCCATGCACACTGGGTTAAAGTCTTGCTGTCTCCCACCCTGTCCCCCAAAACCTGACAGATGTGGGAACTAGGACTGCAGCCGTGGACATGAAATGACCTTTTCCTTTTATATCACACCTCCTACCGTAGTCCAGCTGGGTTGTGTCTGGTAGAAAGATCAACATAAAAGGTCAAAATTTGGCAGCTTCAGGTCACGGCCGGAGGGAGGCTGCCAGGATGCAGAGAAGCTGGCATTTTAAAGAGGCATCCATGAACCCAAGTAAAGATTAAGTGGTTCAGTCCTTGTTTTGCTTAGGGTCATGTTAGGGTCAGTCTAATGATTGCAAAGGCAACGCTGGGAGAGAAGAGAGCCTTTGGAAGTTAGATCTGATGTTGTTTAGGGTCTTCCCAGATCACTTGTGCTGGAATGCAAATCTTCCAATCGTAGTGTGATCACCAAGAAATTATAGATAGGAAGATAGCAAAGTGACAGGACCTCTGGCCTTCTTACAGACCTTCTGCCCCCTTTCTTGAATTGTTGTTTGTCTTTGTCCCTTAGAATAGCCCACCACTCTCTTTATTTGAGGCTAAAAAAAGCATTGATCGGTTTTAACCCAGGCCATTTCTTATTTGCATTAATAAGGTAGCATTCTGGTCTTTCTTTTCTTAGTCACTACTTTCCACAATAGACAGAGCTTTTTTTTTTATTATTTTCTGTAGGATTCCCAGTAATCCCACAGGGTAGGATCTGGTAGGATTCTCCCACCAGAATCTGCATTTTTAAAAGGGCAGATAGACCCATTTTTAAAGTGCTATCACTGTATGCACTTTCTTTGAGTCATTACTTCTGGTGTTTTGTGTTTGAGTGTGTGTATGATTGCGTAAAGAAATTGCCTTGATTTGAATTATTGTCTGGGAAAAGGTGAGTATTGGCAGGTTTTCTTCACTGTTTTTGACAGTGCAGCAAGAGCAGACTTTGTTTTCAAAATCTCTTTGATAATAATCTGCCTCTACCTGCTCTTAATATCCCTCCTTCTGCAGTTTAGGAGAATAATACATCATATTTCTTGAATCATTGGGAAAAATTATGTAATATGTTGTTATCAGTACTCACATTTACAGGACAGAATTAGCCTTAATTTACCCCCATCTTGGCTCTTCTATCATAGTGCAATGTTTTGGCCAAAGGATGCAGCTATGCTGGAATAAATGAGCAAGTATTAGTGACGTGTATTTTGATGTTTTACAGCAATAAGTATAGGGTTATTCATATTTAATAGAATTAAGATTGTTGAACTATTTATATCTGTTCAGGAGAAATTAACAAACCCATTTGGCTTGTAAACATATCAAGATACATGACCCAAAAACAATTTTATTCCATTTTTAATTGACTATTTTAGTACTTAAAAAACACAAACTACTTAGTGTATAAGGTTTCATCAGTAGCTTTATAACCAAACAGATGGAAACATAAGCAAAAGCCAGAAATATAACAGCTGTTAGCTAAAAGCTGACACTAGAGCACGAGGGAATGAAGTGTAAGGGGCAGTGAGGGGTAAATGACATCATGACAATGGCACAACTTACATACTGGAACCAGTTGGTCTAGTGATTAAGACACAAAGCTAGAAATTGAAAGATAGTGAGTTCTAGTCCTACCTTAAACATAAAAGCTGATTGGGTGACTTTGGACCAATCACCAGGAGTTTGGGAGTTCTAGTCCCACAACAGTTGACTTGTTGCTCTCTATCAGTCCAACTAACCTCCAACTTGCTGTAGGGAAAATAGGAGGAAGGATGAGTGCTAGGTATGTCCACCATCTTGAATTATTTATAAAATTAAAGAAGAGAAATAAAATAAATAATAAAACACTTGGAAGTACAGGCAACCTCCAGGTTAAGAATGAGTTCCGTTTCTAATTCTGTCTTTACTCGTCCTTATAAACAGGCTGCTTGTTACTAAAAATGGCAGGTGGTGTTTTCCTTCCTGAGGCCAATGACCTGCTGAAGCCATGCAATGCTTTCAAGAACTGTTGTAAACAGGCAGCCTATTAAAAACATGTGCTTTCAACAGTTCATAAAAACATTGAGCGGCTCCAACAGTTTGTTGGATCAAGGAAAAAGAATACTGTTTGACATTTTTAGTAAGAAGTAATATGAGGTACTCCTCATAAGTAGGATTTGTCCATAAGTCAGATGGGGGGATGGACAGCCTGTGGCATAATTTGACTGATGTCACGACACATGTTTTCATTTAGCCCACATTGTGGGTTGCAATAGATGCCGCTGCAAAAAGATTTCTGCTTCTGAGGCAGAAGAGCTGAAATGGCACATGGCTCATGTTAATTGAAACTGAGCTTTTGAAAAAGTTTGCTATTATAGACCTGTCTCAGTCGGTGGTAGGTGAACTTGACCAACCTAGATTTAGGAATGGAACTCATTCTTAACATGGGAATTGCCTGTACTTTCAAGCACTTGCTTGTCTATTATGCCTAAGGTGGGACTAGAACTCACATTATCCTGGTGCTTGGCTCAAGGTCATTCAGCGGGCTTTAGAATAGAATAGAATGAATGAGATGGAAGGGACCTTGGAAGTCTTCTCATCCAGCTCCCTGCTGAAACAGGAGAACCTATACTATTTCAGAAAAATGACTGTCTAGACCAGGGGTGTCAAACTTGTGTTGTGATGGCAGCGTTACGTGATGTATCATGACTTTTTTTTCCCCTTCGCTAAACCGGGTATGGGCATGGCTAGCACATGATGCATCCGGCCCGCGGGCTACAAGTTTGGCAGCCCTAGTCTCGTCTCTTCTTAAAAACCTCCAATGATGGAGCACCCATGATTTCTGGAGGCAAGCCGTTCCACTGGTTAATTGTCCTCACTGTTAGGAAGTTTCTTCTTAATTCCAGGTTGCTTCTCTCCCTGGTTAGTTTCCATCCATTGCTTCTTATCCTGCCCTGTGGTGCTTTGGAGAATAGCTTGACTCCCTCTTCTTTGTGGCATTCCCTCAAGTACTGGAATACTTTCATGACTAAGGCAGGAATAGAACTCACAATGTCTTGGTGATTGTCCCAAAGTCACTCAGCCAGCTTTTAAGATGGAACTACAACTCATTGTCTCTTGGATCCTAGCCTTGTGCCTTAACCACTAGATCAATTGGCTCCAATATTAGGCCTGGTTAATACTTCCATGGGAGAATTAACTGAGAACTCCTCTGCTGGCTACGATTACGGCTGGGAAATTAAAAATTGTTTTGGATGAAGGGAATGAATTGTGCATCATGCTACCAAGAAAAAAATCATGGATATAGGACATCAAAAATGGACCCAAACTGGTTCAGTGCTCTCCCTGCTTGGTTGAACCTTGGATCTGGATGGTCTGCCGATTCTGTTGTAAATCACCAAGGTCTTGCATTCCTAGCTAAGACAACTTGTCTTGTGACAAAGATGGAGATATTCATGAATGGCTCACGAGATGCTCAGTTCCCCTCCTCAGGCTTTTGAATTATTTCTTCCTCATGCTGGGCAAGGAGAAAACTCACAACCGTAGCCTCTTCCCATCTTTGGGATCTAGCTATGTGGGGGTGCTTTGTTCCAGAACAGAAGGACAAGGGAAATAATACTGATTGCATGTTAATAACAGAGCAGCCAGTTAGGAGGGTGGTTTTGAATGTGCTGCTAAGTCATAGAAGAAAATTATGTTAAGTTTAAGGTAATGTGAAGATATGTCCAGCATCCATTTTGGATTAGGATGAACCACTCTGTAATGTAGGAGAAACTTAATTTGCAGGGTATGTAATCTATTTCAAGACAGCATTTTGATTTTGGGTTTTCGATAGATTTGTTGCTATAGAAATGGCTAGTATATATTATTATGAAATATATACAACAATATAAAACTAAAAAGATGAAGGTTTATGTTAATACTTTATTCTACCACACCACAAAGAATCAGAAGCCAGTGTTTTTTCTTTTTTTCCCTCTCTTTCTCCCTTTATTTCCATTCCTTTTGTACTTCATTGTATTTTATATTTTGATAAGCTAATAAAATATCTTTAAAAAGCATTGTATTGTTGCTAACTATTGCCTGACCCAAAAACTGTTTGAAAACTAAAAAATATGGTTCCTTTGCAGGGCCCTTATTTAATAATGCACAATGCAGCTATTTTCTGTAAAAAGAAAAAGGGGGGGGAAATAGTCCAGTCACGACTCATACCCTCTCCTCCCACCTTCCTAAAAGGATTTACAGTCTTTGTGTGAATGTTGCCACTTTTTCATGCTTTTAATCAAAGCATTTACATTTCTTTGGCCTCTCGCTGAATAGTTAAGCCGTCTTGGTTTGCTCGCTCGCTTTATTTATTTGTTAGCCTGGTCCCTCCCTACTCACCTTTTTAGAGTTTCACTCACTACATTTCTTTTCGGTGAGCCATCTCTGAAGTTGCTATTTCTTTATAGGGTGGTGTTTGAGTTTTGTTTTGGAGTTGTTTGTTGTTTTTAGCATTTTTGAATGGTGACGTTTAGAATAGAATAAAGAATAGAATAGAACAAAAAACAGAAAGCCGCTTTTGTCAACAATTTATTCATTTATTTACTTACATATTTTGTGTTTCTTGTGGTCTTCTTCCCTCAAAGAGTGACCCTGGGCATTGTGCAGTAACACACATCGAGCAGAAATATACAATACAGAAATATAAAGTGTATATTAGACTAGCTAAACATGGTATAGTCTGGCATTAAATTTGAATAATCTGCATTTACTTGTAACACTAAACCACAAACTAGTTAGTCCCATTTTAGTTCTCATGTTGTCCAAGCCAGGCCTGTACGGTTAGCTGGTGGTTCCGTGTAAGCTTCCACAAATGGCTGGACCAAGAAATGCATGGTTGACTTATCCATTAGGAAAAGCCATCACGTGAATGCAGCCCCTTTGGAAGGGCCCTTCAATAAATCTCCTCCCCACCCATTTGTTTGTGTATAAAAGATTATAATTCATCCAGAAGTGGCTCCAGTGAAGACTGAGAAAGGAAATTCGGCAACAAACGAGGGCAACCATTGAAAGGTCATGGAGCTTCATCTTGGCACAGGGCCATGGCAACAATGTGTTTGTAGGCCCCTCTCTTTTTCACCTGTGAACCCCAGCCCAGTGGGGGCTGCCCAGGCACACTCCTGCCTAGTAGGCAGGTAGTCCAGGCACAACTGCAACCAGCGTGGGCCTTTTTTTCTGCCCAAATGACCTTTACATTGGCCCCTAATCATCCCCACAGGAGGACAGGCCTCTTTCAAGACATCCTGAGGCGATGCCTTCTCCTCACGCCCATCTCCAGCAAGGAAGCCATTGTCAGGCCTGGTTTGCATTCGGGGAAGCTTTGACAGCAACAAAGTGGGAAGTGGAGCACATCAGGGCTGGTTCTTTAAAAAAAATAAATTTGAGAGAGAGAGAGAGAGAGCGCTCTACCTCACAGCCTACCCCCTACCTCTTCCCTGCAGGTGAGCAGTGTTGATGGACAGGTCTTTCTCTAAGACTGATGGTCCCCTTTGCTCTTCCCCATCCCTTGGCAGCCTGTGCATCATCCCCGTAGCAACCACCTTTCCCCTATAAGCCCCCCCCCCCCCCCCCCGTCCCTTGCTTCTCCAGCTCCCTCACATCCCTTTGGCTGCCAGCTTCCCGCCTGTGAAAAGAAAGATAGAGTCCAAAGTTGTTTCCCCAAGTTAGTTAAATCAGAAAGTACAACTCATTTGTAGGGTTGGCCCCATGAAAGGGGAGGACGTCAAAGAAAAAAGAGCAAGGGGAAGCAGAGCGGGAGAGGAGGGGCTGTTATTGTTGGATTGCAGGGAGGATGGAGAAGAAGAGGGAGGAGAGAAGAGAGAAGGAAGGAAATATAAAGAAGCAAGAATCAGAGCTGGATTCTGCTTGAGTGCTGTTCAATGGAAATGGCCCGGGCTGTAAGAGAAGGGGCTTCTCTTTATCCCACATTCCCAGCTGGGCTTAGACAAAAGGGGAGCTGCTCAGAAGCCCCCTTCCAATACCAATGCATCCCGGCTTTGTTTCAGCTATTTTCCCACTCAAGGAAAAGTGATCTGGGGAGGGGAGAGAGAGAGAGAGAGAGAGAGAGAGATGGGTTGCTTTTCAGCACGTTTCATGGAAAAAAGGAAAGGGCATTAGAAACAGCCCCGAGTTTAGGGACTGGTGGTATGGGTCCTTCAGCAAGGGGGATGAAGAAGGGGGCTGGCCTGCATTCTGGAACTGTTTTTGAGCCTCTTCTTAATGGGATGATCAAAAGCTCTGTGCAGTCCCTTAGTTCGCTGTTGCTTCTTGACAGTTGAGCCAGCGTAAAAGAAAATAGCTCTTTGATGTCCCTTTTCTAGGCTAGCACCAGGTCTGAGCAAGCTTCCAATAAACATCTAGCTCATTGTTGACCTGCTTGCATTGGTGGCAGTGAACTCTGTAGCGGTGGAGGAGGAGGAGAATTTCAGTTGCTCACGAAAGTGGTACTGATGTTGACTCCTTATACTTCCTTATAATTAACTGCCATGGTTTGTTTTCTTCTCTGACCATTTGCCCATCATTCCAATCATGACTGAATCCGGAGATGCATGATATAGTTGTTTGCCCTTCTTATGCTAAGCTGTGCTTTCCTAACAGTTTGTTGAATAAGACCCAATGGTAACAGTACAGGTAGTCCTTGACTTACAGCCACAACTGGGATTAGAACTTCCATCACGAAGCAATGTGGCCATTAAGTGAGTCATTACACGATTTTACAACCTTTTTTTTTTTTTTTGCTATAGCTGTTAATGGGATTTGGCTTCCCTGGTTTCCTTTGATTATCAGAAACCAGTTGGTAGAGACACACATTGTGATGTGATCCTGGGATGCTGCTACCATTGTAAATACATGCTGGTTATCAACTCCCCAAATTGTAATCACATGACCGCAAAGACATTGCAATGGTTGTAAGTTGGAGGACCAATCATAAGTCGCTTTTTTCACCACTGATGTAGCAAAAACATTTATACCACTTCACAGTGCTTTATAGTCTTCTCTAAGCAGTTTACAAAGTCATATCACACACACACACCCAACAATCTGGCTCCTCATTGGATGGAAGGCTGAATCAACCTTGAGCCGGTCAGGATCGAACTGCTGGCAGTCAGCAGAATTAGCCTGCAAGACTGCATTCTAACCACTGCGCTACCATGATGTAATTTTGAATGGTTTGTAAATGAATGATTATAAGTCGAGGACTATCTGTATGCCACACAGTAGTTTGTAAACATCATAAACAAGACAAACAAACCATAATATAATCAAATGTGATGGGTAAAATATGTCCTTGGGTTGGTTCAGAAATGTAACTAATATAGGTAGTCCTCAACTTAGTCCACAATTGAGTCCAACATTTCTGTTATTAAGTGAGACATTTGTTAGGTATGTTTTGCCCCATTTTATGACCTTTCTTGCCACAGTTGTTAAGGGAATCACTACAGTTGTTAAGCTAATAATATGGTTGTTAAGTGAATCTGGCTTCTTCATTGACTTTGCTTGTTGGAAGGTGGCAAAAGGGGACACTGCAACCATCGTAAATATGAGTCAACTGCCAAGCATCTGAATTTTGATCACACAACCCTGGGGATGCTGCAATGGTCATAAGTATGAAAAATGGCCATAAGTCACTTTTTTCAGTGTGTCATAATTTTGAATGGTCACTAAATGAACTATTGTAAGTCAAGAACTACCTGTATGCCTCCTATTTTCATTTGCTGACCTAGTAGATCTCCCAACCAAGTCATAAATGTTTGGGCATGTTTTGGGGTCTTTTATCTCCATGAAGTTATCAAGCTGATAAAACTGGAACATTAGTTTCTATGCTAGTAGCTAGATTGAACCAGTTTCAATCCTGGTCTTAAAATAGTGCTGACCAAGCTATAATGAGGTTTGTTTGGGCTTAGCTCTTTGGAAAATCCAAGCCTCGTGATTGGTAGGCCATCCAGAAGCCCTCAAGGATCACAGGCTGAAAGTTAGTAGTAAACTGGCAATATTGATGATTGTGTCCATTTTATAGTGTAAGGCATAAATTGACATCTTCAAGAATTCCCTCCTACAGCCACACAATGGGGGTTCGGTAAAACGGAAATTTTGCCCTCAATCAGTCTGGCTGCATTGTTGTGATTTGCAAGCCCTCAAAATCAGAGCCATTAAATGAATCTTTAGTAAATGTGTTGAGCTTCCTGAATGAGACGTTTTCAATGGTGGCTTTCTTAGCTGCAGAATTCCCACACCAGAAACTTTTTGACACACTCTTCTCTCTTATTAATTTTAATATTCTTCTTCTGTGCTGCAGTTAGGTCATTACTTTTTTAAAAAAAAAATAATGCTGGTTTCTCATTTTTCTGTTTAGCTCCTCTCTCAAATGCTTGCTTGTATTTCATTTTACCCTGAGTAAATTTGCCATTTTGAAGTCTGTTTTTTTTTTTAAACTGGAAGAGCTGTGTCTAGTGGGAGAGGAACGTATTTTAGAAGCAAACAAGCAAACAAACAAACCGATCCGTCAACCCAACAAGCCTTCCTTGTCCTCCCCTTCTCCATTCCTCCATCTCTCTCCCTCTCTAAATCTGGAACTAATAGGATTGACTCTGTTTCATTAATTCCCTTTCATGTGCTCTGAGGGGATTTCCACCACACGTAACACATCTTACCCTACATTTATCATGGATTAAGAAATGCAGTGAGCTAATGTGAACTGCTGAAGCACTCTTCAAGCCAGACGCAGGACAGGAAGCACTTGAGTCTGCCAAGGAGCTGGGGGGGTTGTTGTAGGAAAAGATTAAATAGCGTATGTTAAGTCCTGAGCATGGGCGCAAGGAACGGAGACGAGACATCGAACTGTGACTTCAACTCTTTATTCGTGACTTCAGAACAGAGCAAAATACTTGGGCAGCAGCAGCTCTTTTATAGAGCTGGCTGCTGTCAAAACAACCAATGGTTTGAGTTTACCGCCTTTTATGCCTTGTAATAGTCTCTCCATCAAACTTTGGAAAATGCCCGGCGCCACGCTTACTCCGAATTGGAGTCTATTGCACTTGAAGGCACCTCTATGTATAACTATTGTCTGGGCTTCTGCAGTCGTCGCATCTACGGGTAGCTGCTGGTATGCCTGAGCTAAGTCCAATTTCACAAATATTTTTCCGCCACACAGGGAGTGAAGAAGGTGTTGGACCACCGGTACTGGGTAAGCGCTCTGCTGAAGGGCATGATTTAGGGTGGCCCGGTAATCCCCACAAATTTTTAACGAGCCATCTGGCTTCATGGGCGTTACTATTGGAGTTTCCCAACGGGCATGGTCAATCGGTTCCAACACACCCTGGGCTATTAATTTATCTAGCTGCTCGTCGATCTTTGGCTTGAGGGCAAAAGGCACCCAACAAGGCTTAAGATGAATGGGAGCTACATCGGGACTGAGATTAAACAATATAGGGGTCCCCTTGTACTTGCCTAATGTTCCTGTGAACACGTCCTGGAATTCCTGGATGAGGGCCTCTTCCCAGTCGTCACTTCTGGTTTGGTGTATGCCAGCTAGTTCAATTCCGAGTGGGGCGAACCACTCTAACCCTAACAAACTGGGCCACTCACGATCGACGACAGTCCTTGAAGGATACTTGGACGTGGCTGGAACCGACAACCGGAATTCTGTTTCCCTGGTTGTCTTTTAGGATGATTCTTTGAGTGCTGAGGTCCTGGCGACAGATGGCAGGGATCAGCTGTTTGAGGGTTTTCCAGGAGACCATCGATAGGGATGACCCCGAATCGACTTCTATCAGGCATGGTCGATTCTCAATAGTAACCTTTACACGGATCTTTCTTGCATCTAGCGATGAAGCGTGGCCGATAGTAATAGTTTGGTGCGCCTCTTCTCGTCTTGTTGGAATGGCAGGTGCTCAATATCTGTAGTAGTAGTGGTTGTTCCATTGGTGGTTCAGGCGGTCCCGATTTCCAGGTGGTTTGCCTGTCTCCCGGCAGAGGTTGTTCTCCCTCTGGCTTGGACTGGACTCTCGCTTGCTTCTGCAGATCTTTGCGATGTGGCCTCTTTTCCCACAGGAACAGCAGAGTGTGTCAAGGAATTTGCAGTCCGATCGCGGGTAGTTTGCCCTGCAGCCAGCACATTGGCGCGGGCGTCTCTAGTTCCTTTGCTCTCGTTCCGAGCAGATCCTGTTGACCTCCTCTTCCTCACTGTCTGAGGATGACTCGAGGTCTTCATGATGGGCGGTAATAGCGTGCCTCTCAGAGGAGAGCGGACTATAATTAGCGAGTTGGCGGTGTGCTACGTTCACTCGGCGCATTCAAGCGGTTGACTTCCTGGTTGCTTCTGTGGCAGTAGCGTTGGCGATGATATCTGCAAGGCTGATGTCTCCTTTCGCCATGATTTTACTCTGTGATGTGTGGTCATCTAATCCCAGAACTATGCGGTCTCTCGGGGCTTCCTCGAGGTTTGCAAAACCACAGAGGCCTCCCAGGTTCCGGAGATCGGCTTCGAAGTCCCCAACGCTCTCGTTCTTCCGTTGGTCCCTCTGGTAAAACTCGTGTCTTTGTATCAGTGTAGGTACTGCGAGTGTGTAATGGGCCTGCAGGATTGGCGCAAGGTTATCCCAATCCATGGGCTTCACTTCTGCCGGTTTGGCAAGTGCTTTAGCCATTTTAAAAACAGTGGGGCCGCAGTGGGTCAGGAACACCGCTCGTTTCTTGCCAGGCGAAGCATCTTTTAGATTGTTGGTCTCCAGGAACATCTGGAAACGGTCTATGTACGAGTCCCAGTCTTCATTTGCTGGGTCATATGGAGCGGGTGGTATGGCGCCGCTGGTCATTCTGCCGTTTGTTGCATGCGCTCTTCAGCCACGTGCTTTGTCTTGTTCGATGAGTACTTAGTCAGCTCTATTGCCTCCGCATCCCACCTTCGTTGCCAGTGTTATGTCCTGAGCATGGGCGCAAGGAACGGAGATGAGACATCAAACTGTGACTTCAACTCTTTATTCGTGACTTCAGAACAGAGCAAAATACTTGGGCAGCAGCAGCTCTTTTATAGAGCTGGCTGCTGTCAAAACAACCAATGGTTTGAGTTTACTGCTCTAACATGCGTCCAATCAGAGAGACCCGCTAACAGCCAATCAGACTGGCCAGAAATGACCAATCACGACTCGCTGTCCGCGGGCCAATGAGAAGTGCAGGATTACGAGCCTGCTGTTAAAGTAAAGCTATTAGGTTTGTTACTGATGCGTTGGCTTAGTCCATAACAGTGTAACCCCCCTCTGCCTCCTCCTCCTCCTCCTCTTCCTCCTCTTCCTCCTCCTGCCATACCCATATACTTTTCCCTTCTGCAGGGACAGCCTTTTCATCAGTTTTAAAATCATTCTCCTCCTTCTCCTTCTCTTTCTTCTCCTCTTTCTCCTCCTCCTCTTCCTCCTCTTCCTCCTCCTGCCATACCCATATACTTTTCCCTTCTGCAAGGACAGCCTTTTCATCAGTTTTAAAATCATTCTCCTCCTTCTCCTTCTCCTTCTCTTTCTTCTCCTCCTCCTCCTCCTCCTCCCATACCGATAGGACTGAATTGAAAGAATTCTCCTCTAAGAACCTTATTCTGGGCCAAGGATGAATAATATCCCTGGATCAGATGCCTTCTAACCACCAGTGAGGTGGCATATGAAAAATGACAGGTAGTCCTGACTTATGACCATAATTGGAAGGAAGGTGACTTTTAAATAAGTCATGCCCGATTTTATGACCATTTTGCCATGGTTGTGAAATGAATTGCTGCAGTCATTAAATGAATCAGGTAATTGTTAAGTGGCTTCCCCCATTGACTTTGCTTGTTGGAAGCTGGCCGGGAAGTTCAGATGACCCCAGGATGCTGCCAGAAGTATGATGACGTCAGAAGTACATGGCAGTTGCCAAGCGCACCAAGTCTGATCACATGACTGGGAGAATGCTGCCGTGCTTGTAAATGCAAGGATCAGTCATAAATCACTTTTTGCTGTGCCATTTTAATGGCAGATGGTCACTAAACAAAGCAGGTGTAAGTCAAGAACTACCTGTATTCAAAATTAAATTTTGTGAAAATAATTATAAAATGTCATACTTAAGGACAACTAAATAAAAGCATCTATTAACACACCCAGGGCTGCATTCTGCATTCCTCCCTCTGTCTCTGTCTGTGGGGTGGGTGGGTGTGCATGCCTATACATTCACATACCATGACATCAGTAGGGTCTACTTTGTACAGACATATTATATAGGTTTGTGCTGCTTATCGTCCAATCACTTTTCCTTTCACATTCTAAATCAGATGGGGAAAGTCTGCAGAGATCACATCCAGCATTTTTCTCCTAAATAATTTGAGATTTAATTGTCTCATGTAACTAATGCTAACTAGTAATTCTGGGAACTGAAATTTAATTCAACATTTCTGGAGGGCTTTAGGTTGGGGAAGACTAGCCGAGTTTAAGTATAATCTACCTGTAGCCATCTGTGGTGGAGCAATAGCAATAGCACTTAGACTTATATACCGCTTCACAGTACTTTTCAGCTCTCTCCAAGCAGTTTACAGAGTCAGCATATTGCCCCCAACAATCTGGGTCCTTCTTTTACCCACCTTGGAAGGCTGGGAAGCTGGGTCAACCTTGAACCAGTGGGAATTGAACTACCAAACTGCTGGCAGTCGGCAGTCAGAAGAATATAGCTCTATGTTCTACTGTTGTCAAATTATCTGTTCTAATCCAGTTTAGCCCAACTTGATTATAGAGTCAAAATCTGCATAACAGCACAGAGAAGTATGCTAAACATTGCTGATCACAGATTGGAATTGCTCTACTTTGGCTGGCCTGAAGGATCTTTGATTTTGCAAAGGTTTGTCTTCACCACCCAAGCTCCTACTGTAGGATTCACCCATTTGCAAATCCATCTTGCAACATCAGAGCACATGTTGGGTCGTAATCACAGGTCTGCCCAGTAGCCCCACTTTCAATTTATCCATAAGAGTTAGCAGCCCGTACCAGAAGCGTAAGATTTGGGAATACAGTTGTTGCTCAGTGCTCCGTATCAGTTTATACAAGAGTGCCACCTAGCGTCTTCAAACAAGCTTGTGATGAATACGTCGCTAAACCTCTTACACAGGAGGAGAAGGAGAAGGAAGAGGAGAAGAAATAATGTTATAAAATATTTAATATGCCTTATGAACAGGCTCAGGTGAAGAAAAAAATGTTAATGTTTAAGATGTCTGACAATGCTTCATCATGTTGACTATAGTAGATGACTATCTAATTGATGAAATATGTTCTTTATAAGCAAAATTATTTATGTTGTAATCCTGAGGCTCCTTAACTATGTATAACTCAGACTGGATTGAATGCAACATCTAGGAATAAACATAGATAAAACTGCACTCCAAACATATTTTGTTCACTGTTAGAAGCAGCAACTATGTAGTTTCTCAATTCCCCTACCTGTTAGCAATGCATTCATAAGTCTCACAAGGCTTGGATGGAACCCCCAGGTTTTATGGCAACTAGTTGGTCATCACCATTTTTTGCAAATAAAAAAAGCTGAAGCAATATTTGTACTCTGCTTGGCGGATGTTACAGATAGCAAGTTAGTGTCCTTTGAAACATTGCAGAACTTTGGAGCATCAAACCTACCGTAATTACTTAAAGCAAGTCCAGGTAATCAGTGGGAACATTCTGGGGTTCACTTTTTAATCTAGAAGCAGGATCCAAACTTCTTCTGTTTACTAGGCAAAACCCATCGGCATGTGCAAAAATGCCTAGAGTTGACTTAGTGCTATCTCTGGAAACAGTCACAAGAAGGGGAGCTGTCCCTATATACACAGACACATATATACATTCTGCCAGTTGTCTTTAAGCATTGATTTCCATGGTGTTGGGCTCCCCCTGTTGCTCTCGGATAAGATGAGGCCCTGCAGTCCGAACCAAGCGAGTGGTGTTTGGGGCCCGCCCAGGTGAGCTGGGGGGCCTGGTGGGGGAGCTCTGTGTTCTGGGAGTGACCGGAGACCTGGCAGGAGAACGATGGTGTCTACGGGCAGCCCAAACAGGCAGTCCAGGGGATCTTGCAGGAGGAGGAGGAGAACTGGAGTAACTGGGTGGTGAAGGTTGAACAGTTTCTCTAGAGTCAGGGATGGATTCCACTTCAGCTTCAGGAAAAGAATCCTTTGAAAAACAGGAAAATACAGGAAGCTGCAGTCAGAAATAACAAATAGACTCTAACATCCTCATGCAGGCCGACAACTGTTAGAGAAGCAGATTGAATTCGTGGATTTATTAGTGTTTAAGCAATTTCATATCTTATTCATTTATGATCCAGGGTCCCCAAATGTTTTCTATTATCTTGCTTTAAGAGGAAAAGCGGTAGGCAACTACTACGTCACAGATATCATCTGTGGGTAACTTATAGTTGTCTGTGGAGATTCTGAATTATCCAGGTCCCAAAGGTGCTTTTTTCCAAAAGGCAACTGGACTTCCTTGCTTTGAAAATGTTTCACTTCTCGTCCAAGAAGTTTCTTCAGTTCTGAAGAAAGTGCACTGAGAGCTGAAGAAGCTTCTTGGATGAGAAGTGAAATGTTTTTTGAGAGAAAACAACCAAGAAAGTCCAGTTGTCTTTTTTTTGGGGGGGGGGAGCACCTTTCGGACATAATATACAGTTAGATTGTCTTTAGCCACCCCAGCCCTTTGGAATAGCCTTACACCTGGGATTCGAGCAGAGGGTGGTCTTCAGCAGGTTCTGACCAGTTCTGGAGAACCAGTAGCGGAAATTTTGAGTAGTTTGGAGAACTGGCCCATACCGCCTCTGACTGGAGATTTTACAGTATCCTTCCCCTGCCGTGCCCACCAAGCCACTCCCACAGAACCAGTAGTAAAAAATTTTTGAATCCCACCACTGGATTTGAGGGGCCTCCACTCTTTTAGCCTTTCAGGAGGCTGTGAAAACCTGGCTTTCCCCCCAGGTGTTGGGCTAGGATGGGGTTGTCAGAAGGTCAGTGGTTTGGTTGGAAGTGGAAACGGTATTTTATTTTTATTCCATTGTTTTTATTGGTTGTTCTGAATTGCTTATTAGGTGAGATCACCAGCTGGTTAAGGCAGTCACATCAGTTCTTTAAATAAGTAAATAAATCAATTAAAGATGTGTTGGCCATAGGGCAATGCGTTGTTATATTATTAATATTAAATAACAGAATACCAGAGTTGGAAGGGACCCTTGGAGGTCTTCTAATCCAACCTGCTGCTCAAGCAGGAAAGCCTACATTTCAGACAGGTGGCTGTCCAATCTCTTCTTAAAATCCTCCAAGGAAAACAAGGCTGTCTCCAATAGCAGAGAGATTAAGCCACAATCTTTTCCAGGTTCCAACAATCCTAGAAGACCTCACATTATAATGTAAAATCTTTCAGCAGGCTTGCCCATACTATCGGTATGAAGGTTAACCAGGGGTGGGATTTTTTAACAACTGGTTCTGTGGGCGTGGCTTAGGTGGTGGGTGTGGCTTAGTGGTCATGTTATTGGCTGGGTATGGCCAACTCAATATCACTCACATCGAGGCACGCATCTCCTCGCCTGGCCTCTCATGACTGTGGGGATGCTGCAACAGTCGTAAGTGTGAAAAATGGTCATAAGTCACTTTTTTCAGTGCCATTGTAACTTTGAATGGTCATTCCACACAAGCAAAGTACCAGCAAAGGAAGGGAAAAAACCTCCAGAGACATTCCTGAGACAGGAAGTCTAGTCCTGCCAAGAATGTAATAAGGGTTAACAGAGAGGCAGTTTCTGTAAGCAACACCAGAATGTTTCCTTCCTGTCTTCCTCACAGGATTAGGCCAGTAATTTCTTCTAACAACTGGTTCTCCGAACTGCTTAGAATGTTAACAACCAGTTCTAGCAATAGGTGCGAAGTGGTAGAATCCTACCCCTGAGGTTAACTATTGACATGCAAGTTAATAGCAGTCCCCAAATCACACAGCATGAGATATACCTTGTCCTTCAGGATATACAGAGCCACTGGATTCTTGCGTTCATGTTCGCTGCTTCTAGGAAGAACTTCAACTGCATAATAAAGCAAGAATGGGAATTGGTAATGTTTTAGGGTCTTTTTAATGTGTAAAAAAAAATTATTGTGAACAAGTTGAGAATGTGCCGGTGATAAGCAGCTTATAAGAAGACCAAGTTCTATAATGGCATTAAGACCTCTGTGGGTTGTAGATCTTTCCTGCAACATCTTTGTCCAGCTCTGTTAATATATATCTATTGTTGGGGCTGATCTGCATCACTACTTACCAAGACTGAATCTGCAATCAAGTAGCTTGCCTTGACCTCTGGTGCTCTTGTTGACCCAATTTGATGTACTTCACTGGGTTACTTCAATTGAATTTGTCTAAAATAGCCTGTCTCTTCCTTTGCTTTTTCAGCAGCTTAAACCCCCATATCTCCAAATTTAAGCAAGGTTCCATTTTTCATTCTCATTGATAAAAACCATCCTCTAATCTATACATTTGTGTAAACCTCATTAAGAAGTTCTGTAAATTAAGAATCCTTCTCACAATTTAGGGTCCAGCTGGACATTAGTAAGATGGTATGTCAATAATACGCTGACTATAAATTCTGGATATTGTGATCCTGCACATATGGAGAGCATCAGATGGGAAAGATTGTCATAGAGAGAGCCCAGTCTGGTATGGGAGAATTATTTTACCATCATGTTTTAGGTGTTCTTCGTTCTGGTCCAGGTATTCTGAGGAACTTTCCTTCTCTAGTTTCCTTTTGTTCCTACAATGAAAGAGAGCCCAAGAGCTTGTCTTAGTGATCTTGCTTCCTTATGGTAAAGCCATCTTAATATTCTATGGATGGACAGCTGGCATTTCAGTCTCAAATGCTACCTTCCAACAAACTGAGCAAAATGTGTCCCATGATGACATATGGAAAATATCAGACTTGTATGCTGCATTCTGTCCAGATTTGTTTAATGTTCCACCAACCAGAAAGACCAACTAACATGGATGTTAGAAATCTTTTTCTTGATGAAGCAATATAGATTTGAGGAGAAATTACTACAAGGGGGACAAATTTAAGAAACTGTCTCAAACACATATATGTTTTCCACTAGTTCCCAATATCTACTGATACATCACCCACTGCAAACAAAACACTGGAGAAAAGTTAGAAAAACCACGGTGCAGTGTGCTCTTGCCCAAAAGAGATGGCCTTTTTTGTGTGTAAGAACCTTTAGCCAACATTTTTGGAGACTTATGAAGAAGGACTCATTAAGCTAAAATTGTACCATGGGAATTAAGGCATATATGAACTATGGGTTCTTTTTAAGGACAACTCAAGCACTATTAATCCAGAAATTACGATATGCAGAGACTAACAGTCTATCCTGGATCAAGCAAGAGTGGGTCTGGTGGTCTACCATGCTTTGCCATTCTCCAGAGTTTTGAAGAAATAAATTGGATCTGCAGTGTATAAAAAAATCCCTAGGCCTATGTGACTCTGGAGAGACAAAGACAGTTCAGCTTGGGGGTCCTTGGTTGTGATTATTACAAGGACTCTCCAGAACCCTACTTAGTACCTTCACCCATCCTACAAAACAGACAAATTTTACACTAAACTGCTGCTATCAGGTACAATAAAGATATAACAAGGAGTATTGCCATCTTTTTGTCCAGCAGTAATGAAGAGATGAGAATTGCTGAGTTCTTCAGCTAACTTCATTTTACAATTCCCATTTTGAAATGTTAGGCTACCTCTCATTAACTGAAATATTATTATATAGAGCTCTGATCTGTAATCATCATAAAGGATTTTATTTCATCCAGAATTTCACTAAGATGCATTATGAGGAAGCAGTTTCACAGCCATCTACTCTAATCCAAGGAAAAGGAAGACCTGGGCTTAATTATTCTTTCCACTTCAGGATCTGGAGGTTGTTCCAGTTACATGTACAACCTTATAAATCACCTGGGTGTACATATTTGAAGCTGCTGAAGAGATATAAACAATGAAAAATGATAAAGAAAGAAAGCAATAGTGAAAATGACTTTCATTTGAAAAGAAACAGTTTTGCAGAATGGATCTCTGAACCTAATTTGTTTCCCTTGTTTGGCTGATCCTGAAACATGATTAATAGGATTGATTTATTAAATAAACCTTGGGCTGCACTGCTAAATGCTTTCTAAAAACATGGATTGATTTTGTTAATAAAGTATTGTTGCAAGGCAAATCCATAATTTCCCTTCACAATTTTGCTGGGAAAAATGGATAAATGAGTGCATTTCAACATGATATACATCATTTTGAAAGTAGGATTATTTCAGATCTCAAGTAAGTGGCCTAGCTTGGATACCACCCCAGTACCAGAGTCAGCAGTTTCACCAAGGTTACAATAAAGCAAAAATTAAACCATCTGCTATTAGAAGATGGCTTGTCTTAAAATGTGTTTCATTTCATCTGGGAAAAAAAAATTGAAGACATTGGCAATTGTAGATAATAAGCAGGTCTATATTTCCCAATAGGGATATTATGTTTAAGTTATAGACAATATGTATTCAGGTTCATACTTCTTGGACGGTTTCCAGCAGGCACAGACAGTCACTAAGGTACCCAGAAGGAAAATTCCCCCAGTGGACAGGATTATATAGAGGGAGCTCCTTCCTGCAAAAAGACAAAAATTGAATTAGAGATGTGATTAATTAAATGAAAAGAGTAACACTTGAGATTCCCCTAAACCTCAAGGATTAAACTAAAAGATTGTGGCTTTATGCTGAATTTCTGATCTCTGAGGGGCAAAGGTAATATTATCAAGAAGATGTTTGATGAAAGCTTCTGCTTTTGTACTTGTACACATATTGTACATACACTTATACATCATAGGCTGGAACCCCTGAGAACTAAAATCCCTTCCTTCCTTCCTTCCTTCCTTCCTTCCTTCCTTCCTTCCTTCCTCCCTCCCTCTTTCCCTCCCTCCCTTCTTTCCTTCCTCCCTCCCTCCCTTCCTTTCTTCCTTCCTTCGTTCCTTTCTTTCTTTCTTCCTCCCTCCCTCCCTCCCTCCCTCCCTTCCTTCCTTCCTTTCTTTCTTCCTTCCTTCCTTCGACTATTATAAGCTGTTATTCTTTCAAAGTAGTGCCTTAGCACCTTAATATTACATAGCAAGGAGCAGCCAAAAATAACGTGTTTCCTTGAAGAACTGGAAGTTCACACCATGCAAGAATCCAGGGCCATCTGGCTACAGTCTGTACAACTGTGGCCTTACCCTTGATTTATAACTACCTCCTGAGTTTTATTTAGAGGCAATATTTCACGCTCTTGTTTTAGAGAATCCATGGAGACCTGGCTGCCTTCTTTGGCATTACCTGCCAATTCCAGCTTAGTAGCCAGCCATTCTTCTGCGCTCTTTTATTTTGTAGGATACTTTCAAGGAAAGCAGGGGAAAGAGGATCATGCCTGGGTAAGGTCAAGTTTCTGAACCAAAATAATGTTTTATTTTAAAGATTTTATTCTGCATATTCTTGTAGGTACCTAGGTCTGAAGCAAGAAAAAGAACAGAAAATTGTGGAAAGTTGAGTGGGCCACTTGTCCATGGAAGTTGCAATGAATGCAGCAAATCAGGTTGAAGCCAACCTGATGATATCCATGCAGTGATGCCATAATGCAAATCCAACCATCCATGCTTGTATCAACTCTTTGAGATAGTCAGGAAAGAGACTCTATTTATTGCTATAGGATACAATAACCGAGTTATGAAAGTCTGACAGAGATTCTCTTCCTATACATATTTTTATAGATTCCAGGTCCTCACAAAGCAACAGAACATAGGAACGGTCATGGGATGTGAGTCAGGAGAAGTCTATGGAGATTCTCAGTCATCCCGGCCATGGTTGTCCCAGATGTGCTTTTTCAAAAGGCAACTGAATTTTTCTTTATTTTTTCCTTGAATATGTTTTGCATCTCATCAAAGAAGATTTTTCAACTCCGAAGAAACTTCTTGGATGAGAGGTGAAACATCTTCAAGGGAAAAAAAAACAAAGAAAAGTCCAGTTGCTTTTTGAAAAAGTACCTTTGGGTTAGGAAAAGAAAGCAAAGTCAGCAATAAAATAAATTCTTCCTTGAGTCAAACTTGATTCCTGTTGATCATGCAAGACACTGTTGTTTTCTTGGCAATGGTACCAAAGTCCTTTGCTAATACCAAATTTGATTCCCAACTCAAGATTTTCCCTGTTTTATTCTTTAGATTTATATCCTACTATAATCTTTACTCTTCCCATGGTCTCTCCTTCCTCATTACTCTATTATTTTAGATTTGCAAATGACTTTTCAAAGGTTTTCCAAGTTGCAAACAGATTGAAATATACACATAAAAATGACACTCATGCAGAGCTATTAAACAGTCACACTCTGACTGTTCAAAACAATAAACAGCACTTAATTAACCATCATTACTTCAGTTCAAAAGGCTTGGCTGAGGAGAAAGTAACAAACAGAAGACACAACCCAAATTTGAAGTATCATTAAGAGGGACCATTTTATTAATCTGAATTTACCAGAACAGGTAGTCAAGTCTCCAAGTCCTTATTATTATCACCATCACCATCATCATCATCATTATCTTTATCTTTATATTTCTTTCTTAACATTTTGAAACATGAAGATGGAAGAGTGGATGATGAAGATGATGGAGTTAGCAGAGATGGTGAAACTGAGTGCTTTAATTAAAGAAAAGAATTTATCTGGCTTTGCTTCTATTAGGAATCCGCTTCTGGACTTTTCTCAGAACTGAAAAAATTGAAACCTTGATTTTAGGTTTTGATGATTAGAATGATTTTATTGTTACAGAAATGTCTTGAAAGGTTGTGAAATGTAGCAAAAGGTTGAGATTGTATTATTTATTACTACACCAGAGAAAGTTGGAAGTAATTTCTTTTTTCTCTCTTTGCTCTTTTCTCCCCTCTCTTTTTAATTTTTCTTTCTAATTTTTGCTTAACTTTTATCTTTACAAAAGTGAATAAAAATTATTCTAAAAATATTTTTATAACGCTTATCTAACGCCCATCTTTGTCACAGAATGACTCTGGGCAGTGAA
Source organism: Hydrophis major (assembly GCA_033807585.1). Taxonomy (NCBI): domain Eukaryota; kingdom Metazoa; phylum Chordata; class Lepidosauria; order Squamata; family Elapidae; genus Hydrophis; species Hydrophis major. Next base: position 27,983,233 of record CM066334.1, on the reverse strand, counting down.
CAAATAGATATATAAAAACTTAAAAGCGATGCATGAATATTATAATAAAAACAATTTAAAACAAGAATAAAAATATTAAAATTCAAGATTTTGTGCTACTGCCAGGTGTATAGCTTTGCGCATCCCATACTTACTGTACACTGTCAGTTTTACAGGAATACTTTGTCCTTTGCTGATGGGGTTCTCTACCAGACAGCTGTAAGTGTCATCATCGGCCATCAGAACTCTAGTGATGGTGAGGATCTTCTTGTCATGGGAAAGGATCAGCCGAGAGTCATTGCTAAGAGGCTTGTTGTCCTTCATCCATGTATAGGTGGGCTTAGTGCCATTCTCATGGGAACAATTGAAAGAGAAATATTCACTCAGCTCCAGCACAGTTGAGGAGGCCAAGGCAACGTGAGGCTTTGAAACTGGAACTAGAATCAACAAAGAAATAAAATGGCATCTTGTTGGTCTTTATTTATTTATTTATTTATTTTATTTTGTCAAAGGCTTACAATACAACAGAAACAAGAATAAACATAAGTTTAAACACAAGAAATAGGAACTAATAATTGGGGACAATAGGACAGGGACGGTAGGCACGATTGTGCGCTGATACACGCCCCTTACAGACCTCTTAGGAATGGGGTGAGGTCAGTAGAGGTTAGTTTGAGGGTAGAGGAGTGGGGGGTTTGAGTAGGTGACAACAGAATCAGGTAGTGAGTTCTAGACATTGACCACTCTGTTGCTGAAATCATACTTCCTGCAATCAAGTTTGGAGTGGTTAACATTAAGTTTATATCTGTTGTGTGCTCTTGTGTTGTTGTGGTTAAAGCTGAAATATTTATTAACTGGTAAGACATTGTAACATGATTTTATGTACTATGCTTAAATCCAATCTTAGCTGGCATAGTTCAAGGTTGTTTAAGCCTAGAACCTCAAGTCTGGTGGTGTAGGGTATTCTGTTGCGAACAGAGGAATGTAGTACTCTTCTGGTAAAATACTTCTGAACTTGCTCAATTGTATGAAGATGTCTCAATTGTCTTGAAGATGCAGATAATGGATGAGGAGGGGGGTTGATGGGATACATATTTAGTGAAATCATTCAGGCTTTTTTTGGTGATTGATTATTCACTAATCACCAAGAGAAAGACAATAATTCACAAAGCCATTGTTTAATTGATCTTGATTGTATATAGTCTGCTGAGCAGAAAGTGATTTCAGTTGAACCTTTTACAATTAAACCCAAGTAAGCTGCAGGATCTAATCTAGGAGACAAAGTAGTCTGGGGTCTCCAGCCTTTTTCTCAGCTGGCATGTGCTGGGAATAATGTTCACTATATTTTCACTATACCAGTTCCTCAAATATATATTCTGAAAGCACTTGTTAGCATAATCTCTGACTATGCAACTCCGATGATGGAAGACTCCAATTAAATATTGGCAAGTGGAAGTTTTATCAGTACTGATCTGAACTGATATAGTGATGTGGCTTTGTCAGTTTTTTGAGATAAGCCAGATCAGGAAATGGGGATTGCTGGGAGTTTTACAATGTACTTTAATATAGTTGGGGTACTTCAGCAAAATTTTTAAAGCCTCTCATAGACTCTTTTGACCTTGACTTATGCCAAACACAATCATGGTAGAATTTCTTGACGTTTCTTACATTTCTACTTTGTAAAGATTCAAATATATTTCTAGGAATGGTTCAGCAGACTCCTCCCCTTTTACTTAGTCAGACATACAGTCCATTAGTCATCCACTCCATGTGCACCAAGGAAGAAACTGCCATGTTTCTCCAACAATACGGCCTCTCCCAATAGGAAGTCCCAGCATGTTTTATAGGCATAAAATCAAATTAAGCCCCTCCCCCCAAATTAAGGCCTATATATTAAACATGCGAAATGGGGAGGGGAATGGCAGGCGGGGGCTTGCCATTAGGAAGTACTTTTGTGGCATACCCAGATATGGTGCTGCCTGCGTTGACTTCAGCATTGGTGGGGCACTTGGTATCAGGAGACCTTCCACCACTGTTGCTTTCCCTTCTCCCCGTGCTGCCACAGCGTTTAGAGCAGCGCCACAGTGTTTGGCGCAGCCATGCACGGCCAGCCACAGCTCCTCCCTGTAACCGGAGCCTGGCAAAGACACTCGGCTTTAGGCGCTCCCGTCGCCGCCTTCTCTTCGCCTTTGAAGGCAAAGCCAATTCTTTTAAAAACAACGCCCTACTACCGGTACAACAAAGCCTCCCCCGCCCAAGGAAAGCCCAACCCCACATGGGGAGGCGAATCTCCCAAGGTTGCAGCACAGGATCGGCCCACCCCAGGAGAAACGCCCAGCTGCCATCCCTGCCTGGCACCGGGCAGAGCGTGAAGAGCTTCACTTGGGGCACCCAGCGCAGCTGACAGGTGGGCCCTCCTGCCCGGTGGCAGAGCTCTTGCAAGGCAGCAAGTGCTTCCCTGCCAGACCCTCTGGTCATCCCGCCAGGGCTGTGCCAGAGCCGTGCAGGCTGGGCAGAGCCGGGAAAGCGAGCTGCGGGTGTGCACCCGCCTGCCAAGCAAAAGAACCGGGCCGACCCAAGGTTGGCTTCCTTCCCAACTCCCTCCAGCCTGAACCGGAAGAGGCCACCGGGAGAGACTGCCCAAGGCAGTGATAGCGCCCACCCGTCCACGGACAGGGAGGTTAGGCAATGGCTGCGCTGCTTCCCTGGCCGGCAGATCCAGTGGAAAGAGCCTGAAGCCGCCCATCCTTTCCACCCCTTGCCCAGCCCATCCCCGTCTCCATGCATCTCCAAATGCACCAGCAGCTCCAAACGCTGTAGCGGCACGGGCATTGGGCAGAGGCTCACATTCAGCGGGGCTCAGCTCGGAGGAGGACGCAGTGCAGGCCATCGCCTTGCCAAAACATATCCTGTTTTGAATGGATTGCTGTCTGCAGTATTTGCTTTGCTTATGAATAGAGCCATCTAGTTAGTTGGCTTCTTTCAATAAGCTCTTTATCTCGTCAAGTGCTGGCATCTGCTGTGGGCTTTTAAGAAAGACTGGGGGTTGCTTTTCTGCCTCTAACACATGTTTTTCCATTTCTACTTTAGGGGAATATAATATTCTGCCTTTTTAAATATTTCCCAAAATATTTCATTCTTCTGATGGGTGGGGCCTTCCCACACACCTCTTGACTTGATTACTGCAATGCATTCTACATGGGGCAGCCACCCAAACTGGTCCAGAATGGAGCAGCAGAAACAGTGATGGATATACAGGTGAAACTTGAAAAATTAGAATATCGTGCAAAAGTTCATTTATTTCAGTAATGCAACTTAAAAGGTGAAACTAATATATGAGATAGACTCATTGCATTTGAAGCAAGATAGTTCAAGAGTGATTTATCATAATTGTGAAGATGATGGCTTACAGCTCATGAAAACCCCAAATCCACAATCTCAGAAAATTAGAATATTACATGCAATCAATAAAACAAGGATTGTACATAGAACAATATCGGACCTCTGACAAGTATAAGCATGCATATGTTCTCAATACTTGGTTTGGGCCTCTTTTGCAGCAATTACTGCCTCAATGCGGCGTGGCATGGAAGCTATCAGCCTGTGGCACTGCTGAGGTGTTATGGAAGACCAGGATGCTTCAATAGCGGCCTTCAGCTCTACTGCATTGTTCGGTCTCATGTCTCTCATCTTTCTCTTGGCAATGCCCCATAGATTCTCTGTAGGGTTCAGGTCAGGCGAGTTTGCTGGCCAATCAAGTACAGTAATCTCACGGTCATTGAATCAGGTTTTGGTGCTTTTGGCAGTGTGGGCAGGTGCCAAGTCCTGCTGGAAAATGAAGTCAGCATCCCCATAAAGTTCATCTGCAGAAGGAAGCATGAAGTGCTCCAAAATCTCCTGGTAGACAGCTGCATTGACCCTGGACTTAATGAAGCACAGTGGACCAACAGATGACATGGCTCCCCAAATGACATGGCTCCCCAAATCAACACAGACTGTGGAAACTTCACAAGCATCTTGCAGTGTGTGCCTCTCCATTCTTCCTCCAGACTCTGGGTCCTTGGTTTCCAAATGAGTTGCAAAGTTGCTCTCATCAGAAAAGAGGACTTTGGACCACTGAGCAACAGACCAGTTCTGTTTTTCTTTAGCCCAGGTAAGATGCTTCTGACGTTGTTTGTTGTTCAGGAGCGGCTTGACAAGAGGAATATGACATTTGAAGCCCATGTCCACAATCCATCTGTGTGTGGTGGCTCTTGATGCACTGACTCTAACCTCAGTCCACTCCTTGTAAAAGTCCCCAACACTTTTGAATGGCCTTTTCCTGACAATCCTCTCCAGGCTGTGGTCATCCCTGCTGCTTGTGCACCTTTTTCTTCCATCCAACATCCAACTTCTTTTGCAATTACCTTTTGAGGCTTTCCCTCCTTATGGAGGGTGTCAATGATGGTTTTCTGCACAGCTGTCAGGTCAGCAGTCTTTCCCATGATTGTGATTCCTACTGAACCAGACTGAGAGGCCATTTAAAGGCTCAGGAACTCCTTGCAGGTGTTATGGCTTAATTAGCTGATTAGAGTGGGACACTTTGAGCCTAGCATATTGAACCTTTTCACAATATTCTAATTTTCTGAGATTGTGGATTTGGGGTTTTCATGAGCTGTAAGCCATAATCATCTCAATTATGACACATCACGGCTTGAACTATCTTGCTTTGCATGTAATGAGTCTATCTCACATATTAGGTTCATCTTTTAAGTTGCATTACTGAAATAAATGAACTTTTGGACAATATTCTAATTTTTTGAGTTTCACCTGTACAATATCTCAATAAGCCCATGTAGCACCTCCACTTCGCAAGCTGCACCAATTGCCAGTTTGCTTGTGGTTATGATTCAAGCTGCAGGTGTTACCTATAAAGCCATACATGGCTTAGGAACTGATTACTTGATCGACTACCTGCCACTTTGATCTTTTTCTCTGGGCTAGTCATTCTCTCTCAGAAAAGGGGAAGATTTGTAGCTCAGGTATGAATTCAGGGGTCCTTGGTGGTTTTTGAGCTTGGTTGTTTTCTTTCAGATATTTCATTACCCAAGTAGGTAACATAATCAGTTACCTAGACTCTAAGCCCAACCCACCTCACAGGATTGTTGTTGGGAAAAGAGAAGGAGGAAGGAATATAAGGTATGTTCGTCACCTTAAGTTACCTATTAAGTAATAAAACCATGATAAGAATCTAATAAATAAATTGATGTGTTGTTTGGGCCAAGGAATATTAAGTCAGGATGTATGCAAGTTAAATAAAAATCTTTAAATCAATAAATCTAGTTTTTCTAAGACCAACCTACCATCCACTGTAAGGTTAATGTTCATCTCGCCTGTAAAAGTGTCATCCGTGATGGAGATTTCCACCTCGTAGGTCCCTTCATCAGATAACTGCAGCTCATGGATCAGTAGAGAGCCATTCTCGAAGATTTTTATCCGATCTCTATATTCTGGGCGCAGGTTCCCAATGATCCCTGTGCCGATGGATTGCACCACTGTCGCCGCCTTGTTGCGTTTCACTTGCCATTTGATGACAGGCTTGTCATGGCTTGTGCTGGTGTATTTCACAGAGAGCAGGGCAGGCTTCCCGACTGTACCATGAATCAGTAATACCGGACTGGTGATATTGACTCCATCTATCAGCTCTAACGGGGAAAAAGAAATAAAAATATAACTGATATTCAAAAACAGCCCTGGTGATGCAGTGGTTAGGATGCAGTATTGCTGGCAAACTCTGCCCACAATCTGGAGTTCAATCCTGAACGGCTCAAGGTTGACTGCAGCCTTCCATCCTAAAGTGAGGACCCAGATTGTTGGGGGCGATAGGCTGACTCTGTAAACCACTCAGAGAGTGCTATGAAGCACGATGGGGTGGTATATACATCCAAGTGTTATTGCTATAGTTGACTCATTTAAAGTCACTAATACATGGTTTCATATATTATTTGAAGTCCCTAATACTTGCTAGTCAAGACAATATCCAGAACTGACAAGATTATAATCAAGAGCTCCCAAATTAGAAACACCATGCTGAATGTGGATGACAGAGCTGCAGTCCAACATACCCAGAAGGCAACTCACTGGGAAAAGAGGGCTGAGTTGTGAGAGCCCAATGCGCTGCTGTTCGATAAGTATATACCTTTTGATCTTAGTGTATATCCTAACATAAAACTGGAGTACCACGTTGTTCATATTTCATTTAAAAATCATAGCACTGATTTAACGAGAAGCTTACTGAGACCACTATTGGACAAATAGAGCTTTTGTTGTGTGAACGTCACCAGATGGGCTTAAGGACCTGTGTTATTAATGCAAAGGAGAAAAAGAGCAAGGTTGAAATCTACCAAGTCATTGGATAATTAATTAAACTCAGTAGAAAATAAAGGTTGAGGTTGCAGTCATGTGCACCCTTGAGTGTAAACACTAATAATGCCATAGGATACAGTTGGCATTGCATGATGTGTTCATTACAACATGCTTGTTTAATTATAGACTATATATTTCATTCCAGGGCTGGTAACATAACTGACTAATTAACAGGGGTTTCTACAACTCCCTAGCAGATGCCTTAATGAGATCCTGCTGCAAAGAGCCCGAAGGGCTGAACGCTAGATTGTGCTGATGGGTGCTGCACAAACAATTAATTCACTGTGCCTAAATGTAACATAATTTAAACCCTGTTCAGACACTTGCCAGAACTCACCTTCTTAGCTTCGGGGATTGATATAATCTAAAGAGAGTCAGAGATATAACACGGTTGACCTTTCCTTTCCTTAGCACCCAGAAGAGCGAGACTGTGAAATGCGGGGACAGTGTCTCAGTCTTGGCTCGGAAGGGTGCTTTTGTATACAAGAATGAGATCACTGACATTAAAGCTAGTGTCAGAATGATAGCAAACAGATGGACAAGTATGACAAAAAGACAGGCAAAAGAAGTTATTTGCTCAGAGGTTTTTCATCCAGCACTTCAAAAAATTCTATATGCCTTGAACTTTCCCATGTTGTTTGGAAATACCAAATCGTATACATGCTTTTCTGAAGGTCTCATTGTGAAAATATTTACAGACCCCCCACATCCCAGACATAAATTGTTTAAACTTCTACCCTCAAAACGACTCTATAGAGCCCTGCACACCAGAACAACTAGACACAATGACAGTTTTTCCCAAACGCCATCACTCTGCTAAACAAATAATTCCCTCAACACTGTCCAACTATTTACAAAGTCTGCACTACTGTTACTATTAATCTTCTCATCACTCCTTATCACCCATCCCCTCCCACTTGTGACTATATGACTGTAACTTTGTCGCTTGTATTCTTACGATTTATATTGACTGTTTCCTAGTATGATTTGATTGCTTATTGTACCCTATGACTATCATTAAGTGTTGTACCTTATGATTCTTGACTCTTGATGAATGTATCTTTTCTTTTCTTTTTAATATATTTTTATTAATTTTCTTATTTTTTTTACATCGTAAAACATCATGATATCAACAACGTTCTTGGCATCTATACAAGATTTTGGTTTAAATATAATACATTATATTGCATTTATCTACTATTAAATAATATTTTTAGCTATAATTACTATTCATATATGTTTATATAGTTTACAAAATTTTATTTTACTTTCTTAAGGGTTGTTTCAATTAACATTTTTGTCTCACTTCTTGGTTCTGTTTGTTAGCCATTTATACCAATTGTTCCAAATTGTAAAGAATTCTATTATTTAAAGTCAGCTCTTCAGTCTAACGTTGTTTGGTATAAATATCCTGAGGTTTCAGAAGGATTGATTCCTATGACTCTGTTTCTATAGATAAAATCAGGAATGCAGGCTACAGGTAGTCCTTGATTTACAACAGTTCATTTAGTGACCATTTGAAGTTACAATGGCACTGAAAAAAGTGACTTACAACCATTTTTCACATTTACAATCATTGCAGTGTTCTCATGGTGATGTGATCAAAATGCAGGTGCTTGGCCACTGACTCATATTTATGACCACTGCTGTGTCCCAGGGTCATGTGGTCACTTTTTGTGACCTTCTGGCCAGCAAAGTCAATGGGGAGGCCAGAATCTCTTAATAACATGTCACTAATTTATCAATCGCAGTGATTCACTTAAAAACTATAGCAAGAAAGGTGGCAAAATGGTCAAAATTCACTTAACAACAGAAATGTTGGGCTCCATTGTGGTTGTAATTCAATGGCTACCTGCATATCCCTACAATGGAGGGAGAGTCAAGAAACCGGGATACATCTGACCACAAGGTTGGGATGGAAAACACATTTCATGTCATGTGTCATTTTTTGAACATTTCAGCTGCCTAATGGGTAGTCCTCGAGTTATGAGCACAATTGAGCCCAAAATTTATGTTGCCAAGTGAAAAATTTGTTAAGTGAATTTGCCCCACTTTATGACTTTTCTTGTCACAGTTGTTAAGTGAGTCATTGCATTTGTTAAATTAGTAACCTAATTGTTAAGTGAATCTGGCTTCCCCATTGACTGCTTGTCAGAAGGTCTCAAAAGGAGATCACATGATCCCAGAGACACTGCAACCATCATAAATATGGACCAGTTGTCAAACATCCGAATGTAAATCAAATGACCATGGGGATGCTGCAAGAATCGTAAGTGTGAAAACTGGTCATAAATCACTTTTTTCAGTGCTGCTGTAACTTCAAACGGTCATTAAATGAACTGTTGCAAGTCGAGGACTACCTGTATGTAGCAGATAAAAATATGGATCATTTGGGGGAGCCTAAACTAGGAACTATGTATGTAGCATGGAAAGGGCTAAATGAATCCCAAGATCACCAGATCTATCAATACCCAAACTTCTATTGTTTTATCTCGCATTGTCTATCATGCCCCTGTTGGAATCTGATTCCGAGAGAGAGGTGAAACAGCTGACAGGAAGTGGGAGTGTGGCTCCGGTGGTTGTGGAGGAACCTGGGGAAGGGCAGTCAGGGTGAGCATTCAGAGGAAAACCCAGGCCCGGCCCGTCTTCATCCTAGGACACGCAGGGAGGAGCAGATAGGGGAGAAACCTGGGTTACAGAGGAGAAAAAGGCCCCCATTCCCTTAATTAACTGCAGCTGGGAAAACAGGATAAAGAGGGTGTTTGCACACAGCTCCTTGCTGGAAGCAAAGCGTGAATTATTTTGGTTTGTCAAGTCTTATCTGAGTTCTGGCGTCCTCCCAACGGTGTATGTGTTTTGTTATCTTTTGAAGTCTTCAATTCCTCATCCTGCCCTGTCTCGATAATTGCTGCAGCGTAGTTTGTGTTGGTTTTTATTTATAATCTGTATGTACTTTGGGTTCGGACGGAATTTCTTCCCTTTCAAAACTGTTCTTGGGAGAGATTTTTCTCCAGCCAAGGATAACTGGACATTGGGGGCCAAGTTGGAGGTATTAAAGGGATTTTACCTATTTTTGTACCTTTGTTGCTTTTATGCCACGCCCCTTTGAGTCATCACATTGTCAGTTCAGGGCAAACAGAAGGAAATCCTATGCTCAAGAACCACAGTTTTTAAAAAATCTGCAGAAACCCACATTTCTGATTTAAATTGAGTTCCTTGTTGCATCATGAGAAGTTTCTGAGGAGATCTCCATTTTCCTTTCTGAAAAAGCACCCATGTGGAAAGGGCACAGATTTGGTAGAAGCATAGGAACAAAACAATTAGGATGACAACAAATAATGTCAAACAGTGGAGGAAAAACAAATCAAAGCAGTGTCCTCTCATTCAAGCTGCTTTTCTTTTATTCCAATCTATTTGGGCTTTTCTTAGAAGAAGAAAAAATCATTCTGGGATTCCCTCTAGAGGTAGGACTTTCAATGACTAGGCTTCATCCTGGATAACTTTTTGAGATCAGCTAAGGACAGCTAGGTGCCACATTGGAAAGTTTAAAAATATACCAGGCCATTTCTATTCTCTTTCTCCAAAAAACCCCCACCCCTGAATGGATGAACTCATCACCAGAGTTCAGCTCAGCTCAAGGACATCTTTAGCTTTTAATCACTCACTGATATGTACACTTTCCCACACACTTTCTCACACTCTCAACATTGGCTTTTAAATATTTATTTTCTTAATCTATATGGTCATTCATATATCTTGCCACGTTTGTACGTAACTTCAGCAAACATTGTCCTTATAGTCATGTTCCACCACTGGAATATGAATATCCAACAATAGACAATGTATTGGTATGTAACAATACCTATTTCAAAAGGCCCTCAAAGAGAGATTTATCCTTCTTCACATGAAGAGAGGTCTATACCTTTGCTTTACCTGGTTACTTATTTATTTCTATTGCAGAAACACAAGGGACTTCCAGGTTGATTACCTGGTGACATCATTGTTGCCTTGGGGGTGCCCAATTGGGGGGTCTTTTTGTTGTGAATGAATAAATGTTAAATAAAGTTATCTTGAGCTTGAAGTCAAGTGCAGGGTTCTGGCCCTGGACTTCTGATTGGCCATTAACAGGCCATTCTCATTGGTTAACGGAGCTAGCGCTCCCGGATTGCTATTGGTTGAATAGTTAATAAGTTGCCTATATAAGGAAGGCTATAGCAGCCCTCCAGTTTGAGCTGTCACACCATGTAAATAAAGAGTTTGAAGTTCACTGTTTCTATCGGCTCGTCTCCATTATTTGCACCCATGCTCCAGACTTAACACTTTTCATATCCTTGGAGGAGCTGGAGTGTAGGACGAGAGCTCAACCCTGCCCCACAGCAGCTCATGGATCTCAAATGTGGGCTTGCTAACTTCCTGCCCAGCGTTCCAACCACTTGAGCCTTCATGCTCCTTACCTAGTTATGGAAGATTGACAGATCAAAATAATACAAAGGAAATGAACAGGCCAGAGAAGGTTCAAACTAGTATTTATTAGTCCAAAACTAACAGCTTATAATGAATCATTGGTCTCTTTCACCAAGAAATGCCACAAGGAGAACGAGCATCACAACAATAGACTGGTCACACATAGAATATGGATCAAGGGCAGCTTTGATCACATTATAGTTAATATACGATAAGTAGTAAGGATGAGATGGGCACTTTTAAGGAGTATTATGCACGTGTTCCTTGATAACCAATAGTAGCCTTGGGATTCTACAAATTACATAAACATTTTAATTTTTCTAATAAGCTGTATGACCCTTATTATCAGGAATGAGAGGAGAGTGCACACCCTTGATATTTCTGCTTGTGTGGCTTGAACTTTATAGTCATGGCAAACATAACACCAGGGTACTTTTATAAAAGCCCCCAAGTTATATGTTTCTAGAGCTCACAGAAATGTATAGTGGAGAAAATATATAATATTGCATTAAAGAAGCAAAGTGTGTGACTTTGTTATTGGGGGTAATTTTATTCTGTTTCCTTAAAATTCAGACCATCCAAAAACTGAATCCATTACTGCACAGTTGTCCACGGGGCATGGTAAAAAAAATAAAAAATAAAGATGTAATTGTGTAATTGAAGCCTTACCTGTTTTTATGGGCATCATGGTTACCATTTTGCTTTTTTTTTATTGCATGTGGAGATCCCTGATCAGTTAGCTATGATGCTTCTTATCAGCTGCATTAAAACAGATTTTCAGGCTATGTCATGAGTTCCATAAATCTAACAGGAAAAAGGACTTTACTATACAGCTCCTTCTACCTTTAGAAATACATTTTTTTTAACTTTTTGGTGAGTGCACAACCAAGCCAGAGGTAAGATCAACTACTCTCAAACTGTTTTAATTTCAGATAGTAGTGATTCTCTCTCCTGTGCAGCCAGTTGTCTTTCTACTCTTGCTGGGAAGTGTTAGATGACACACCAGCCAGAGCTCTGCTATCTGCCTGGTAACACCTGCTTCTTTCTCATTTGAATACAATTGAATTATTTATTAATATATATTTTTTATCCTGCCATTCAGCTAAAAATCAAGTGGCATATATTCAAACAGAGAAAAAGTTGGGTCATATTTATAAGCTTGAAGTATAAGATTTTAATCACAGAAAGGAAAGGAATAGTGAGTGCATGGGGGAAGGGAACCAATTTTAAAGCTTATTTATTAAATCACATTCCATGACTGAGTGATGGCCATGTTTTCTCTGTTTTTTGCCTTACCATCTTCAATTCTGTCCCTCAGCTTGTATAAAGTATCTTGTACATACATTCCTAATAGTTCCATGTTTTTTTAAAGTAACTTTCCCAATCTAAATTTATTTCAACACATGTCTTGCTATATATTCTTTTAAAAAGGTGATCATTTCTTATATACATTCAAAAACATTGAATATTCTAAGACATGCTTTCATTCAAGATTCATCTTTCTAGAAAATGCTATTTTCTGCAGGTGTTTAGAATTAGAAGTGTACCCTGGTGGAACTGATGTGCGGCTTTGCCTGGGACATGGCCAACCTCAGTCTCCAAGATCTTGGTGGCAGATTTCTTCTCCATCCCTACAGAAAAGACCTCAAAGCAGATCATCCCCAGAGGGAAAGGCTCTTGTGAGAAGGATGAATGGCATTCAGGGGTCTCAGCTAGGAGAGGGTAAATTATCACCCATCTACCTACCTACCTACCTACCTATCTCTATCTAGCCATCATCTATCATCTCTGTCATCTAGCTACCTAGCTACTGTAGCTAGCTGGCTGGCTGGCTGGCTGGCTGGCTGGCTAGATAGATAGATAGATAGATAGATAGATAGATAGATAGATAGATAGATAGATAGATAGATAGATAGAGGTACTGTATCTGTCTGTCTGTCTGTTTAGCTATCTTTCTATCCAGCCATCTGTCCAGCCATGTATCCAGCCATCCTGATGTTTTAAACTTATACATGTATATCAGTGATTCCATGAACTCTGTAGATGCCATCGGCTAAAGCAGGGTGTCTTCAAACTTGATAGTTTTGAGACTTGTGGACTTCAACTCCCAGAATTCCTCCTCCAGTCATGTTAGCTCAGGAATTCTGGGAGTTGAAGTCCACAAGTCTTAAACTTGCCAAGTTTGGAGACCCTTGCCGCTAAAGAAACAAAATCTATGCTTTGTCTTCCATTAATTTCCCCCAATCAGATGCTCTCCATGGGTTGCATGTTATGGGAATCGATGTCCTAGCCCACCTGGAGGGTGTCTGGTTGAGAAGACGAGTTTAGACTACTGGAGGAAGGGAGGTCGAAATAACTGGGTGGTTCTGCTTCAATGCAGGTGGGCTAAGCTAGTCCCTAGATGTTCCTTTGAGGGAATTCTTCTAGAGTTGGGACACTATGAATAGAATCAGGAGTGTTTGTTCACTGAAAGACGTTTGGAAACACTGGGCAGTCATTCAAGCTGACTGTTTTGAAAGCTGTGTACTTCCAGTACATTTTGTATCCTGGGCAAAGGAGCTTCTTTGCTGGAAACAGGGAGGGTGTGCTGGTCTCCTAGGCATCCGATCCAACATTTGGGGGCAGACTCGAGACTGCCAGGAGCCAAGGACAAAGCTTTTGGTTGTGGGGCTTAGCTCCTTCCTGGCTCTAATTTAAAAGGCTGGCGTATAAGGAACAGCAGCATTTCTGATTCATCAAGTTACATGAAAGGCTTGGCAGCATCATCAGCCAGACAAAGGAAGCAGAGGCAGCCTCAGATAGGGATGCTTCCGGTTTGGCGTGTCTTCAATAGAACCCAAAATGGCCTTGTTCATAGCAATGCACCTGCTCGTGGCTTTTAGCAGCCACTGTTGGGAATATAAGAGTGTTAAATTTGCTAAATTGACTAAATCAGATGAAGTGTATCTCGAAGAAATGGGCAATCTTTTTGATCCAATGAATGCATTTGGAATTTTGAGAGCATGTCAAATCAAAATGGTGGCTACCTTGGGTCTAGCTCTGCACAAAGCCATTTTGACTAGAAGGCCTACATTTTCTTTGGTTCTTTTTTCTCTTCTGAAGAGAGAAGGGGGCTCTAGTTCAAAACAAAGCATTGGGTAGAGCAGGGGTATCAAATCGGCAGCCTGCGGGCCAGATGCATCATGCACAGGCCACAGCCACCCCAGGTCTGCAAATGAGAAAAACATGGCAAAATGTCATGCGATAGCAACATGACATGGCAAGTTTGACACCTGTGGGCTAAAGTTACCCAGTCATATCTATTATTTTAGGAATGTGTGAGTTCCCATATAGGTTTCTGAGCATTTAGACTGTTGAGGTCCACTTAGCTTCAAGTCTGGGTTTTTCAAGTTGATGTCCTTCAACCCTAGATAATTCTAGCCTATCTATATTACTGTATTGTAGTAGTGAATATAAAAGATCCAGACAAGTTACCTTTCCATGTATTTTCCTTAGGGCACATTTCACATGCACATTTCCCCCAAATCATTTTGCTGGTCAAATAAAACAAGGTTGGATTCCTAACAAGGAAACCATTTAAATATGGCCAAGAAAAGATGGGAATACCCCATTATATTAATTAAAACAAGCAATTCAGTCTAACAAGCCAGGTTACAAGAAGACATTAATCTACATAAAATGAATGTGATGATTTATTGATCTTAGCTAGCTAGCATGGAATAATTACTGTATTAAAAATAGAAATATATTACGTAGCTGATGGCAATATCTAGCTTATCTTGACTAAGCCTTCACAAAAGCTAAGAAAGTTGTGCCTGATTAATACAAGGATGGGGGACTAGTAGCAAATCCCAGAGTTACCAACTACACTGGAAAGTCAAAAGGACTAGGTCAGAAGACAATAGCATCACTGTCAAAAAAATGGCATGGACATGTCCATGAAGTTATCAGGAATTCAGCTTGAATCAAGGAAGCCATTTTCTTTTTCTTTAACATCTCATGTAATAGAATTGATCCTCCAGCCTATGCAGCTATTATTTCAAAAAGTCCCGATATTCATTAAGCCTTCATTTTCTGGATTCACACAACACCAATCTGTAAACCATGTGTTAGGAACTGCAGCAAAGAAATATGCTCATATGGCTTGTTACACACTTGGTCTTCTCGTTTACCTAAGTTAATGCATAAGATTTTTGGCTTTCACTCTTCAAAGAGCTAAATTTGTTTGTTTCTTCAGGTGTGATCATACCTGAGACCTGTTTGAAAGTTTCCCAGCTTGATTGCTTTGCCCAGATGCTTTCCCAAAAATCAGACCATCTGACTACACCTGTTCATGACTACAAAGGAACAAACAAAGCTCGTACTTTCGAGCCACAAATTCTATGCATTAACCTGGCAACCAGGAAGACTAGATGTGCAAAAAGCTACATGAACATATCTCCTCCACTGCAGCTCCTAATGCATGATTTATGATTGTGTGTTATGTGAATGCAACAAATGATAGCTTAATGAATACTGACACTTTTTGAAATAATATAATTCACTGACTAATCAAAAATAGCTGTTTCCTTTTCTAAGTATCATAAATGGAGAGAATAGAGAGGTACATAAGCATGGAAGGAAGAAAATGTGGATTAAACAATCTGGTGCAATGCTTTTTCTGTGTCCAAGATAGGTGACATTCTAAATTATAGATTGACATAATATGTTACAGTGTAACATAATTATCTTTAAAGGATCTATCTATCCATCCATCTACCTACCTACCTACCAGATTCTACAATCGTACAGATTCACATCTTCTCCAGCGAATGATCCCAACCAGGAAAGTCTGCCATGGATCACATAATAGTTATTATCTCCATGTTAATCTTTCACATATTAATTCTAACTAGACTACTTGGAAAACTACTGAAAAAGTATCTTCACTATACAGTTGGGAATGTTATAGTTATCCACTCCTTGGCAACTTAATCTTAATGTAATAGGTTGCATAACCCAGGAAGTGCAAATCACAAAATCAGCAGTGCAACACTGTATACAATTGCTCAGACGCGAAACTCCCATTGAACTCAATGTCCTAATTGAGTTAGATCCCACTAAACCAAATGTCCAAATAAGCAAGAATACACAGTATGTGTGTGTGTGTGTGTGTGTTGATTCAAGAAAATTCTATGAAATTCACTGAAGCGTCAAGGTGTATACTGTACTGTATACACACATAGGAAATTTAAATATTGCTAAGATACATCCTTTTCTTTATGCCATTATCAGTCCCTTTTCTATAAATATTATCAGCGTAGCTTGAAAGTCTTGTTTTAAAAACATACCTGAGCAGAACCAGTATTCAAGATGCATTCCTTCAAAGAATTCCCTAGATTTAGAGATGCATAGATCTGCAATCTATTCTATAAAGAACAGTGTAATGACTCCTTTTTTAAAAAAAATAGCCACTGAAATGCATTTAAAGCCATCTTGTTTCAAGCACAGAGCTGTGAAGGAAGAGAGCATATTTGGACCATTCTGATGTCTCTGCCTAAGCTGGGCAATTCACACCCAGGCATTCAGCATCCAAAGAGAACCTTCCTTGTTTCCACAGGAATGATTGCTTGACCCGTAACTCAAATACCTTTTGCCCAAATGTTTTTAAAAAGACTAGTTTCCTACCTGTATAGTAGATTACAAAAAGGCAGACGATATGTACGAAACCCGGAGTGCTGAGAACTCTGGACAAAGCTTCTCTTTCTCTCTTCATTTTGGGTTTAGCTTTAGATCCTTCTCACACACAATTAGCATGTTTTGTCCACTCCAAGCACGTCCCTTAGTACGGCTTGGAGTTTGTTCTGCTACCACTGAACTCTGCCAAGTCCCCTTTCAATAGACAGAGCTCTGTGTGTTGTTGTGGATTGTTGTGAAAGAGTTTGTTGGATTTTATGTTTTTACCCTTTTTTCTTTCCTTTGGGTCAGACCTAAGACTTGGTGAGCTGAGATTTTTAGTGCCAAAGGATTAGCTAATCATATTTAAAAACAACACAGGCTGTATTTCTGACTTTCAAAGGCAACTTCACAGAAAATTTCTGATTTAAAATTGGGGAAAGACCCAAAAACTCAAGATTTCTGATTACTGCAGTAGCAGATTTTCTCAGTGCACATTCTTCTGGAATAAACCCCACTATTCCCAATCAAGATGAAGTTACATAGTCCTACATACGTTGAGAAGTACTAGATTGAATCACATCAGAGAAGGCTATCCTAGTTTATATTTCAGAAGTACTTAAATACAATATGTGACATAACAAATAATTGCTTGGATTTTGTGGCTTTAAAATGTAGATATATTTGTTACAGTCTCAATTCATCCTTCAATGTTTTGCATATATAGCCCAGAATGAGGTTGAGGAAAACTTGGTATCTTCTTGGTCTTTATTTCAAAGGATTCACCCCCAAAAAGTGGATTTGGCATAAGAAAAGATTATGCTTTCCAGCACTAAAACCTATTTCCACACTCACTAACTACGGTAATTGATTGTAGAAGTATCTTAAAAAGAAAACAATGTTCATATGAGCAAAATAAAAATCAGCTATCTTAAAGAAGTTATTAGAAACGTCTGCCAACTCCAGATTTCAATGTTTTGCAATGTCAAGCAATTGCAAACTAGCTAGTCACAAAGACCATTTTAATATAGTTGTTTCCTCCCTTAAGCCTTTTCTATTGCCAGCTCTGCCTCCACGGTCCTCGTTAATCCTACATCTTCCTAAGAATGCAAGCATTCCAGATTTGGGGTGCAAATTAGACTCCTTTTGTTGCCCCCAAACTTTTTAATAAGGCCTGGTTAGCAGATAATGCCAATGGTTGAAATGAACCCTGCTGACTACAGTTTTGTTGACGTTAATGACATTCAATATTTAGTGCTCAGCAAAAATACCATTTGTTCAAAAACGGCTGATGAAAAGAAAGGAAAGAGAAAGGGAAAAGGAAAGGGAAAGGAGATAGAAATGTGCTTCATTTGACTTAACATTGTTTATTGTGTACACCTCCCAACTTCTGGCAATAAAAGGTCTCTGGGAATCTTTCCTTTTATAGGATGCTGAACTCATTTCCAAATATTTTGATCTATGAGAGACTGTTTGAAGAAAATTTTTTTTTCCAATTTGATGCAAAGGTTTCTGTAGAAACAACCACCTAATCCAACTGAAATTTGCAACTGTGCCTCTATAGTCAGGAACTCATAGTCTATAGCAAAGGAAGACAGTACAGCATTCTGTTGAAAGTTGCATTCAGCTGCTAGCTTATCAATATTTTTGGTAAAAGTATTTCTGATTGTATCATGAACTAAATCCTATTCCCAGAAGGAAAGAAGAAGGAAACCACAATGTAGAAATGGAAACAGTGCACGTGATGTAGCATAGACTTAGAGGATTACAGCTGAAGCTGCTTTCAGATTTTTGTCTCCTACAGTGAGACAATTTGGCACGGTCATCTCCTACTTTGACACATCTCACAGATATTATGATAGAAAGAGTGGAGGGAACCATTCTGTACAAATGGATAGAAATAGAGGATGTAAATACCGTAACTAAAGCTTTGGTCCAAATAATAAGTGTGCCACTCAGCATGAACAAATGCTTTAAAATTATATCTTGAGCTATGAGTTTAATCTGCTTAACTGCTGTTTCCCTAGAAGTATCCTAAAGTAATTACATGAGTGCCTCTGAACAAGAGACAATGCCTTAGAAATATACTATGGGAAGCCTCCCCCAGAAGAATGAGATATTTGGGGGAATATTAAGAGGCAGATTATTATATTTCCTCAAAGGAGAAAATGGAAAAACGTGTTCTTAAGAGGCAGAAGGCCTCAATGTGTCTATTCACAAACAAAACACCTTCACCTCCAGGTGATGGGATTAAGGACATGACAGGACCTTAACCCCGTTCATTGAGAAAAGCAGAAATAACACTGGACCAATTAAGGCAAACTAGCAGCAAACTAGCACGATAAAATAAATTACACATGCCTGCAGGATTAGGTTCAGAAAGCTGATAATCAAGTCCCATCAGAAGCCTTTGCGAAACAAATAAAACAAATCAAATAATAAAAGCACACAAAGCAAACCTCAAAATTACAAAATACTGTAAACTGTATAAAAATCCTTACATTCATCAAGCTAATTTGTCAGCTGCCCCAGAACCACATGCTGTTGCTATATCTGCTCATCAATAAACATGTCTTTTTTCTTAAGCAGCCTCCATTTTATTCCTGTATTGGAACTGGACCTGGATTTTTCTTCCGATACTTTTTGGAAAGGTAGAGTTTTTTAACTTCTTTTTTTTTTTTTTAAATGTAGCTTACCTTTATTATACCCCACATTTATCATTTAGAGTGAAATTCTTTGATACATTCTGATCTGGCATTGCTGATTTGTTGTGGATAAAAAGTGGGTTCCAAAGATTTGGGCAGTTCCATACTATTCAAAGAAGCAAACAACTCTGCTCCAAGAGGAAATCCTTTAATTGCTATGCATTAACTGTGGTGATAAATGATTGCGGTGCAGGAGTTAAAAGACAAAGAGCACATGACAAGAAAAGGAACATAGGGTTTTATAATTATAAATCCCTATCTATATTTATATTTGCCAATAGAAGCATGTCACATAATGAAGCAAAAGATTCAAGGAAATGGCAATGCAGCATTCATTGCACAACAGATCAACACCGGGCATCAATTTCTCAATTAGATACCAAGTCATCTTAAAAGTGCCAGGCAATGCTGGACATATAATGTCATTCAATTGAAAGATATTAGTTGGAATCTTTTTCATAGATGTCAAAGCAGTTGAAACGCAATTTAAGATTTGCATTTCTGTAGCAGATTGATTCAGGATTATAATTATGATGTATAGATGTCTGACTTTGGGGGCAACTAAATCTGGGCTGCATTGCAAAACTCCAAATCAGGCCTAGAGGGCAACCAAGAGACGTTTTCTGAATCTCTATAGTCCCCCTCTAGAGGTCACCCGTATTTTTGCAGATACCTTCCTAATCCATCGCTAACTCTTTTTGCGCTTTCGGGCCACCCAGCCAATCAGCTGCACTATAACAGCTTCAACAGCGAAAGTGGGATGCGGCCTTTAATTTAAACCAAGACATCTGATTGGCACAACCAATACCTAGTAGGAGCCGCCTTGAGTTGAAGGGCGGAGTCAAATTTCAAACGAATCCAAAGCGCAGCCAAAGACTGTTAGAGAATACCGACCAATCACACGGCCGAGCCCGGCTTACAATGATATCACGGCCGCTTCTCCGCCCGGATTGGTGCCCGGGGGAAGACGGGGAGGAGTCATCGCGCGGTTGAAGCGGAAGCGGCGCAAGGTTTTAAAACGACGGTTGGAGAGAAAAGCCAAGGGGACGTTTCTGAGGGTGAGGAAAGAAGACGTGAGCGCGCGTGGATAAAGAGGAAGGTGGGTTGGGGGTTGGTTGGTTGCCATGGCAGCGGCGCCACAGGTCCAGCGATACCGGCGCCAAATCTCGCGGGAGGAGGGGTTGCCATGGTAGCGGTTGAGTCCGAATCCTAACCGAGCGGGGAAGGTGCGGGACGAAGGTCGGCCTCTGGGATGGTCTGAACCCGGAGGGACGCGATATTTCCCTGCGGGGGCTGTTGCCACAGGTGGGAAGGTTCTCCGTGGGCCCGAGAGGCGCAATGAGGGGCTCCCCAGTGGGTTCTCTGGGCGGCGGGTGCCGTGGCTGCTGATGGCGACCCTTCCACAGCTTCGCCAAAATGGCCTACGGTATGAAAAAGGCTGGGAGGAAGCATATTTAGGAACTTTGGATGGGTGGTATGGGGGCCAAAAGGAGGTAATTGAGGGGGTTCCAGAACAGTATGAAGCCCCAATGCAGAGATTTCATGTGACAACCGCATTTGCTTGTCCTTACCTGGCTACGTAGCCAGGGGTCTCCAACCGTAGCAACTTTAAGACTGGTGGACTTCAACTCCCAGAATTCCTCAGCCAGCTTTGCTGCCTGAGGAATTCTGGGAGTTGAAGTCCACCAGTCTTAAAGTTGCCAAAGGTTGGAGATTCCTGAACTACCCTGTGCCCCACCTTTAATAAAGTTCCTTGCAGAAAAAGTCACCGTTTAATGCTAAGAATTGTTCAGATGTTTATTGTTTACATGTGTATGGACAGGTCTGCAGACCTTCAAGCAAATGAACAATGCATCTACTATGTAATTTTTAATTGTTACATCCCCTCTTTTTGCCACATGGGAAAAGGATACACTCTGCATGCATAGACTCCAAACTAAGAAAATAATTGTATTTAGCTCTAGTTCTATAAAGCCCATAGTCTTTAAATTGCTGATGAAAACTGAGGAGAAAACTAAAATATCTTCTTCTCACCCCCACCTTTTTGTTCCAGCCAGTTCGGGAGGCCTAAATTCTGTTTTAATTAAAGCTTTTAATGGGGATTCATATAATAAGAGATAGATTTATTGATAGATGATGCCAAGCAAACAAGGGATTGTATGGATATGGAAATTTTGAAATGATTATGCAAGAAAGGTTCAATTTTGGCTTGTAGGAAAATGATCTGAGGACAGTAAGAGGACTCTGAGAATGTCAGCATTGTAGGGCTACATGATTTCTTAGAAAATGTTACAAGACATGTTTGCTGGCTTTGACAGAAACAGGGCAGGACAGCATTTTTTTTAAAGTAAGCTTGTATTTCCAATTAAATTAGCAACTATCTTTAAAGGGTGATTCTGGCACATAATAGAGCTAGGCCTTTTTCTTATGAACTAATGCTTATTAAGCATGACTGTGTCTTTCTATAGGAAACCCTGGCCTTCCTGTCCTGTTGCAGAGATGGTATTACCCGACAAGGGGCTACAACAATACTGTTCCCAGAAAATTGCCCAGACTAAATTGAGGCCTCCATCAGTCAATTGGAATGTATTAGCAGGAAGAACTCAGTGCATAGCACCTGTTGGGGCCTGGGTGGAGAGTGCCCAACATGATGGAGAAGAGAGCCCAGTTTTTGTGAGTATTAAGTTACCTAAATCAATATCAAAAATTCAGACTATTAAGCTATCTGGTTAACTTCCTACTCCAACTGGCAGTGGTTCACTGAAATCCCAGATGTTCCTAAGGTCTTGGAGATAAAATCTAAAAGTTCTTCAGGTTATTGTTGTTAGTTGTGAAGTCATGTCATCACGACCTCATGGAAAATGTTCCTCCAGCCCTTTCTGTCCTCTACCGTCTTCTGGAGTCCATTTAAGCTCACTCTGACTGCTTCAGTGACTCCATCCAACCCCCTCATTCTCTGTTGTCCCCTTCTGATATTGCCCTCAATCTTTTTCAGTATTAGGCTCTTCTCCAGTGAGTCTTTCCTTCTCATTAGGTAGCCAAAGAATTTGGGTTTCATCTTCCGGATCTGGCCTTTTAAAGAGTAGTCAGGGTTGATCTCTAGGACTGACTGGTTCAATTGCCTTGCAGTCCAAGAGACTCGCAGTAGTCTTCTCCAGCAGGTTAGAGTAGTTATCTGACAACTATTTCTGTTCTGAAGGATTGTGTAATGGTAGTATACTTTTGAATGGTAAACATCAAAGCAATGTATAGCTTTTAGGCTGTGATTTACTCCTTTTAATTAAGCTAAATGGGGTTTCTGTGGCCCTGTCATTGCTGATAGACTCCAATTCCTGTCATCTCTGATATTAGGCCATTCTGGTTAGGGCCTAGAGATACTGGAATCTAACATCTGGAAGGCCACTATTCTGTTTTAATAAACTTAGTAAGTGTTAACAGCAATCTTGATGCTGTTCTGAAGTATGGTTCCCTTGTAATCTGTTTATCTGGTTTAATGCTAATTATTTCAGGCTACAGCTATTCAGGTTGAAAAAGAATGCAAAGAACAAAAAAAAGAAAAAGAGAAAACATTGAAACATTTTCAGCAGGAAGTAAAACGCAGGGTGAACCAACGTGTTAATCTAAAGAGGAAACAACAGTTGAAGACATCTTACGAAGCTGTAAGGTTCTATTTCTGTTAAATATGTTGTGAATTTCTTCTTGAAAACTAAATTTCTGTGCAATAAAAAGCATCAATTTAGTTTAGAGAGTTCTGTTATTGTAATCTGCCTGTTTCTTTTCTTATCATAAGTGAAGTTATTTTAACATAAATAACATAAAATTGTTGAGTGGTCTCAGTTTTTGCATTTTAAAAGACACCACTCCTTAGTTGCACAGGCTACTTAATTACATATTTTAACTATTGCTGTTAAGCCTTCTTGACATTATTTTAGTTCATATTTACTGCAATCTAACTCAGATATCTTCTTCTCAAATAGTTAGAAAACAATTTAATATAATCCATTTGTCAATAAAGCAATATTTCAAGGATTATTTTTAATCATATGCATCTGTTTCAGTTTGAAACTACTAATTTCTGTCTATACTTTTCCTTTCCCGTCACTTGATACCTATTTCTTTCTCATTGTCATTGCAGCTCATTCTCACACTTTTTTCTCCTTTGACAGGCCCTGAAAGAAAGCTCTGTTATTATAGGATTTTCAGATTCTGCGTTGCGGTTGACCCCCAAGAAAAATACATGTCTCTACAGATACACCAGAGAGTCTGCCATTGGCAATACTAATGACAAAGTCACCTATGTACAGCAAGCAGATTACATGCCGGAGCAGTTCTCAAATCTAGCCAAAACTGTAAATGTTTTATTTTTCTGTTTTGAGTTCTCTGACTTAATACACTAATGGCAAGCCAAGCCTGTTTATAATGTGTGCTAACTGTTTCTTTGTGATAAATCTCTTTCAGGTAAGGAAAACGGTGCAACAGGTCCGTCACAAACTGGCTTCTCGAAAAGCTGTTCCAGGAGGAAATGAACCTCCAGGAGGTGCTCATCAGACTCCTCCAAGAAGACAGGTCATTAGCACAGAGACGCTTATAATGTCATGCATGCTAAGAACTGTCGTATTTGTTTGGCTGGAAAGCAGGAATTACATTTCCATTGACTAAGTTTTCCTTAAAACCGTAAATCAAGGCATGGCAGGGAAATGGGACATTTGGGCAGCTACGGGTTCTGGTTTCCACACTGAACCTTCTACCTACTTTTGAATAGCACTTAGACTTACATACCTTTCATAGTTTTTTAAAGCCCTCTCTAAGCAAACCCTACACTCAGCCTATTGCCCCCAACAATCTGGGTCCTCATTTTTATTGAAATGGAAGGCTGAGTCAACCTTGAGCCGTTGAGGATCTAACTCCTGGTTGTGGGCAGAGTTAGCCTGCAATATTGCATTCTAACCACTGCGCCACCCTGGCTTCTAATATAGGAGTAGCTATTTTGTTTGAGAATTCTGGCAAGTACAGCTGCAAATGTGCACTGAAGATGGTGTTTGATTTCATTGTAGGAGGTGCAATGACAATAAACTAAACTAAACTAAAACCAACTGGAAGTTATTAAGTTAGAGAAGGCTCTTCCTTGTACCAAAATATTTATGCAAGCTTGGAGGGACACATCTCCCTGTGATTTGCAAAAAACTCAATGAACAGAGGTTTGTCATTAGACTTTACCGTTGATTTGCTTTCATGATGCCCAAACCTAGACAGGATTCAAATGAGTTCCTTACTGAATCTGAATGTTTGTTTAGATATCTATCTACTGCTTTTTAACAGCAGGGTTCTCGTGAAGCTGAGTTAGCAACCTTTTCATTTGCCAAGCATTATTTATAATTGCCTGGCTACCTCCAACTTTAAAAGAAAGCTTGTGCAGGAACATACAGAATCTTCACTGTTCTTGCTAGATATGTCTATCTTGTGGTTTGTTCAATAATTTTATAATTTTTGAAGACCACAGTTGCAATTTAGGTTTATTGCCGGCGGCTAACTTTTATATGAATTTATAAAAAATACTTTGGCTGCAATGTCTTTTTTGTAAGAATGCAGAACCTTACAGCACAACTACTCTAAGTCCAGAAGAGGGTGATATGGGAGAACTTCCTCTGAAAGGACATCATGATCTTCCAGCAGAACTTCAAGAACAAGAGGAAGGGAAATGGGACAACACAGAATTTCAAAAAGTAGGACTTCTCAACATCTAGTTCAACTAACCATCTGCTAGTGCTTTACATTTGATAGTCCCAAGAAAGTGGGCCTTCTCTACCAGGTCATCTACCTTATGCAGCATTTTCTTACCCCCACCCCCACCCCAGCAAGGTTAGGTCTATTTCTGTTAATATTCCAAAAATTCCTCAATATCTGCTTATGTCACCAGGCTTGGGAGTCTCAGAGAACCAATAACATTCTAAGATTGTTCCACTATTGTAGTTGATATGATCACTCCATGCCATAATAGGTAAATATCATTAATATTTGTATTTGTGTGTGTGTGTGTGTGTGTGTGTGTGTGTGTGTGTGTGTGTATATATATATATATATATGTTTTCTTAAGTTTTCGCGGGTACTTACATGTCTGGCATTCAGCTTTGTTCGGGTATTTTCCCACGTGGTGCTTTTAAAGTTGTAGCAACGTTTCAGCAGAATCTCATCTGCCATCATCAGGCTTCTGTATGGTGTTTGTCTGTGAGTCAGACTTTTACAGTGGTTTCAGATTTAAATTTGGGGCAGCCTATTGCTGTGTCAGAATGGTTTTTTCTTCCTCCTGATTGGTTGAGAGTCTTGGTCTGTGTTTATTGGTCTTGGAGTGTGCTGTGTTCTGCTACTAATATCTTCTGTCTGTTTTTTGGGGGGGGGGCTCTTTTTGTATCTTGATTGGCTGGCAACATTGTGTTACTTTATTGGAGGCCTTTAGTGCAGCTTGGCTTCGGGTAAATGGACGGCTATCATTCGTTAGGAAGCTGGGTTTCATCTGGGTGCCTGGTTGGGGTGTGTTTGAGCTGGAGGTATCAGGGGGGATCTGTTTGTGCCCAGGTGTTTGCCTGGCTTGTGGTGTGGAGATTTTTTTGTTTGTGAGTGCAGGCTTCCAAATGATTGACAGCCTGGTGGAATCATCTCTTCTGTTCATGCTTTCTGGTCTTTTTTCAATCTCTATGGCTTCTCTGATGATTCTGTGGCTGGGATTTTCTATGATGGCTAGGGTTTTGGTGCTATTGAAGTTGATGTTATGACCTGTGGCTTCCATGTGTTGGACAAGTGAGGAAGTGTGTTCCAGCTTTTTGACTGCATTTTTGTGTTCATCCAGGCGGGTGCTTATTCTTCTATTGGTCTGTCCAATGTATGTGGCCGGGCATGATGCACAGGGGACTTCATATATGCCTTGGTTTTCCAGGTCAATTTTGTCTTTGGGGTTCCTGAGGATGGCTGCTATTTTTCTGTCTGTTTTGAAGGCAGTCTTGATGTGGTGTCTGTATAGAATCTTACTAATTTTGTCTGTAGTGCCTCTTATGTAGGGCAGGACAGCTGTTCCATGGGTCTGTTCATCTTCTGGGTCTCTATTATGTCTCATAGCCAGGCAAACACCTGGGCACAAACAGATTCCCCCTGATTCCTCCAGCTCAAACACACCCCAACCAGGCACCCAGATGAAACCCAGCTTCCTAACTAATGATAGCCGTCCACTTACCCGAAGCCAAGCTGCACTAAAGGCCTCCAATAAAGTAACACAATGTTGCCAGCCAATCAAGATACAAAAAGAGCCCCCCCCAAAAAAAACAGACAGAAGATACTAGTAGCAGAACACAGCAAACTCCAAGACCAATAAACACAGACCAAGACTCTCAACCAATCAGGAGGAAGAAAAAACCATTCTGACACAGCAATAGGCTGCCCCAAATTTAAATCTGAAACCACTGTAAAAGTCTGACTCACAAACACCATACAGAAGCCTGATGATGGCAGATGAGATTCTGCTGAAACGTTGCTACAACTTTAAAAGCACCACGTGGGAAAATACCCGAACAAAGCTGAATGCCAGACATGTAAGTACCCGCGAAAACTTAAGAAAACATATATATATATACACACACACACACACACACACATATATATATATATATATATATACATATACATATACATATACATATATATATATATGGATCTTTGGTTATTCGGGTTTTCTCCCGCATAAGATTGGAAGTATCTAGGCAACGTTTCGATGAAGTCTCATTCATCATCTTCAGGCTTGGTCTTCAGCTCTGTGCTTCTCAGAGTGATGTGAGCTTGCAGCTGCTTCTTCCTTTTAACTGCTAGTGGAGGTGTGACTTGATTGGGTGGGGGCTTGGCTGTGTTCTGATTGGGTGGGGGTGTGTTCTCATTGGTTGGGGCTTTGGCTGTGTTCTGATTGGTTGGGGGGTTAGCTGTTCTGATTGGCTGGAGCCGTGTTTTGTTCAGGTGGGGGCTTGGTTATGCTCAGGTTAGTCTTAGTTGCTGGGGGATTTGAGCTGGTGAGCTGTGAACTTGCTGTTTGGCTTCGAGTTCGTGGTCGTGCTGCATCTTCATGGTGGGGGTCAGTTCGCTTTATGTAGGGCTCAGAGGGGTTTGAAGTGGGTAGTGATATAGCTGCAGTGCGGCTTCTAGTCCGTGGTCATGTCTCATCTTCTGTGTGGGTGTGAGTCTGCTTTCTACGTGGAAGTGTGGTGGTGGCATCTTGTGTGGCTCTCAGGGGTGTGGGTCTGGTGTCATTCTTCATGTTAGGTACTCGTCTGTTCATGAGGGCGGGTTTCCAAATGGCTGGCAGGCGGGAGGTATCATCTCATTTATTCATGCTGTGTGGGCGTTTTTCTCTCTATGGCTTCTCTGATTATTCTGCTGCTGAAGTGTTCGGGCTTGGTTGTGCAACTAAGACTACCCTGAGCACAACCAAGCCCCCACCTGAACAGAACACACCTCCAGCCAATCAGAACAGGGCCAAACCCCCAACCAATGAGAACACACCCCCACCCAATCAGAACACAGCCAAGCCCCCACCCAATCAAGTCACACCCCCACTAGCAGTTATAAAAGGAAGAAGCAGCTGCAAGCTCACATCACTCTGAGAAGCACAGAGCTGAAGACACAAGCCTGAAGATGATGAATGAGACTTCATCGAAACGTTGCCTAGATACTTCCAATCTTACGCGGGAGAAAAACCGAATAACCAAAGATCCATATACAAATACCGGCGAAAACCTCAGAAAACACACACACACATATATATATAATATTTAAATATAGTTTTATTTTTTATGGTTTTATATATGTGTTTTATTTGATATTTACACTTATTTCTTGTGAGATGGGCAGCCATGTATATTTGATATATAAATGAATAAATAACCTAAATTATGTTAAACACGTTCGGCAAAATATTGGCATTCTTCTTCCTCGAGAGACTATATTATTGAAATGAAGAGCTGCTCCACTTATATGCCTGTGAATTCTTGAACTGAACATTAAAATGCTTTCTATTTTAGTACTGACAAGTAGTTCAAGATTCAAGCACTATATGGCTAAATTATTATAGCTTAGTTATAATATAAAAACCTTTTTTAGTCCTAACAAAACATCCAAGAAATGTGATTTAGACATTTATTGATGTATTGCAGATGTTTCCTATACATTAATTGTTCTTTTGCCCTATAACAATGAATAATTGCATATTGTCAATATAATCCTTTTTATATACTAAGTATTAGATAAATATTGTGCTTCTGGTTGTTTTTCATAGACAATTTTGCAACGTAATAGTGAAATACACCATGGTTAAGGCTGAAGGTTATAAGAGATTTTCTAAATTGACCCTTTATATATAATGGGATTGCAACCAAAGTTTCTATAGTTGTCTTCTTCACAACATAAAGACACTTTTCAGGGAAAAGCTAACTTGGTGGGGTGCTGAAGAGTGTTCTGTTTTACTCTCCATGCTATTTGTTATATACATTTTGGGTTGTCTGGAGATTGATGATTTGGTACAGTTCTCTATAGCTGTTTATCAAAACAAAAAAGGTATTTTCAGAAACCAATAACAGTAATAGGATGTAGAATCATATTCTTTGCTTGATAGTGAGGGTATGTTAAAGTTTGCACTGTGGCATAACAGGAAAGAAGAAGCATTTTGAAAAAATTATGAAAAAAAAGCTATCCAGGTTTCAACAGGAGCCTTTTATGATCACATGTATAAGATTTATTCTCATTGTTTGCTTTTTCTTCCAGGTAAATAGTGATACTGTGAAAGATAATAATCCAGCTGATACTGAGGCTCAGGTTGTTCATATATTCTGGCCTGGAATAGAGAAGGAACAATCAAAGAAGCAGGTATATAATCTTAACATGAATTCACCTTATTCAATCCTATCACGACTTTGATCAGGAACCTAATTATGCACCTCATTGCTGATCCCTGAGTAAAGATTAGAATTATTGTTTCTATCCATAGGTGGCAGCACTAGGTGGCTGACCTGATCCCAGATGTCACCAAAAGCCACATAGGTCAACTTGAATAGGCTGTCTGAGAATTCCAAGGCTGGATTGTGAAAATTTAATATAGATCTATAAAAATGGCAGTGACAAACTTTTTGTAACAGTGCCTGTGTGCAATTGCTAAGAGTAGATTTGTGGGTGTCTTTATTTAATTGTGGTCTAATTACTAGCCACCAGAAAGAAGTCCAACTGAAGAGATCTATTTGGTGAACTTCTCCAATAAATTATAACGATACCACATAACCTTGTAATATGTAACTATCGATGAAACTCCCTAATTATGGAACACTAAAAAGAGCAAGGACTAGAAAGTTTTTTTTTAAATGGTAAGGTAACACAGAGGTAGCTAATGTCCCAATTCATGCATTTGTGTGAGCAGATATGTGAAAAACAAATCAAACAATGTCAATAGATAAGTTTTGAAAATAAGCCAGATTTAACTTCCAGATTTTCTCTCGTATGTGGAATGCCCAGGTTCCTTGGTTGAAGGGAAAATGAGATAAAATTTTACATGTTTGTATTAATAAAGCTAGAGATAAATTGTATATACTGTGTGCTGAGTTTAATGATACATTTGAGAAACCTTGCAAAAATTTAAAACCATAGTTCCTGCCCACTGACTTGCAATCTAATAGGATTCAGATGAGATTCGAAAGAACAGAAAAATATACTGGTTCACCATGTATTCTTCATCTAATTATTTCATGAGAATGCAACCATTGAGAACACTAATGATAGGTGGTCCAGGTTAAATCACTTGTATGGGCCATGCTGTATTTATTGGCCTTTGCTCTGGTCAGGAAGAATAGAGTAAAAATTTCCTTGGTGGTGCGTGGAATAGTACGATCCAGCATTGGGATCCAACTGAAACTCTTCTTTTTCTGTAGCACCAAAGCCAGTATCTGAGATATCGGCGCCTCTTCATGGATATCGAAAGAGAGCAAGTGAAGGAGCAGCAAAGACAGAAGGAGTGGCAGAGGAAAATAGACAAGTACACATTCAGTAGATGACCATTCTTTTTTGCCTAGAATCTCTTGAATATAAAAATGATTGCTAACATGCTTTTGCATAAGTAGGTAATAGATGGAGGGATTCTGATTTTAATTAAAGTTCTCAATTTAATAGAAATGTTATTTGAGAATATTTTCTCTTGCAGTCAACATTTCCAATCCAGCAGTCTTAGTACTTTTTTCTCAATACATTTGGCAAGATAAATTGAATTGGTTCAATTTGTGCTATGAAAGTAAAGATAACATTGCTCTATACTTTTGAAAGAAAAAAAAACTAAGGAATTACTGGGTGGTAGCCACTTATTTTTGGTTTCTAAAAATGTCTCTATGGAGCTCAAAAATAAAGATGAGACTGGTATTTTAATGTTCAGCATATCAGCTTCTCATTTCATTAATTTTAGTGGCCAGAAGAGTATCAGAAATAACTGACAGCTGGCAACACAGCTGTTCTGACCTATAGCTTTCCCTTTCCTGTCATAGTTATGGGGCCTTGGTGCAATAGTATCTCACTTGAACTACAGTGAAATGAAGTTAAAAAAGAAGTGCCAAGCTATGGCCATTGTCATTTTTAAAAGTTCCAGGGGAAATTTATTTTATTGGATATATTTAAAAAAAATAAAGTAGTAAAAGAATCTTAGGTCACCTGCGCAAGTTGTACATTAAAGCAGATATTCACTTTCTCATAACATCTAAGGAATCTTCTTTTATGATAAATTCCTACTTGGCAGAGCCTTTTTATACAGGAGAGAATGCTATCTTTTATTGTAAGTATTTGGTTAAATTACCCTTGCTCCCATAGCTTTTTACTAGTGAAAACTTTACAATGATGCAGTAAAGTCTGGACAAATATTGAGTTTTAAAAAGATTGCCCAAGGGGGAAAAACAACAGAGTTAAATAGCTACGTTTTCTTAAGCAGCGTGGTTTTCTAAAACAAATATTTTTCCTTTTAAATTCTTGTGTTTTTCCATTGATTTGAAGAGCTTTTCATTTAGTAAGCTGGCAGCAGCTATGCAATTACCCTCTGATAGTTTGGGCTGAAGGTCGATTTCACCCACCATTCTGTTCTCATGCAATGACTAACCAGACCCCTCTGGGAAGTCTAGTTATGGCATAAATGCAACAGCTTGTTTGTGCCCTATTGACAAATATTTGGGAATATCTTTCTTCTAAATATGGCTATTTCCATTAATGGTGTGATGAAAGACTGTTGTGAAGGACTGAATTTGACTGAATTTTCATGATTTTATAATGAAAGCTCTATGTTGTACCATTCCTGTACAAGTACCGGTGGTCCTTGACGTACAACTATAAAGGAGCCAAGAATTTATGTTGCTAAATGAGAAATTCGTTAAGTGAGTTTTGCCCCCTTTTATGGCTTTTCTTGCCACATTTGTTAAATGAATCACTGCAGTTCTTAAATTAGTAACCTGGTTGTAAAGTGAATCTGGCTTCCCTCTTAACCTGGGCACAGAATATCTGGAAGTTAAGTCTGGCCTATTTTCAAAAATAAAACTTATCTATTGACATTGTTTGATTTGTTTTTCACATATCTGCTCACACAAATGCATGAACTGGGACATTGGCTACCTCTGTGTTACCTTACTGTTTAAGAAAAACTTTCTAGTCCTTTGCTCTTTTTAGTGTTCCATAATTAGGGAGTTTCATCGATAGTTACATATTACACGGTTATATGGTATCGTTATAAATATGAACCAGTTGACAAGTATCTGAATATAAATCATGTGACCTTGGGGATGCTGCAATGGTCATAAGGCTGAAAAATGGTCATAAGTCACTTTTTCCAGTGCCATTGTAACTTTGACCAGTCACTAAATGAACTGTTGTAAATTGCAGACTACCTGTACACAGAATTCTCTAGCTGAAACACTCTGTCAATATTTTTGTTAGAAACCTAATTTCTCTTCTGTTTTCTTTTGCACTGTCCCCTAGCTCCTCTTATACTAGCTATTGTTTGGAGATATTTTTTTTTGTTCTAATGTACAGTTGGTTAGAAACCAAACATTTGCAGGTAAAGGGGAAAAAAGTTGTAATGTGGAATACACAATCAAGTATACCACGCAGAAACATGCTAAATAAGATGCAAAACTGATCGCTATGTTTTCAGACTGCTGAAACTAAAATAACAATAATATGCCTTTAACCAGATTTTATAATCTTCTCTTTATTTCATATAGAAATTCCATAGCAAAACAGAATGGACAGCTGTGTTCCTCTGACATTTGGTTCTGTACTCCAATAACTAATTTATAATGATTGGAAATTTTGTCTGCCACAGAATTAGGAAAGAAAAGGAGTATCAGCGCCGTGCAGAAGAACAGCGGATACAGGAAGAACAACAAGCAAAGGAGAAAAAGACACAGGAGATGGCTTCACACAAAAATGCTAACCCCAGGGGGAAAACCTGTGAAAAACTGCAACAACTGAAACTGGAAGACCCAGAAGAAAAGAAAAAACTAGTACAAAAAAATAAAGAATATTCTAGGTGAGTTAAAGTTTATTGGAGTCCAGTAAACATGCATTTACAAGCACTGCCAGACCAGAACAAACAATCACCTGGTCTAGTCTCCTGACAAAGCCTAAAGGCCAAGGTCCTTCTTAGCTTCTAGTCGGGAGATAACTGATGGGGAGCACCACCAGTACAACCAAAGGCAGCTGAACTTCTCCAGGTGTTGAGTACAGGTAGACCTCAACTTACGACCACAATTGAGCCCAAATGTCTGTCATTGAATTTTGTCCCATTTTACAACATTAGTTGCCGTGGTTGTTAAGTGAATCACTGTCATTGATAAATTAATACAGTTAAGTGAAACTGATTTCCCCATTGACTTTGCTTGTCAAAAGGTCGCAAATGGGTGATCACATGACCCATGGCCACTGCAATCGTCAGTTGCCAAGCGTCTGAATTTTGATCACGTGCTATGAGAATGCACAATGGTCATAAGTGTGAAAAACAATCATAAATCACTTTTTTCAGTGCCGTTGTAACTTCAAACAGTCACTAAACGAACTCGTAAGCCAAGGACTACTTGTATTTCTAAGAGTTATGTCAAATTGCTCAACCAGCAAATATAATCAGTATCTGGTCATAATACTTCCAGATGCTTCCAACCAACCTTTTCACTTGGTTATCCTGCTCCAGGATATCACAGTAAGTTGGTGATAGTTGTAGGACTGACAATTGTAGGAATGGTCCCATTGGTCAGGCACAGCAAGAGCAGCAGCATGTGATTATAGGCAGGCAGAATGACCAGAGGCCACCTGAGGCCCTACATCCACTGTAGAACATGAATAGAAGTAGTACTTGGAGAAAGTGAGCCCATCAATTTAGTTGCAGCTCTCTTCTGTGGGCATCTGGATGATTAGAAGTGTGGAAGCTATCAATAAAAGAGAGGACATGTACAGGCTTGTGCCTAATTGTGGATGACTTTTCCAAATTTTTTCAAGCATTTTAGATATGCAGTATACCCTGGTTTAAAAAATTACAGCAGGGGAGAGGGAATGTGTTATTTCTGAATGCATATAACATCACATGATAATACAATAAGAATCTCATCTTCCTGAACGATTAAATCCACACTTCATTATATTGCTGGTTCTTATCTGAGATCTGTATTTTGAACTTACTATATCTGAGATCTGTATTTTGAACTTACTTTTATTAGGTTTCCGTACCTTTTCTGTAACTATCTGATTGAAGATGTCCTATGTAATGATGTAGAGAATTTTTTAAAAAAAAGCAAAATTAAATTATCTAATGTGACAATTAATTACTTTAATTATAATCATTAAACATTTCAAGGGCTTATGTTAATTTGCACACCGATTGAAAACAACACTTTATGAATCTTGCAATCTTGATTTTAATCCATAAAAGCTTATGTCCCAGTAAACCTAAGTAACCTTATAGCTCCTTGTTTGGTTTGCTTCTTTGTTGCAGGAGAAAAATAGTTGAAATATGTTGAGCAGATTCAGCCAGGAAATTTGGTTCTAGCACTAAGGCTTTGAAATTGTTGCTGACCAGGAAAAAAAATGTGTTTTGCAGATATGTGGAAGCATTACGAGCCCAGATGCGAGAGAAGATCGACATGTATAATATACATTTGCCTCCGTTGTGCTTTTGTGGGTCAGGTTTCTGGGATACTCATCCCGATAGCTGTGCCAACAACTGTATGTTCTACAAAAACCACAAAGGTATCATATCTGGAAGTCCCTTTTGCTCCATTATTCTCAGTATCAGCCCTCTAATTTGGATTTGATTCAGTGTATTTTAAAACAGCTGGTGAAATAGAGAAGGCAACTCAGTGCACCACCAGTGATGTCACTGTCTGTGGCAGATGTGCAAAGTGATATTGAGTGAGATATTTCTAATTTGCTATAACTCTGGGAATGTATTGTTTTTTTTAAAACAAGTTTTATTCAGTTTTCCATATTTTAACATCTCTTTTTAGTGAACAGCATGAGTACAGGTTTCACATATACATACAAATATGACCATAGTTACATATTCAATTTTTATATCTAATTCTTTATCTTAACAGTGCTTTTATACATTTTCTATTTTATTGTATCATTCCAAATATTTATCTCATTATTTAATTCACTTATGATAACTTCATAATCATTATACTTTAGTACTTTTAACTGTCACGTTTGTATATTTCATCTTAAATTCTAATTAAAAAAAACACTTCTTCTATAAATTGGTTTCCCTCCTGAAATCTCAATATAAGTGCACCACCTCTAAGTTATAAATTCATTTATTTTTACCCCTTTTATATCTCGTTAAAACATTTAACATTATTATCTCAAACATTAAACTTAATAATCTACATAGCATATATAAATAAATAGCTTATATAAATAATAGCATATATATATAAGATTCTGCATGATTTTTCTCCTTTTAAATTTCATTAAATTTCTCCCCCACCCCAAAAAAGGACATATTAATCTACTTATTCAAACAGTAGAACAACCCTAAGCCCTAAAGTTAATTCAATTTCAGCTCTCCTCCTATATCATTTCATTTATTTCCATATATTTAATACACATATTCCAATAATTATTCCATTCATTCTTAAA
Organism: Hydrophis major; assembly: GCA_033807585.1. Taxonomy (NCBI): domain Eukaryota; kingdom Metazoa; phylum Chordata; class Lepidosauria; order Squamata; family Elapidae; genus Hydrophis; species Hydrophis major. Next base: position 27,947,849 of record CM066334.1, on the reverse strand, counting down.
CCAAAAAAAGCCAACATTTCAATCTTAAAAATATTTCAATATATCTAATATAATTATTCCATTATTTGTTACAATTATCTCTCTACATAAAGAGGAAGAGCATTAGATTCCATTATCCGAAAAATAACAACTCTGTGTTTCCATCTTGTCAGCCTATGTGTCCCTATTTCGTAACTATAAATTTATTTATATTACCCCTCAATACCTTGCAGAATCCCCTTTCTGTATAATAATCACCCATTAACTCTGTGCCCAATTAAGGATTTCCCCATTTTTTTACAATTCCCATATGTCAGCTGCTGCTCCGTTCTACATCCAGGAAAGAAATACTTAGACTCTTGTAATTAGAGAAAAGATGTCTTTTACTGGAAGCTAGTGGTAACAACAAGAAGATTCTGAATCTGGGTAATTAAGCACGTATATCACATATATCAAGGGAGTGAAATGTTCCCACCCCCAACAGTTCAAAAGGTTCTTCCAATTAAAAGTTGTGAACTACATCATGCGGACATCACCGGGTGGTAATGATTAGTTGACCTTGGCTTACTCAGATAAAGGATTGAAGTTGTGCAGAGAAGAGAAAGCTAAGCAGGAATGAGAAACCCCAGGTTATACAGTATCAGTTATTAACTCTTTCAACACTTTCCACCACCACCCCCGTTACTCATGGCAGCCAGAAAGAAGCAAAGGAAAGGAGGAAGATCTTGAAGGCTGACATTCAGCCCTCCTAGAAAAAAGACATTAGTCCAACGAGTCGTCTTCCAAATCGACGTCACTCTCTTCAGAGGAGGTTGGAGTTCCCAGCCCGTCTCCCTTCGGATGGGCGACCTCTACAACCTCCCTCGTTTGGGGTTTGAAGGCTTCTGAAGGGCGTGCAGGGGAGGGCTTGCTCCAACCAAAGCCGCCTCGATGTCTGTTTCGGGTTAAATCAATGTCGACCTCTGCTGCCAGCACGTACCACATCTGCAGATCATTGGGGTCTCTTCTGGCAACGCAGCTCTGGTATATATCTTCATTTAACCCATCTTTGAACACTTCTATCAGGGCTACTTGGGACCAGCCTCGAATATGACACACCAGTTCTCTAAATTCCTGGGTGTAGTTGGCCACTGATCTCCGCCCGTGATTTATGGTCTTCATCTTAAACCTGGCCTTACGTTCCGCCAGTGGGTCCTCAAACCTTGCTCTCAGAGCAGTCAAGCTAAGCAGGAATGAGAAACCCCAGATTATACAGTATCAGTTGTTAACTTTTTCAACACTTTACACACACACACACACACACACATATGTTACTCATGGCAGCCAGAAAGAAGCAAAGGAAAGGAGGAAGATCTTGAAGGCTGACACCATATTTCTATGTTTCCAAATCCTGTTTCTTGTCCCTTCTTTCCCCCTGTCTTTTCTCCTTTGTTCTTTCACTCCAGTTTTTATCCCTCTCTCTATTTATAGCTTCCTTTCACCCTTTGAATTTCTGCTGACTCTTTCCCTTTTTTAATTTTTCAGATATTCCCCTTTTTATTTAATTTATTAAATCTGTATTTATTTCCAACTCTTCTTTCTTTTGAGAGTTCTTGGTTCTCGATGATCACTAAAGATGGTCTCTTCTATGATTTGCTCCACCTCCTCTTCTGCCTTTTGTCTTTGTTGTTCATATTCTGCTGTCGCATTTTCAATTAATTTTTAAGCAAAACCCAGCGATTCATCTCGTTCTTGTAGTGTTTTTTTCATTTTTATGAGTTCCATTTTTAATGTCAGAAGAGAAATTGCCATTTTACAACTTTCCAATTTGCAACTTAATCCAAATAGTATCTTTATAGTTTATTTCCAACAATCAACTTTTCTTCCTCTCAAGTTTTTAAGTTTCCGCTAATCCAGTGCCAAATTCATGTCAGAATCAGCAACTAATCCAAAGGCAGAATCTTCCTAATTCTTTCTTTGTTACAATATTTAAATTTTTCAAAGTTCTTGCTTTATTGTATCAATTTCCATGCAATTTCAAGAAACAAGAATTTTTTAAAAGAAAAACAAGTTGAGTTTAACTGAGATGGCACTCTTTATTATGCTAAGTCTTCACCCCGTCTTTTCTTTTTTCTTCTCTATTATTCAGCGTTGTGGAAAACACAACTTTCCAAGAAAAAAAAGATCAAATCCCGTTGATATCAGATTTCCTCTTTAACAGTCTATAGTTCAGCTTTATTAATGCCAATATAAAATCAAAGTATACTTATCCAAGTTGATTATATAGTTCCTTCTCCAGCTTCTACCTTTTGCGGTTTCATTTTGAAACAAATTTTATTAATTTTAAAGATAAAACAACACATCATTAACCATTAAATACATAAACACATAAAACCTCTTAATATTGTAAATCCTTACAAGTCAAACAAAACAATATTTTTATACAACATAATTCCAATTTATCCCATCCCCATATGGACACGCAAATATCTTTCATCAAGTTTCTCATTATTTCTCTTTACTCCAATTCAATTTCATTTCTCTTCCATATTTATCCATTTTATAATCATCATATTCTTTTCTTTCTGACTTGTTTAAATTATTCTCATCTAACATTCCTCCAAGGTTTTATTGATTCTTTTTTCCTTTTTTTTAATAAAAAACAAATTTTGTTAGTTTTATCCTAAGCATAATACACAAACATACAAACACAAAACATAGACAAAACTACAAGATCTTTTCTGAAGGTTGTCTGTTCCCGGGTTAAAAACTCTTTACACAGACACAAATTCAAACATCATATTCAACCTAAGTCTCCTTCTATATCTTATTATCATTTTCTTTTTTATATATGTATATAAAAACCATTTTTATCAGTTTTCTAAAATCAATACACACAAAATCAAGGCATAACAGCTTATAAATTCTTTTCTAAAAAAAAAATAATAATGATAGACCAATAAAACATAACATTTCCAGATTATAATATCAATATTTCATATAATATTAACTTCATATCTTATCCCTACTTCTCTTTTCCATCCAAATTATTTATCAATTAAAATTTTATTGCCTTTTATCAATATACAAAATCAAAAAAAAAAAGCATATATATCCTTCCATTATTACCATTTTCAACAACATTCTTTGTCTGTTCTATTTCCAAACATCCATTCATCTTTTTTCTTTTACTATACTTCTCCTGTAAACCAATTGGAGTTGCATCTATAACACATTACCTAACTTAAAAATACTACATATAAATCTTTCTTGGGATTCTGTTTAAAAAATTCTTAAAATTACATAATAAATTTTTTATTCTAAATATACATACATATAAAAACACACTCTTAAATACCCTCCAGAATCCCTCTTTTAATCTAAATTAAATTCACCCATTGTCTCTAAATAAACTTTTTTTCTTTAAATCTTGCTTCCCCCCATTAAGGCTTCTCCTCCCCCCTTTTCTCTCTTGCTTATTCTTCTCCTTGCCCTTTCTACCCCTTTGCTTTTTCCCTTCGCTTTTCTTGCTCCTTTTCTTTTGTTTTCTAACCTTGCCTCCATCTCTTCGCTCATTTTTCTCTCTTTTGGTTGTTTTTATAATTCTTAAAAACCCCTTTTTCTTATCCTTTTTCTCTTCCTCTCCGGAAGGAACCCATTGTTCATCAAAGATGGCTTCTTCTTCTTCTTCCTTGTCCCAGTCCTTCTGCTGCGTCAACTTTTCTAAGGAACATAACGCCATTTCTAAGAATTGGAACAAAGCGCCCAAAGTATCTTCTTTTTTATATTTTTGATATTCAATCTCTAGTTCATCCACAGAGAATGCCATTATGAAAAGGGAAACTTTTTCCAAAACAACCACAAGTATTTTTAATCCAAGACAATCAAAAGCAATTAAAAAAAGGAAAAAAAGAAAAAAGTTCCAAAAGTTAATACTTTTCTTCCTTCTTCTCTTTCTCTTTCCAAATTAATTTTTGATCAAAGAGGTCCAATTACCATATATCTTCTTTTGGGATCCACCAAGACGTTCTAGACAGTCTCCTCCTTTTTCAGTTTCTGCTCCAATTTTTCTTTCTCCCTTCCCACTTGCAATAACAATTTTAAATAATCAAAAATCCATACCTCCAGCAGAGATTTTCCAATTTCTTAAATTTTTCAATGTCCAAAAATCCCTTTGTCTCTTAGCTTAGCTTTCAAAGCAATCCACTTTCAGTGTCTAATACATCCAAATATTTCTGCTTTTTCCGTGGGATGAGAGAGTAAAAAAAAAATAAAAAAAAAAAATCCCTTTAACAGCTTCTCCGCCGCTTTCGATCTTCTTAGGGATACAATGTATCCTCCAGCAACAAGCAGCTCAATTCCAGGAGATTTAAAAGTTGTTACTTGACCCGGCTCAGACAGAACTTTCACTTTTCACACTTCCTCCAGCACAGTTCTTACCCGGTTGCTGGCTTCTTCGTGGCGGCCATTGCTGACCGCCGCTCCACCGCCTTGGGAAAAAGGGGTTTTCCCGGAGAAGGGGGGGGTCTGCGATGCCCCCACCTCCCTAACCGGCTCCCCTCTATCTTCAGCTGTCCCTACAGGGCAGCCATAACCCCCTGACCCATCTGGATCGGGGGTACCTCGGCAGCTAGCCAGCAGGAATCGCGAGCTGTCGCGAATTCCTGCTGCTCCGAAGCCACGCAAACCGGAAGTTCTACCTTTTGCGGTTTCGAAGCCCTGATGCTATCAAAAGCAATTCACACCTTTTTTTTTTTTTCTCTTTCTCTTCATGGCTTAGATCCTTTTTTAAAGATTCTTTGAAATGTTAATCCTGGGGGTATCTTCCATTTGATTATATGGTCCTGTTCCTCCTGCTGTTTGCTTCTTTCTCTCTCTCGGTGCACAATCTTATTCTTGTCTAATCTTCCCCTTCAGGGTGGCCATTTTAGACCACCCACTTCAGGCGTCTTTGGGAGGGAGCAATTGCCAAACCAGGGAGGGGATTTGCGACTCCCCTCTACCCAGCTGATGGTCTCCATTCCTCTGCCACCCCTACGAGGTAACTTCTGCTCCGAATCCAAAGGATTGGGGCTCTCCGACGCCAAAGCATAAACCAAAGCCACGCACGATCACGGTCAGCGGTCTGTCTTTGGGGAAGCTCAAAACAGGAAGTCAACTCTGGGAATGTATTGTTAATTATAGTTTGAAATATCTTCTTCCACACTTTTCTCTTGCAGTTGTTGATATACAGTAAGATTTGAAACAAATTCGGTTTCTACCTCAGTTTGACAGTATTTCAGTTCTGTGAAAGGGAGAGCTCTCTGAACTTAAGTTACAGTTGTAGTAACCAGCTAAAAAAATTGTCAACTAAATACTAGATAAATTACATGAACAGACAGATTCTAAACCTGTAGGTGTTCACTATAAACAACAATAGCTCCCAAGATGGCCTGCTATGATCAGGTATTCATTCAGAACTTAAAGCAATATTTCTTTTCAAAGCTGAAATAAAGAAGGTGGAATGCTGTACTTCACAATGGAAGTTGCTCAAATTTAACTTTCTTTGCCTATCCACAGCTGTACGTTCTGTTTTGTTATACAAAATCCCTGCTGCTTCATACTATAGCAAATATTTTTAATTATTGTGAAACCAGTGGAGGTTCTCTCCTTTGAAGAAACTCATTTGTATAAAGAAAGGTTTTAACTTCTGATTTGGGGTATAATGCAAAGACTTTGAACAAGCAATGCAACATAAAGAAACCATTTTGCTGTATCAGACTGGTAGACTCATAACTATGCAGTTAGATAAGAAAGCCTCTAAACTGCCTTAGAATACACACGATTAAACCTGTAATTGTGGTAGTAAAATCCATAAACATTGAACTACTACATTGATTGTATAGCCTTTACTATTGTAGAGGACACAATGTTTATTTTCCAAGTAGCACATAATTCTCCATCATGCTTTCCATTGTTTTTGCCTTCAAAACTGTATACATCCCAATAAAGCTAATTTCTCTTTCAGCGTATGCTCAAGCTCTGCAAAATGTCATCTCCTCTTGCGATATTTTGGACAGGGGCTCAAACACAAGACTTTCCATCCATACATTTGCTGTTGTACATGCTCGTTCTAAAAATTCCTGACAGAATTGGTGAAATTGGTGCCTCCTTCCCAACCTTGTCTGTGAAAGTAGGCAACTACGAACACATCAATTCTGAATTTTCTCCCAGGTTGGATTAAAATAAATAGATTCAAAAGAGAAGCCTTCTCACATTTCTTTACTTTTCTGAAAGTAATACTCTGCTTTGTTTTCTACAGGATACTAATTTGTCAAAAACTTTAAATTCTTTGTTATTTGTTCATGGGTGGAAAATGTTCTTAGATCAATTTTATTGCCAGGCAGATCTATATCTGTCAACCTGTGAGACTTCTACCCAAAATTTAGGTTGATTTTATGCTTTGGGGGTGTGATACGATATTAAGATACATTATGTTTACACTGGATTTCAAACCAAGATACCTGCCTCTTCCAAGATTTTGAAGTGTAAATTGTAAAATGTAAACCTTGGTCTTTGGGAAAGCCTTTGAAAGGGATTACTCCAAATGAACAGAATCGTTACTAATCATGACAGTGCTTAGTCAGCATCAAGACAAGATGAAGGAATGTTCACATTGAAGAAATTGAGAAAATAACCCAGTTTCTAAAATAAAATGAATTAGTCTTGTACAGTACTTGGTTTTAATTTGATGTTGGCTGTAGGCTGGGAGTCTCTTGTTTGTGATTTGCACATTTGACAGAACAACTCAAAGAATAGTGAAATAAAACATATTTCTATGCCTTTTTATTATTCTTTGGATATATATATATTTGAATGCCTCTGAACTATATTTAAAAAGTGAAGCTTTAAAACTGAGTGTTTGGTACATGTTAACTGAAGAGATTTTTATGTCAGCTTGTCCAATTTTCAAGCTTTGCAGATCTGTTAGGTAACATGCAGACGAAGAGTTTTCTGCTCCCAACATATTCCAATAAAAATGTTTTATCATTTATATCCAAGTGTCCACTGTCAATTCTGCTTATCTCTTGTGAATTCTGGGAATAATAACATATTTTCTACTAATCTCATGATGGTTCTGACATTATGTCTGCTTCTTTTAAAGTGAATTGCTCCTAAAAATGATGTTGCAATAGAAAGTGAGAGGTTTATAACATGTAATTACATTTTTAATGTCTGTGTCTTTCCTGCAACACATGATGGTATAAAAATATCTTCAGGTGTTATATTTGTTCATTGTTTAACCAAATTTTTAAATAACAAAATGATATTGACCTAAGAGATTTCCAAGTTGCATTACAAGTGAGTAAAACTGCTCTCATTATACTCTTAATTACCACTATGGTTGGTCATGTTGGTTACTAGATTCTTGAAAAAACAAAATACAGTATTAAATCCTCAATAGTGAAAATACTCGTTGCTGTTCTTTCCTCTTCAGCAGATGTAGTAGACTTCCACAGTTACTATGTACACTTATGATTTCTTAAAATATTCAGAACATTTTCCACTGACAACAGAATAATGTAAATTTTAAAATCCCTATAAATCTGGGAATATAAGCTTTATCCTTGGATTTTCTTTAAATGGTAGTATTAAACAAGATTCTTAAATATGTAAATATAGAAGTTAAAAATCTTGCTTCAGTCTAGTTAATGGTTATAGCAAGTCTTTACGTCTTTTCTGATAGTTCATTTCCAAGGACAGTCTCACCTTTAGCACCATTTTAAAGCTCAATAACTTTAAATGGATGGAAAAAAATTACCTATGTACTTAGTTATCTTGGCTTTTTTCCTACTAAAGGTCTCCACTCAAAGTTGTATTGGAAACTTATCTTCACCTACATTTCGATCAGAATTAGTCTGCTGTGTCATTTCTCTAAATTGCATTCCTTGTATGTTAGAGAGTGGTAGTAAGGATGTAAAAATATGAAACAACTATATTTTAGGTACAATAACAAGCAAAGACAAGGTAAAACAAGAATGATATTAGCTGAGACGCCTAATCTCCCCATTTGGAACTCTTCATTTTTTGTAATTTTATAATGCACATTTCTTACATTTTTTAAACCTAAATTATTCAGGCTTTAATATTTTAATTTATTAAATTGTACACTGACTGGAGCCTCTCTGTGAGAAAGATGAGTTATTAAGAAGTTTGATTTTTATATATGTAAAAAAAAATCTGCTTTTAAAAAACTGGCTGTTATTAACTGCTTATTTAATAGGCAAATTTCCCCTTTATATGAATTTTCATTTAAGAAGTGGTAGGTGAAAGAAAGAACAATGGCTTTTCTTACAATCATTCTACTAGAGGTTTTGTGGAACTGGAGAGCATGAGTGCACTGGTGCTAAACCAACACTGCTCTTGACTATGGACCTTGATAATCATGATATGCTAGGTTGCCAATTGAGTTGCTAGTCTTTCTCTGCCTGGTCAACAGGGCAATACCTCTGAGATCCAATTTCATTCAGACTGCTATGGATCCTCCTGAACCCAGAATCATCTTTTAACGACCCCATAATTCTTGCGAGGTGGAGTCTGGGCAACTGAATGAAGCTAACAAGAGTGTTTTAATGGCTGGATGCCCTTCCTGTCACCAATATGGAGTTTTTTTCAGCAGATATATTCTCAGTGTGCCCAGAGAGAGAAACATCTGCCTCTACCTAGGATCAAACTCCACTGCACCACTCGTCTTGAACCCAGAATGTGCAACATGAATTAAGGCCAACCATAATACTAAACAACTTTGAAAACATGAGCTGGTTCACAAAAGAAGCAAACATAATGGGGTTGGGTTGGGTGTGTTCTGTGAATCCAGGCATTTTTTTATGGTGTTTTGGATGAACATTTTAAAAATGTATATTGTATTTTTACCTTGGTCAGCCACTCAGAGTCACTTTTGTGAGATGGGTGGCCATATAAATAACAGGTTTAAATATTGGTTGTATACTATTAAATGGATACATTTGGTAGCAAGGGTAAGAAAAATTAAATCCCAAGAGTTCAAGAGATGGAAGAATTGTAAAAAAAAAAAAAAATTAAAAGCTTAGATTTGGCTCAAAGCCATACTGAAAAATCTTCTGCTTGTACATCAAATGGACTATGTCAATAATACTATATTGGATCTGTAAAATTTATGCCATAAAGGGTGGAATTTTCCTCCACCTCCAGAAAATAAATGGGCCTCTCCTGTGTCTCACCTTATCTGAAGTAACCTTGCTAGGTAGGGCCATAGCAACCTGTGTTTTTCTCCAACTGTGGAGAGGGTCACTTAATTGTATGATGATGCTGATAAAAGTTAGGTTTTAATCTGCTAATGAGAATGAAGTGCAGCCATACATCTGTAGAAATGTTCCATAGGGATAAAAATAACTAAGTGACTTGAGATGTCTTATAGATGGAAACTTAGTTTTTTGCCAAACTGTTTGCAATTTGATTGAAATACTTTTACAACCTCTAGAAACAGACAAATGTCAACATATATTGCAAAGTCTAATTGGCTTCACCGTTAAGAAATCCTCCTGGAAAAAAGAGCAAGAGCCAAGAATACATCTGCACAATGACATTTGGCTCCGTAGAAAAGGCAGATTTGGTTGTGTTTATTCCCTAATGACATTGTAATATACATACATCACATATGAGTTCCATGAAGTTCCATGTATTGCTATCCACAGTACTGGTCTCTGTTCTTCCTTCTCCATTGCCAAACCATAATCACAATAATGATCCTCATTTCTTACATATCTTTATATGGGAGCCTCAGTGGCGAAGTGGTTAGAGTGCAGTATTTAGTATTTATTTGATTTGATTTGTCAATCGCTTACAAGATAACAGGTATAAGAATAAACATAGTTTTGAATACATGAGATGGATACTTATAAGAAAAATAAAAAGAAACAATAGGACAGGGAAGGTAGGCACAATTGGTGCGCTCATGCACGCCCCCTACAGACCTCTAAGGAAAGGGGTGAGGCCAATAGTAGACATTCTAAGGTTAAAGTTTTTGGGGTTTGGGGAAGAACCCACAGAGTCAGGTAGAGTATTCCAGACATTGACCACTCTGTTGCTGAAGTCGTATTTCCTGCAATCAAGTTTGGTGCAGTTAACCCTGAGTTTGTATCTATTGTTTGCTCTTGTATTGTTATGGTTAAAGCTGAAGTATTCATTGACAGGTAGGACATTGCAATGTATGATTTTATATACTATATTTAGATCGGACCGGAGGTGGCGTAGTTCTAGATTTTCTAGGTCTAGAGTTTCAAGTCTGGTGGCATAAGGTATTCTGCAATGAGTAGAGGAGCGGAGAACTCTTCATGTGAAATATTTCTGGACTTTTTCAATTGTGTTAATATCAGATACATGATATGAGTTCCAGACTGATGAGCTGTATTCAAGTATAGGTCTAGCAAATGTTTTGTATGCTCTAGTTAGTAGTGTGATAGTACCAGAGAAGAAGCTATGTAGGATTAGATTAACAACTCTTAATGCCTTTTTGGCTATGTAGTTACAGTGGGCTCTAGCACTTAGATCATTAGAGATGAGTACTCCAAGGTCTTTGACAAAGTTTGGATCCTCAACAAGGTCTTGATTATTTAGCTTGTATTTTATTTTCTGCTTTTTTTTGCCAATATGTAAGACAGATCATTCATTTGTTGAGATTTGAAGTTGCATAAGTACTGCAAGCTACTCCTACTGAAATTTGACAGATCGAATCCCATCAGGCTCAAGGTTGACTCAGCCTTTCATCCTTCCGAGGTGGGTAAAATGACCCAGATTGTTAGGGGCAATATGCTAACTCTGTAAACCGCTTTGAGAGGGCTAGAAAGCACTTTCAAGCAGTATATAAGTTAAGTGCTATTGCTACTGTGTTTCTCCAACAATACGACCTCCAATAGGAAGCCCCACCATGTTTTATTGGCATAAAATCAAATTAAGCCCCTCCCCCCAAATTAAGCCCCATATTAAACATGCAAAATAGAGGGGGAGGCGGGGGGGTTGCCGTTAGGAAGTACTTTTGTTGCCTGTCTGGATATGGTGCTGCCTGCGGTGGTGGGGCACTTCATATCGGGAGACCTTCCACCGTTGCTTTCCCTTCTCCCTTGCTGCCGCAGCGTTTGGCACAGCCACGTGCGGCCAGTCAGGACGCCTCTCTGCAACCGGAGCCCTGAGGAGACACTTGGCTTCAGGCGCTGCCGTCTTCCCTTTGCTTTCAAAGGTAAAGTGAATTATTTTACAAAGCCTCCCCTGCCTGAGAGGGCAGCCCAACCCCACGTGGGGAGGCTAATTTCCCAGGGCCTCTTCCGTTCCTCCCGACCCCCCTACACTGCGCGCCTCTGATGCGCCGGTCTCTTCAGCCCAGTGAGCCTTTCCACCTCAAAGAAAGGTCAGGCGGGCGGCTGCGCAGCAGCAGCAGCAGGGCTGAGCTGCTCGCAGTGGAAACAGCCACCACCCTTAGCCCGACGTGGGGAGAACGAGCGAGGTTAGCGCTCGCGGCCCTGGCAGGATGAGCGGAGGGTCCGGCAGGATGGCGCTCACTGCCCGCCAGAGCCGTAAGGGCTGGGCAGAGCTGAGAAAATGAGCCGCAGGTGTGTGCGTGCCTCCTCCTGCCCCTCGTTCCCAAATCTCACCGGGCGAGCCGTGGCTTTCTCATCTCTCAGCAAGCAGGAGGAACCGGCTGCAGCCCTCTCCTCCGCAGCGCAGACGTTGACCTTGTGGGGAGAGAGAGGGAAATATCCTTTCGGGCGAGTGCCTTCCCCCACAGCCCTCCACACGAAAGGAGGACCTGCCGGTAGGGGAAACCGAGCCGCGGAGGTGGGAAGGATGGGCTGGAGAGCGCTAACCTCACTCGTTCTCCCCACGTTGGGCTAAGGGTGGTGGCTGTTTCTGCTGCGAGCAGCTCGGACCCGCTGCTGCTGCTCTGCAGCCGCCCGCCTGGCCTTTCTTTGAGGTGGAAAGGCTCCCTGGGCTGAAGAGACCGGCGCATCAGAGGCGCGCAGTGTAGGGAGGTCGGGAGGAATGGAAGAGGCCCCAGGAAATTAGCCTCCCCACGTGCGGTTGGGCTGCCCTCTCGGGCAGGGGAGGCTTTGTAAAATAATTCATTTTACCTTCGAAAGAAAAGGGAAGACGGCAGTGCCTGAAGCCAAGTGTCTCCTCAGGGCTCCGGTTGCAGAAAGGAGCCCTGACTGGCCCCACTTGGCTGCGCCAAACACCGCGGCAGCAAGGGAGAAGGGCTGCAAGGGAGAAGGGCAGCAAGGGAGAAGCAAAGCAACGGTGGCTCGAACCCGAAGGTCTCCCGAATATCCAAGCTGTCGCCGCCGCCCACCCACCCGAGGATGCAAGTGGGGGGAATTAAGTCACCCCCGAAAAGACGTCCTAGCCGTTTTTTCAGGGGTCAAAAAAAAATAAGGCCCAGCCTTATTATGTGAGAAACACGGTATTTATGGACTGAATGATAAACAGATCTACTTGATAAATGTATCAATTTATCAAAAAGGGTCTTTTTCTGTGCCTCAATACCACTTGGATATGACATAACGATGACTTTATTTCAAAACTTTCCACATCATGGAATTCCCTTCCCAAAAAACCCTGATGCTATTTAAAATTCACGCTAGTTTTGTATCTCAAATTTAAGCAGTTTTGTTGTTTTATAAGCTAAATATTACTAAGCCACCGTTTATAATTTGTAAACAATAATTAGGGCTAATGGAGATATTCATCCACCCTCTTCCTAGATTACTCAATATTTATAATTAAATGTATTTTCCAATCCACCATTTCTAAGCTGAAGGTTAAGGCTCAGGAGAATGCACACTTAATTTTAATCAATTTATTTTTATTTCTAGAACATTTTGGTTAACAAGGAAAAATGCACTTCTATTTTAAACAAAGCTGAAGTCACCTTGACATTCACCTCAACTTCTTGTGGTTTCATTTTCATTATTGAGACATCTGAGGTTATAATAATCAATGACTAGCAATTGCTTACATTTCTGTCCAAACATCAGTTTTGTTCTTCACATTAAAAAGCCAATGTATTTCACAAAGTATTGGGAATCCAATAGCATTTCCATTCCATTCATCAGGTTGGAAATCTCGAAGATGCTATTCTAAACACTTTTGAAATGAAGAAAAAAATCACTTACCAATCTTCCAAAATATCTGTCAATGTGATAGATGCAATTGCTAAAAAAGGCCTAGAACAAGATTTGATTTGTTGGATTCCATGGCCAAGTATGGGTACTTCCATCAAGTGCCACCAAATTGTATGTGTGGTGCCCCAGCCATAGAAAATATTCTTCATGTTTTGTTTGATTGTCAACTCTATAACTCTTTTAGGCTTAGATAATCAAATCCCCTACTTTCAATCTATTGGGACCTGAATTATTGATTGCTCTATTTCCTCTTGGGTTCTAACATATACATCGTTAGCAAAACTGCTACGTTTACAGACAGGGCAATCCCCCAATTCAGGGTGGATATTTGGAGCATCTTCTCCCTGTTACTAATTGTAGGGCATCTAGATTCTACAAAGTGACCACAAAGTAAAGGCAACAAGATTCCAAGCTATAAAGAAAGCTGCCACATAGATCATTGGCAAAAGCCTTCAGTCAGCAGGATTTAAGTTGTTTATGAATTTTAGTGTAACTGTGCTGACTTTAATGCAGTTTAACCATCCTGAGTTTCCATTGCGGCAAAAAAAAGATAAATTCCAAATGTGAGTCGGTAGATAAACACATAGCCCCTGGAAAACATTGAATGTACGTCCCATTAATCTAATGCAATCCTCCTGTCTTTGTTGTTAGTCCAGGAAGCGGTAATCTTACATTTGTTCACCTTTGCAAAACATTGGAAAAATACCCCTTTAAGTAACTGCATCCAAATATTTAAAATAAAAAACAATTACAATGCAAGTTTTTTCCCACGGTGCTTTATGAAGCTTGATTTTCTGTTGACCTGTCCTTATGTCTTGCCCAACACAAACCAAAAAAGCATTTGTAACACTAATGGTATTCTTTAATGCTAATTATTAGCTGATAACTCATGAGTTACTTGCGTCAGCAAGAACAACAAACCCCTAATAAAACATTTAAGACATGCCATGATACTTTTTACAAAGGCTCTCGCCCTTTGCAAGTCATACACTTCTTTCTGGAGTGGTAACCAATACCCAGATAACAAAAGAAAACGACCTTTCCTCTGGATTGGAACAGGCTCAACTTTTAATGAAAAGTAATGAGGAATCTATAATGTTCTAAGAGGTCACCTATTTAACATAAGTTTGGCGTAAGATATTCCTGGTAATTGGTCCTATGGGCATTTCTGACTTGGAGTGAGTAAGTAAGTTCCTGTTAACTTTGGCACCATAAATCAAGGGTCGTGGGGCAAACAGCTCCTTAAATATTTCCCCACTCATTTTCTGTGATTTGTTTTTAAGCTAACCGCCTATTAGCCACCAGGAGGCACAGTTAGACAAATCGCAGGCTGCAGAATCTACAGATGATTTTTTTTTTTTTAATGGCTGCGGACTTGCACAAGAAGGGGAAAATAATGAATTCATGTTTCCAGCACAGAACAGAACACAGAATATAAAATAGTGCAGAGCAGGGCAGAGCAAAACAGAACAGAACAGAACAACAGAATACTTTATTGGCCAAATGTGATTGGATGCACAAGGAATTTGTCTCAGGTGCATAAGCTCTCAGTGTACATAAAAACAAAGTAATATAATCATAATAATGATACCAACAAGAAAAAGTAGTAGAAAAAGTGAGAAGGATAACAGTAATACAGCTATACTACAAGGGTAAATATCCTTAGACAGTTAGATGTTCAGCAGAGTGATGGGACCAGGGAAAAAAAGTATATACAATGTTGTTAAATATATATGGTGTTGTATGTTAATATATACAGTGTTGTTTGGCACATCTAATTGTTGACCTTGACAACTGGGAGTAGAATTTCCACTGCTAAGCAAGGTACTTAAATGAGCTGTGCCCAATTTAACAACTCAAATCACTGCGGTTGTTAAGTAAATCATGCACTCATCAGCTTCCCCCTTTGACTTTAGGTAGTGTTTTCCTTGGAAAGTTTAAAGAGTGAACCTCAAATCCTAACTTGAAACATGTCTTCCAGCAGGAGTTGAAGCCCAGTCATTTTAAAATTGCCAAGGCTGAGTAGGAGTGAATCATTCATTTTCTCTATGAGGTTTAATCACATTTACTTGTCAATACAAAGTGGGTTAGATTGCACGTTCATATCACTAGTATGAGGCATAAAATGTAAGGAAGGGGCTTGTGAAGCCATTTTCTGCAACATTTCATGTAAATCTTTTAACATATACTATTTTCTTTGGTTCAGACATGGCAGGAGAGGGAATAAACATTAATAAAATTGTGCAGTAGCTCCAGTCTGAAGAAACTGTAAATACTTGCACTGCTGGGAAGGAAAACACCTGGCCAAATTATATTATCTTCATAGTGTTACTGAGATTTATGCTAACAGATTTTATGACTGTGATTCCCTTAGGTCTCAGTGGCAATGAGTAACAAGTTTCATCGCGTTATATAACTTTTTGCCATCACAATAACTGGTTTACTTAAACAGTTGCAGAGCTAGAGGAAAGAATAGTTACAAAATGTAATGCACATAATTTTATTTGACTGAATAAACACTATAACATTACATTTTTTCACTAACTCTATTCAAAGCCTTTATACCAGAGGGTGTATTTTAGCAGGCAACGAGCGTGTAATTGTTTTTTTATCTTCATATTTTGGAAGGTAAAAAAGCATCTTAGATGTGTGTGTGTATGTGTGTGTGTTTATTTAAAAAAATGTAAAAATTTGTTGTCTAACTACCTAGTAAGATTCACAATTTCATCTATACCCAATATTTATTCAGGAGAGAGAAATTGGGATAATAATGGAAACTTTTCTTGAATTCTAAGAAATCTCTAACACTCTTCCAAAAACAGTTTATATTATGAGATGTATCCTATTTATTTTTTAATAATTATGTATAATTAATTTTAAAAATTATGATTCCAGATAAGTTTGAGAGTTATTTCCTCATATAACTTTTTAAAATAAATGTTGGTGGTAAAGCATTCATTATCAAATCAACTGATTTAACTCCTGGGGTGACAAGAATATAGTAAATTAGAAACTGGAACTAGAAAATGACTTTTTAATTTGTTGATAGTTAGCTGATGTTGCTTTAATGTTGCCATGGCTATTGATAATATGAATCTAATGTATCTTTAAAACCAATGTTTTTTTTTTATCAGCAATCATTGAAAATAATCACATCATGCGTTACTGGGCAATCTAAGTCAAGGGTCATTGACTAGGTTTCCTAGAATGAGAAAAGTAGCAGTCATGGTTAATTATAACTTTCTGGCATAAAGCCTCTCTCCCCACCTGAAATGAAATCTGTTCCAAATACAAAACACAAGCAGAGTTTCAGTTTTAGTTTCACACACCAAACAGCTTTAGTACAGAACAATTGAGCTAAGCCACACCTACGCTCCTTGTTCTCTTCCTTGCTCACACAGCAAATACTGTTTCAGTTTCCAAACAGTCCTCAACTCTCTTACACACTGAGAGGACGCTAGCCAGATGAATACTGATGGATGCTGGTAGGCAGAGGCAGAATTTTTTCCCTTATTTTCCTCCCCAAAAACTAAGCCCAAGTCCGAACCACATAATTTTGTAGCAAAGCACAGGTATAGAGCTGGTGTTTGGATAAAAACTGAAATGAAAACATAATATAATATAGTAGCCTAGAAAAAATTAATCCATTCCTTGATTTCTAATGACAAAGTGTTTCAGACTTACTAAAATCAAATCCCTTTTTTTGCCAATTTTTGCAAGAAACACCATCAATTAAATTCCTAATACTGTTAGTACTCTGTCTGAACTTTGAACTGTCTACTTATAATTAGAAAGCTTTCTAATAGGATAATTTCTAATTCTGAACAATATTCTCCAAATTATTTTTTATAATTAGCAAAGAAACATGGAGGAGTATGCACATTAACCAAAATGAAATACTACATAAAATGCCACAGAAAGAGGGTCATAGGATCCAAACAAAAAAAATTCAGTGTTGATTTTTGTACTAATCAGCTCTTTCACTGTCACTTATGTAGGGAAAGCATCAGGAAAAAAAACCAGTTCAGATAATCTCAACATCTAGGGAAAATGTTTTTAGATTTATATTAAAATACTCTAAGAATCATCAGAAATGCTATTGATTGGTGTTTGATGAACAACTAGATCAGCTTGAAATACAAGTGCTGTTAATATTTTACAGACACATTGCTGAAATAAAATGTTATTGATGAGAATCCTGGTATTTTCAAAACTAGCAAAACTTTTTGAATGGCAGAGCATTCAAAATATATTTTTCTACAATGGCAGATGGGCTGGTGCTTCACTGCATGCTATTGAATCAAATGCTATTGAATCATTTAATCTCAACATCTGTGTTGCCAATCTTGATGGAATTTTAAACATACACACATTAATCTTTGTTATCCTCAGTACCCGTGAGCTAAACATTCATTTCTGAAATAACGTTTATGAAGTTTTTAAAGTGTCTGCATAACTCTAATTACTTTGTTCTGTTGCGCACCTGATTCTTTAATCTCCACTTAAATAAAATGGAAAATCTCTCAAAACTCCTTAATCTGCTACTGGGTTTATTTCTTGAAAACTCAGATAAAATAAACCAGTCTGCAAAATAATTATTATCAGTAAATAGGGAAATTGCCATTTTGTCAAAACATGAGAGTTATACTTTCCTCTGTTGAATCAGCTTGCAAACAAACATATCTATTGAAAGTTGGAGAGAAAAACAGTTTTTTTTATATACTCATCAATTTTGCACAGAGACAAGAAGTGCTCATAAACTGGCTTCAGAACTGGTTTTCCCAAGGAATCTAAGCCCTTTTAGTTATTCTTCCCTATTTTTTCTTCAGTATTAATACATAAAACATTTATTTGTATAGTATTTGCTTAAGAGGATTATTTGTTAGTTTTATATATTCTCAAGGTTACTGAATATCACTTTATTAGCTTCCTTATACAAACTGCAGAATTTGAGGCGAAGATTATTACTTTTATTTACTGTGTAACTTTCTGTATTATATCTGGATTGGATTGGATTTGGATTTCTAAGCAGGTGAATATTTGTAAAATATTATGCAACTACTCTTTCTATTCATGTTTGAGAAATTTTGATCAAATTCTCAACAGTTTAACTGCTACATTTTATTTTTCCATAATATCTCCAAAATTCCTGAATCTAGCTGCAAAAAGTAAACATAGATTCTGAATTCTTAGTGATATTGATAGATGTAATCTAGATGTAATTAATGATAGATGCAGTCTTATCAGTTAGTGCATTTCTACTCAAAATCAAAAAGAAACCTTAACATCGATCAAGATGAATCAAGTATGGAAAAGGAAGAAAAACAGCCTGGCAAAACACTTCTCCAACATCATAGCTTAAACAAATTGATTTTCCTCCTAATTTTTTCTGGTTCAACTTTTGCAATATAGGATTAGTCCATGTTTCCCATAGCTACCTATATTGCAAAATTTGAGGCGGAAAAAAATAGGGGGGAAATCAATTTGTTTGAGCTATGATGTTGGAGAAGCCTTTTGCATATTCCTTGGGCACTTAAGGTGACAAACAAGAAAGTACAACCAACGGAAAGCAAAATCAAAAAATTCTGACTTACTTTGTTTGGTTATGTCATGAGATCAAACTCACTGGAAAAGGTAACTATGCTTAGAATTGACAGCAGTAAGAGGAAATAAGGTCACCAAAAACAATAGTGCTAGACACCATCAAAGCCAACACCGAGCACAAAGCAACTGAAAGAAGCTATACAAGATCAGAAAATGTGGAGATAGCTGCTTATAAAATCACTGAGAATGGATAGCATCCTCATTACTTCATTGAACAGATAGATAGCATCCTTATTACTCAAAAACAATTTATTCAAGGTCAACAGGATTGAGCTTCAGGATTGATGAGAAATCATTTTACCGATTTCATGCCAGAAAAGGAGCAATTTCTTCTTTTCTGCAAGAAATAATATTGGGCTGCAACCCCCAGCTATGCCCTCCCAAATTCAACTCTTGGCAGATTTGTTGATCTTCCTGTAGGACCAGGCTGAGTTCAAGGGAGTGGGTCAGATACATCATTAGTCAAGAGTCCCTTCATGCCCACAAGAGATCTAAGTCCAGCCCATCTTAAATTCCATTGACTTATCTACCACCAATTTCACAATTAATAGTTCAGATTAATATCAAGCACCAGGGAACTCATGAGATCCAGGCAGTTCAAATGTGTGTAAAGATTTGTTGCAAGCTTAAGCTCTCTACAAGAATCTGAACTACTCATGGTCAAGGCAAATTAGCAGCAGTTAAAAATAGAAAGGAATTCAAGATGGGCTGGACTTAGATCTCTTGTGGGTGCAAGGGATTCATGACTGATGATGCATTTGACCCCTCTCTAGGGCTCAGCCTGGTCATCTCCTACGCTACCTTACAGACCCACCAGCAACATAACAGCCTGCAGAAAACAACAGGTTGTGGAATGTTAATTGGAAAGAACCAAAAAAATTCAAAGGCATTTGGCCAAGGTTAGCTGGGAACTGCCATCCAGCAAGACATTCTAGAATCAATTGCAAAATCTAAAGGTGAGCTAATTCATCAATGTCACTTTTAGGTTCTTATTTGAAAGAGAGAATTGTCTTAACTTGGATTGTGATCAATTTGTATACCTTTAAATGCTCAGAACATCCCTAAGCATGTTTATGCACAGACCTAACACATACATTTGTATTCAATTTTTAATTTTAAAAAGGCAGTTCATTGAGGTGTGGCTTCTTTGTTCATTCTCCAGAAGAAAATGCTTTCTTCTTTTCCCAAAGATAACCCTATGGGGACTATCTTTTCAGATTGCAATTTTTCAAATTCTGTATTACCATTTTTGATGGAATTGTAAATATATCCAATTAAAAGTCCAGTTTTTCAGCAAGTAAAAACATAAGTCAAGCATGAGAAGCAAGTTTGCATATAATAATCCTGAATTATTTTGCTTCATGAGCAATTGAAGTATTTATTCTATACTTGAACAAAACAACAAGAACTTTCTCAAGACTCTTTAAGCTCCTTGACTTGTTCTGCTGAGGTCTGCATTTGTTGAAAAATCTGAGACAAAAATAAACCTGTCTGCAGAAATTTATCTGTAAAAAGAGAAGGGACCATTCTGTCCAAGTATGGGAATTCTGCTAAACTTTCCCCCAGTGATTCATTTTGAAAACAAACATGTCTATTGTAAATAGACACACATACACACACACACACTTTACAGATAGTCTTTGACTTACAACCACAACTGAGCCCAAAATTTCTGTTGCTAACCAAAACATTTGTTAAGTTAATTTTGCCCCACTTTACGACCTTACTTGCCAAAGTTGTTAAGTGAATTAAGTTGGTAACATGCTTGTTAAGGGAATCTGATTTTTTTCCATTGACTTTGCTTGTCAGAAGGTTGCAAAAGGAAATCACCTGACCTCAGGACATGGCAACCGTCATAAAAGTGAGTCAGTTGCCAAGCATTTGAATTTTGATCACATGACCATGGGAGATGCTGCAACAGTCATAAGTATGAAAACAGGCCATAAGTCACTTTTTTCAGGGCCGCTGTAACATTCAAATGGGTCACTAAACAAACTCTTGTAAATAAAGGACTACCTGTATTAATTCAGTTTGTATGGACTAACTCTGGGTGGAGACTAGCAAATTGATGCAATGAACAAGAAATTAAAACAGATTGCACCTAGAGTAACATCCACATTTTATTTCTTTTTATTTATTTATTAATCCAATTTATATAGCTTCCTATCTCAGCAAAAGTGATTCTGGGTGGCATACAACAGTCAAACAAAATCACAACAAAAACATTCATAAAGTACTCATTATGAAAATATAAACAATCATTAGTAAAATTTCATATGTATCCAGGAGTGTGTGTGTTCTTCTAAATAAGAAACTTTTGTGTGGGTTTATTTCGTTCAATTTTAAGGCTAATTAATTACTCTGGATGGCTTACAATTAAATCCCTTCCCTTCCAATACATACAACCCACTATACAGATTTGTCCATCTCATCCCAAGATTTGGGAGAGCAATTTTTTTAACACTTTACAGATAGTCAATAAAGTAGGATCAGTACAAACCTTTGTACCTCTTGAAGTCATCCAAGAGGGTAGGAGTTGCAGGCTAACAGAAGACATTGTTTGATCAATAGGACCAAAACTGTGTCCACTCTGTTTGACCTCATTGATGAGCTGAAATCTAGAGACAAGTGATCCCTCAATGTCATCTCAGATGCTGCAAAGAATTTATGGATTATGAGCAACACCCTGGATTGCACCCAGAAGCTGGTATGGAGTCCATCTCATAAATTTCTGTTCTGGGTGCAATCTAAACCTCTCACTGGTCTCATTACTGTATTCTGGACCACACCACTTCTGGATGGACTTCAAGGGCAGCCCCATGTAGACCACATCGCAGTAATCCAATCACGAGATGACAAAAGCATGAGCAATTGTTTGAGGGACAAATTAAACTTAGCTAATTAATCTGCCAATTCAAGTTCTGATGAGTGCTCATGAGATTAGCCTATGGAAAACTAAGGAATGCACCAAGGTCCCCCAAAGTGGTCAGATGTATTAAACCTGTCCTTTATTCCCACCTTTCTGCAGGACTGACTCAATATTTGCAGATAGTTTATCAACAGAATAAAGTGCAGTTCCCTTTATCTCCAGGTAGCAATATCAAGATTTGAATGGAATGCTTCTATGCTGTTGGAGAAGAAGTTAGGACATGGAAGACAGCATGTGCATTAGGATTATAAACAAAACATGATAGTGAAAGAAGTTAGAAAAAAATGAAAATGTTCAGTTATGGAGCCAGGAAAAAAAAAACTATGTATGTTGTGGAGATACTTAATATGTGATGGTATTCACATTTACTGAATTCCGGCAGGGTATGCAATATCTCTTCCTAGGGAATTCAGCAGCCTACAAAAAAGTTAAAATATATTAGTACTGTCCAGACTGGACGTTGCAAGAATTAAAGGTTTGCTTCCCATCACAGAAATCCTTGACTGCTTAAACTCTTTAATTTCATAGCAGACGGACAGACTCAACCACATTTTTAATTGGGAAACTGTAAGTATCTTAGATCAAGCCAAGTTCCAAAGCCAGGAGAATTCCTGGAGGTTTGACACTCAGACAAATCAGCCATCCAGAGGCACATAGAGATAAACAACATCTACAGGCCATTCAAAAGAGCCAATCAAGGAACCACCAAGAACAGTCCCACCAACACTGAAAGGACAAGCTGCTAGTTTATCAAAATAAGAGCAAACCTCTGTCTCTTCTGGTACTGATGATGTTGCCTAGTTTGGAATGAAACATCTACAAGAAAACCATCAAGCTCAGAGAGCACCAAAGACCCCACATCACTGAACTCTCCAAATTTCAATAGAAGCTCACTTATGGAGAAAAGCAGCAGCAAAGTCATTGTCACCAATACATTTCCTACTCCTTCATATTATCTCTCGCAGGGTCCTCTAGGATTACAAAGCAATTGTTTCAAAAGACCCAAAGGGCTTTGGGGCGACCGCAGAAATCACAAAAGTCACCTTGCTGATCCCTTCCTGTAGCATACGTGGCACTGGTGCTGATTTGGTCCTGCCCCATTTCTCCAGATTAAAAAAAAATGCAATGACATAATTTCAAAAATACAAAACAAAACAAAAAAAATGAGCTGCACAAATGACTTAAATGGTCTCTAGGATGAATCGAATGGCTTCTACTGGCGCTGAAATAAAACCCCATCTGGGGTTCTTTGGGGAGGGCCTTTCATGACCAGGCTGTGGGGAGGGATGTTTCCCCATAGCAATTAATCAACCCCTACTTTGCAGAGAAATTTACAACTGGTCTTCTAATAAAGGTCTCAATGTTCAAGTTGGCAACCAACCAGATAATTTTTCAAGTTAGTCTGGAGATGAGGAACTCACATCTAGAGAGATGAAATGCCATTACTGTTAGAGCAAAAGGACACCGAAAGACCGTCTAATGTGTCATCCACTAATATAAAAGTATGATCAATGAAAGATCGAGCATGAGATGGTGCAAAATTACTTTGGACCAAGGTGTCTGATAGCATCAAAATGAGAAGAAAATGTGATCTCTTATGAACTGGATACAAAGGTTTACTGGAAGCTCTTGGAATTACGTTGATTTCTCTGTTAAATGAAAGGGTCCATTGTATTTTATTTATTAAAAAACGATTAATGGTTTATAAAAAAGAAAGATGGATGAGTGAAAAGTTTATTTTTCTTAAAGTAATTGTTATTTTACATAAACACTCTTGTGAAGTCTTGTCCAACTTTGTGTCTATCAGAGGTGGAGTTGCAGTACCAGAATTCCCATATAGCCAATCTGATGGATATTTTGAGTATTCTAATCTCACCACATCAGAAGACAACAAGTAGAAGAGAAAGCTACCCTACCAAATAAGTGGGGAGGTGGAATTGTTTTTAATTTGCCACCCAGATTGAGGGGGTAGGAATGAAATGTACAAATAGTTAATGACCTTTTTGTGATACAATCTGGGTGTGTGTGATTATCATTCCATTTAAATACAAAAACCAAGTCTTCAAAGAAAGTTAATGTAATTATTCATTAGTTACATTTTGTCCTGTTCTTTTATTTCAGAAGGTGAAAAGAAGGGCAAGAAAAATCCAAATATCTGTAAAAGTAGGTTGTTTTTAAATTTTTTTTCCTTTTCTAAATTCTATCAAATGAATAAAATTTACCATTGTCACTAAATTCCATGTTCTTCCTTTACATGCTGTCCTACCCAAAGAAACACCATTTTTCCATTTAGATTCTATTTTAGTTTCTGTTGCTGGAAAGATTAATCATGTGCTTATTATTCTCCACTCTCATAAGATCCTTGATATACTTTAAAACAGAAATTAAAGGATTAAGGGGGGGGGGGGGGGGAGAAATGGCACAAAATTTTCTCTATTATCTTAACTTACATTTTCTCCCAAAACTAGCCCTTTAGGTCAATTATTGAAATAATTCTAAACAGAAAATAAAGTAGTGAAACAGTTTTCAGTTTTTGCTGAACTCATCCTGTAGATCATTATTTTTCATTCAATATCTATATCACATATTCAGCAGGCCTGGGATTTTATTGAGTGCTAGGAGCCCTGAGCACCATTCTTTGGAGGGGGAAAAAAAGAAAGAAATTCAAATTCAACAGAAACAGCCTGAAAATTCATTTCCATCAGAGGGATGTAGCTACATCTGCAGATGATGCCAACAGTGGATCAATTAATCTAATTATAGATTATCACTATAATCCATCTGTGTTAGTGTTTGACACAGGTAATCCTTAATTTATGACCACAATGGACCCCAAAATTTTTGTTGCTGAGTGAGACATTTGTTAAATGAATTTTCCCTCATTTTGCAACCTTTCTCGCCACAAAAGTGTTTTTTCAAGAGGCTCAGACCTGAAGAAGCTTCTTGGATGGGAAGCAGAGGTGGTATTTAGCAGGTTCTGACCAGTTCTGGAGAACTGGTAGCAGAAATTTTGAGTAGTTCGGAGAACGGCAAATACCGCCTCTGACTGGCCCCACCCCTGTCTATTCTCTGCCTCCGGAGTCCCAGCTGATCGGCTGGCTCTTCTTTGGTTGCCCTGTACAGGAGAACGGAGCTGGAAAGCAGGTTAGTAGGATGGGGAGGGAATGGGATTTTGCACTATCCTTCCCCTGCCACGCCCACCAACCCATGTTCACCAAGCCACAAGCTGGTAGTAATTTTTTTTGAATCCCACCACTGATGGGAAGTGAAATGTTTTCAATGAAAAATCGGAAAGTCCAGTTGCCTCGAGAAAAAGCACCTTTAAGACAACTGTGATGTGGATGACAGATAATCTCCATAGACACTTTCTTGCCACAGCTGTTACGTGAATCACTGCAGGCGTTGATTTAGTAACACGTTTGTTAAGTGAATCTGGCTTCCCCATCCACTTTGCTTGTGGGAAACGTGCAAAAGGGGATCATATGACCCTGGGACATTGCAACCGTCATAAATATGAGTCAGTTGCTAAGTGTCCAAAGTCTAATCACATGACCATGGGGAATGCTGCAACAGTCGTTAAGTGTGGAAACAGTCATAAGTCACTTTTTTCAGTGCTGTTGATCACTAAATGAACTGTTGAAAGTTGAGGACTCCCTGTACCACCCAACAGAGCCAGTGTGATGTAATGGTCAGGATGCTGGAGGGGTAGAAAGACCCAGGTTCCAATCTACCCCCAACTGAGGAAGTTCATTGGATGAGTTTGGTCCCCCAAGATCTCTTCTCCCAACTACCTCCAATCGGTTGGGAGCTAAGATCATTGGCCTTGAAAGTGACTTTGTCGAGGTTTCTCTTTCTTTGTCCACCTTTCAATTCTGCCTCAAAGAGTCGACTCGAGGGCCCAAATGATGACTTAAGAAACGACCGTTTATGCACGTTTTTCATGGGCTTGGGAGGTGGGTTCCGCTGGGCTTCGTGGTGCTGGAGCAAGAAAAGTCCCTGATGCTCAAACCAAGCGTTGCTGGCGACCCCCCCCCCCCCAGCCCTTCCGGAGCCAAACGGTCCCAGGCTCCGCGGGCAGAAGGCAACGGCCTTGTTTTTTGAGCCTTGGGCGAGGTCGAGGCCACGGAAGCCCAACGCCAGCTCCAGAGGGCACTTTGCCGGCGGCGGCGGCGGCGGCGACCGGGCTGCCCATCTGGAAGCGTTGACTCGGGCAGGGGAGGGGAGGGGAGGGGAGGGGCGGCCCACGCGGGCAGCTCCTCTTCTCGCCCTGGCCCTGCCCGCGCCGGGGCGGGGAAGCGGCCTTGAATCACCGGCGGGTGCCCGTCGGCTGGCTTCCAGCAGGGCATTTAAATGCCAGCCGGGATTCAGCCCGAAACAGCGCCAGCCGCCTCAGCAAAAGAGCCAGCCCGATCGCGCCCCTCCCGCTCCGAGAGGAACCCGCCCGGTCGCGTCCCGCACCGCCAACCAGCCCACCAACCAACCAACCGAGCACTCGGCCGGCCGGCCACTCTTCCTTCGCCTCCTCCGCCTTTCCCGGCTTTCGCTCAGCAGCCATGCGGGCCATCCCTGCGCCGGGCATCCGCTTCCTTCGCTCCTTCTCCAGGGACAGCTGGTAAGAAGGGCCGGCCGGGCGCCGCATCGTCTCCAGCGGCTTCAGGGCCCTCGGCGGCGCCGGCTTTTCGGGAGGAGGGGGAGATGGGTGGCGAGGCAAGAGGCGGCCCGGTCTGAGCGAGCGAGCGAGGGGAGTTTGCCTCGCTCCCTTGCGCTCTTCTAGGCCTGGCCCGATCGCCTCAACCGCTCCTCGCTTTTCGGTGCCCGCCTGGCTCGAACAAAGAGCCGCCTGCCAGGCGAGGCGGGAGAGAGAAGAGTTGCGGGCCGGCAAGGTGCAAAACGGCGTCGCGGCACGTGCCGGGGACGCCCAGCTGGCTGGCGACGGGCCTTTTCTGAGGGACTCTGGGCCGTCGGGCGGCTGAAGGCCGTCGGAGAAGCGGCGAGCGTGAAGGAGGGCGCCCTTGGACCTGCCTTCCCTTCCCGTGTTCTCGAGAATCCTGAGATCCAGAACCTCCGAGTGAAGGATCTGCTCGGCCCCTTCGGAGGAAAGGATCGGAGGTCCGGCCGGGAGCCTCCGAATTCGATGCAGCTTCCAGGCTCTCTCTCTTTCTAAGGGGAGTCCATTCCCTGGGTAGCATCCCTTGCTTTCTTCTTCGGGGCAGAAATCAGACATCCTTAGTTTTGCTGTGGGATCTCTATTCAGTGGATCAAGGCGGGAGTTGATCCCCCTGAGTTCAAGGGCCCGACTTGGAATAGGGCGGCTTCTTGAGGTTCAGGCTGGGGGTGGTGTGGAGTTATTGCAAATGTGCATTCCTATTACAGTATATAATGTGACTGAAAGGCAAGCAGGTTGGCTATGTGGCTCCTGCAGTGCCTTCTGATACTTGGTTCTCTTGGAGAGAAAAGACAGGGCCACCTTCCCCCTTCAGGTGATTGTAATGAGCCATCAAATGTCAAGGCTTCTTCTATCTGCAAACAATGGGAGTTCCTACGGGCAACCACAGATCAGCGTTGGGCTCCAAGTTCAGCCTTTGCCATGTGCAAGACAAATAGTGATGTCAATTTTCATGGAAACAAGCATCTGGCACAGGGGTCTCCAACCTTGGCAACTTTAAGACTTGTGGACTTTAACTCCCAGAAGTTGAAGTCCACAAGTCTTAAAGTTGCCAAGGTTGGAGACCCCTGATCTGGCGTATAGGCAGCCTTAGATTTAGGACCACAACAGAGACCTTCCAGTTAATTGTGAGCGGCAGGACTGATGGGATGGGAAAGCATCAGGTTTTGTAGGAAAGATCTTCAACTGGATCATAAAATTCATGTGACTTATTGCTTGTGAGGTTTTTCTTCAGAGTATATAAGAAGGCAGCCTTTCCAGTATGTCATGTCTCACGTTTGGAAATTATTCCAAATGATTGGATGGGTGCAAAAATCATTAGGCAGAGAAAGTTCCAAAGAGAGCGGTAATTGAGACCCTGGTGATAAGAATCATTTTGCTCTTGAGATTTGTTTTAATCTGATTAACACCCTTTCCTGGTTTGGCCACAAACAATAAGAAGTAACATTCTGTCTTGCTAGCATTTTCTCAGTGACAATAATGCTTAGCATCATATTCTTCCTTCCCTCATCAGATTTTTGTAATTTTATAACAGTGTGGCATCTTTATGTAGTGCCTGCAATCTATATAAAATCAACTTTGCGGTTCCTGGGTCAGCTAAGTTTCACCTAGTTTTTGCAGAGTCACAAGGAGAATACAATCTGGGTTTGTGTGCCATGGACTAGAATGTTGTGGTTTATTTGATTGAGCTAGAGATATCACATTAATTGTCCAAAGATATTACATCTCTCCATTTAATTATCCCAACACAGTGATGATGATTTGTATTGGTAAGTAATTGCAATGGAAATTATCCTTGTCTTCTGAGACTGGATTGTTCTAGTTTTGCCTGCATGCTGCATTTGTAAGTTGTGTGTGTTTACAAGATTGACAAGTCCCTCCTCTGTAGCATTTCTGTACAATAGTGTAGAGCAATCAGGTCATCTCTCCCTGGTCTTGTTTTATAGAATGAACAGATCAAGCATCTAATGAGAAATCCCAGAGAAATCCCTCAGGCATTGGTAGAAGATTTTTCTAAGGGAGCAATTGCTGCTCATTTGCACCTTCCACTCTTGAGAACAGCAGGACTGGGATCATAGACAGAACACTAGAAAGGCATCCCTTTCATCTCACAATCATTGGTTGTCAACAAATCTAGCACCCACACACCAGTAAAGAGAGCAGGTTGTGCTTGTAAGACTGGGGCGTGGCCTTCTCCAAATAGTAAAGCCATACGTAACCAAACTTGTTTTTATTAGGAATTAGGCACATGCTTAAAAAAAAAAAAACTTGCTAGATCTGATTAGTAATAGCACTGAGACTTATTGTACATACCGCTCCGTACTGCATTACAGCACTGTCTGGGTAGTTTACAACATCAGCATATTGTCCCCAACAATCTGGGTCCTTATTTTATCAACTTCGGAAGAACGAAAGGGTGAGCGCATCAGGATTGACTGTGGGCAGATTTAGCTTGAAATACTGCACTCTAACCACTGCGCCACCAGGAATGGTCTTTCTACAAAATCAGTGACCTATTTTCCTATGGTAACAAGCCAAAAACCCACAGACACTGGTTTGTCATTATTGTTCCCCCGTAACCACCATCTGGAGTCAAAATGTCTTTCTGATTCTGAAAGTAGCATAACAACCTTAAGACTAGAAACCATTCATATGTTAATATCTAAAAGCAGGAATGAAAGGAATGGGATAGCTTTTCCAAAGCTAAGAATTGCATAGTACCCAGAGATTGTTAGTCATATTAAACCAGAGCCTTCTACATGAAGACATTATTCCAAAGATCATCCAACAAGAGGACCTATCATTTCATTTCAGGGACTGGATTCTTTCCAGGCTGCCTTCATTCTTTCTCTATGCATTGATATAGTTTCTTTGGTGCAGATCAGATTCCTTTCTCATTGTCAGCTACAATCATCCTTACCATTTGCAATTTCCGCACTGGAGATTAAGACATTAAGAAGCATACAAGATTCAAAGAACGTATATTGTAACATATTTGCACATTTTTATAATTTTGTTGCCATGATTTAAATCTTTCAGAGAATTCCTTAAGCATGATATTGTTTAACTTATTGTTCAGATTCTGAGCCTGTAATGTAGAAATTATTTTTATATAAATATTAATTTGTAGGGAGACACAATTGCTGTTCCCAGAAACATGAGGCAGGATGTGCATTCAACAGCCACAGGTCAATAGGGAATAGCACTGAAACTTAATTGGGAATTCCATGGATCTGTCCCTCCCATTTGCATCATTCTAGAACTTCCTGGCTCAAACTGGATTTTCAAGATCATTGCCAATCTTAAGCATTTAGATCCTTCACTCCTTATCAGTATATTCACATGCAGAGCTCTTAGGCAAGACTAGGTGATGTGTGGAAGCTGAATTAGATCTAAGGTCTATTTTCCTTCGGATCCTGTTTTGCGCAATGCCCAACCAGAAGCTCTAAGCAGGAGGCAAAGGCTGTGATTCTCTGCAGACTAATCAGTGTTCTTCTTCTGCCCTGTTTGCAAGTTTTGCCAATGCAATGCTGAGATCCAGTTCTACTTCTTTTGTGCTTAAGTTCCTGCAAGCATGAAATTATTTATGTAATATTTGGATATTGGCTTTGTTTTAAGCACTTCTTGGAGCTCCCGTTCATGGAAGTAGGAAGGGTAGGAAATTTGCTTGTGGTTGTTGTTGGTACTATCACTTTCCCCAGTCTGTCAATTTTTTTCAAAACGGCTCTGATTAATGGGAATTTTGTGACGTTCAACACACTTGAAGAGCTGATACTTGTAGATTTATTTATTTATTTATTTTGTCAAGTGATTATAAGACTACAGGTATAAGTATGGACATAGTTATGAGGACATGAAATGGATACATATAAGAAAAATAAAAAAAACAATAGGACAGGGATGGTAGGTGCGCTTATGCATGCCCCTACAGACCTCTTAGGAAAGGGGTGAGGTCAATAGTAGACAGTCTAAGGTTAAAGTTTTTGGGGTTTGGGGAAGAAACCACAGAGTCAGGTAGAGTATTCCAGACATTGACCACTCTGTTGCTGAAGTCGTATTTCCTACAATCAAGTTTGGTGCGGTTTCACCTTGAGTTTGTATCTATTGTGTGCTGTTGTGTTGTATTGTCTTGGATGGTTGAAGCTGAAGTGTTCATTGACAAGTAGGACATTGCAATGTATAATTTTATATACTATACTTAGATTGGACTGAAGGCGGCGTAGTTCTAAGTTTTCCAGATCTAGAATTTCACGGCTGGTGGCCTAAGGTATTCTACAACGAGTAGAGGAGTGGAGAACTCTTCTTGTGAAATATTTCTGGACTTTCTCAACTGTGTTAATATCAGATACGTAATGCAGGTTCCAGACTGATGAGCAGTATTCAAGTATAAGTCTAGCAAAAGTTTTGTATGCTCTAGTTAGTAGTGTGATATTACCAGAGAAAAAGCTACGTAGGATTAGATTAACAACTCTTAATGCCTTTTTGGCTATGTAGTTACAATGGGCTCTAGCACTTAGATCATTAGAGGTTTGTTTCCATACTTTCTGCCATGAATCATTTGACTCCTATTTCATTCTGTTCTGTAGAGGATGTGCATCGAGAGGTCTGTGCTTTAAACTGGTGACCCCCAAAGGATAAAACCTGTGTGATGATGCCACATGGAAGGGTCTATGGGTAGGACTTGTGTTGCAACTCATGTTTCATCAATTGTTCCTTCTTTTTCATCTCTGCAGTGCCTGTCGCCCCACAACAGTAGAAAACCTGAAGAAAAGTCATCTTTGATTTTTTTTTTCTTAGCCAAATTTGATCTTCTCTATCCTCTTAGGACTGACTAAAACCAATCAGGTAGAATTTTTGTTCCAGCCTAAATCCATTCAATTATTTTGAGCTGTAACACTATCACACCCTCATCTCTTTATTAATCTAATAGGAGTTGGGTTAGTGTGGGATGCAGTTGTTCTGGATTCTAAAAGGCCCACTGACCTACCTTTCTCTTGCAGAAAGGGCCATAATTAGACTGTCAATTGCACAAGAGTCCATGCCTGTTAAAGAAAACTCTGGCTACCTGTGCACACTGAACTAAGGCAACGTGGTTCATTTAGCTTGTCTTAGTGATGTATGAACCCAGCTGTTGTACTTTGTGTGCTATTGTAATGGAAGGATAGTTCTGGCTTATTCAATCAAATACAGTTAATATCATCATGTCTTAGAATAACCTGTCTGGCCAGCTTATTAATCCATTTTATCAACTCCAAACAGCAATAGCATTAACCTTTCCAATAATATTTTTCTTATTTGGCATTATTTATGTATTATCAATTAAATTTATTTTCCATTCAATCTTTTCAACTGGAGATACTAAATCTGAGCATTTAAATCAGTTTTTTTTTTTTTCTGCTCAAGAATCTCTCCCTTAAATGTCTTGAATAGCCAAAGAGAATACAAGAGTATTAAGCAACACAAATGACCTGGTTTATCTAATTGCCAAGGGCACAATTGAACAGAGATATAATAAGAGTTTCACAGGGAATCCTGTACATCCTTGTAGTACTGTTTATTCTTTCCTCATTTCCACCCAACTTTAACAATATTTCCAGTTCATTTTCTGCCAAATGTTGTCTTCATGCAACAGAGATTTGAGCAAAAAGAGAAAAGTTAAAGGTCAGTGACACAAGATAAATTACTTTGTGCATTTTTTAAAAAATCTACAAATTTTTAAAGGACATAAGCTCAATGAGACATAAAGATAGACATCTTTCCCAAATAATGGCTAAATAAACAGTTGAATGAAGAACAACACATTTCTTTTCCTCTTGGCCATAGCCCCCTGATAAATCTTCAAGTTATAAAGATCATATCTCATGTCACAAATCTTTTGGCAGCTCTGTACCACAGAAACAGTAAAGTGACATTTCTTTGAGAAGTAATTTTTTCAAGTGTTGAATGGGTCCCATGTTAGATTAGGCTATAATTTGCTGAAATCTGGTTGATTAATTAACCACAATTGTTGGTTCACAGATCTCACTGTCCTGTAAATAACGACTTACAAATCACAGTGGTTTCACTTAACATGTTCAATCAAAACCAAAAAAACCACATGCCGATCTAGCATGCTATGTAAATTCAATTATTGCCTCTTAAGTTTCCTGTGTTTCAGATGACCTGCTTTGATAAAGAAATAAGGAAAAGGTACTGGCAGCTACTTCCTAAAGTAGCTTGCCCCCAAAAAATTGTTCTTAAAGGAACCTATTCATTATATTCAGCGAGATGAATCATTTTTTTTAAACAAATTTGTTTAATTTTACAAAAACAATACAATATCATTCTTTGTCTGTTCTATTTCCAACTATCCATTCCTCTTTTTTCTTTTAATATACTTCTCCTATACACTGATTGGAGTGACGCCTTTAACTCATTGTCCTAACTTAAAATTACTTCATATAACACTTAATTTATCTTGGGGTTCTGTTTAGTACATTCTAAAATTACACAATAAATTTTATAAAGAAGATAAAAACCCAGCAATAACGAAATAAAATCCTATATAAGCACTATCCATATCATTAAAAAAAAACTAATCGTATATATTAATACTCATTTATATCTTAAGCATTTTACTCTAGATACACATATAAAGACACAATCTTACGTACCTTCCAGAATCCCCCCCCCTTTTTTTCAATTAGATTCACCCATTGTCTCCAAATAAGCTTTTTTTCTTTAAATCTTGCTTCCCACCATTAAGGCTTCTCCTCCCCCCCTTTCTCTCTTGCTTATTCTTCTCCTTGCCCTTTTTACCCCTTTGTCTCTCCTCCTCCCTTTTCTTACTCCCTTTCCGTTGTTTTCTAACCTTGCATCCACCTTTCATCTCATTTTTCTCTTTTTTGGTTGTTTTTTCAAACCTTAAAATCCCCTTTCTTTAGAATTCTAGGCAATCTCCTCCTTTTTCAACTTCTGCTCCAATTTTTTTCCTCTCCCTTCCCACTTACAACAAAAATTTTTAAATGATCAGAAATCCATATCTCCAATAAGGTTTTTCCGATTTCTTAAGTTATTAAGTCCAATGTCCAAAGAATCTTTTGTCCCTTGGCTTTAACTTTCAAAATAATTCACCTTCAGTGCCCAAATAAATCTTCATCTGCTTCATCTGTTCAAATCTTCATCTGCTGTTTCTATGGGGTGGGAGAGTGAAGAAAAAAAAAATTTCCCTTTAACAGCTTTCTCCGCTGCTTTCCGATCTTCTTAGGGATACAATGTATCCTCCAGCAATTCAAACAATTCAGTTCCAGAGAGTTTAAGAGATGTTGATTGACCCGGCTCAGCCAGCACTTTCACTTTTCCTGCTTCCTCCAGCACAATCTTACCCAGTTGCAGGCTTCTTCGTGGCGGCCATTAGTGACCACCGCTCCACCACCTCAGGAAAAAGGGGTTTTTCTGGACGAGGAGGGGGTCTGCAACACCCCCAACCCCTGTCCGGCTCCCCTCTCTCTTCGGCTGCCTCTACAGGGCAGCCATATGCCCCGGATCCATTTGGATCGGGGGCACCTCGGCGGCAAGCGCAGCAGGAATCACGGACAGTCGCGAATTCCTGCTGCCACCGAAGCCACGCGGAACCGGAAACCGAGATGAATCATTTTTAACATGCCTTGTTAGCTTCTTCTGCATTTAGTCAGAAGCCCAAGTCCACTGAAAATTTACAGAGCACCTAAAACATGCATGTGCATTTTTTCCCTGTGTTACATTTACCAACATAAGCATTTAATGCCTACTGCATATATTTTCCTTAATGCAGTGCTCCATTATATCTTATAATACAGAGTGATGCATTTTAGGAAAACATGATGATGATAAGTTAACAGAGTTGGAAAGGACCTTGGAAAGTCTAATCCCCTCTAGTCTAATCTGCCCCCCGGCCCAATCATTTCTGACAGATGGCAGTCCAATCTCTTCTTGAAACCCTGCAGTGATGAAACTCCCACAACCTCTGAAAGCAACTTCTGTTCCATTGGGTGCTTGTTGTCACTGTCAGAAAATTTCTCCTTATTTCCAGGTGGAATCTCTCCTTGTTCAGCTTCCATCCACTATTCCTTGTCTGGCGTTCGGGTGCCTTGGAAAATAACTTGACCCCTTCTTCTCTGTGGCAGCCCCTCAAATATTGGAACACTGTTATCCTGTCTCCCCTGGTCCTTCACTTCACTAGACTAGATGATGATAATGATGATGATATCCATTCAGTCATGTCAGACTCCTGGCAATTCTATGGGCCAGGTGTCCTAACATCTTTTGATCTTGTACTATGAGTAGTTTTATTCTCTGGCTAGTATCAGCTTTGATGGTATCCAGCCATTGTGTTCTTTGGCAGCCTGGTTTCCTTTTACCACTAATTCTTCCAAACATAATTGCTTTCTCCAGTGAATTACCCCACATGAAATGGCCAAAATAAGTGAGACACAGTTGGGAAACATTTACCATAATTTTATTAGAATGTTATTTTAATTTGTTTCTACCTTTTGGAGATGTTCTGTATTCAGCTGCTATTCAGTGTCTACAATCAGCCACTGATTTCATATGCTAAGCTTTCCTGGGCTATAATTTAAACCTTTAAAGATATTCTTCTTTGTTTCATGTATTATTTGTCTTGATATCTGTCTCATGTTCCAAGGACACAAGGAAGGTTATGGAAATTTTACAATTAATTAAATTAAATGCCACACAACTTTTATCAAATTATCCGGCAATTTGAGATGAATGTTTATAAATTGATATTCGGTCTCAAATATATCTATTTACTGCAAGAAAGAAGATATCTTTTCAAAGGGGGAAAATCTTATCTGTAACGTTGTTCCTGTAAAGTGTAATAAAGTATTTGTGACCTCTTGGGACACTAAAGTGGAGAGAAATGTTCACTTACGATATTGATTAAAACAGAAAGCAACAGAGAGGATTGCTATTTTTTCCTTATGTCTAAAAGAAGACAGTTGCCTACAAAACCTTAGGAGAGACACATGGATCAACATTATCACTCTAAGTAGGGTCATCCCTTTGTCCTGATGAGACTTTCCAAATGTGAAATAAATTCTTCGATTGAATTTAAATATATATGGCTCTTTCAGTTTGTGAAAAATTTGAACTCTGAGTACTGTATAAAGCTGATTTCTAGACGAGGAGGGTCAAACTCAATTTCATTGAGGGCCACATCAGGATTGAGTTTGACTTCAGGGAGGCGTGGGCATGGCTGGGAGGGCATGGCTAGCTCGATGTCACTCATCAAGGCTCCGTTTTCAGCCGCGACAACCTCCTGCAACCCCCTGCCAGCGAAAACGGAGCTCAGGAGGGCCTTGCGCAGCCGACTTGGGGTCTGTTTTCGCTGTCGTGGCTGAAAACGGAGCCCAAGCCAGCTGCGCAAGGCCCTCTTGAGCTCCATTTTCACTGGCAGGGGGCTGCAGGAGGCCAAAAATGGAGCCTGGGCAGGCTGTACGTGGCCCTCTCAAACTCCATTTTTGCTGGCAGAGGCACCGTGTTTCCAGGGCGGGCCCATGGGCTAGATCTAAACACCTAATGGGCTGGATTTGGCCCCCAGGCCTTGAGTTTGACACCCCTGTTCTAGACACATAGCCCTATTCAGAGTTTGCATGAAAATTTTTATTTCCTCTGATTGAGGGTTCTTATCTTTATTATAAGATTCCAATAACAGAATCTTGCAAGACTAAAAGTATTTCTCCTCTCCTCTCCTTTTACTTTTCAGAAAACTAGGGGCGGTCCCTTGTGGAATGCTTTCCATGTCCCCTTTTCCTTCTTTGGGCTGAGATATGTTTTACACACCAGTTGCCCAATCTGCAACTCTTTCTCCTACTTCCTAAGGCCATCCCCATATACATCACAGGCTGTAAGGGCATGTTCCCCAAACAATTGGATTCTTAAAAAACCTTCATCTGAAATCAAGGCACTTCCTTAAAAAAGACTTTCTCTTCATTACAGTTGCATCCCTTTTCTCTCCAGTTAATGGAAGGCAACCAGCAATGCTATTTATAGCAAGACTTCTGAATATTCTAAGGTAAATGGGGAGGAAAATAGGCCTCAAATCCATCAAATTCCACCCCCACCCCCGGCCAAAGATATTTATATAGTTTTTAAGACTGCAAAAACATATTTGGCACAGAGAAGATGCCGAACCTTTGAAGTTTGGGCCATGCTATGAAATTATGAATGGAACATTAATGTTTTTGTGCTTCCAACAGTCACTGCCAAAGGCATCGGGTGCCCCAGTTATAGTGACCTCGATTCCTACAAGGCTTATACTGTATGAGTACATAGCAGATGGAGAACCAAACCAACCAGGAATAATTTTAAGCCTGGAAGTATGAAAAGATGACCTCAAGACACCACTCTTCTCCAACAGTCCAGGCAAGCAATAAGAGAAAGGCCATCATCTGTAGAAAACATGGCCCTTGCTGGAGATGATGGGTTGGAGATCAGCTCTTTTGGAGGGCACTTTGAGTCATCACCTGTCCAACAAATCACTAGACTACTTCAGGGCTTTCTATATAGTGGATATTTTCAGGGTCTGGCATTTTAGTATGGTTTAGTAAATGGTGTGGTTTTAATAACATCTTGGCATGAAGTTATAGTACATACTACAGGTAGTCCTTGACTTATGACCACAATTGAGCGCAAAATCTCTGTCGCTAAGTGAGATAGTTATTAAATGAGTTTTGCCCCATTGTTAAGTGAATCACTGCAGCTGCCAAGTTAGTAACAGTTACAAATTTGATTTTATTCAATTGTCCTTTCAATGTAAATATATTTGAAGTATTTAAAATACCATCTGTATAATTGCACCCTATGCATTTACAATGTCAGGGATTAGTTGGTTGCGATCTCTGGAGGCGCTAAGGCCTTACGGGCAGGTATATGTGGCTGAAAGGGTTTCAACCTGTATCGCTGTACAAAAACCACATCTTTCCTGAGTCAGATTTTTTTGTGGCTCTTTAAAAAGCTGTGTTTTCTCCAGAATTTATTTGAATACCTCAATTTGGCCTAGAGGCAGAAGTGAAAGCAATTGTAACAGGAAGAAAGAGAGCCGAGCTTGCAATTTCCTGCCTAGACCAAATAGCTTTAATGGCCCCCACACAGAAAAAAGAGACACTCTTAAATGTATAGCGAATCCAATGCTGTCATTAGCTACCCAATACTTCAACAATGTTGACTTTGAATTAATTGAATGCTATAAACAGTCAGGATCAACATTAAGATCAGGAAGCTGTTCCTAGACACAGTGGCTAAACAAACAAGAGGCATTTCAAATATCTTAAAACCTATGATTCAGAACAAAATAAAACAAAGCAGTAATATGATCCGGAGCAGAAGATCATTTAAATATAGCAAGTTAATTTCTGCTTTCCTATTTCCTACTTATTCTTCCACTTGAAAAGATCCCGTTAGCACTATCTGTTGAAGAAATAACTCAGAGCAATTTTTTTTGCATTACGGTTGGGAAGCATCTCCTTTCGCCCTTTCAGAGATTGTCTCTTGGTTATCTTGCTTGATAAGATAAAAGAATTGATAAGTAAAAGCTCCCAAGTGGAGGCTGGAATTTGTTTTCTCCAAACTAGCCGCCTCTTGCTTCTGTAGCACACAGAAGACTGAAGTCGACTTTCCTTGCATGGTTTAATTTCGATCGGCACTCTCCACGTAACTCTGAACATCTGCTTGTCCTGGCTTGCTTTGGAAAATGGAAAGATTCTAATGGAAGAAAACACTGAATATGTACTTCAAGTTGAACTGTCGAGTTTTTGGTGCTCTCTGAGTTTGGTTGATGAAACTCAGAGAATACTAAAGACCTCACAAGGAAAGACTGTAATGCTCATTCTGGAAGGGGCAGATGAATTGGCTTACCTACTGTGTAATCTTTCCTTTTTACTTGCCAAGCAATTTTTGTACTCATTCAATTACATGGAAGGATTTAACAGATAATCAGAGTTGGAAGGGGGTCATCTAGTCCAACCCCCCACCCAAGCAAGAGACCCTACACCATTTCTGACAAATGGCAGTCCAATCTCTTCTTGAAAGTCTCAAGTGATGGTGCTCCCACAACTTCCGAGGGCAAGCTGTTCCACCAGTTGATTGTTCTCACTGTCAGAAAATTTCTCCTTATTTCCAGGTTGAATATCTCCTTGTTCAGTTTGCATCCATTGTTCCTTGTCTGGCCTACAGGAGCTTTAAAAAATAGCTTGAC
Source organism: Hydrophis major (assembly GCA_033807585.1). Classification (NCBI taxonomy): domain Eukaryota; kingdom Metazoa; phylum Chordata; class Lepidosauria; order Squamata; family Elapidae; genus Hydrophis; species Hydrophis major. Next base: position 27,909,264 of record CM066334.1, on the reverse strand, counting down.
CCCTTCCTCTCTGTGGCAATTCCTCAAATATTGGAAGGCTGCTATCATGTCTCCCCTGGTCCTTCTCTTCACTGGACTAGCCATGCCCAGTTCCTGTAACCGTTCTACATATGTTTTAGTCTCCAGTCCCCTAATCATCCTGGTTGCTCTTCTCTGTACTTTGAGTCTCAACATCTTTTTTATAATGCGATGACAAAAACTGGATTCAGTACTCTAGGTGTGGTCTTTCTAAGGCTTTATAGAGTGATATTAGTACTTCACTTGATCTTGATTGTATCCCTCTGTTAATACAATTTAGGATTGCATTAGCTTTTTTGGCTGCTGCTGCACACACTACTGGCTCCTATTTAGCTGGTTGTCCACTAAGACTCCAAGATCCCTCTCACAGTTACTGCTATTAAGCCTGGTTTCACCCAGTCTATATGTGTACTTTTGGGTTTTTTTGCCTAAGTGCAGGATAAGGCAAAAGATCCTCATTTAATCCTGATATCTGCCAGAAGAAAGCAATTTAATGCAAACCAGATCTCTCTGTCCCATCCAAAAAGGCAACAAATATTCTGGAGCAGTTCTATTTGTAGGGTTAGGTTGAACATTCTAGATTCTTTATCTTAGGAAAAGGAGAGCATCTAAGAAAGGACATTTAGTTATTCCTACCACTCTCCAGAAATAATCCTTTTTTTAAATGCCCCTTTTTTCCCATCATGGTAAGGTTACCACATCTTTACCATTGCAAGGAAGTCACTCTAGATAGCAAGACGGCAAATAAGGGAAGTAACAAGGATGCTGAGTAGGAAAAAGAATATGTGTCGTAGTGGCTTTATTTGAGAAAGTTCAAACTCTAGGATGTTGCTTGTTGGTTTTCAACCAGTTGGGATTTAAATAAACCTGAGATAAGTTGTTTTGTATTAAAAAAAAAAAATGGCTGTAAGGAAAGACATTCCAGGGCATGGTATAAGTAAATGGTGGACCCGGGATGTTGATTTATGGCCTATGTTTTTTGGGGTGCAAGGGCGACAGAATCAAGGACCCATCGTCTGAATATGCCAGCCTGGGCCAGAGATTCATGATGTCCCTTTTGTTGTGAGCAATGGGCTTCATTATTTCATAGAGTGCTGGCTCAAGCAAAATCAGACCTTTGGTTCCCCTGTGTTGAAAGGCTGAGTTGATTGAATGGTTGGTAAGCTTTAGAAAGGTTCCCCAAGAATATTTGTCAGTATAGATGTCTTTAGAATGGTACCCTGACCATTGCTTGTGATGAACAAAGAGGCATAGCCATTAGAACCGTGATGGCGGACCTTTTCCACGTTAGGTGCCAAAAGTACGCTCACGCGCATGTGCTACTCCGGTGATGTAATGCGCACGACTCCCCCTGCACCTCATGCCTCTGCACATGGGCATGCAACCCCCATGCATGCGTGACAGATACCAACAACCAGCTGGCTGATGGGGGGGCATGCTCTTGCACAGTGGGGCTCTTCTGGGTGACCTCTTGCATGCCGGCAGAAGTGGCTCTGCATGCCGGCACTTCTGGCACACGTGCCCTAGGTTCGTCATCATGGCATTAGAACATGAACTGTTTCCAGTTCCCAATAGGAACAAAAAATCACTTGCCCCCTTGCTTTTTAGTAACTCTAGAATTTCACTTGCAAACACGAGGCCTGAGATGCTTTGGAGAGCATCACTGCACCCTAAGCAGCCATACTGAATCTGGATCCAAGCTGTCCTACTATTGGAGGACTTTAGGAAGCTAGTTAAACCTTAATCCTGTAAGCACCTCTGTTAAGGTGTTAAGCCTTGGGTGCTCTGGAGAATCTTGTCTGTGTCCTTTATACAATATACAACGTTCAAGGGACCAGGAGCTGCAATTTTAAATGGAAAGCCAGGCTCTAAAACAAGTAGGTGGAGTTAGGACAAAGAACTGGGTAAGATGAAAACAAATATTTAATACTTACTCTCACTTCTGTTCCGTTAAGTGTTAAGACTTGGCAGCCCAAGTCCTACAAGACTCACAATTTATAGGCACTGTACTATGAAGTAGTCATTGATTTACCTCCTTCTGTAATGTTCCTCTCATCCTCATGTATATTTTTCATAGGTACCGGGGATTAATTCTGGTGCTAACGTTCCTGTGCTACACTGCTTTTCATCTCTCACGGAAACCCATTAGCATTGTAAAGGTAGGTATAAGTAAAACCTAGGGTGGAAGAGTGTATATAGGCATATAAGGATGAGAAGAACCATTGGCTATTCAGATCAAGATCTTTTCTATATTTGCCAACAATCTCTGTGGAAAAGAGCAAGGGTTGGCAACTTTGAGACTTGTGGACTTCAACTCTCAAGAATTCTCCAGCCGGCTATGCTAGTTCCCAAGTTTGGGGACATCTGAAATAGAGCATGCTGGCTAGGGAATTCTGGAAGTTGAAGTCCACAAATCTTAAAATTGCTAAAGTTCATAAACACTGGTCTAAAGAAAGTACTACTTCCCAGGAAATAGCCAGCAGTTTACAATGCATATTGCCTCCCCCTATTTCTCTTCAATTCCCAAGATTATAAATTCCTTGTTAACAGATTTGTCTTTTTACATTCGTAAAATTCAATGTCCATGCTGATGATCTGCTCTCTCTCCTTTCTTTGATCAGAGCGAACTGCATTTTAACTGTTCTTCACTGGGATTCAGGCCAAACAATGCATCCAACAGCACCACGTGGTGTGACTGGAAGCCCTTCGGTAAAGTATTCTTGATATCTGTTTCCCATCAAGCCCACAATCACCTTGGGTCATCAAATTGCTGTAGGACAAGAAGGTTAGATATCTGAAGACCAAAGTACTGTGAAATGGGAAGGACTTGTAGCTTAGGGGGGAGCATCTTTTCCTCATTCCTGCAGTCCTGGCATCTCCAGCTATGGTGGAAAGAAACAAAAACACCTTGATGGGTGATCTCGCCTTTTCAACCTATTTTCTGTGATAACTCAGGGCATGGCACAAAGGCAATACAGACAAATAAGCAAGAAGAGTCCTTTTATTATCTCCAACTGGGCCCCCAATGTCCAGGTTACCTTCGGCTGCAGAAAAACTCTCCTTAAAGGAACAGCCTTTAAGTGGAGGAAATTTAGTCCGAAAACAAAGTACATACAAATTGTAACTGAAAATCCAAACAAACCACTTGAAAGCACAGCAGACTTGAAAGCACAGCAAAACACATACAGTTGGGAAGATGCCAGGAACACAGATAAGCCTTGACGATACCAGACAAATTTACTATTTGCTACCAACAGCTGGCTGCACACAGCTTCCCTTTTTAAAACTGTGTTGTCAGCTACAGCTAATGAAGGGAATCAGGGCCCTTTCCTCCCCCATAAGCCACACAACTCACGTTGCTCCCTTCTCCGTTCCTCCCTGCGTGCCCTAGGATGAAGAGGAGGTGGCCCTGGGTCTTCCTCTGAATGCCCAGCTGGACTTTGCCCTTCCCCAGTTTCTTCCACAGCCACCAGAGCTACACTCCCACTTCCTGTCAGCTGCTCGGCCTCCTCTGAATCAGATTCCGGGGGCATGACATTTTCCAAAGATCTTCTTCCTGTCTGAAAAATTGGAGTAGTGTTTTATCTAAGGTTTTTCTCTAGCAACTTTTGGGCTGTAGCAGAACTCCTTTTCAGAAGTCAGACTGTTCATTTATGGCAGCCTTTATCACTACCCTAAGCACTGATCCAGTAGAGTCCATCCTTACAAGAGTTCTGATGCCATGACTGATGTGAATCTTGACTTCATTAAAATATTGTAGAGAGTCATCTGAAGTGTCCTTGACTTTGGAGGGCTGGAAATTAGCAAGTATTTAATTTTGTGCTCTTCTCACCTCTTTTCAGCAATTTGAGCAGCTTCGCAGTTTTTAGGCCAAAAAGGGAGAGATTGCTACCTGCAAGGGTCATGCCATTTCAAATAGATAATTCTAATCTGAAGCTTACTTCCATGTGCTATTCACTCAGCATTTTAGATGCAATGGCCTTGAGTCAGTCTCATCAGTTTGAGCACCGCTTTAAACTTGTGCAGGATTTGAAGTGAGGATTGATTATTCATTTTCACCCAACCAAGTAATACTGTAATCATATGGAATCAGAAAACAAATCTTATACAACCAAACTACAGCCCCAGAAATGTTTAAAAGGGCTCCTCATCTTCTAATACTTTTAACTAGAAAGGTTGGTGATTGACCAAATGTATTTTGGCAGCAAAGTGTTTGTTGCTGAATCCAGAGTGGGGGGAATCAGATGCAAATTAAATCTATTTAAACGTTTGCTTGCAGTTGGGAATCAGACTTTAGAAGACAAAACTAAGGACCACATGGGCTTTTTATGGATGCGTTTCATCGTGGGAAGTCTATCCCATCTTTCCCGCAATGCTTTGGAGGCCAACCTTGTTCCTAGGTTTCCCCCCCCCCCCCCCACTGTAAATTGTTTCTTTTGCTATTTGATAAAAGACCTTCAATGTACTCTGTGTTTTTCTCCCCAGATCAGGATAACTACAAGGAACTGTTTGGAGCCCTGGACAATGCTTTCTTGGTTGCTTATGCAATTGGGATGTATATCAGGTGTGTATTTCAGGGGAACCTATGCTCTGCAATGCCCGGAAAAGCAGTAAGGAGTAGGAAAACCAAGAAAGCAAGATCTGAAATAAGAAAAGGAAGTTTCCACCAGCACCTATAGGTCTCAGGTTTGGTTTCCACTGCAGACTTCATTGGGCATCTGGTTCCTCTCTGCAATTAGAATCAGTGTGGAAAAATAGAGTCCCCTCTGTTGGCTGGGAATTCTGGGAGTTGAAGTCCACCAGTCTTAAAGTTGCCATGGTTGAGAAACACTGATCTGGAGCCTCTCTGCACTCAGGGCGGTGTTTTCCTTCATGAAGACATTTGCATTGGACTTTGCTTTAGCAAGGCAGTTTCACTGCTGCTTTTGTCGTCATTTGTCATCAAGGTTTGGTTTTGGTTGACTTTTACTGATAGGGCCTTTCCATAATCAATTGCTTCAACAATTTATCATGGAGAGCGTCAGCAACTTGGCACCTTGACTTGGCAGTTCAAGTTGATGGTTTCAAAACATCCTGTGATCTAATAGGTGCTCTTAGGAGATATCTATAATGTTTGATTATATGACAACTTTCAGACACATTCAGGAACAATCAACCCACTTGTCCACCTGCAGAAAAGTAGTTCAAAGATAGAAAACTCCCTGAACTGGGGTTACAATGCCAGGCAGATAAGAAATCGGCTAATGGAGAACCTGAAATGTCAACAGGACTCTTGTCAAGATGATAGATTCTGTTTACTGAGAACTAAACAGACCCTTTGGTCACCTAAGTGGTTATTAAAGAGCTTCATAGGGTATTTGGAAGGCTATTGATATATCACAATTGTGTAGGCTGATTAAAGGGAAAGTTGTTTGGCTTAGAGATGGAAGGTGTGCATTGTGTACAATAAACCCAGTTTCCTTCTCATCAACTGCAGTTCAAATTGTGTTGTGTTTTTTAATCTTCATTTTGTCTTTGAGTTCTTCCTTCCTTCCTTCCTTCCTTTCTTCCTTCCTTCTCTCCATTTTAACTTGTGTGCACAAAGCCAATTCCTTAATCCCAAAGGCAGAACAGTTTGCCTTTTAGGCCTGACACAGAAAGAAAGCACAGATGAAGTTAGGGCATGTCCTTAAGGGATTTAACCAAGGGTGGTATGCTACCGGTTCAGCCCAGTTTTTTAGAACCTGTAGCTCTGAATAGCAGCAGACACCAAACTGCGTGGCACAGCTGAGGTTAAAAAATCAGGAAAGAAGAGGAGTTTGAAGCGCTGCGTACCCGCGCATAGCACTTGTCAGCTGTCCAGGAAGCACAGCTGAGGTTTTTTGGAAATGGTCTACACACACATGCAAAATGCACTCTCACCAGGGGTGGGATTCTACCTGCTGGAGAACCAGCAAATTGCACCACTGGCTGGCCCGCCACGCCCACTCACTCCTTACCTAGCATGCATGCCATCAAACTTGCCTGCTAAGTTGCTATTTTTCCTTTTTTTTCCCCCCCTGACCATCAGCTATTCTGCTGTGCTGGGAGATTTAAATTAACTAGAAAGCAGGAAATCATTGGATTTCTTACTTTCTAGCTAATCGAAAAGCAGAGCTGAACATTCCTTAGGAAGCTTCTATTTTTCAATGCAGACTCAGGTAGTCAATGACAAATAGATAGATCTCTAAGTGAATCTGTGATTCTGTGAGCAACTCAATCTGCCTGCCTACTTTGCTTGATTTTGGGCAAAAGTTGCTCTTTTTTGATTTAAAAAAATCAATATTTACATACATAGTATGTTGTGAGTTAATTTTGTGAGTTTGCTTGCTAGCAAATTTTATGAGTTTGCTTGCAAGCAAATTTTATGTGACAGATTCAGGTAGCCGACTGCAGAAAGACAGATCTCTGAATGAATCTCTGATTCTGTGAGCAACTCAATCTGCCTGCCTGCTTTGTCTGATTTTGGGTAAAAGTTGCTCTTTTTTTTAATTAAAAAAATCAATATTTACATCAATATTTATAAAATTTACATACAAGCCATGCTCAGCCAGACACATAACCATCAAGCCATGCCCAGTCAGCAAGCCACACTCAGCCAATTACATGACTACCAAGCCACATCCACAGAACCAGTTGTGAAGAACTTTGAATCCCACCCCTGGATTTAACCAAATCTGCTTCTTGATGTGGCGTAACAATTATCTGCCTGTAGAAATGGTATCATTTTGGCTAATGAATGTCTGGGAGAAAACATAGAGGAGTGGAGAGACTGGCTTCACATCTCACCTTGTGTTCATGATTTTCTGAAGATGACACAATTGAAAACAGACATGATATTCTTCTGATTAAAATCGGAATTCCGATTTTTTGGGGGAATTGCCCCCCCTTCTTCTCCTCCCTTCGGAGGCCCCCTGAGTCAGGAGTTGCTAGTGCCGGCGCAGCTCTGCGCAGCTCCAGTCCTGCGTTGCCTCGGGAAGGGAAAGGCAAAAAGGAAGAGCTGCAGTGGCGCTTTGCAACGGCAGCAGCAGCACCGGAGCAGACCAGCCGTCTCTCTGTCTGACGACCTCGGCCAAATCTCTTCCTCCCAGCACGCTTGGTCCTCCGCCCTCAGGCTTCCCCAGCCCCTTGCCAAGCGGGTTTTCCACCCCAGCCTGGCAGGGCTCTCGCTGCCTTCACCTCGCCTGGCCGGCCGGGCTCCTTGGGCAACCCGGCTGCCTCGTGCTGAGAAACACGCTGCCAGGCGGGGGCCACGCGGTACAGGGCAACACACCACTGCCCAGCCCTGGCGAGGAAAAGCAGCAGGCGCTCCCCAGGTGGCGGCCTCGACCCCGTCACCAGGGAAGCGGCTGCCCAGCTCCAGAGCTGATCCACACCTGACTGGCTGGAAAGGAAGGGTGTGTAGCATTGGTGTTGTGTGTGCGATTTCTTGGCGCACGGCGCAGGGTCTCTTTTGGCCGGCCCCGATTTTTTTTTTTTCAGAGGGGAATATCATGTCTGTGAAAACTATATATTCCCCCATGGTTCCAAATCTGAATCTCTGTCTTGCAGTCAATGTATCGCAGCCCATACATCACACTCAGCCAAGATCAGATAAATCATGCAGTGTCTTAGTCTAATAGGAAAACCCAGTTTTTTTGGTTGGTAAAACAATGCTGCTTACAATAATGTCAGAACCACGTCTCTATAGCTTTTCAGTCAACCTAGTTACAATAAATCATGGCATTGCAGGAAACATGAACTTAACTCCATATCGCTAAGTTTTAATGACTTTCAAACCTCTTCCAGTTCCAGGATTCTATGATTTTGCACTGGTAGGAAACTGTGATAACAAACTGTGATTTAACAACCTGTCTATTCTATTTTCCTACAGTGGGATTTTCGGTGAGCGTCTTCCTCTGCGCTACTACCTTTCTGGAGGCATGTTGCTGAGTGGTTTATTTACTGCCTTATTTGGATTGGGCTACTTCTGGAATATCCATCAGTTATGGTACTTTGTGTTTGTACAGGTAAGGAGATTGATCTCATTCAGCTAATCAAATTCTCTCTACATTTTATATGGGGTGGGCAGGCTCTGGTCAACCATACTCAGTCAACCCACAGGGGCACAGTGGTTAGTGTGCAGTACTGCTATTTCTACTGACTGTCAGCTGCCTGCAATTTGGCAGTTCAAATTTCACCAGGTTCTGGGTTGACTCAGCCTTCTATCCTTTCAAGGTGGGTAAAATGAAGACCCAGATTGTTGGGGGAAAGAGGCTGACTCTGTAAACCGCTTCAAGAGGGCTGCAAAGCACTGTAAAAGCAGAATATAAGTCTAAGTGCTATTGCTAAGAGTTACTCAAATTGTGCACCAGGATCTTGAGCCATTTTTCATTCAGTTTCATCCCTTCTCCTCCTTCTACCATTAAGGGAAAAAAACAACAACAACCAAGCGACCAAGAGCCTGTTTCAATTTCCCATTGGTTCCTGAGTCTAGCATTCAAGAAGACATGGACTTCTTTTTTTAACCATGTCTCTTATCAGAGATTGATGACCATCAGTGCTATCATTCATTTGAAGTTTTTTCATACCTTCTGATCATCCAAGACAGCACCAGAGCCCAACTTCGGAGCTTTCTTAGGCATGTCCTCTCTGCCCTTCTTGGTTATGGAACCTTGGATGGCAGCTTTGTTTGTTCTCGTGGGTTTTCCCTCTCCCTGCTGTGTCATAGGAAACTGGAACACAGAGATGTTCTGGCCTGTGGGTGTAGCAATCACGTGCATTAAAGGCTGGACGAACAGAAAGCAGATATATTTAGCCCCTGGAAAGAATTAGATGGAATCTGATTTTCCATCCAAGGCTCATTTGTGAACATGAGACAAATCCTAACAGATGCGGCGTTTCCAGATGGTGTCTGGCCATTCTAGTCCCATGTTTATTTATAATTAAAAATCATGATTCAGGAATATTCCTTCTATGTGCCTTCCTGTTTGTGAGAGCAGTGACCCCATGGCTTTTCTCTAGGTTTATCTGTCCACTTTATTTATTTTTTTAATTAAAAAAAATCCTGACATTGAATGAAAAGTTGTGATCAAAGGCAATGTGGAAGCCTCCTCGATTTCTTCCTTGATGGATTTTTTTGAAGCTAGAAAAATGTTCTCTATTTAGAGAGAGAAAAAGAAATGAAGAAATAATGACTGGGTAGTAGAAGATGGTGATGACCTTGAACAAAATAATTCACTTTGCCTAGTCTAATTCATGATAGTAACTGTAGCGAAACATGTGGTTTGTATGCAGCCCATAATTAAAATACTCCTGATGTTCCATAACCAGTTTTCCACTGAATTACACCTGAGACTATTGTCCGTGAATAGTTCCTATGAATCATTCCATCATTTCATCTCGTTTCTCTCTGTGGATTTGGGTCACATTTTGCCACCTGTCAACACAAACCCTGTAACTGAATCTATCAGGAAGTCAGACCAAAACCTGCTGCACCCCGCCCTTAAACTTCAAATGCTGCCTGTTTGATGTTATGTATTATATGGCATCCGATTCTACTGTGATTCTGGGAAGTATCCTGCATTAATTACCAATCTTTTTTTTTTAATTTAAAAATATAAACCAAAGCGGGGGGGGGGGGAACAGCCTCCTTATGCCATGCCCCCTTCAAACTCTATAACAGGGGTCTCCAAACTTGGCAACTTTAAGACTTGTGGACTTCAACTCCCAGAATTCTCCAGCCAGTTATGCTGAAGTCCACAAGACTTAAAGTTGCCAAGTTTGGGGACCCCTGCTCTAAAATAACCCAACGTAACCTACAAGTTGCCCATCACCCACCCTTACTCAAGGCTTGGCAGAAGACACGTCAGCCTTTCTAAGTAGATCAGACAAGAAACGCAACCAGATGAAACAGAGTCTGCCAAGTCTGAAAGCACAGGCCTTCCGCTGACCCTTTTTGCAGCCTGATAAAGTAGGAAGGATTCTTACTGAGTTTATTTTTCTGCCCTCTGCTATTAGGTAGCTGTGATTTTCCCCACAGTTGTACCTGATCATTCCCAAGGCAGCGCCTCTCCACTCCCGGCCCCTGATCATTCTAAGGTTTTAAATTTGGGGGGAATAAGATCCGGTGAATCTCTTGGAGTAGGGGGTGTTGTTCCAGAGAACAGGCACTGCAACAGAGAAGTCAGGCTTCCTGGACCTGTTAGGTGATAATGGTCTTCTACCTCCAGGGGAACTTTGAAACAGGAAGAGTTGCAAAAGTTTTTTCCCCCCACTGAGCTCTGAAAGAAGGGGATGGATGGCTTTATGCCTGGTCCAGAGACTAGGCCAGTGATGGCGAATCTTTTCGTTGTGGTGTGCCAAAAGTGACAGTGTGCCTGTGTGCTAGCACCCACAATGCAATGCACCCTGCACATGTACGTGCAACACCCACCCAGCGAACCTATGGCACATATGCCACAGGTGGCACACAGAGCCATTTGTACAGGCACACGAGCCCCAGCCAAACTTACCTGCACTGCGCATGCGTGCACCTCCCAGCTGATTTTCGGCCTGTTTGAGGCCTTTTTCGCCCTCCCAAAGGGTCGAGGAAAGCCTCTACAACCTCGGGAGGCCGAAAACCAGGCCTGTTTTGTCACTTCCGGTATTTCCAGAAGGCTCGTTTTTGGCCTTCCAAGGCCGCAGAGTCTTTTCTCGACCCTCCGGGAGGGCGAAAAAGGCCTCAAAATTTCAGCTGGGAGGCGCACACATGCGCAGTGCAGGTAAGTTTGGCTGGGGCTTGTGTGCCTGTACAAATGGCTCTGTGTGCCACCTGTGGCATATGTGCCATAGGTTCGCCATCACGGGGCTAGGCCACCCACCCTGTACACTTAAAAAGGGCAGCCACACGCAGAAGGCCGAAGGCTATAAAGGGCCTCTGCTGCTATTGCTGCATAGGAACAAGAAACAAGGAGAAACTAAGGACTTGACCAAGGCAGCAACTGGGGGTTTGGAGCCGGGGGGGGGGGCAGCATTAGGAAAAGGCTCGAAGGGAGTGACGTTTGATGTTTGTCACTTGCTGGAAAAAGAGCCCCTGCTGAGTCACTCAACCGCAGCTGTCAGAGAAGGAAGAGGAGGAAGAATGCTGCAGCCACCACAAAGCAGGGACTATGTAGGCCCTGAAAGTTGTACCGAGATCTGCCACGGCTGCTTCATCGGGCTGATAACCACCTAGAAATCCCTGAGGAACCCAGTTCCAGGCCAGTGCAGAGGCCTTGAGCAACCTCCCTTTCCAGCCAAGTGAAGTTCTACCTGTTTTCTAGATCTCCTTGCCTTTTCCTTTCAGGAGTTTGAAGTGGCATCTACAGCACTCTTCCTTCCCTTTCCACCCCACCTCCAGAACATCGTTCTGTGGGCTCTGGTGGGCTGTGACGCAGTGTCCCGCTCCCTGCTATTTTTGTAGCTTGTTAAGCAAGAAGTCCCAAGTTTTTCCATCCCATTGCCAAAAACTCTCCTAGTGATTTGACATGATCCCATTTTTCCAATCACACATTTTCCATCTGGTTACTTATTTAGCTACCCAGTGAGGGAATGTCTGTCTCCCATTTAGGGTCATTTGGGGGAATGGGGGAAATTGGCTTCGTCTTTGCTTTCCCCACCTTCCGTATTGCTCTCCTCCAAGAGCAGTCCTAGCAATCCAGAGTTTTGCAGCATTAATTCAACACCAGAAAAATAAACACAGATGGCTGATGCTTCATTTAACATCTTTATAAACATAATAAGTAGATTTTACAAACCAGTTGTAGAGCAAACTCAAGCAGAAGCATGTTGCACCTAACTTCAGTAGCAAGTTAGTTTCTCTTCTACTTTAGTTCAGCAGACAAGCAAGAGCAGAGAAGCAGCTTCTTCTTCAATAGACAGACCCAGAGCTCAACATAGCTGCACAGTTGCAGAGCTTAATATAGAGCCAGGCCTAGGCTACTTTTAGTTTCAGTTTCTAGCCTAGGCTGCTTCTATTTTCAGTTTCCAAACTGTCCTCATTGGCTGGCTTAAATGCTATGCCTATTCATTGGCTGACCTTGTTACCAAGCTCTATTCCAGTTCATAAATATACTCTGACATGGCCCACTAGTAACTTCTTACTTGCTTCTTTAAAGTTTACACTGTCATTGCGTGTTAATCTTTAGGCTGTCCCAAGACATTTAGAGTATTGTTCCTTGCAAAAGATTAAAAAAAAAACACATCCCTCTCTAGAATCAGTGTCCTCGACTTATAACCATTTGTTCAATGACCATTCAAAGTTACAACAGCACTGAAAAAAGTGATTTACGACCATTTTTCACACTTACAACCATTGCTGCATCCCCAGGGTCCTGTGATCAAAATTCAGATGCTTGGCAGGTGACTCGTATTTATGACGGTTGCCATGTCCCCAGGTCACACGGTCACCTTTTGCAAATGTCTGACGAGCAAAGTCAATGGGGAAGCCAGATTGACTTAATAACCTTGCTGCCTAACTGAACTAACTGCAGTGATTCACTTAACAACGGTGGCAAGAGAAGTTGCAAAATGGGGCCAAATTCACTTTTACCAACTGCCTCACCTAGCAACTGAAATGTTGGGATGGATTGTGGTTGTACTTCGAGGACTACCTGCAGATGTCTGCAGATGTGTGTGAGAGAGAGTGAATGCATACATGTAAAAAGCATGTCCTTCAGCCGTTCATTGGTTTTCCCTCTTGTGCCCTCTCTTAGATCCTGAATGGCTTGGCTCAGACGACCGGTTGGCCATCAGTGGTGACGTGTGTCGGCAACTGGTTTGGAAAGGGGAAGTGAGTTTGGTTTCTTCATGCCTCTCAAATTGTTGTTTGCTTTCCAATCTCGGTTGCTTCATCTCATATCTCTGGAAGGGAAGTCTTTGATTTGTTCCCACACAGACAGGAAATGCAGCCCTGCGCAGTTAAATGGGACAGTGCTTTGATTGATTGCCTGGTGTCTTTGCATGCTGGCCCTGTGACTTCTGCCCTAAAGGAGAGCTGCTGCAGTGACTCTGTGAGATGCTTTTCAGATGATTGGTCATTGGAAACCAGCTGACAAGGGTCATTGCTGGGCAGTGATTTGAACTCGGGTTGCTCAAATCCAAGCTGAACTCAAATGGGTTGCAAGGCTACCCCGGTTTTTCAGCCTCCAGAGCTGCATTTGGCCTTTCAATGTTATATAAAGGATATAGGATACATGATAAAGACAGAGCTGGATCCAGAACACTAATTAAACAATACTTAATTAAATTCACTTTTTACTTTTTTAAAAATTTAATTTAATGCCATGTGAATATGTGCCACCCAGATGTCTGGGGCATTAGTTCTCATCAGCCCCAACCAGCATGGTCAGTGGTAAAAGATGGTGGGAGCTGTCAGTCAAAAATTCTGGGAAGTTTACCTGTAAGTTGAAGCACTGGTCCAAACTGCCAGAGAGATTTCACGAAACCGACTCCCACAAAGTGCTGAAAAGTGCATAATGTGTGGGCTCCCATCTGCCTCAGAGAACTGAGTCAAAAAAGACAGAAATTTACCATATGTCTTTTGTTTCTTGCCAGGCGAGGTTTAATCATGGGCATCTGGAATTCACACACATCTGTTGGGAACATCTTGGGGTCCTTGATTGCTGGCATCTGGGTCTCCAAGGCATGGGGACTGTCCTTCATTGTACCTGGAATCATTATAGCCTTCATGGGTGTTCTCTGCTTCCTGTTCCTCATTGAATGTAAGTCTTGTATAAAACAGAACCACTCACTTTTTGCATGATAGGAAATCCAATTTGCTTTGGTGGTTTGGTGATGGGCAGTGACCGTGGCCTGGCATTGTTGCTGGAGGTCAAAGATTTGCTGCTGTGCTTTTCTTAAATATCTGTGCCCCCCTGGAAACGCTGAGGTTGCTCAGATTAAGCTTTATCATAATGGCATTTTGTGATATTGTCACAAAGTCTGTTCAGAGTAGTGTTAATATTCCTTGCCTTCAGCCCAGCATCTTCTGAATAGAAGGTAACTTTTAATTGTAGCAGTCAGGATTCCCAAGATGGTGTATTGTAACCAACTTCCCCACCATTCCCAAAGTGAAAAATGTGTGGAATGAGGTTAAAACCCTTAATTTTCCCCTTCAGCAGAGATTGGCCCTGAAAATTACCTTTTTTAGCTGAAATGTCTACAGTGCTAAATGTCTTAATATGACCCAGGAGAAAACAAATAATCCAGTTCAAATGAATGTCATCTAACTAAAACTTTAGGGGTTTTGCTAAAGAAATGATAGGTAAATAATACGTGGTCTAAATATGTGTAAATAACATTGTAAACGTAATGTAAATAACGTATTGGCTGAATCAGTTTCTCAAATTGCAAAAAAAAAAAAAATTAACAAAAATGCTACAGATTTAAAGAAAAGTAATTCTCACATTTTGGATCATGCAAGCCATAATTGTCATAACATCAACATGGAGAAATATCTTGATGATGTGCTAATGAGATCAGCTCAGGGAAGGAGGGGGCCTCTCATGTGCCTTATTTCATGGGCCACGTTTATTTAAGTGGCTGTCACCACCTAGTGGCAGGTAACAACATCACTACGTTCTTCGCCAGAAAATTACTTCGATATATGTATTTTACCAGGAAACATAGGTAAGGCAGGCATGAAAAGTCAGTGCCCTCCTGCTCATACCCATGTGCTCCGAATCCATTGGTGATGTCCATTTTACTCTCCTAATTCACGGGCCCTAACCCTAAGTGGAATGGGATTTTCCCATGTATTTTACCAAGAAAGGTAGATAATGGATTTTCAGAAACTCAGTGCCCTCATATTGATGCACTCTGAATCCATTGGCAGTGTCCATTTTGCTCTCCAAATTCATGGAAACCTCACCCGAACCCTAACTGAATTTGTTGTTTATTATTTATCATTCCCTTAGCTACCTTATGCACCTAATACATGTAATTTACCCTAATTTACTATCTGTTGGAGAAATCGTTAATTTTCAGTGAAATATACTTTTTGTTTCCATGTTTTTCAGATCCAGAAGATGTTGACTGCAGCCCTCCTCTTCACCATGTAAGTTTTATCTGGCAATAAATACATTTTGTTTGTCACAAAAAGTGGTCGCACGACCCCAGGATACTGCAACAGTCATAAGTACATGGCAGTTGCCAAGTGTCCCAATTTTGATCCCGTGGCCAGGGGAGATGCTGCAATGGTTATAAGTGTGAAAAATAGTCATAAGTCAGTTTTTCAGTGCCGCTGTAACTTCAAACAATCACTAAACAGTTGTAATTCGAAGACTACCATGTATGTTTGTTTTTATACAGGAGACCAGTTCTGATGAGAAAGGTCTGGAGGCAGGACACTCCATCAGTGACAGGAGCCTGAATGTTTCTACCAACAGCCAAGAAAACATCATTGACATGGCGGAACATGCCAAAGACTCTGTGGAGGACCGAGAAGCCATCAGTTTCATTGATGCCCTCAAGATACCTGTGAGTACAGTCCTTACCAGAGCTGTCAAACACTGTTGGCCGCAAAGAAGGCTAAAAGAATGGATGTCCAATTTGCAACTTGTGGATGGCACTTAGAATCCACAATGACATCAAAGTGAGATCAGCATGTCATGACATTATCATGCAAATGATGTAGTTAAAACAATTGCATGCTGATGTCATGATCTGGGGATTTCATTGGTTTCCCAACCAACACCTATGAAGAACAGTTTGATTTTGGTCTAAACCAAGTGCAGGGGGTATGCTTAGCTTTTCTTTCCACATACAGACTCAGCTCTCAGTCAGTTTGCTCTTCCTTGGAATTAATCCCAACAATTTAAAAAGATCATGCCAGCATCTTTAGTATGGTGGATCTAATAGCAACTGCAATGCTGTTGATGATTTTGAACCAAATAAGATACTCACTCTCAGTGAGTGGCATGGTGGCCTTCCCACTTCTAAGCAATGATAGATGTTTCTCTATCAGGGTACAAAGAGAAAATATTTGCTGACCACATAGGCATCAGGAAGAGTATCCAGCCAGTCAACGCTAGTTCGATTCAGTCAGCCCGACTCCAATCTGAATCAAGGGATTTCAAGGTTGTAAAAAAAAAAAAAAAAGATATTCACTCTTAGCAAATTCCTCTTTGGGCTGGAGTGTAGGTCAGAGGAGGGAAGATTAAATGTGATGGAGAGCAAAAGGTTGGATCACTTCTCCTCTGTGATTGACCTAAATTAGAGCATCTCTTAACAAAAATAAATGAATCAAATAATTTCCTGCAAGACTAGATTGGGTTTCCCCCCATGTTTTGTTACTCAAATAAAAATTCAAAACTCACAAGCTTCATTTAAGAAGATGAAACAGGAAATCAGGAAAGTTAGATCATTAATCTTCTGTACTACATCAGATCTTGCTTTTTCTGCCTCCTAACTGATTTTGAGCATTTGCTAACGACTAATTTCTCTCTCTTTGTCTCTCTCACCATTGCAGGGAGTGATTGAATTTTCCTTCTGCCTCTTGTTTGCCAAACTCGTCAGCTATACCTTTCTTTATTGGTTGCCTCTCTACATCGTGAATGTTGGTGAGTCAGGATCAAGTTACTTTTGATCCCCAAGTGACAGTACTGGTCCAGGAAGTTTTGACATAATACTTGAGCAAGTTTGATTTATGGTGTTTCCAAGGACTATTTTGACACATAGCTGTCCAACATATCAAATTTCAGCAGTTGCAGGCCAGCAAAATTTAATGACACCACTGCAGGACCTTGAAAACTGTTGTGTCAACTCTAAATCAGGATTAAGAAATTCAGGAGGGGAAAACAAACCCACAGGGTCTTTCTCCTAGCATGGAAAATTCCAGACTCTGCCACAATTATTGCATGCTCCTGCTTATTCTGCGGTCAAACTCTCCCTGGATGCAGAATAAGCAAGTTAAATGTGACCCTTGGTTGGTGAAACATTAGCCAACGTATTAATAGATATGTTACATGAGAAAAGTAATGCTGTGTTGGTAGATGAATCCTTGTGTGCTAAATAGTTTCAAGTCAACTATTTTGGAACACAGAGCTTCTTTAAATCAAAATGAATTGGGGATTTATTCAGCTTACTATTGTCGAGGTTGAATGGCCGTGACTCTTCATATTATCAACAGTAGTTTTCCCAATATGGTTAATGAAGATCTTGTTTTTAAAAATTGAACGTTTGAGGAATTGG
Organism: Hydrophis major; assembly: GCA_033807585.1. Classification (NCBI taxonomy): domain Eukaryota; kingdom Metazoa; phylum Chordata; class Lepidosauria; order Squamata; family Elapidae; genus Hydrophis; species Hydrophis major. Next base: position 27,892,038 of record CM066334.1, on the reverse strand, counting down.
GTTCTTATGTATGTAATGCATTGTAGCTGTGGGTGCTGCTGATCCAAAGAGGAAAACCATGTTGGGGTTGCATACAGAGCATTTGTCGAACTTGGCTGCTTACTTCAAAACATTTCCCCCACTTTCAATCCTACATATTGCACAGCCCAACAAAGCGTGTTCTCTGTCATGGATTGTTGACCATCATCCATTCATGTTTATTCCTCTTCCTTTCTGTTATTGCAGCTCGCTTAAGTGCCAAAGAAGCTGGAGACATGTCAACTCTGTTTGATGTTGGTGGCATTATTGGTATGTTGGATTGATTTCCTGAGAGCTTTCTTTTCATTTCTGCATTAGAGTCTAGGAAAAGGTGCTGGGGCTGTGAGCTGACAGTTTAGAGCAGGCATAGGTAGGAAGATTTTGGGTGCAAATTCTGCCCAAAGAATTTGCAATCTTTGGATAGATTCTTTAGTGATTTGCAGATCATGAAGCATTTTTTTTTTTACTTCAACTCCTTCCATGCATTTAAATTTAGATTGCTGAAATGAAAGTAGTGCCACCAAATCTTGGTTGGAAAAATCTGGGTAAACAGTAGATGTCTGCCAGCAATGACACTTTTCTTCATGTTTCTGCTGCCGCTCCATTTCTGCAGGTAGCTCTGGCAGCTCTAGCGGAAAGTAGCTGGAAGGAGGAAAGGCTGGAATGAGTTTTTGCGTAAGGGGTCTAGAAGCTCAGGAAAACCCTGGAAAACAAAATTCTGGGCTTAAGTGTAGGATCAGCACCTGCCTTCCTACCAGCTCTTAGCTTTGGCATCTTCTACTGTGAAACCATGCCCTTTTGTCCTGCAGGGGGCATTGTGGCTGGTCTCATCTCAGACTATACTGGTGGCAGGGCCACCACTTGCTGCGCAATGCTTATCCTGGCAGCTCCCATGGTGAGTATTCCCACATCACCTTCAGGTTAATGAGTTTCTGTATCATTTTGGGAGGAGTAACTATGTAAGAAGATTGTTAGCTTCATGCAGTATTCTTGTTGATCATTGATGGAAAAGCCAGTGTTGAATTAAATAAACATTTCACTGGCAGTTTTTATGCACTGCAATCTGATTTGTAAATAGTTCCATCTCATCATATGTTTTACCAAATAAGCCATAGTTGGCTGGGGTTGTGCAACAAGCTAAGCACAATTCAAGCAACTTTGGCTAAGGCCCTAAAGCCCTTGTCCAACTTTTGGTTGGCTTGGTGTTTTGAAGCAAAACTCCCACAATTGCTTGCCTTAAGCCATGCTGCTTGAAATTAATGGAAAGCTCAAAGAATTCCAGATATTTTGTGTGGATTGTATTATCAAAAATAACTGGCAATGTAAAAAGGGTTTGTTGCCACCACCTATTTGAGAAGGATGCTGTGTTCCAGGTTCCTGGTGTGTTTTTCTTTATGGATAAATTCTTACTTATTGCTTTGATTTTGGTTCCAGCTCTTTTTGTACAACTATGTTGGCCAAAATGGACTAGGTACATCCATAGGTAAGAATGCATTACTTTATGGAGATTTTTGCTTACAAATGCATGTTAATTTCCCAAAAGAAAATCAGAACTGAGTCTCACATTACATTGACCTGGAAAGCAATATTTATTGTTTGAGCCAAACAGCCTTTTTGTTCGTAAGTCAAGGACTACCTGTCTTTAGCTGGAAAATAACCTGGTTAGGTTGTACAGCTGACATTCCTCTTCTTCCTTTTTTTTTCTTTAGCCATGCTCATTATCTGTGGTGGCCTTGTCAATGGACCCTATGCTCTCATTACAACTGCTGTGTCAGCTGATTTGGTAAGGATGAACTTATTCTTCATTCACTCCTGCTACTTTTTTGCTTGCTTTCTGAGCCAGCACTGGCAATACACAACTTTTAATCCACTCAGGTGCAGTTTTGCAGCCCTGCATTTGTGTGTTGGTGGATTTTTATTTCAGTTTCCCCAGGAGGGAGGTGATACTTTGCACAATTGTAATTTAATGAATTAAAATGGTAGCCAAATTTCACATATGTATAATGTGTAGTTCATCCCTCATTTGACATCAAATGTCAAACACCCTGACTCCTGATATACGTAGCTATGCATAAATACCTTGCATCTTCATCTGCTTTAAATTTTCTGTGTTTGGAATAAGATTTTACACGCATAGCACATTGGTTCATTTATTTGGGCACAGCTAAGGCATTTCTTTCCACCCAGTATAAACACGATATCTTGGCTCAATGAATCTCAGGGGAATGGAAATTCTTGGCTTAAAGCAACCCATAGAAGTTGAAACTTGGAAGGAATTTGAAACTTGGAAGAGAGCTGATTCAATGCAATTCTATTTATCCAGCAGATATTCTGGAAAGGTTTTCTGATTCTCCTGTGGGCCAAACTTTCTCCATAGTAACTATTCATGTAAAAAAACATCTTTACTCTTCTTTTTGGCTGATTTTTATTGCAGCAAGAATTGCAATTGTCACTAGAAGTTGTAAAAGACAAAACACAGAAAAACAAAAATATTACACTTTATAGTAAACAAATTATCAGCCTTAGCAAACTTTTCGTGCCCTGAGTCCTTCATATAGGATTCAGAAGGCATCCCTTTGCCCATTCTGAAGAGTAAACTACAGCTGTTTACACCCATGGACAAATCAGGGGGATAAAATGTAAGATATTTTTGAGCTCTGTGAAATTGCACATGTACCACACATCATAATCTGTTCAAGCACTATTTTTCCTTTCCATTTGTTTATTCATTTTTTTGGTCCACTCCAGGGTACCCATGAAAGCCTCCAGGGAAATGCGAAAGCTCTTTCCACAGTTACAGCCATCATTGATGGAACAGGATCTGTAGGTCAGTAGCCAGACGGCTGCCAATTTCATCCTTGATTGCGTTTTAAGAAACTATGGTTAGGTTTAGTAAAGATCTCAGCAAAATTGAGGGTTTTTCCCCCCTGTCTCTTAGGATCCTAAAATGAGAAATGAATATTAACCCTTTCCTTGCAGGTAGTCCTTGAATTATGACTCAAATTCACAGAATGGCAAAATTGGATCATAAATAGCTTTGGGGATATCCATTATTACAGTCATGAAGCAGTCAGTTGTAAGTCAAGGAGTACCAGTTCCTTGCTAATACAATGTGAACCATTTTGAGTCTAAATCCACTCTTATGAATAGCTCATGACACATAGTCCCCATTGTCTGGTCCCAGAAACATTCCAACAGTTGCATATGCAGGGTTGTATGTTGACACACGACTTACACCTTTTCCTACAGTTGTGTCTGCATCTGAAAGAACAACTCTTGAACACATTAACTTGTCTAGTTGAAGCTCTCAAGTCATTCTCCACATTAAAAATGGCTCTCATGTTTGGATACCAACCCGAAGCTTCTCAAAAGCATTTCATTGTCCATCGTTTCCTTCAGAAGTCTAGCTAAGGACCTTGTCCCCACCTGGCACTTTATGTCATGAGCTGTAACCGCATGCTTGTTGCCCCATTCCCCCTTCTTGCCCTTCTTGGGGACAATTACTAAGCAAGGACTCCCAACTCTACTATCCTGGAAGGTGTGGACCATCAACATGACATGAGCTGGACTTTTGCTGGGCTTCTCAGCTGCTGATCTTTTGCACGATTCCCATTTTCAGGAGCTGCTCTTGGACCTTTGCTAGCAGGTCTGATCTCCAGCTCTGGCTGGGACAATGTCTTCTATATGTTGATTTCAGCTGATGTTTTGGCATGTCTGGTAAGTACTTTTTCAGGAATTTTCTGCTCCCACTTAGCAGTCAGTTAAATTTGTTTACTTAAATGTAAATGGCAGAAGGTGAATTTATTGCACTTAAAAAAACAAAAACAAATTGGGGGCTTGCATCATGAAATTTGGAAAGAAGCAATTAACAGAAGACAGTGTATTGGTTGGAGGAGCATGAATGCATTATATTTATATTAAAATAAACCAGATAAATGTATTCCATTGTAAATTTTTGCACAGACCTCCAAAATTCACGGAACAAGTAATTTTGCATATGTCCTCTGCTTTCAGCTCCTTTCACGAGTGGTATTCAAAGAAATTCGAGAATGGTGTGGCTGCTATACAAGAAAAAGAGGGTAAGTGTTTGAAAAAAACCACATTCCAGATGTTGATAACCTGTATTCTAATCCTTTGGAAAAGTTCCAGCACAAAATTCCCTAGATTTTCAACATTATAAATCTCATTTTGCTCTCCGAATTCATGGGCATCTAATCCTAACCTTCTAGCCATGAGATAAACAAACATCTCCCCTTTCCAAGCAATGTCCCCTTAATCTATTACCATATGTTGTTATAGCTTTTGTTTGACATTAACTCATCAATAGTGTTGGATACAAAATAACTTACAGTGCATGAGTATATTCACTATTTCTCTCTTCCTACTTAATGGAGAAAAAATGTGCAAATCTCAAGTATGTTTTTCCTTGCTGCAATACTTTTCCTTTTGTGGCATCTCTGAGTTCAATGCAGTTGTGGAAATTTTGTGAAAAAAATATGCTTCTGGTCTGGTGGCCTCTTTATATTTTAAAAATTACAAACGACAAAATAAAATGGCAGGAAGTTGAGAAGTTCTGGACTAGGCAGAGCTGAACTAAATGAGGAAAGAATTTGGCCCATTGTAAAGCAGCATTCAATGAAACCTATGGCTAATTCTGAAATAACATGCACGTTTGATAGTAGATTGTCCCCTCCAATACACACAATATAGTGATGTCAGATGTGCTATTGTATTTTCAACACAAGCCTGAACATGTTGAATTCAGCATAGAACTCAATTGAGTAGGTCACCAATCTCAGGTTGTTTGTTTTGCTAAACCCGTCACTCCAAACTTGTTGTTCAACAGTTGTACTAAGCTTCATTTTCTTAAATTCTAAACAGTTTGGGGATGAATGTCAAAAGTCCAGTAGTTGGAAGGCAAGAATTTGGGGAAGTGTACTCCAAATCACGCCTATTCAGAGAGGGTGGTCTCCCTTTTTACTAGAACCCCTTAATTAGTTCACCCAGAAATAATGAATTCAATGAATTTCAACTTGAGGAAACTTTACACAAGACATCTTGGAAAATAATTAGCATTACTGCAGACATGACTTTGTCTGAACAATCTTCAGTGTTCCATGATTATGCTTTGTGTGCTAACAAATCACCTACCAAAGAATGTTGATTGTTTATTGTCAAGATGAGCAGCTGAGATGAACAAATTGAGTAATTTAAAGCACTAATTCTCAACTTTGATCCTCCCAAGAAAGGCATGGACCATCTTTATGGAAGACAGTGTTCTAGTTGGATTAGATATTTAGACATGACCAATTTAATTATCAAACTTCCCAGTCGTGTACGATATCTATTCCATTCTTGCTTGGCCTTCATTTTATCATACTGACTATTTTTCATCTAAGGAACACTAAGGAACTTCAAAAGCCTTCTACATCTTACTAGGTGCATCTGAGGCTCTATATCCTAATCTCCTAATTTTGTTAACATTCAGGATTCAAGCCAGACCACCAAGTGTTTTCCGTTCTAGTCCTGTTCCCTAATTTTCCTTAATAATTTGTGGCTACCAAGCATTTTTGGAAGTTCAGTGATGGATTGCAAGTCCCTTGTAAAGGAGAAGAAAGGAAGAAAGGGAAAATGAGATCTTTCCAAAATGAGGATCATTCCTTCTTGTTCATCAGTGACTTTGCTTTGGCTCACCTTCCTTCCTTCCTTCCTTCCTTCCTTCCTTCCTTCCTTCCTTCCTTCCTTCCTTCCTTCCTTCCTTCCTCTTTCTTTCTTTCTTTCTTTCTTTCTTTCTTTCTTTCTTTCTTTCTTTCTTTCTTTCTTTCTTTCTTTCTTTCTTTCTTTCTTTCTTTCTTTCTTTCTTTTATTTTTATACTGCCTGGTTAAGAAAAACAATATCTAGCAGTTCCCATCACACTTCTGCCAGCATTTGTTCCCTGAGTCTGTTATTAGAAACAGTGATTACATATTGTTCTTCCTTCTTTTTTCAACTGACTTTTGTCCTCAGTCTAGGAGCATCTGATTTAAATCTTTTCTTTAAATTGGGGCATAACTTACTAAGCAGGGCCCATTTAGTAAGTTATGCCCTGATTTAAAGGGTAGTTTTAAGGTTTTAGATTTATCCACAAGCAAGGCACCACCAAAAGAAAGACTCTTGTCTTTGAGGGTCTCTTGTCTAAGCAAGCCAACAGGTGCAGCTCAAGATCTCTGGTTAACAGGCAAGTTACTGTAAGATGTTGCTTGGGTGAATGCTCTGGGGAGAAACAGAGATCAGTGTGAATTGCCTTTTGCTGGGAACAGTTAGCACAACCATTGAGGGACACTACTTTACAAGCAAAGAAGCCTGCTAAATATCTTCTCCATATGCTTTTCCATCTTGCTCCAAGATACCTGGGTCCATTTTGTGTTAATTATATTTGCAGGTCAATCACCATTTTTTGAATAGTCATGCTCTGGGGCCATAAATCCCGGTAAGTTATGTTTCAAGCCCCTGGTGTACCTTAATAGGTCTCTTGGCTTTTGGTGTCTTGGTTCCAATCATTAAAGATGTTCTTGACCTTCTTTTCCTTCTTGGAATGTTGAGTATCTGGTGGTGGAGCAAAATCTAAATGTCTGAGAAAGAGCCTTGTACAATGATTAGTTCTTGGGCTGTCTGCACTCTTTTCTTGATAAAGGAAGAATTGAACCTCAAGTTCCTGATATCTTCTTTTCCTGCCTTTTGAACGCTAAGCCTAAAATGCAGGTGTGACTCTTGAGTAGGATGTGTGAGTGGCACCATTTGGCCTTGGCTAGGACCCTGAGAGGTTCTCCCAAGGTCTTTCCCATATACCATTAAACCATCTGAGCTGATGACATTTCTAATTGTAGCCTCTTGCATGTTGCAGCTTTAAAGAATTCTGATGTGGTCTGCCTGGCCATTGGAGTCCATTGAGGCAAGAAGAAAACAGCATTGCCAAGAAGGTTGGTTTGTTGCCCCACCCACATAGCTCATGTGGGACGAATTAATGATGCTCTCATGTGCTCCAGAGACAAAACTCTCCTACAAAAAAGCTAGCCAGGTCAATCACTGGCTTCACCTTCCGTTTTTTAAAATGATTGACGATGGAAAGCAGGGAGAAAATACAACAAGAGAAAAAGAATGGGCATATTTGGGATCCAAGTGGAGTCCCCTTGGTTTTTCTGTCAGTTGCCAGATGCATTCCAATTTTTTATAATATTAAAAACAGAGGAGCAATCCAGGATTCATTTCTCTACCTGGAGGAAGAAAAAGCTTCAGTCCTCTTGTAATTGCTACTTCTTCCACAGTCCTATTTTTCATTTCTGGAGATGTTTTTATTTTATGCAAAACCACTGCCAGTTGTTTAATTTGAATTACAAGGACAACCCAGGGAAAAGAGGTTTCCTCTTAAGCCAAACACTTTTTTTTATACTAAAAATTGTGTGTTAATGACAGCTATTTCTACTACAAGGACATGAAGCTCAGTGTAAAATAATACCACGAGCAGAGGCCATCACAGGGTGGCCTCAGAATGGCGCTAATAAACTGTCCTTAAACTCAGAAAGTGAAACTTGTGTTGTAGGGGTGAATAACATTTGGGAGGGAAAGTCTGGTGAGTTTCAGAAAGTGAGACACGGGAAGCATTGTTTTTTTGAACCTGCACATTTAAAGGATATCTCGGAAGAAAGAAACAACAAGCCACTCCCACAACTGTGTCAGAAGACCAAATAATCCCATTGTCTATTCCTACTTTATGCCTCCTACAATACTTGAAATATCTTCAACTGGAAAGCCAATGGGAGGCTAATGCAATGATTTCTTCTTATTGAATGGAGGCTCCTTTAGAAGAAATGTTCAATATTCTAACCTCCCCTGCTTGCAACTGGTCAGTCACAATTGGTCAAGTGTGATCAAAAATTCTTGGACCAACTGGATTTAATTCAGATGGAAAGGAATGATCCATCTTCATTGAACCAGACTTGAGACTTTGTGCATCTAATCTCTTTTTCCATATCTCACACCAATATAAGAGAGCTGCTGCTCTTGATGGAGGCAACATGGCCAACATGTATTTTGCTGTAAGCTCTGTTTATTTCCAATTGTCTCAAGGCAAATAATTATAGTGGAAAGTATTCACATTGGATGTTTGGAAGAATAGTCAGCTCAGCAGAATGGGGGTTTCATTCTAATCTGGAAAATACCACATTCCTCTGGGGTTGTGTTTGAGTTTGTTGAAGGTGGCCTGCAGGGTAAAACGCCTGTCTTCTGATCATCCATTGCACAGAGATTCCTTAAGAGTGAAGATGTGAAGGAATGCAAGGTTTAGGTCTATGTGGAGCTCCCATTCTGCTTTTGTTAAACCTTGTCATCTAATGTTATGGAAAAGAGTTTTTCTTCCCTGGAGAAGAAAATGCTAGTCAATTTCTCCTAGGAAGTGAATACAGGGTGCTTTCATTTAACTCAGTTATCAATTGGCCGGGGATGTGTTTTGTCTTTCAATAAGTACAGTCATTGTATTTTCAGTGGGCTTTAAGTGGTTTAGGGAACCATTTAAAGAAAGACATACAATAGAAATGGCAGTCCAGTTTCTATTGCATTTCTTTCAAGTGGTCCCCTCCAGCTCTCTAATTAATCTCAAATCACAATGGAAGGTCTCATGAGGGGAATTTCATATTAGGATTTTTTTTCCAGATTAGAGAGTGAAGTCAACCAAGAAAGCTGCAGAAGGATCAAAAGGGCAGTGTTTGGTGAAGTTCAGAAGAGAATAAGTTCAACAATGCCAAGTCAAATTGGAAAGTTTTTCAGCCAAATAATAAATATCATGAACTCCACTAGCAAAGTTTATGTCATAACAACACTGATAGGCTTTAGATCTGAGGTATCCAAACTTTAGCAGCTTTAAGATCTGTTAACTTCAAATCCCAGAATCCCCTAGCCTGCTATGGAAGAATTCTGGGGATTGAAGTTCACAAGTCTTAAAAGTTGCCAAGGTTGGACACCCCTGCTTTAGTTTAATACGAAGCCCTGGATAGTTTGTGTAATGTTTACCATTTTGTATGTAGAAGAACTTGCTGGTGATGAAATCTTGTGATGTACTACTTCCATTCATGTAACACGTAAAGACTCACCATGAATTTTAATTATACTGTAGCCTCCTTTGGTCACATTTGCGGAGGTATGAGAGTAATGTCCAAGTCTAAAGTAGGCGAAACTCATTGCTTAGCTTGTCTGTGTATCAATTTTTAATCTCAGTGGTCTGATTCATAGATCATACCAAGCCTGTCATTTGTTTGGTTTGGGCATAGCATTTTAAGTGAATTTTGTAATTGATTCAGAAGCCGCAATTAAACAGTGGCTTATTGACTAAAACTACAGCCATCTCAGTTGTTTGATTTCTACATTGAACAGTTCCAGCCACCATTGATAATGTAATAGCGAATTGTAAAAGGTCCCTGGACTTGCCCCTGAGCAACCTCTCTTTTTGTTCTGAATGTCTGTTTAGCTTCTTAAATACCATTGAATATCCTCTGTGGATACCTTTGTTATGCATTATATACATTTTATAAGAGGGGGTTTCTTTAAAGGAGAGTTGGAATCCTCTAGATGAAGTGCCATTTATATGATTGGCTATCAGCTCATCAGGGTGAATCTAAGTATAAATAACAGATTTAACAGAGTTGGAAGGGACCTTGGAGGTCATCTAATCCAACCTCCCTGCCCAAGCAGGAGACCCTATGCCATTTCTGACAGATGGCAGTCCAGTCCAGTCTCTTCTTGGAACCTTCCAGTGATGAAGCTCCCACAACTTCTGAAGGCAACTTCTGTCCCATTGGTTGATTGCTCTCCCTGTCAGAAAATTTCTCCTTATTTCTATTATCCTTGTCCTCCTCAATCTACCATGAAGGATGCAATCTAGAAGGCATTTAAGGCCACCTAGACCAAGTAGCCCCAATTTCTAGAATGACTGAAAAAGTGGGCAAGGAGGAAATTAGCAATTGATGTTTGCTTTTGATAAAGTCCAGAATAACAACTGTTAGTAATTATAATGTAATATGCTATGTCCTCATATACAAGTTTTAAGGTATTACATGGACTGGAAATAAATTAAACTTTTCAAAGCCTCCTTCATCTAAAACAGGGGTGTCAAACTCAATTTCATTGAGGGCTGCATCAGGGTTGTGCTTAACCTTGGGCAGAGAGCGGGCAGGCATGGCCAGGATAGGTGTGGCTAGCTCCACATCATTCATGTCAGGGCCACCTGTGGTGGCTAAGTCTAAGGCAGGACTTCCCCCAGACCCTCTCTCACTCTCATTATAATCTTCCTTCGTTTTCTTCTTTTTCCTTCCCCCTTCCTTCTCCTTCCTTTTTCCTTGCCCTTTCCTTATTTTTCCTTCCTTGCTCTCTTCCCATCTTTTTCTTTCCTCTTCCCCTTTCTCCTTTCCTGTCCCTTCTTGCATGCTCAAATGCAAAAGGAGAAAAACATTTCTCCTTTTGTTTTCTTTTTAGTTTGTTTTGCTAGCCCTCTGCCAGCGAAAAGGGAGCTCAGGAAGGGGGCCATGTGCAAACTTCCCGAGCTCCATTTTCGCCGGCTTGGACCTTTTTTGTTTCCAGGGTGGCCCTGTGGGCCAACTCTAAGCACTCTGCAGGCCACATCTGGCTTGCAGGCCTTGAGTTTGACACCCCTGATTTAAAAGAACCCAAATGTTTATGAGCCATTTTGTTAGAACTAAGATTGCAATCAAGCCCAACAGCTCTCCACTGTTATTATTAAATACGATAGGTGCCAAATATAGTGTTTATGCACAGTACAAACATATATGGCATAATTGAATCCCCCTCCTTGGAGTTTAGCACACAGAGGAGCATTTGTTCTTGATGTGGTTTTATAAAGCCAGATTCCACCATTAAAAACCAGGAGGTGAAGATGGAAGAAGAGGGTCACAAAGGCTTATACTGTTAAGATGTGATTTATTTGAAGCAAATCTGCTAAATAGAAAATGGGCCTATTGGAGTTCTCTGGTATGTGAGAAAAAACTGGAGCAGAAAAAAATTCATTGAATTGTGTTAGATTTCCACCAACTTCTGGGTCAAAAATGGTCTGCCAAGAAGGACTGTTTGGAGCTGAAAGATCCTTCCAAATTTTGACGCAGGAGAAATTAAAAAAAACAACAACTTTTGCCCTGTTTGTCTATTTCCACTTTCAAAATAAATAACTGACAGGTAGAGCTATCAGTTCCTTCAATACCTCAGGGCAATACTGAACACTCTGGATGATCAATCAAATTGTTTCTGTTCAAACTCCGGGTCTTACAAATTGCAGTACATCACAAGGAAAAGAAATCGAGAAAATAGATATTGGAGTGGTGATTCTAACTATCCTCACTAAGTGGCACTGCTGTTACGAGAACACTCTTAAGAGTTTAGGTAGACCTTCCAAGGTTGTCAAATTAAATGCATTTCCAAGGATCAAACATCTGGGGGGGAAACCGAACAACTCATTATACATTGGGTGAAGTGTCCTTTTATCTTTTTCAAATTTACTTTGAATTAATTTCATTGTGTGACCCCAAATCCTAGCCTTACAAAAGACTGTATAACATTTAAAATTGTCAATTTTTCTTACGCTAAAAATACATTTCTTAAATGTTGATCAAATTCCTTATTATTTTCATCTTCATGAGATAATGCCAAAAACAGTAATCTTTCTTCAAAGAGGACTGACCCCTGGATCATTCATGATTGGCCTTGTCTTCACCTCTTCCATCTCTGCAATTTGTTATTTTATCTCTTCCCTTTTCAATTATAAATTCGTCGTTCCTACAAGATATGCAGGTCAATTGTAGTTTTATAGAAATGCCTACAATCAATGCAGAAACAACAGATTCACAAAATAGCTTTATTTTGATCCTCCACACACATAAACACTAAGCACACAAATGTACCAGTTGTTAGAAGAAATGACTGGGCTAATCCTGTAAGGAAGGCAGGAAGGAAACATTCTGGTGTTGCTTACAGAAGCTGCCTCTCCGTTGACCCTTATTACATTCTTGGCAGGACTAGACTTCCTGTATCTGGAACTTCTCTGGAGTTTTTTCCCACCTCCTTTGCTGGTACTTTGCTTATGTGGAGTGAGCATTCAAAGTTATAATGGCACTGAAAAAAAGTGACTTATAACCGTTTTTCACACTTTCGACTGTTGCAGTAACCCCACAGTCATGAGAGGCCAGGCGAGGAGATGTGTGCCTCAATGTGAGTGAAGTTGAGTTGGCCACGCCCAGCCAGTCACATGACCACCAAACCACGTCCACCCAGTCACATGACCACCAAGCCACACCCACAGAACCAGTTGTTAAAAAAATTGAATCCCACCCCTGGATTGGACCACCATTTGCCTGAAATGGTTTCCTGCTTCAGCGGGGGGGGGGGGGTTGGACTAGAAGACCTCCAAGTCCCTTCCAACTCTGTTACACTGTTTTCACCATTCCACCTATTTGTTTCAGTTGGGCTGCAGAACATCAATGATGCTGAAATGACTGAAGCTATAAAGTATGCTTACATGCATTCACACCCACTGCCAAAGATACACCCGGAGAACAGATTGCCGACTAATTCCAAAGGAAGAGACATGCTGTTATGGCACAGGCAACGAAGACTAATGTGGCCTTTTAACAGAAAGTACCTGTGGCATTTTTAGACTAGAGCTCACTTCATCAGGTACAGAACAAAACAAAAATGTGCAAAACAAAAACGATGCAGCTTACAGTGATCACTCTTCTATCATTATTCCTTAAGCTTTTTATGTTCTTTAAACATCCAAAGAGAAGTATAATATCCCAGTTCTTAAACTCATCCAAACTATATACAGGGAGTCCTCGACTTACAACTGCAATTGAGCCTAAGATTTCTGTTGTTAAATGGCACATTTATTAAGTTTTTCCCCACTTTACAACCTTGTCACGGTTGTTCAAGTGAATCACTGCCATTGATAAGTGAGTAACACGGTTTGTTCAGTGGCTCTGCTTGTCAAAAGGTGAGAAAAGGGGATCGCGTGACCTTGGGACACCGCAACCGTCATGAGTCAGTTACCAAGCACCTGAATTTTGATCACGTGATCATGGAGATGCTACAAAGGTTGTAAGTGTGAGAAATGGTCATGAGTCACTTGTTTCAGTGCTGTTGTAACTTTGAACGGTCACTACTGAACCACTGAGGACTACCGGTAGAATCAAACTTGCTGAACGATTTTGTATCATCTCTTGAAGCTGGACATGCCCTTCTCTCTCTCTGCGGGTCCCACAATTCACAGGATAGGCACCTTCCTGAAAAAAAATCCTGCTTGGGATGTTGAATCATTTTAAGCAGCTTTGATTAATGGGGCTTCCTGACAGTCCTTTGCATTCCCAAGGAAGGGAAGCCAGGGCTTCTCCAGGGAGCCAGGATTTCTGGCTGTCAAGGATGTGGCTGCCTGTTCAAGGCATCAAGACCTCTTCGGTTTGTTTTACGGACATCAGCTTCTGTGTAACCCATTAGGCTCTTCTCAACTCCCAGTTAACATTTGCGCCTTTCTTTTCTCTTTGGCTTGGCACTTCCTCCCAGTTCTTTCTTCCATTCATCTTGCTTTAGGGGACCTTCCTTTCGATTCTCCCCCTCCCCAAACAAACTTTCAGCTACCTTGATTTCTCCTGTGGGAGACTCTGCATGTTGTGACCATGTGGTGGGATTCAAATTTTTTTACTACTGGTTCTGTGGGCGTGGCTTGGTGGGCGTGGCAGGGGAAGGATACTGCAAAATCCCCATTCCCTCCCCACCCCACTAACCTGCTTTCCAGCTCCGTTCTCCTGTGCAGGGCAACCAAAGAAGACCCAGCTGAACAATCGGGAAGTGGAGAATAGACTGGCGGGGCCAATCAGAGGTGGGATTTGCTGGATCTCCGAACTACTCAAAATTTCCACTACCGGTTCTCACCGGTTCTTCTCTGCTGAAGACCACCTCTGGTTCTGTGGAAGAATGAGCTACCTACCCATTTTTTACTACTGGTTCTGTGGGCGTGGCTTGGTGGGTGTGGCTTGGTAGGCCTGGCAGGGGAAGGATACTGCAAAATCCCATTCCCTCTCCATCCCACTAACCTGCTTTCCAGCTCCGTTCTCCTGTGCAGGGCAACCAAAAAAGACCCAGCAGATCAGCTGGGACTCAATGGGAGGCAGAGAATAGATGGGGGCGGAGCCAGTCAGAGGCGGTATTTGCCGGTTCTCCAAACTACTCAAAATTTCCGCTATCGGTTCTCCAGAACTGGTCAGAACCTGCTGAATATACCACTTCTGGTTGGGGTGAATGATAACAGAGACCTAGAAGACAACTTACTTCTTAACAGTCATGAAAGGCAGCAAAGGTGAAGGATGCAGGCTTTGATTTAAAATGCAAACAACAAACATTTGCTTTAACCGGAAACACACCAATCTCAGAGCCAGTCTGGGGCGGGGTGTGTGTGTGTGAAGGCACCAGACTAGAAACCCAGGAAACTGAGTTCTAGTCCCACCTCATACGTAAAAGCTGGCTGAGGCCAATCACATGCTCTCAGCTCACCTCACCTCACAGGGTTGTTGTCGTGTTGGGGAAAATAAGAGCAAGGAGTATCAAGGCAAGTGTTCTGCCTTGAGTTATTTATAAAAATAATAAAGATGAGATTAAAAAATAACGATTAAAAAGCTCCCTTCAGGTCCCAATTCCATCTGGGGATGTGGACAATTGAACCTGGGACTTTTGCAATGCTGATGTTCAGTTTAGCTCTGACCTTCATGAAGTGAACATGACAATATAGTTCCCCACACGCATCCCCTCGTCTGTCCGTTGTGTGTCGTGGACCTTTCCTTTGAATATATTCCCTCTCAGGGAATGAGGTTAAAATGCAGAACCCTGGAGCTTTGATCAGCTAGGGTTCCATTCTCTATCTTCAATAGATTTGCAGACACCCAGAGTAGGTACTCTGTCACCAAATGCCAAGCACCTGTATGGGGAAGAAGTTGTCATACCAACAAGATTCATATTCATCTTAATGACACAAAGAGAGTAATATCTGCTTCCCTCAAATCCACACCGTTCCAAGCTTATGTGCTAATATGCTGTTTTTCTCCCCCCCCCCCAATTTTGCTTATTCTTTTGTGTTTTAGGACTATAACTTTAAACTTCCTCTTGGTCCTACCAAAAATATTAGTCAGCAAACAATCAAGAACAGTTTTCAGATTCTTCTTTCTGACGTGTAGAATCTTAGATTATAGCCTATCGGGAACTATTTTATTGTTAAAGGTTGTTTTTTTTAAAGACTCACACAGACCTTTAAATTTTTCCTGTTTTTTTTTTTTTTAAGAGAAACCCTTTTTTCCCCTTTGCCACTTATTTCCATCAGAAGCAGCTTAAAAAACACCACCAAGTATTATAAGACTTGTGATAAAATCAGCATTGTTGCCGGCGTAAAGCAAGAGCTTCTTCCTTGTCCAGAGTTGTCTACTTCCTCAGTGCAGGTGGAAAAGACTTCTCCATGCGGCAGTTTGCATAAAACCAATTTCTTAAAACCCTTCATTAAAATCTTTGCAGTTTAAGTTTGCCAGGTAAATTGGAAGAACAGTTTTCTCAATTATGGGAAGCTGCCGACATCTTTCAGAGTAGGCTGTTTGGATCCTGTATCCCTGACCCTGCCCTCTCCTTTCCTTCTCCTTTGGCACAGCTCTCTTCTGTTTTCATTTCTGTTCTCTTGCTTTGCCCTCTTATCAGCTTATGCACCCATCGGTTATCTGAGGAAATATCCTGAATGGACATGAACTGATGGCAAGCTTTCTTGGAAATGGAATTGTTGATTTCTGAAACTGACTGTACACAGTCCCCTTTAATTCCCTTCTGAAAACCGTTTCAAGGTTCCATTCCATCCCTTTTTGTTGGGAATTTATTTTAATTTAAAGGATATTTATTTTCATCTGGCAAGGTGTCTAAACTTTAAACCTGAAATACAAAAGTTGAATGTTGAAACATCTTGCAAAACCTCCAGGCCATTGGTCTAGAACAGCGTTTCTCAGCCTTGTTAAGTTTTAAGATGTGTGGACTTCAACTCCCAGAATTCCCTAGCCAGCATTCTGGGAGACGGTCCACACATTTTAATTTGCCAAGGTTGAGAAATGCTGCTCTAGACCAAAGTTGCTTAATCTCACAAAGCTCTTAAAAATTAATTTAGGAGGTAACTTATGTAGAAGACAAGAGAGCACTTAATATCTTAAAACAGAAAATAGCCCTACAAACCAATAGCCACGTTGAAAACTGTTAGTTCCCAGTTAAATTACCTTAGAAGATTGTATTTGTTGGAAAAAGTATTGGAAGGTTATCTTAAGAAACGAGGAGGAGGAACAAGGAAAAGGAGAAGAGGAAGAAAGGGGAGAACGAGGAGGAGGAGGAAGAGGAGGAGGAGGAAGAAGAAGAGGAGGAGGAGGAGGAAGAAGAAGAAGAAGAAGAAGAAGAAGAAGAAGAAGAAGAAGAAGAAGAAGAAGAAGAAGAAGAAGAAGAAGAAGAAGAAGAAGAAGAAGAAGAAGAAGAAGAAGCTGAGGAGGAGGAGGAGGAGGAGGAGGAGGAGGAGAAGAAGAAGAAGAAGAAGAAGAAGAAGAAGAAGAAGAAGAAGAAGAAGAAGAAGAAGAAGAAGAAGAAGAAGAAGAAGAAGAAGAAGAAGAAGAAGAAGAAGAAGAAGCTTCTACTGATAAACAGGGATAAGTTATCACCTTAGGCAACTGATTGTGCATGTTCTACAACAGCTCCTGATTGCTGTTGTAGTTCTTTTTATTATTTTTATTGCTAAAATACATTTTTATTTTTTGTCTATATATGTTATTATTGTCGAGCAATCTCAAAGCTGAGATGAATATCGAGCAATCTCATTGCTAGGAGAGGTCAACTTGGCATACATGTAAAGATTATAAATCTCCACTCTGCATCCAGACTAAATTATAGCTGTCTTTAGGAAGGATTTCATGTCACCGAATGATGGACAATTCATTCTGCCTTGTCCAAGGTGGATGTTTTAACTGGCCAAGGCTCCCTTTAGAAGTAAATCTCCTTGGGCTGCCAACCCAAAGTCATCCTGCTTCCCATCCTACTCCTATAATGAATTTAATTTTTATTATTTTGATAAGAAGCAAAAAGAGGGGAGAATGTGTAGAAAACCATTACACCGGGATGTCCTCTAACGTTCTGTGAAAAGGGGCAGAATGGCTATAGGCTAAAAAAGCTTCTCTGGAGAAATTCCAACAGGTAAGGAAGAGGACAGGCAGCCTATGAGGGCATTGACTGGAATGCACAGTCGAGACAAGGGGACCTTTGGCAGAATCACAGGTCCTCTCTCATATCTTCTCCAGTTGAGGCCTTGGTCCTTCCTCCCATCCTTTCAGAAAACAGTAGGTAAAGGATTAGGCCTACCCAAGAAGAGGCTTGGGTGGTTTCCTAGCAGGGTCTCCGTGTAACTGGAATACAGGTGGTCCTTGACTGATGACCACAACTGAACCCAAAATTTATGTTGCTAAGTGAGCCATTTGTTGAGTGAGTTGGATTCCATTTTACGACCTTTCTTGACACAATTGTTAAGTGAATCACTGCACTTGTTAAGTTAGTCGTGTGGTTGTTAGGTGAATCTGGCTTCCTCATTGACTTGGTCAGGTCAAAAAAGATGATCACATCACCCTAGACACGGCAACCGTCATAAATATGAGTTGGTGGCCAAGTGTCTGAATTTGGATCACATGACTATCAGGATGCTACAACGATCATAAGTGTGAAAAATGGTCATAGGCCACTTTTTTTCAGTGCCGTTGTAACTTTAAATAAATGGAACTGCTCTAAGTCCAGGAGTCCTTGTATTTTGTCAAGGTTAATATTGAAAAAGAGTTAAGCAGAGATAGATCAGATTAGCATCTGAAAGGACCATCCAGCAAGTCAAAAATGCAGGGCAAAACTACTTTCAGGATGCCTTGCCCACAAGATTTGAGCTTGGCCTGGGAGCTTCGGGACCCAGACTGAGAATGAAACACATTTCCAGTTGTACCAGAGAATGTTTTATATGCTACCCTGATCAAGGAATCCCCAGTAGTGCTTTATGTAGCAAGTGGGCCAGTCCTGTGCTGAGAAAATAAAATCAAACCTTTCAGGATATTACCCTGGAAATCTTCAGAAATCAATGGAGCACATCTGTTTCCCCAGACGCTCTTTCTCGGACCAGAGGGTTGAGACTTAAAACGGAGCTACTTGACAAATTGCAGCAGGAGGCTGCAGAATTAACACATTTAATTAAGCCTCTCAGGGCTCAGACCAGCAGTATATGCTGTTCAAACAAACAGGGAAGGAAAGAGCTGAGCTATCAAATTTAGCATCCTGGAAAGACGGTAAGAGGACGTTTTCCTTGGAGGTCTTGTGAATAGGTCAATGAGATGAGGTTTCCCATCAGTATTCTCTCTTCCCCCATCAGTGAGAATTCCTGGTTAGGGCGAACACTTATCCAAAAAGGACAAAATAAATTAGAGATACAAAAATGTGCAACTCCAGGGGTCCCCAACCCCTGGTCTGTGGACTGGCCCCGTTCTGCAGCACGCCAGAAACTGGTCCACGCAAACAAGGGAAGCTCCATCTGCAGGAAGCATGTGACACCATGCCACCTCCGGTCCCTGGGAAAACCTCTCTCCATGGAACTGGTCCCTGGTGCCCAAAAGGTTTGGAGCCACTGTGCTACTCTGCATTGACCTCAAGACAAAGTGTGTGACCCCCACCACGGGTGCCCATCCTAACCATAAGCCATGGTGGCGCACTGGTTAGAATGCAATATTGCTCATTGCCAGGAGTTTGATTCTGACCGGCTCAAAGCTGACTCAGCCTTCCATCCTTCTGAGATCGATAAAATGAGAACATATATTGTTGGGGGCAACTTGCTGGCTCTGTAAACCCCTTAGAGAGCGGTGTGTAAGCCTAAGTGCTATTGCTAACATCAAGGATTGAATAGAGTATCATCATCACTATCGTCAGCCATTCAGTCGTGTCTGACATCTTCCTAATTCCTTGATGTTGTTCCAAATGTGGAAACTAAATTAATATCCACTGAGTCAAATATAGCTTCTGTCCTACACAGTTCTCTTTTGCTCTTCTTCCTGCCATTGTTTCAGGATATAGAATGGATGTAGTTTAGCTGCACATAGTCCTAAGCTTGAATGAAGTTGTCTCTTCAAACTTCATAGAAAAACCATGTTCCCTTTATGCTTTTTAATCCTAAAATTGTGCAGTTTGGACACTGTCCAATGCTCTTTCAATAGAGGGAGCTGCCTCCTTCAGTGCCATTGGGACCATATTATAGATCATTATATAGGCTGATGCATTCCAAAAGTTGAATATAGAAAGCATAATTGAGAGCCAGTTTGATCTAGGAGTTAAGACACCAGGCTAGAAAGCAGAAGTTCAATACCCGCTTTAGTCATTTGTAAAATAACTTGTAAAAATAATAAAGGCAGGATTCAAATAAATAAAATTAAATAATTGATATTTATTATTATTGTGTAATTGTAATCAATAATACAATTGATTAAATAATACTTGAGACTTAATAGTATACAGAACAATCAAACAATAAGCAATTATAAGGAATTCATCCCCTCCCTCCAAATATCTGAGGCTTGTAGCATATAAGCCAATCAAATCAGCAATGGAGAATAGAATAGAATAGAACAGAATTATTTATTGGCCAAGTGTGATTGGGCACACGAGGAATTTGCCTTGGTGCAAATACTCTTTATTACTAATACATTCAATATAACATCAGAAAGGAAGAGAATTCAAAGATGGGGAAGCAGATTACAGGAAGTGCTTCATTTTGGTAGAGCATGCAAAGATTATTCTTAAATGGGAAAAGCAGAAAAATAAATATTAAAAAATGCAACATTAAAGCTTCTTGGATTATTAAAACAACTAGTTTTAAAAACTTTGTAGAAATGGAAGCAGTTTTATAAGAACACTGCCATGTTGATCTGTAAAAATATTGTTAAAAATGAAATCAGAAGAACCGGGATCTCCGGAATTTGTAATGCCTTGACACCTCTCCCCAATTGGGTTTTTATGGCTTTCCAAGTCATCTGATGCCAATTAATATGTGTTATGGAAGCACCACTAATCTATTTCAGGAAGCTATCCTTGCCGGGTTTTTAAGTATTCCTTTGTTGGCCAATTACTTCCTCACTAATTTCTCTTGTTAAAAAGAAGGTTCAGCTATTTTAAAATTATCCTTTCAGGTTTTTATTATTATTATTACTCATTCCCAGGGCAAGTTTCTAATGAAGTTAGGAAATCTTATCTACAATCTTGTTAGAAAGAGCCCTTGACGGGTCTCCCATACTTCTTTCATTAAGGGAAGAAGGTAGAAGAAGTCTCTTCTCCATTTTGAGTGTGTTCGCTTTACGTCATCTTAAAACCATTCTGTGATTAATACCACCAAAATGGACACTGGCATTGCCTGAGGAAGATGAACGAACAAGAGGAACAAAGCAAATGCACAGATCCTGAATAGGTAAGTGGAATATTGAGAAAGAGATCTAATCTATATCTGAAATATCCCTAAAAGTACATAGAGCAAAAATGTCATGCACAGTGGCATATAATGATAACAAACCTATAGAGACAGTATCATGAATAATGAGTCACCATTAAGACTGATGTAATTCCACAATTTTGCAGTTTCATTATGCAAATATTGTTATTTATTTAATTTCATTCCATTTGTGTACCATCTAATGTCTCAATGATTCCTGATTTATCATCCTAATAATAAATCAACAGTTAAAAACATTCATGATAAGTGAAGATCCACAAAATCAACTAAACATCCATAACATAAAAAAGTCAAATCATAATACAGGATTTGCTAAGTTTGGCTTCTGCATTCTATAGTCGAGCACGTCTAGAGACCTTATGCTTATGATCAGGACTCTAAAATTATGTGACACAGGTTGATAAATACAGGATATTTTCCCGCTTGCCAATGTATTTTTATGTTTTTATTATACAACTGTTTTGCACATTTTAATATTAGTTAACTTTGAGTATTATTTTTAGTGGGAAGGCAGCATATTTAATTTTATATTTAATTTAATGTTAAAATACAGTTATGCCTCAGCCCACTGATTTCAATCAGTTTATGTATTTAATACCGGATGGTTTATGCTAGTTAGGGATTATGAGAATTTGTCCCACGCATATGGATGATATTAGACTATAGTCCTAAATATCTCATTCATGGTTAATAATTGCAATTAACATACATGGGATTTCAGAAATGCATTCATGCAAGGCATACTAACAATGTAACGTGTGAAATCCAGAATCCAACAGAGCTGTGTTTTTCAACCTTGGCAGCTTTAAGATGTGTGGACTTTCAACTCCCAGAATTCCCCAGCCAACTCTGAGTTGAACTCCATGTATCTCAAAGCTGCCAAGGTTGTATCCAACAAAAAGCATGATCTTATCTGACATCCCTGTTAAAACACTACTTTCTTCTTGTGTATCAGGGCAGACACAGAGCTGAACATTATCTCTGCCAAACAAATCTGTTAGATGTAACTGTTGGAACAAATATATGATATTGGTTGCTGAACAATGATTTAGCAACACTGATCATCTGTTGCTGAAGAAAAATGATGCTTCAGTTTTGTCCTCCTGGAACCATTTGGCCAAGAGACTTCTCAGAGGGATTCATTAGCATCTCTCACCTGTATTAGACAGGCAGAGTTGACAATAAATAAGCCCAGGGGGATCCATTAAATTAAATCCAATAAATACAGAAAGTACTAAAAAGAAATTCACAAGCGAAGTTTCACCATACAAGCCTGGAGGAAAACAATCTGGTTACAAACCAGATTGACGTTCAATCATTTCACGTGAATACATTTTTATTTGTTTAATACACTGTTCTGGCAAATGGGCAGTTACCAATACTGCAACACATGTTTTATGGGATTGAATCAGCATTATCTGAACTGTTATACAAACGCATCTTCACACAAATACTATACATTTTCAATGAACCAAGTTAAAACACAAAGAGAAAAAAAACCAAACTTAATATTCACGATACATTTGATTGTATTCATTAAACTTCTCATACCTTCCAAGAAACTCAAGATACCGTATTATACAAATTCTGTATTTGTGACTAATACATTCTGATTCATGGAACTGAATCTTGTGTCTTCAGTCATTGGAATGGGAAATGTTCTTGGGGCCAAAGTACCATCAAGGACTTGCAGCCAATTATTCTAAGTGCTGGATCTCAACGGTTTGGCATATATAGGTTGCAGAAGATGGTGAGTCAGAAGCAAAAACAGGCATCCCAGGAAAACCACCGTTAAAATGAAGAGCAGGATGAAACGGCCAATGAAGAAGGTATCTACAATCTGGGAATATAACACCAAAAGTCACAACCGTAGCCGAAGATCTCTTCAGCATTAGATATCATTTAATTGAAAGACTGCCACTTGTTGCATCAGTCTTGGCAGGTGCTAAAGTTCCCTGTGTATTTTCCTGACAACTGAGATGAGTTGGTTGGGGACTGGGAGCAGGGCTGTTTCATTTGGAAAAAAAAAGTGCGAGGAAGAGCAACTAAAATGATTAAAGGTCTGGAGACTAAAAACATATGGTTGGAGAATTTGGGCTTGGCTAGTCTAGAGGAAAAAAAGGACTAGGGGGGACATGATAGTATGTTCCAGTATTTGAGAGGCTGCCACAAAGAAGAAGGGGGGTCAATTTAGTTTCAAAGGCAGGACAAGAAACAATGGATGAAAACTAACCAAGGAGAGAAGTAACCCGGAATTAAGGAGAAACTTCCTAACAGTGAGGACAATTGGCCAGTGGGACAGCTTGCCACCAGAAGTTGTAGGTGCTTCATTTGAAGGTTTTTAAGAAGAGACTGATCAGTCACTTGTCTGGAATGGTATAGGATGGACTAGAAGACCTCCAAGGTCCCTTCCAGCTCTAGTCTGATTCATTTGTGGCACTTCACTTCCACAATCACCTCTTTGGGGAGGCTTACTTGATATTATTGCACTAGCTTTGCTGAACCGGTGAGGTGGGCTTTTATTCTCTCCAGACTTTTAAATCCTTGGTGCCTAAATCTACTTTTAGTGACTAACATTTTTAATAATAATAATAATAATAATAATAATAATAATAATAATAATAATAATAATAATAATAATAATGTGATTTTATTTTTTCGCATTGCTTTGATTTTACTAATAGTTTTGTTAAAAAACTGGTTACTAAAACACAACTGAAAGGCAGCACATAAATAAGCAAAATAGAGAAACACCATGAACAGAAGAGCATTGCTGAATATGGTCCAAAACCTATTCAGCCTGCATTCTCTTCTCACTGCTCCAGATCATATCCTACCAGGAACCCACAAGCACAAGGATGGGCAACTATGGCAACTTTGTGACCTGTGGACTTCAACTCCCAGAATTCCTGAGCCAGCAGGAAATCTGGGAGTTGAAGTCCACAGGTTGTAAAGTTGACATAGTTGCCATGGTTGTGCAAGCAAGACGTCTCCTGGCTCCAGTTTCCCAATGATGTTTTCTTGGCCTCCTAATATTAAATTCAATCTCATAGGTTTGGGAGAAGGTTATGCTCCTAATAGGTGGAATTTGGATTTTCTTTATATAATTTCTTTCCAACTTTTTATGGGGTTAGAAAAAAAAAAAGAACAAATATGCAAAAACGAATAAAGAAACCAAGAAAATATCCAAGGTGAAAATAATTTCAAGATTCCAAAACAGGTTTAAATACAGGTGTGTTTGTGTTCTAGCTACCTTTCCCTCTATCTGGTTTGGCCTGGTCACTCAGAACTTTGACAGTAACTAGGGATAATCTAAAATATAGAATTTATATTTCATATTTCTTAACCATTCGTCCCCTTATTGATGTATTTACAAGCCAGGGCAGAGGAGGATAAAAGGAATTAAAAATTTTTGTCTGCACACACATGCCAATTCATGCTTCGAATATGAAACGTACAGTGTAAGATCCAAGTTGCCCCAGCAAAGAGAGAAGGAATGCAAAAATCAACTTTTCAGCTCCTGGGCCTCCATGACCCTCTGGGTTGACGGTAGAGGCAAGTTTCACAAAACAAGATTAATGCAAGTTTGACCTCTCCTGCCTACAGGACAAACCTCCTGTGGGTAAAATGTTTGCTCATTCAACAAGCGTTACTTTTTAATTAGCCAATTAGCACATTGTGGGTGCTGAAAACTCTGTGCAGGCATTATCAATATTCTATTGTGCTTAACCTCCTGCTGAGATTAACACTAAAGATACCCCAAATGAACCTGTCCCTCAACCCACATATCCTGGTGCCCACTTTCCATTGCTATTCCTGGTTCTGAAAACCAAGGAGATCTATGAAGGGTAGAATTATTCTTGTTTCTAATAAACCAGGGGTTCCACTTTTGCATCTTGAATTTTATCAAACACTCAGTGGTGATTGTCCTATCCCAAATATCAAAAAGTAAATCTGCCAGACTTGATGGGTGTTTATTGTTTGCCACTCAAACATTGAATTAGACTCAAGAAACATCTTGGGACAATCTAAACAAAACAAAACATGGAACTTTTACAGATGCTTTTCCTCCAGAAATGACATTGGCCTCTCTTGTGGAGATGGACGGCATTGGCTTTCCCTTAAAATGAAGTGCTAGATAAAAAGTCCTTCAAAACAGGGGTCTCCAACCTGGGCAACTTTAAGACCTGTGGACTTCAACTCCCAGAATTCCTCTGGCTGAGGAATTCTGGGAATTGAAGTCCACAGGTCTTCAAGTTGCCGGGGTTGGAGACCCCTGCGCTTCAGAAGGGAACTCCAGCTAAAGCAACAGTCTGTGTTGCACAAGTGTGCTGGTGGCAGAGTTGTGCAGGAACGTGGGCAGGAAGGAGCCCTGGAAGAAGCACAGCCCTCTCAACACCGAGGAGGCAAGGACAGAAGAGCTTCGGAATGAGTATAGGATTTAAAGAATTCAGTCTGGGAAATCTCTGGGAAAGAGGAATCAATGGCCTCTAAAGTTGATCTGAGAGACAGACACACAACTCTTAATGAAAAGTTAGAGTGCTCTGGAGGGTTAATCTAGCAGCAGGTAAAAGCCTAGAGGAATATTTGATTATTGGTGAAATCTGCTGGAAGCATCAGCTACATTAGTAAAAGTATGATTTATTGGGGAAAGGTAGAACTATACACAGTACTAATGACGGGGAGCGGGTAGGATGCACTCTAATACGGTAAAGTCAGATCTGCACATAGAGGAATAAAAACCAGCTCTTGAGATTAAAGAAGACAAGTTGCGTTCATCACAATTAAGGTTCATATGAAATCCTTAATTCTCTCTGAGTTTGGTGGTTTACTTGTGGATCTTTTGCTCTCTGACTAGATAATATTATCAGTGCTCAAAGTTTGCACCTTTAACTGCCACTAATTATGGATCTTTTTTTTTTTTTTTTGCAAAAGATGATGGATCTTATTTATTTATTAGAATTTGTCAAACAAAATCAAGAACAAGAATAAAAGAATAAAAACAGAACATCACAGACTATAGGCAAGTTAGTGCACTTATGCATGCCCTCACTCATGGTCTTATTTATAGATTAAAAAATAGTATTTTTTTTTCAAAATCTGAAACTCAAGACAGTTAAGATCTTTTCAGTGTGGAAGATTTCTGTTTTTAAGAAAAACTATAATAAAGCATCCATTTCCCTATTGTTGGATTAGTTGTCAAAGCCAGAGGTCTCATTCTCGTGGCCCGCAGGCCAATTGCAGCCCGCAGGACGATGTCCTGTGGCCCCTACTGTGATATGAAAGTATAATATTAGTGTATAATATAAATATAAAGTATAATATAAAGTATATTATGCGGCCCAGCCTCACCCAGACTCTGCCTCCAGTGGCCCCCAGGTAAATTGTGTTTGAAACCCCTGGTCTAAGCCTATGAGAGGCAAGTCTTTAGCTTGTATGGCAGGTATTTGAGTGTCTATAAAATAAATAGCAATGGCTTGAGCTATGAAAAAAAAGAATTCACTAAGGGTAATTTTCATAACTTGCTGCAAAGAGCACTGGCTTTAAAGAAGTTAAAGCAAAACTTATGTTGCCTGACCCTACTAATAAACAGCAGCCATAATAGCTAATGGAATTTTTATATTCAGAGACAATATTCAACTGAGTGCCAACTATTAGTAAGTAAAGATAACACAAAGTCATTACTTGCTATTAGTCTGATCCTCACCAGATTTATAAGGAAATTGTATGAATCCAAATCAAAGCTTTAGAATGCAAATGTAATTTGTGTGGACCTGTTGAAGAATTTTTTCATCAAAACAAGAAAAGAGCTGAAGCATAAATGAGATAGTATCTCCAAAAGTTTCACAAGCAGTTATAATTGAAGTTTCCTTTTTAAGATATAACGGACTCTTAGAAAAAAAGCAAAGCACTCTGTATCTAATTGGGGGGGGGGTAATTCTATGAGTAACACAACATAGAAGGCAAGTTCCCT
Source organism: Hydrophis major (assembly GCA_033807585.1). Lineage (NCBI taxonomy): Eukaryota > Metazoa > Chordata > Lepidosauria > Squamata > Elapidae > Hydrophis > Hydrophis major. The sequence continues at coordinate 27,865,434 of CM066334.1, read as the reverse complement.
TTGCAAACAAACCTCAGTGTAAAAGCATTTTTTCTCACTTAATAAGGTGAGCAAGCTTTATTTTTTGAGACTTCGCTTTCCAGTAAAAATATTTAGTTTTTATAGCTGATTTTTTTCATGCCTGGGGATAAAGAGCCATTTAGTTTCTGATTTTAATTTCATTTTCCTGTTGCCCAGGTGCCCGTTACTGCATTTTTTTATTTCTTTAGATAAGAAACAGCACAAGCTTCTCAAATGCAAAATTCATTTGGCAAGTCTTTGTAATTATTGGGAATCCTCTATTGCCTGCTTCTGATCACAGAACAGGAATTCAAACAACTAAACCAGGCAGCTTGGTCTTTCAGTTAAACTGAAGATAAACAAGCTTCATTTTTAATATCAGATTTCTAGATTTTCAGGCAAACCAAAGAAGTTACTTCAAGTATTTTTGATTTTGCTCATTATGGGAGGCTGCTTCATTTTTCTTCTTTACTGCCAGATACTTGCTTCAAAATAGGATCCTATCCTTGAGCCCTTAGCCTATCATAAATTCAAACTGATCCAAGTATCCACCCACTCTTCATCGGGGTCTTTGATACCCAACTGCCAAGCCTGCCCAGAGCTTCTAATAATTTGGGGCAGCACTAGCATTCTAACTCTGGTTCTTACTGTCATCACCTCCAGCAATGCTTCCCTTGTTCTGGCAGCGGTTGAGAAACAGGCAATTAACTCTCTGCTTGGGGTGATGCATTTCATTGAGACTATACTTAGCCCATGTGCTCAATCAACTCAAAGACTGTGTTTGTCTTGGTTTCCTCAACAGCCGAGACAGAACACGTTGATTTGCAGATGCTTTTACCTTGATTTCTGTAACTGGCGTGGGCAACTTGCCGGCTCGAGGAAAAAGCAACAAGGTTAAAGTGATGATCACAGCAGCAAAGAAAACCAGAATGACTGAAAACCTAGAGAAATATAAAATTAATGCAGAAATCATTACAATATTTGAATACTAGTATCTCTTACTTGGTGTATAATCTAAGTTAGTTCTTGCTCATAAGCCAAACATTAGATGTACAGGTAGTGCTTGACTTACAACAACTGATCTCAAAATTTCCACTGTTAAGCAAGGCAGTTGTTAAATGAATTTTTGTCCCATATTATGACCTTTTTGCAGCAGTTAAGCGAATCACTGCAGTTGTTAAGTGAATCATGAGATTATTAAGCAACTTTGGCTTCCTCCACTGACTGCTTGTTGGAAACCAACTGGGAAAGTTACAATGGTGATCATATGACCTCAGAACAGTGCAACTGTTATAAATATATGACAGTTGCCAAACACATTTTGATCATGTGACCATGAGGATGCTGCAGCGGTAGTAGGTTTGAAAACTAGTCATAAGTCACTTTTTTCAGTGCTGTTGGAATTAGGGTCACTAAAGGGATGGTTTTAAGTCGAGGAATCCCTGTACGTCTTTACTTCTTTTGATTAAAAAGGTTAAACTTTGGGGTTCCCTTCTCTTCCCCTACCAGCCATGACGTAACATCTTCTGTGAACCCTAAAATTACATTAGTAAGCAGAACAAGGGCCATCAAGTCCAGGAAGGGAAAGTGCCAGGCATCGCATTATAAAATGATAATCTAACATTTAATTACACATTCTCATATTTATTATGCTTCTAATCAGCTTAATTACTGAAATTTGTAACTCTGAATTGATTTGGGGAGGATCTGTCTTTATGTCAGGGTAATCTAGAAAATGAATTGTCACAACATATCTGACAATTTACATTTGATGCAACTTTTCAGAGTACCTTTTAATTAATTTCTCTGCAAAATCACATTACTTTTTGACAACACAGTGCAAAAAAATTTCAAAGATTTCTTATGCTTTCATCCAAACAATATTAAAGTGATGCACATTAAACTTCTGGTTTTGAAAAAGGAACACCATGGTTCTTTAAAGTTTAGTTGTCACCTTCAGCACTACAAGAAGTAGTTGATTCAACTAGTTCCTAATCTTGTATACTATGAAATACTTAGAGCAACCATAAACAGCTCTAGTTTGGCTCTCTGTTACTGAAATGCTAAATATGCATAAGTAATGCCAGAATGCTCCATTCACTTGAGAAATATTGACCTATTATTGAACAACTGCTTCTTACAAGCTCTTTATTCTTATTGGAATAGCCTCGCCAGATAGTCAGAGATTATTGTTCACTAGCAAGTAAGAATGAGGGAAAAAACTGAAAGTGGGGATTGCTATATAGCTACAGCACAGAGCGAAGATATTTGAAATTGTATAAAAGCTTTGCTACTTCAAAGAAAGCTTTACATATGACACTAATACAAAGAAACAATGCCAGATACAATTAAGAAAATTCACAGAGGACAACAGGAGCATTAATGAGAAACAGCAGGTGCCCAATAAGAGAAGTGATTCTGTTGAAAGGATTGAATCACCTTTGTACACAGATCAGGTGGTCAAGAGTTAACATGATCAAATGGGATCATTCCACTGGTCCAGAAACCTGCATCTGCAGTGAGGCAGGCTGTGTAAAATGTCCTTGTTGGGACCAGGCAGTCTTTCATAGCAGCATTTTTTCTACGGCCAACATAAGAGCATAGAAATATGCTCAACAGTGGAAAGAAACAGAACCTGGTAAATGAGTAGAATAAATGCCAGAGAGGCTTCCTGGAGACTGGCTCATACTCTGCATATCTAAGAGCTACTGCCCTGACAGGTAAACATGAACATGTATCAACATTAGGAAATTTACAGAGCTAACACTCCAGAGAATTGAACGATCTAATTTAAAAAAACCACCCCATTGCTGCTCAGGTTACCAGCGTTCATCACCATGAAAAGTCTTTGTTAACATCTCTCTTGTATTATATAATGTTAGGATAATTCAGGTTAAGAATCTCCAACATTTGCACAAAAATCTCCTGCTTTCTCAAGCTTTGCCTGAAATTCATTCGAAGAGCAGCTTCCCCTCCATTTATTTTGCCAGGAATAGAGATCTTACCTAGCAAGTCCAGAAGCTCTGGATAACAACATGCACAGCAGTAAAGTCAAGACCCAGACCACTGCCAAGATGAATACTCCAGGCCCAACTCCAAGTATTGTACCAGTCATCCTTTTCTCTGAAAGGTCAAGAAAAATTAAAGGGAGCTTCATAAACCCTGTTATTTTTATTTATAATGTATTTAAATTGTCATTTCTTTTTCCATCTGCATCAACACCCCCTGTTTTCCAGGCAACCATGGAGGGAAATAAACTAATAGATGCCACTCTTGTTGCTTCATTTACTTAAATGCTGTGCTACTACTCCCCTTCCTCCAGGAAGCACTGGGCCGCATAGATGGCTCACATGCATAAAATTCTCCCAGGCCTGTGGAACAAGGTTAAGCAAAACCAGGTAACATCATTATTGAAAGATGGGAAGAAAAGGAAGTAGTACAGGCATGAATCGACTTACGACCACAACTGAGCCCTATAAAAGCGAAATACCACTCACAACATACCTGCACAACCGTAAAGCTTACAAATTTGATATTTGGCATGTATGTTCCTCTTGGCTTCTAGGTGCTAAGAAAGGATTTTTCGAAATGACCATCAGAGCATTAAGTATTTCATATATTATTATTAACACGCTCTGATGCTAAGGAGTTCTATTCCCCCATTCCACTTGAAAAGAAATCTGTTCCAAATGCAAAACACAAGCAGAGGAGTTTCAGTTTCACAGCACCAAGCAGCTTTAGTACAGAACAGTTGAGCTAAGCCACACCCAGGCTTCTTGCTGTCTCTTTCTTGCTCACAGCAAATACTGTTTCAGTTTCCAAACAGCCCTCAACTCTCTCACACACTGACAGGATGTCAGTGAATACGAGCCAGATGAATACCGATGGATGCTGGTAGGCAGTGGCAGAATTTTTTCCCCCTTTTTTTCCTCTCCAAAAACTAAGCCCAACCACATAGTTTCGTATCGAAATAAATACATGCCAGTTGCTAAGCATCTGAATCTAACCATGGGGATGCTCCAGTGGGGATGCTCCAATGTCATCCAAAAAAACCCATAAGTTGCTTTTTCTCAGAGCCACTGAATTTTAGATAGTCACTGAATGAATGGTTGTAAGTGGAGATTACCTGTTGCAAAAATCTGATCGTTCTTAGATGGCAGCAGGGTCTGTTCCTGGGGATTTTTGCAGCCCAGCTCTACTAATCCTGAGGAAAAAGCAGCTCAATGGCTGTTTTCTCACAGCATGTCATCTTATGCACGATTCCCAAATAAATCTTCCGAATCTGCACAATAGACTGTATAGTATAAGACTAAACAAGGGTTGTGTTCACACAACACAGTGCACCAAAAGACAGCTGGCTGATCTGGTGTATCCAACCCTGTTGTGTTTTAAATCAGGGGTCTCCAACCTTGGCAACTTTAAGCCTGGAGGACTTCAACTCCCAGAATTCCCCAGAAAAGCTCACATGCAAAGCTGGGGAATTCTGGGAGTTGAAGTCCTCCAGGCTTAAAGTTGCCAAGGTTGGAGACCCCTGATTTAAATCAGTGCCGCTTCCTGCTTTCAATCATGGCCATTAAATACTTCCAATTCTCCCTCTCTTCCCCTCCCCAGACCAGTCAAAGTGGCCCCCGTGGTGCAAACAGGATTAAAAGAAAAGAATTAAAATCAAATGAATCGTTGTTAATTTAGCAGACAGAGAGACTGTCCTGGTCAAAGCTTCCCCGGTGGAATTCCTGTCTGCCTTAAAGCAAACTAAAAACATTTTTTTTAAAGTTAAGGATCCGGCCACGAGACAGATATAATATCAATAAAAATAAAACAAAAACAAACGTGGCCTTCCACGCGTGACCTTACCTACCCCCAAACTCTTTGCCTTCCGAAAACGTGCAATTTTAACCAATCCCGGGGAAGCTCTGAACGAGATACTTCGCGGGAGAGCCAATAAGCGTTGGTCTTACTTTTCCACTGTCGGGTCGGATTGGCGGTTGCTCGGGGCAACCCTCGCGGAGAAGCAGGCGGAGAGAGTGCGATAGCATCCCCCGTCTGCCTACGGATTGGTTCAGAGGAGGCGCCGTCTTCATCAATCGCCTTCGCCCGTTCGGCGTGACACCATCGTCTTTTCTCCCTCTAAATGTGGCGTTTTAATTTTTTGGGAATCTGGGCCGAAAATCACTTTGCAGGATTTCTCATATGGATCAAATGTTCGCCCTTCGCCTCCCCCCACCCTTTTAATAAGCAAAATTATTTACAGTACAAACTTATGTCTTTCTCTGCGCATTTTTTTTGCTCACCTGGTTGAAGAAACAGAAATGAGCACAATTTAATGGCATTGAAATAGGTGCTAATTTAACACTCGGGATTAGCTAAACACCACCACCACCGAATCCTGGCAAGTCAAAGTGAAGCACCTACAAGAATAGGCTGCAGTAACAGAAATAACAAAAAGAACAGCACTCTCTCTCTTTTTCCAATTTGAGCAGGTGTTATCTGTTATGGTGTTTAAGGTGTTTAATAAACCAGGATACAAAATCAGCAACATGAATAGGTGGTTGCGCCCAGCCAAATTTGGAAAACAGATTCTTGTTTTTGGGGAGGACTTTGTTAAATACTTCTACTAATTGGGATCGTTCTTCAATTATTTTTTCACCCCACTTTGGCAAGAACTTGCTTGTGCGGGTGTTGTGCATGTGTTAAAAATGTTATAAGAGGAAAACATCTCACACTTGTTTTGCTTTCTTATTTGCAACATTAGGGAACATCTAAAATAGAAACACTTGTAATATCAATTTGAGAAAATTGCCATCTGTCCTTTCGTTTCCCAGATATGTGTAAGGATGTGGTCTATTGGTTTATTTTAAATTTCATTGGAATATGTTTAAAAAATACCAGATCACAGGGGTTGCTTGTATTCTGTATATTAGGAGCCAACAACCTTTTGAATATCAGGGACTGGTTCCACGGAGTGAGGTTTATCTGTGGACCGGAGGGGGTGTGGTTTCATGTGCTGCCTGCATCCCATGGATGGGGCTGTGCTTGTTTGCGTGGCTCAGTTTCTGGCATGCTGTGGACCAGTGCCAGTCCACAGACTGGGGGTTGTGGACCCCTGCTCTATATCTATATCTAAACCTGTTCAGAGCTTTCTCAGTAATACCAAAGATGTATGATAAAATTGAGGAACCCTTTTTCACACACCAAATCTTGAAATGAAGATATTTCTTCTTTCACCCAAATTACAGCAAAGAAGAACACAGGAGAGGAAAAGAATCTGAGAAATTTGTAAAAGTATTTCAGCTATGAAGTAGAACTCATTATACATCAGATTAGCAACTTCCTTCCTGAGTGATCACTTAAGAGTGAAAATATTCTACCGATAAACTTTCCCATTAATGCAGCTTTCCTCTTGATTTGACTGCCAAAATTATTGGAACCTAAGCTGATAAAGCACCTCATATTTAGAGGATGGGACTATAGTTCAAAGGCAGACCAGATCTGTATGCAGAAATTCACAAGCCCTTGCTATTTCTGACCTTAAAAAAGCTCAAGCAACAGATGATTGGATTGACCTTTGAAGAACCAATGTCTTGAAACTGAAACAACAGTGAGCTAGAAAGCAAACAATCTGATCCAACATATAATAACCTCCTGATGCCTTCCTTAAATTGCAAAATAATTTGTTGTATCTATTTCCCCCCATTTTCACAGTCACATTGATAGTTAGACTGTTGGTGTCAAAACTTTGAAAGTTAGTATATATCACTGAAACATAAAATCAATTAAGAGAATGGGTAGAGAACCTGGGCATAAAAAATACATCCCTACACTTAAAGCCTGCCTATGGCTGAAAGGATAGGGAGCCAAGTGCTTGTGTGTAGAGCGGAATATTGGGAAGATGAGGAGAAATAAATGCAAGCAGAATTCATCATGATGTTGAGGTCCCCATAATTAGGTCTAGGTGCATCTTCCTAAGAGAGATTCTGTGTTGAAAATTGTCCCTTGACAATTCTACCACAATAAAAAGTCTGTGTAAGAACCTGGCATTTTATAGTTTGTAAGAAGCACACACAGATTGTTTAAATATGTTTGAACTTCAAGATTAAGACTGAATTGCAGTTTTATTTCTCTTAAATCTGAGATTGTTTTGTTCAGTGACAATGTATGGTTTGAATTTATTTTTTCCAACATTTCGTGAAGTCTCCAGGGACATTTTGGTGTATTTGGAAGCTGTCTTATGTTGTGTTTTATGCATGTTAAGCCATGGCATGTTGCATCAACCACAAACGGCAGTTAAATGGCACATCCAAAAATCCCTGATCTCAAACTACATTGACAATGAACAACATCAGTTTGTTTGGGAAGGAACAAAAATCATTGGCCATACCAACACCCACCGCAAACATGAATTTATCAAAATGTGGTATTCTCCCAAAGGAGCAATTAGCAAGCATATGGATTTAAATTCAGCATGTGAATTAGTAAGAAACCCGACCATTGAATGACCAATCAACAAAAGAACCAATCAGCTGCTCAGAATTTAAACGTAGCTCCAAATGAACAACCAATTACATGATCAACTGACCAAACTGGCACACAAGGCATATATAAGCTAAAGAGGAATAGAACAAGCATATCCTGCTGATGATGTTACCTGGTCTGATCACAAAACGTTCAGAAACTAAATTGATACAAGCTTGGATCAAGCCTCTGCCAAAATCTAAAACCTGAGCTACAGATATTTTCTATTATTTCAAAACTACATCTTAGTTCAAAATCTTAGCCAATCCAACCAGGAGTATTAATCTTTGTTGCTTCTCTTGCTGCAAATTACATTGGTATCTAGCATGCACATATACAGCCCCTACACTGAGATATAGGAGCAGGATATACTGTATGCCATGATGGTGATGGTGATCTCCCCATTCTTGCTTTAACAGAGCACAACCATTACATAATCATACTTCCATTCTGTTCCCATTAACTTGCTTCCTCATCTGCCTACCATCCTCTAAATTTGGTGCAGTGGAAATGAAATAGACTCCTTCTAGATCTGGATGATTTACTTAATCTAAAACTGCCAAATATCCATTTAACTATGAACAATTTATCCTCCCCACTGGGTGAATTTGCCAGTACTTCATAAGAAATGCCCTGAGGGACTGACTGCCTCATAAATGCTAATATTAAGACAGCTTCAAGAATAAGTCTTTACTTTGTGAAAATGAAAGATTATTTTGACCTTTTTCAAATTTACACAGGCAATGAATTTCTCTGTTGGGTAGATAGTTCTTTTAATTTAAAATTCTATTCCCTAAAATGAAGGATATCAAGTTTCTGAGTATCAGATCTGGAGATTTTTACTGCAGTTTTCTGAAAACCAACCCTCTTGTCATCACCTCTCACTACAATAAGAACCTTGCCAGTACCACTGAATGAGGAACCAAGCTCCCTATTACAGGGTAAATAGATAAGACTCATCTCTAAAATCCTCAAATTGTCTTGTAACAATAGTTTCAGACAGTAAGGAAAATGGCCTTAATGGAAGCTCAGTTACCAAAGCAATGAGGACCAAAAAATATCTAAGTCCGTAACAGGAAGATAGTAGCAATCACAAAGGCAGCTCAGACAAACTGTTCCCTTTACAGGAGTACAAGAAAGGGCAGGAGGTACAGCATAAATTAAACTTAGAAGATTCTGATATTATAACTAATCTCAGTAAAAGTAGTTTTAGTCTTTTTTGTGGAATTGGTTTTTTGGTTTGGTTTATCTATGGGGCTGACAAAAGTAGTTGTGAACAGGAAGCCATCTATAGCTATAGTGTGATTATCTATAATGTGGAGACTTTGCAACCATGCAGTGATGTTCATATGATCCTGGATATATATAATAATCATGCTGCATTCTTGCAGAACCATCCAACGTATTTGACTCAGAACAGATCTGTTCCCCGCTGTCAGGCTGTGCTCAATAAAGAAAGCTATCAGGCAAGGCTACTGATACACAGATAGTTCTTAAAAGTGATCTGCATGTTTAATTTTTATTAAAATGAGAACACTAGGAATGTTTAGCCTTGACAAAAAATATGATGTGGAGGAGCACAGAGATGGCCTTAAGAAGAAATGCAAGCATCCACTAAGTCCAGATAGATAGGAGAAACTCAAGATTGCTCCACCTTGTTTGTCTTTAGTATAAGAGGGGGAACAGGAACTTCTAACAGGCCTTCAAGAGACTGTTATTATTCCATATAACAAGAAGAAAGATTTACATTAATTTGTATGATGCCTGTTTCCTAATCTCTTCCTTGAAGGGCAGACAGGAGTGGAGGAAAGGTATGATAGGAGACTTTAAACACCTGAACAGATCTCACAGAGAAAGTGTCAAGGCTTGTTTAATACAGTATACAGATAATCCTTGACTTACAATTGTTCAATGGCACTGGAAAATGTGGCTTTTAATTGTTTTTCAGTTAAACAGTTAAAGGTTTCAGTTAACCTTTGCAGCATCCCCATGGTTATGTGATCAAAATTTAGATGCTTGGCAACTGATTCATATTTATGACCATTGTTGTATTCCAAGGTCTTGTGATCCCCTTTAGCAACCTTCTGACAAGCAAAGTCGATGGGAGAAGCCAGATTCACTTTACAACTAGCTTACTATTTTATCAACTGTAGTGATTCACTTAATAACCGTAGCAAGAAAGGGGCAAAACTCACTTAACAGACATTTTGGGCTCCATTGTGGTCGTAAATTGAGGACTACCTATAATTCCAGAGTGAAAGACTTGGAATAATAATCTCAAAATACAAGACTGCAGATTCAAGCTGTCAATGTTAGGAAAAACTCCCTAAAATAAGTACAGTTCAAGAATCAAATCAATAAACGAGGTGACTTTCCTTCACCGGACATATAGTCAGCCCTCAATTTACAACCAGAATTGAGCCAGTTGCCAAGCATCTGAATTTTGATTATATGACCATGGGGATCTTGGTCATAAGTCATTTTTTCAGTGCTATTGTAACTTCAAACAATCACTAAATGAATATTGTAAGCCAAGGACTACCTGTATTCAAGAAGATGTTGACTCAGTTCTAACTAGCCTTTCCAGCTCCCTGACTCCATTTTTGTTTTAACCTTTTCTTTTGTAACACAATGCCTAAAGTATCCGAAGGTTCTCAAAACTTTATCATCACATCATAAAGAAGGAAACTCCATTGAGGAGAGATTCTTCTATGTTTATCTTCTTTTGTTGTGGACTTAATCAAATGCTGAGCTTGTAGAATACCTGTAGAACAGAAGTGGAATAATAAAATAATTAAAGCTGAGCATCTTTTTAAAAATCATAACAGCTGATATTACATCTAAATCCACTGCTCAAAAAAATAAAGGGAATACAAAAATAAGATATCCTAGATCTGAATGAATGAAATATTCTTATTAAATACTTTGTTCATTACATAGTTGAATGTGCTGACAACAAACTCACACAAAAATTATCAATGGAAATCAAATTTAGCAACCCATGGAGGTCTGGATTTGGAGGTACACTCAAAATTAAAGTGGAAAAAAACACTACAGGCTGATCCAACTGTGATGTATTGTCCTTAAAACAAGTCAAAATGAGGCTCAGTAGTGTATGTGGCCTCCACGTGACTGTATGACCTTCCTACAATGCCTGGGCATGCTCCTGATGAGGTGGCGGATGGTCTCCTGAGGGATCTCCTCCCACACCTGGACTAAAGTATCACCCAACTCCTGGACAGTCTGTGGTGCAATGTGGCGCAATGTGGCGTTGGTGGATGGAGCGAGACATGATGTCACAGATGTGCTCAATTGGATTCAGGTCTGGGGAATGGGCGGGCCAGTTGCAGGAACTGCTGACACACTTCAGCCACATGAGGTCTAGCATTGTCTTACATTAGGAGGAACCCAGGGCCAACCGCACCAGCATATGGTCTCACAAGGGGTCTGAGGATCTCATCTCGGTACCTAATGGCAGTCAGGCTACCTCTGGCGAGCACATGGAGGGCTGTGTGGCCCCCTAAAGAAATGCCACCCCACACCATTACTGACCCACTGCCAAACCAGTCATGCTGGAGGATGTTGCAGGCAGCAGAGCGTTCTCCACGGCATCTCCAGACCCTGTCACGTCTGTCACATGTGCTCAGTGTGAACCTGCTTTCATCTGTGAAGAGCACGGGGCCCCAGTGGCAAATGTGCCAATCTTGGTATTCTCTGGCAAATGCCAAATGTCCTGCACGGTGTTGGGCTGTAAGCACAACCCCCACCTGTGGACGTCAGGCCCTCATACCACCCTCATGGAGTCTGTTTCTAACTGTTTGAGCAGCCACATACACATTTATGGCCTGCTGGAGGTCATTTTGCAGGGCTCTGGCAGTGTTCCACATACACAATTATGGCCTGCTGGAGGTCATTTTGCAGGGCTCTGGCAGTGTTCCTCCTGTCCCTCCTTGCACAAAGGTGGAGGTAGCGGTCCTGATGCTGGGTTGTTGCCCTCCTATGGCCTCCTCCACATTTCCTTATGTACTGGCCTGTCTCCTGGTAGTGCCTCCATGCTCTGGACACTACGCTGACAGACACGGGCAAACCTTTCCACAGCTTGCATTGATGTGCCATCCTGGATGAGCTGCACTACCTGAGCCACTTGTGTGGGTTGTAGACTCCGTCTCATGCTACCACTAGAGTGAAAGCACCGCCAGCATTCAAAAGTGACCAAACCATCAGCCAGAAAGCATAGGAACTGAGAAGTGGTCTGTGGTCACCACCTGCAGAACCACTCCATTATTGGGGATGCCTTGCTAACTGCCTATGCTTTCCACCTGTTGTCTATTCCATTTGCACAACAGCATGTGGAATTGATTGTCAATCAGTGTACCTACCTGAGTGGACAGTTTGATTTCACAGAAGTGTGATTGACTTGGAATTACATTGTGTTTTTTAAGTGTTCACTTTATTTTTTTGAACAGTGTAGAAGCCTCATGCTAACAGAAAATAGAAAACCGTTGTACTAATTTTAACAAAGCAGAATAAATACAGCATTAACATAATATACTTGTGTTGGCTTCTTAAAATGGCATTTCACAATGCTTCCATGCATTTCCAGATTGCAACATTTTATGGTATTATCTAGCATTGAATTTTCTTCTTCTATATATATAAAAGTGAAATGCCACTCATGCATCTCCAGAACCGTAAAGCCTACAAACTTGAAATTTGGCACATATGTTTCTCTTGGCTTCTAGGTGCTCACTATGAGAGGATTTTTTTTGAAATGACCATCAGAACATTAGTATTTCCTATATTATTTATTATTAACACGCTCCGATGCTAAGGAGTTCTACTCCCCCTCCCCACCTGAAATATGTTCCAAATGCAAAACACAAGCAGAGGAGTTTCAGTTTTAGTTTCACAGTAGCAAGCAGCTTTAGTACAGAACAGGTGAGCTAAGCCACGCCCAGGCTCCTTGCTGTCTCCTTGCTCACACAGCAAATACTGTTTCAGTTTCCAAACAACCCTCAACTCTCACACACTGTCAGGACACTAGCCAAATGAATACCAATGGATGCTGGTAGGCACAGGCACAATTTTTTCCCCTTATTTTCCTCCCCAAAAACTAAGCTCGATCACATAATTTCGTAGTGAAGCACAGGTATAGAGCTAATTTATAATATTTTGAACCATAGAATATTTCACTTTCGCCTTAGCAATTTAATTATAGTGACCTGCACAGAAGTAATAATTGTTGTATATGTCTATTTAATAAATCGACCTTTATCTGTTTTATCAATTATCTATGCACCTTACCTTAAAATTAATTTATGCTTAATCTTCCCTAATTTGTTGGATATCTAGAAATTAAAAGATGAAGAGTTTTCCCCGATAAATCCATGTTTTAAAACGTTTTGGATTAGAGATTAATCTTTTTTCTCTTCTAAGATACATAATTCTTAGAAGAAGAAAAACTTGCAAAGGACATTTTTTCTAAGGTCAAAGACAATTCCAGGTAATTGATAGATTTTGCATTTTTAAAAGTGGAGACCAGCTAAATAATAGGCCTCATTTAAAATACAAACTATTCAGAACAAACAATTGTTTCTTTACCCCTGAAGATTAAAATATATATATTCCTGGGTAATTGAAATCATCACAGTATCTAACATATTAATTGCATCTCAAATATCTTCATGCTAGTTTGTGACATTTTGATAGTGCAGATAAAAGAATGCTATAATGTAAAGTTTGAAATTCAACAGAGAGATATCATACCTGGATTGCAACGGACGACCCTAAAATTTGAAGGAGAAAAGGCTTTAGAAGGAAGGACAAGAATAATAATTTGTTACTGCTCCTTACATATTGAACTCACATCAAAACCCATCAAGAGATCATTGTTAGAATATTCATCACTGATTTCCACATAATGAAGCATTTCAGATAATAAAATCAATGCTAGAAGGAATATTGGACATCAAGTTCAATCCTGTTCTAAGTATAGGATCTCTAGTAAGCTTCCTAATAAATATCCATCCACCTTCTAGACATTTGATTATCCAAGGGTCTCCAAACTTGGAAACTTTAAAACTTGTGGACTTCAACTCTTGTAATTCCTCAGCCACCCTGAAGAACCATTCTTCCAAGACTTCCTGCTGTCTTCTAAGCAACTTATATTTTAACTGTTCCCTATTATTTAACCAAGACATTCTTCCTTTAATTACCGCTCCTAGTTCTAGTACTACCTTTAGAATAACAAAGAAGTCTATTCCACCTGAAGGTGGCAGTTGGCTCCAGGTCAAGTCAGCATTTAGCATGGACCTTAAGCAAGACCTTAAGCCCATGCTGTCTTCATTTGTCTCTCTCCCACTCTGCTGGTTGTGTGCAAAGGTATAATCACAATCAGCACAAGGTGATCAAAGAGCTGATTTAAATCTCTGCAAAGGATGCTTTAATTAACTGAAATTGTCTGGAAAGAAAGTGAGTTGAACAAAAATTGCAGATTGCATTGTTAACGATGGTAAGCAGTTTGCATTTAGAAAGCAGCACCTGATGCCTGACAAGGAAAAGCAGAGGAAATGCTATTGTGTGAGCTGTTCAAAAGCTCTGTCCTTGCTCCTTTTTTGTGTTTGTTTGTTTAATACATCTCCATAATCTGAGTCCAGTTGCCTGCCTCCCCTCCCCCCCAAAGCAAGTTTTACAAAATGAGGCAAGAGAGCTGGAAATAAAATTGGGAGCCTTCTGCATTGTGTTTTAACGAAAGCGATTTTGATATGGTGATGGGATTGTGGGAGAGAGTTCATTGTAAATCTTCAAAGTCAAAGACTTCTTTGCTGTTACTCCGAAGCCTGGTCTCTTTGTTCTTGCCACTTATCACAAGACCTTGAATAATGAGAATGTGCTATTTATTATAGATGATCAGGGGGGAGAAAACGACAGCAAGGGAATAGTCAGGAGAAACCAAGTTTCTGAAAACATCTAATGAACAAAGCTCCCAGACATCCACAGTGTATTCAGGTGTTGAAACAATATTGACTCTTTCTATTACATCCTCAGCTGATGGATCCTTAGTGGAAAGCAGGGACTGACTACTAGATGTTCTAGATGTTCTTCAAGTACAATTCCCAGCATTCTTCATTATCTGCAAAGGTAGATGGGAATGAAAGTTGAGCAAGCTCTGGAGGCCATAGATTGCACAACCTAAGAACAAACTTTACAATTCCAAAAGACACAATCCGTAATAACAAAATGTCTGTGATTGGATAGGCCTACTCTCTTGTCAAAAGAATAGGCACGAAGAGCCTGGCTAATCAGAATACCTGCATTTAACTAGTGCAGCTAAAAGGAAAGTTACTAGCCTAATTACCCAAGAATATATACAAATGTATGCACACTGTAAAAAAAAAAATAGCTGAAAAGGTTATTGCTCACATCAAGCAGAGAACATGATGGATGAAAAAAGGCGGTCGTTCATAGTGCCACAGTGAGGAACTTAAAGGTTTAAGATAAAAGATGAAATCTGAAGGAAAGAATAGAAGGAGCAACAGAGTCATAGAAAACCACCCCATGCTTGAAGCTGTGGGGAGAAGATACAAGAATTAATCAAAACCTCCAGAGACCATTGAGATACCACTTTTCAGGACCTGGCATGACTAAGATTTCACCTCCTTTCTTAGCATTTTAATACACTCATTGGACAAATCCAATCCATCCCACCTACTGTAAGTCATTTGTGCCATGGAGTACGATGGTTCAATGGTTAAAGATGCTGAGCTTGTCAGCTGGAAAGCCAACAGTGTGGGTTTGAGACCCAAGCGCCATGAGATGGGGTGAGCTTCCGTCGTCTCAGCTCCTACCAACCTAGCAATTCAAAAGCATGCAGATGCAAGTAGATGAATAGGTACCACTTGAGGGGAAAGTAGGAGCGTTCCATGCACTTCGGTATATGGTCATGCTGGCCAGGGGTGGGATCCTACCGGCATAACAACTGGTTCACTTTGCATGCATGTGCACCAAATGCACGCTGCATGTGTGTGTGCATTACTTACAGGTTACTGGGTCCGGCAAGCATTCACCTGCTCCAGCTGATGAGCGGCACTCAGCCATGCCGTGCAAAGTAGCTGAGGAGGAAAAAGCAGAGACTAAAGGACAGCCTAGAGCTCAGGGGGGCAGGGGGGCCAAACAGACGACCAGAAGATTGTTGCAGCAAACTGGTTCGGTGTCAGCTGCTCTTCGGAGCTACTGGTTCTATAGAACCGGACTGAACCGGTAGCATCCCATTACTGATGCTGGCCACAGGACCATGGAAGTGTAGGAAAGGGGAGATAAGCACTGCCCCCTAGGGCCGGACACGACTGGACAAAAGAAAGCTTTAGCTTAGGATCCGTATATTGTCTGATTGAGGTTGGAGTGACTTTATTTCTCCCTCTGCCATGGTTTATTAAAAATTACAGCGAATGGATATTTTCTTGTAAATAATTTCAGCCCTGCGGAGTTTACGCACAGTCTATTTTCTCATTAGCGGTGACTGACTGTGTTTCCATTTTTTTAAAAAAGAACCCTAGAGTCCTAAGAGATAAGAACAAAAGTCACCTAACTGGCCAAACAAATTGTTCACTTTTGCTTTCTCTTACATGTGAACTTTGGCAATCCATCAAAGTTATAAACAAGTTTGCAAATGTGGACTGGTGTCTCAGGGACTGGAAAAAATAAGAGTGGGGTTAAATTAATTTGGCTTGTGCATTTATTGGCTTCTCCAACATGCTTCAAAAGTGTTAGAAGGATAGCTCTGCAAGTTGCCCTATAACTGATGGGGGAATTCTGAGAATTGTGTGTTTTAGATCATCTGAAGGGAGTTATCAGGTTCAGAAAAGTTGAGGTTATGAATGGCTACCATTGACCAGATATTTTCAGGCTAGAGTTCCCATCATCCCTGAGCTGAGATCAGTCCAACACCTACATCACAAGTGATTCTTCACCCCCTCCCCACTTGACAGTTTCCGAAAGGAATACATGATATCTTCCAAACATTTTTTTTTTTTGCACAAAGATATAACTTTTGAATTTATAGCTTTAGTAATGCTGTTCTGGTTTGAACATCAAATATTAGAACGAGAAGAAACAAGTACTGATGCAAATAAAGAAGCATTCTGCTACTGATTTAAAGACTAGTGAATTGCTAAATATTTTTATTAGCTGCTTGCTGGAACTAATTTCACGCCCTGTAGATATGGTGCTTAACTGGGAGTAGTGTTAAATTATTCTCTTTTAAAGACAAACTCCTCTTTGCCATCCCAAAGCAACCACAAGGTGGCAGGCTGTCTCTCCATCTCTCAAAGAGGCAGCCTAAAATCAGAGTTCCATGTGGACCACTTTGTCTCCCAATTAAAGCAGAGAGCTTTGGGATAAGGAGATACAGAGAAGAACTGCGTTCCTCTCTTTCCATAAATTAAGCCTTTCATTTCACATAAATTATAAATTCTAAGCGGTTCTATTTTTCTTTTATTGTTTTATCCAAAGTGTTTTCTTCCTATGGAGTTCACCACCCACAACAAGAGACACTATATTAATTATTCAGGGTGTGGAGGAACCTGAAGCCCTTCAGATGTGGGTGAACTACAAATCCCACCAGCTCAATGCAGCATGCTCCGTAGTGAAAAATGGTAAGCATTGCTGTTCAGCAACATTTTGGAGGGCACAAATTTCAGCTCAGATATTCTTAGAACTCAGCTAGAACATAATCGACATTCCTGTTTTGATCTCATAATAGATCGTAGCCAAGGGAACAATGCAAAGACTTTTCTGGCTATGTCCAGATAAACTAATGAATATGTTTGTTGAATGTTTAGAAAGAAATGGAGGCAGAAATGATCAGAATGCAGCAAAAAACTCTACATGGTGATGGGCTGTGTGATATTATTGAGAAAAGGCACAAGAAGTTAATTCAGTCATCCTGGAAGCCTCTTCTGGCAGTGTCTTCATAATCACTGAGCAGACAATATGCAGGTTTCACATAACTTTATATATATATTCAACATATTCTAATACTGTAATACAAACATAAATTAGAATTAGTGGAGAAAATGAAGAGGATGCTAAAGGCTGTCACTTTGCTTTGAAGCTTCTCCGTTTCTTCTACTCTTCATTCTCCATTGTCATGATCATCATCTATTTTCAGATAGGACAGAAGAATTAGTGGGCACTGAAAGATGTTATCTAATTGTGGGGTGCTTTTCCTAGTATACCCTCTTTATTGATTGGTACCTTCTTTGTTGCTTTTTCACTCAAAAATATGCTTATGGTACCAGGTCATTTTAAACACCTCTTCCCTTGTTGTTTTACTCCCTGTGGCCTCAAACTAGTAATCTTGACCAGCTGTACTTCTGCCCTGCATGTTTATTATGCAGTTGGTTTTTCTTAATGGTTTATATTTTTAATCCTTTCTGTGGGTTATGTGAAGAATTTGGCAGTCTGGCGTCCGATAATGATAAATAATAAATAAAATGCATGAATTGTAAACATGTTAAAGCTAATTAAAACAACGAAGCCTCTCAGGCATCAGTGACATTTGCCCTGAGCTTCCCATATTTGTTTTTTTTAAAAAAACTGGCCAGATGTTTCATCCATTCTAGATATCTTTGTCTAGCTCCTGTTTTAATTTTCACCCAAAGTTAGCATCTTCCAGAGTATTACGAGAAATAAATGGTTGCTGATTTTCATCCCCTTAGGGCTTCCGGGAAAGCTGCTGTTTTTCACCCTTCCATATGTTTTTGAAATATTTATTTATTTCCTGCCTTCATTGTTTTTACAAATAACACATCTAATCCTCCTTCCATCTCCTACTTTCCCTTACAACAACAACCCTGTCAGCAACCCTGGATTGGGTTGAGAGTGACTGGCCCAAAGTCATCCAACCAGCTTTTATGGCTAAGACAGGACTAGAACTCCTGGTGATTGATCCAAGGTCACCCAACTGGTTTTCATGGCTAAAGTTGGACTTGAACTCACAGTCTATTCCTTTCTAGCCTGGTGCCTTAACCACTAGACCAAATTGGCCATGGAGCCCGTTCATTTTAACCAATCCCCCTTCAAACTTTGTGATCAACCTATTTCAGTTCTTCTTCCAATATTGCCATTGTTCCCTGTTGTATTTTGTGTTTTCAATGAAAGAGAACACTGGTATTGTTCGTAACCAGCTCATGTTCAAAACCAACGTGTAAGCAAAAATAAAACCAATTATTCATTGTGATAGAGAGAGATTCCATCACACTTATTTTCAACATTGGGCACAATGCCAGCTTAATTTTCCTCACAACTTTTCCTTGAGATTTGCATTTGTTCTTTAACTGGCCCAAAGATAAGATTTTGCCCTTTTCTCAAGCAAACAACAAGGAAAAGAAAGTTCAAATAATATAACAGTTTTGTAATGTCTCCTCTGGGGATAAGTATATTTCCCCCTTTTTCATAAGAGCTCATTTTGTATTATCTTTCTTTTGCTGATGGCGGAAATCAATTTTAATAGAACTGACAGGAAATGAGGATGTAAAACTTCAAATAGAACAAATCCTGCAAGGTTCAGAAATAATAAAATGAGATATGAAGTCATTTTTAAAAAAAAAGTTTTAAAAATCTGCTATGCTCAAACACAGGTTTCTGGAAACATCTAACACAATGGCTTTTGCTGACAATGTCTCTCCAATAGTTTAGCCAGAATATGATATTATAATGATAATGTACTGCAGAGCTGAAATATAAGAATATAAATATAAATTAGGCCCTTCCAGTTTGAAGTCTCTTCAGTGACAGACAGAAATCTGTGATCATGCGTGGTTTCGGCCTGGACTCGCCGCTGGAGCGCCCTGAGCCGGCTGGTTTCAGGGCTAAGCCACTCCATAGAGTTGTGAAGAGGGGGGAGACCACCAGCAGGGTTGAGGAGAGCCGCATCTCTCCTCCTCAGCTGGCCCTTACTCCCTTTCCCAAAAGGCAGTTGCAGCGGTGGTCAGAAATGGCCACCACAAAGAAGAACCCGACCGGAAAAGAATGTGCAGGAGGAAGATAAGAAGAGAAAGTTTTGGTTGACCAGGTTAAATTGTAAAAGCAACAACTAAGGTACCCTGGAATTTAAATTTTACAAGAAATAACATCGCTCCCAAAGAAGAGTCAGAAGCAGCGAAAGAAAGTGAAAATGGAAAGGCTTGGCTTTTTTTCCCCTTCTCTCTCCTTCCTTATACTGACAATTAAGAATAAGAAATTGGAAAAATCCGCTTTGGCATCAATAGGCAATTAAGCTGAAAATATAACTAAATGCCAAAGGGACAATAAAGATTTCTGGACATTAAAAACTTTTTCTTCTATAAGCAGGAAGGGAGAGAAAAAGAATAAGGGCAGGATCTGGAAGAGGGAGGAGACTGCCTGGAATTAAAAAGAATCTACAGTAAAACTTCAATAAGACTTCTAAAAGGTACATTTTGACTGAAACTTTGTAACTAAACAGTAACCCCAGGAAGAGAAAGTGAAAAAAAAAGAGCAAAAAGAAACAGCCTGCATGTATTTGGATTATTTGGTGATCATTGGATTTTTGGTTATTACATTTGAATGACTAAAATTAATTGGGTGGTAAAAAATTATACAATGGCATCACTTCTGGATGAATTGAAAATGGAGCTTTAAGAAGATACACAAGAAGGGAAGGGTTCTTTTGGCTTCATTTTTCAATTTTTAGAAATGGAGATTTGGAACTATGAGAAACAACAAGAAATGTCTGCAAAACAAGAAGACTGGGACAAAGAAGAAGCCATCTTTAATGAACAAGTAATTTTATATGGGGAAGAAAAAGGAAAGGGGGGAAAGAGAATGGAGAATTTAAGAGTTAAAAAAACAACCAAAGAAAAGAAAAATAATTCAAAAAATAAGTATAATACTGGAAAGCAACAGAAAAGGGGAATACAGAAGAGAGAAATAGAGGTAGAGAGACAAGGGGGTAAAAAGGGGAGAAAGAAGAAGAGAGGGAAGAAGGAAAGGAAAAGAAGTTACAAAGGACCTGAGCAAGATATAGAGAAACAGGACCTATTTAGAGATAATGGGTAAAAATTTAACTGAAAAAGGGATTCTGTAAAAGTACATAAGATAGTATTGTTATATTAGTTATAGAAATAACTTTAGAAAATTGGAAACAATGTATGATTAAAATGAGGGATAAAATAGTGTAATTTAGTGAAATGTTTGTTAATAAAATAAGTGAAATAAAATAAATGGGTAAATTGAATTAGGAAGGAACGGGAACATCTTAATTAGTTAATGTTTTATAAAATATAAGTGAAGAGGGGGGATTAATGATGGAAAGCTTATAATTGTTCCCATAGAAGTATGAAATTTAATTGAAAAATAATGGTAAAGAAGTTAAGATTTTAATGAATATTAATATTAATGATAGAATTGAATTTGAATGGAATGTGTTGTTTTAATTACATACATTTATACTTTTTTCTTTTTTTAAGAATATAGTGTGTATTTTAAGAATGTACCAAGCAGAATCCAAATGGAAGTTATGTATTATATTGAATGTTATAACTTTAGGGTATATATTGAAGCCTAAATAAGAGTTAAATGGATAAATTTAAAAGATATAAAGGCGTCATACTCCAACTACAGGAGAAATTTTGTTTAATGAGAAAAGATAATAGATAATTGAAACAGGACAGAGAAAAAATATAAATATAATGATTTGAATTGAGATGAGATAATTAAAATAAAATTGAGAAAATTAAAAGAGGGGAGAAGCTATGCAGAAAATGTAAAATAGTAATAAGATATGGAATAGAATATAAAAATGAGCATGAAGTCAAATTTGTGTCTGTATGAAGAAATGTAACCTGGGATTATGCTACTTTCAAAAATATGTTTTATTTGTTTGTTTGTTTTTCTTTGTGAAAACTCAAATAAAATTTACAAAAAAAAAAGAATATAAATATAAATTGGAAGCAACTTTTTAGGACAAGGATAATAATTTCCTATCTGGGGAAGGCTGTGTGCTTGTGAGAGAACATGTATGGTAAGAAACACCACTTGATTTATCTTATGTATAAATAAGAAGAAAAATCAGTGGATCCATTCTTCTGCTTCTGAATCACTTTGCCAGATATCACAAGAAAAACCTTACATGATTTTATTCTGCAAATCTTGCATCCTTGTCATCCTCAGCTCCCAGGGCCTTGGAATTCAGACTGAATTTTTGGAATATTGTTATTCCTAGTGCCTGATCTAAATAGTCCAGCCAGAGTTTGGATTTCTGCCATGTTTTTGATACAACCAATTACAAATCATGCTTGCACAAGTGTGTATTACGATCCCTTAATATATGAAGGTGGGGGAGAGAGAACAGAAAATAGAGAAGATTAATTTCAGAGCAAATCAAAATTAATCAGCTGCAATAGATCCGTCTGAAGAATGTCCCTCTTGAAGCACTGCCATTTCCTTTGCATCCTTTGGGGGGATTAATTGGAATATGTGTGTAATCAATAGTTCATAGTGTTTCGAGACACCATATATTAGGACTTAGTAAGGACATTGAGAAAGGCATGATTCAAGATCAGTTTCAATGTCTTATTATTGGATATTAGATTTACAAGAATGCTTTCCACCTGCACATTTGATGTCAGAGAACAAAACTGGCTTGTGGCCAGAGATTTTGTGGTGAACACTTATGGGGGATGGAGAAGCACTGAATCACTGAAGATGTGCCAGAAGATAAAATGCAGGTATTCTAATCCTTTTGAAAGTAATTTGATTACATTTCTGCTCAGTGAATGATTCAGTTGAACACTTTTGGTATTTTTCCAAGAAAAACAGCAAGGACATTTTCTTTTTGTTGTTCTCGCTCTCTCTTAGCGTGATAACCACAGTTTGATGAAGGAAGCCAAAATATTCATGAAGGAATAAGCCAGGTGAGTCAGGAATGCTAGATGGCCAACTTGTGGCCTTAATAACTCAATCGGGCCTTCAACTCCACCTCAAAAATTCTCTGCAAGAGAATTCAGTCCGCTGGCAAGAAATAGTGTCCTTTCCAAGCCAGAACCCCAGAAGTGAGGGTGCCTTCTTTATCTTGAGGGGGTGGAGTGGGATGTTATGTCAGAGGGTGGGCACCATGACAGTGCATAACAAGTATAACTGAAACCCTTGAAGATTAGCCAGGCTACAAAGGAGTCATGACAACACCTTGTGTCTCCACCTTTTGGTTCACTTCTGTAGAATAAACCCCATAGCCGACATATAGGATAAACATGGCCAAGTGGACCCAAACTGGGAGCCAACAGAAGCCATGCAATCATTGATAATGAAACACAAATTCTGTAAACTACTGTAGAATAGTTCCAACATATGAGGGGTGGGGGAACCTGTGTTGC
The DNA here is from genome assembly GCA_033807585.1 of Hydrophis major. Classification (NCBI taxonomy): domain Eukaryota; kingdom Metazoa; phylum Chordata; class Lepidosauria; order Squamata; family Elapidae; genus Hydrophis; species Hydrophis major. The sequence goes on along the minus strand of CM066334.1, from coordinate 27,842,530 downwards.
CTACCTCTTCATGACAGATGTTTTCCCTAGACTGAACAGACCTGGAAGTATCTTATCTATAGTCTACATTACCTCTAGAAGAACCATCCATTTCTCTTCAACCTCCTTGGTGCACTCTGAGCTTCATTGTTTTCTTACAGACATTTCATAATCCAGTTATGTTAAACGTTGATATTGGGAGAGCACCAAGGATCTCAGAGTTTAGTGCTGAGCTGCAAATATTCTCTTCTATTGGTACCATTTCGCCTCCTTCCCCACTTTTCAGAATAGGTGTTATCACCTCTTAACCCTCACTGATTTTAGATAATGGCTGGGTTCACCTATGACAATAGCTGTGATTTGTTTATCCTTAATTTGTGGACTAATCTCCAACTGGCTTAGTTCACTATCCATACAAAGTCATAAAACATGGTTTATAAACCATAGCATCTGCATTCCCATGGCCCATTAAGCCCAAACTGGACCAAATGTATGACTGTTCAGCAGGATAAGTAAAACCTGACTGCTGCAGAGCTGGGCCTGGATGGTAATTTTGCAAGAGGCAATCAATCCATCACATCTCAGGTGTGCCATATTATGGATATTATAATTACAGGTAGTCCTTGACTTACGACCACAATTGAGCCCAATATTTCTGTTGTTAAATCAGACATTCGTTAAGTGAGTTTTGATCCATTTTATGACCCTTCTTGACACATTTGTTAAGTGAATCACTGCAGTTGATAAGTTAGTAACCTGGTTGTTAAATGAATCTGGATTCCCCATTGACTTTGCTTCTCGAAAGGATGCAAAAAGATGATCACATGACCCTGGGACATTGCAACCGTCATAAATATGAGTCAGTTGCAAAACATCCAAATTTTGATCATGTGACCATGAGATGCTGCAACAGTTGTAAGTGTGAAAAACGATCATAAGTCACATTTTTCAGTGCTGTTGTAACTTTGAATGGTCACCTAATAAACTATTGTAAGTTGAGGACTAAATGTCTCTCTGTAACAGCAATGTACCTACTGCCCACATTTATGTCATTCCATTATCCAGTATTTTTATGTTTACTTGAAAGTAACAAAAAGGAGAGGAGAACTTTCTTCCTCTCAGATTATTTCCTGGCAGATCTCAATCAGATTCAGTACAGCTGGATTGAAAATGCTTCCTCCAACATTCACACATTCATACAGAAACAGATCTACAGATGCAAATCTTTATTTCTCCACCTGTTGGTTCCCTGCTGTAGAACAAATCCCATATGATCCCATGCTCAGGACAAACGTGGCCAGATGGCCCAAACTGAGTTCTAGGAGAAGCCAGGCAATCATTGATAATGAAACTCAAATTATCCACTGTACAGTGGGTAATCATCATCAGTTCCTTTGGTATTCCTCATAATAACATTAATCAGGAAACCCTCATTATATTTAATAGGGCTGCCATATGTTAATTCATAGCAATTCTATTGCAGTGTGGCATTAGCTAATGCCCACTTATGGGAAAGTGACTTAAAGCAGATTCTAAGTCTGCTTTAGAATAAAGTTTATGAATTGTTATAAAGAGGCGAAAATAACATTTTCCTAAATATTAAGGAGTTAGGCAAGGGAGGTGTATTATGAAATTCTTCCCATTGTTTAAGCAAATGAAGAAACAGAGTAAAGTACAAAGGCAATTAAGCCAGTGTTGTCAGTATTTATTTATCTCTCTCTGTTTGTATATCCCATTCTTATGTGGGGCAAAGCCTCGGGAGGCAAAGAAATGGATGGATAAGAGCAACAGTGAAAATACATTTGGTATAACAATTAGTTAAAGGTGTAAAATCTAAGTTTCTCACTTTGGCATTGGTCCAGTTTCTTTCATCTTTCAGTTTTGTCAGTTATATCAAATTCACTTTTTCAGTGTCTTGTTTGTCAGGTTAGTTATTTTAAAAACCCACTCATATGGTTATGCATTGTACACTCCTCCAAACTTATTTGCAATTCCTTCTCTTAATGTGCTCTGTTTTAGAAACATTTCAAACAAAATGCATTTTTCTAGTGCCAGATTAAATGAATTTGCATTCAACCATGAACTTAAAAAAAGGTCTTCGTCCCACCACTGCTAAGAAAACAATGGTAATATTCAAGTGAATCTAAGGCCCCAAAGAGGCAGCATCAAAGCTACCCAGCACAGTGACTGGCGAAGCATGAAAGACCAATAAAAGTTCAACTAGCCTACATGTAGCCATGGTTTATTGATATAATCTTATGATATGGAACAGACATTGGGATGAAGTTAGTTACAACTTGAATTTTTTAAAAGGAATCCATTTTCATGAGCTACAAGCTAACCTCTCTGACTATATTAGTGTTCAAGGAACTTCCACTACAGCTCTCAAAGTATCCATTTGGAAAAAAAAAAGAAAGTTTAGTGGCATGATTGAGCAAGATATTGCTGATTTCACATATTTCACATATGATTTCAGCCTATCTCGGGAGGTTGCAACAGGCAGAGTTGATTTTTCAGACATTACCATCGTTGTTAATAAGATCCTTTCAATCTGTCTCATGTGTATTTTGCAATCTGCATGAGCAATCTGTATTTTCCTTCTTTTCATCTACCTCTTCCAAATGTAAATCCTGTGTCAGTTTAGCTGTTCTATGCATCTGATGATAACAGATAACAGATAATCAGAATTGGAAGGGACCTTGTAGGTCATCTAGTCCAACCCCCCGCCCAAGTGGGAGACCCTACACCATTTCTGACTGATGGCAGTACAATCTCTTCTTGAAAGTCTCAAGTGATGGCGCTCCCACAACTTCCGAAGGCAAGCTGTTCCATTGGCTGATTGTTCTCACTGTCAGAAAGTTTCTTCTTATTTCCAGGTTAAATCTCTCCTTCTTCAGTTTCCATCCATTGTTCCTTGTCTGTTCTTCAGGTGTCTTGGAAAATAGCTTGACCTCTTCCTCTCTGCAGCAGCCCCTCAAATATTGGAAGACTGCTATCATGTCTCCCCTGGTCCTTCTCTTTACTAGACTAGCCAAGCCCAGTTCCTGTAACCGTTCTTCATATATTTTAGTCAGGGGCGGGATTCTACCAGTTCACACCTATTTGCTAGAACCGGTTGTTAACATTCTAAGAAGTTTGGAGAACTGGTTGTTAGAAGAAATTACTGGCCTAATCCTGTAAGGAAGGCAGGAAGGAAACATTTGGTGTTGCTTACAGAAACTACCTCTCCATTAACCCTTTTTACATTCTTGGCAGGACTACACTGCCTGTCTCAGGAACTTCTCTGGAGTTTTTTTCCCCTCCTTTGCTGGTACTTTGCTTGTGTGGAGTGACCATTCAAAGTGACAATGGCACTGAAAAAAGTGACTTTTTGCACACTTATGACTGTTGCAACATCCCCACAGTCATGAGAAGCTAGGCGAGGAAATGCGTGCCTTGATGTGAGTGATATTGAGTTGACCACACCCAGCCAATAACATGATCATCCACCCAGCCAAGCCACATCCACCCAGTCATGACCACCAAACCATGCCACCAACTAAGCCATGCCCACAGAACCGGTTGTTAAAAAATTTGAATCCCACCCCTGGTTTTAGTCTCCAGTCCCCTAATCATCCTGGTTGCTCTTCTCTGTACTTTTTCTAGAGTTTCAATATCTTTTTTGTAATGTGGTGAACAAAACTGGATGTGGGTATTGTCTTACTAAGGCTTTATGGAGTGGTATTAGTACCTCCCTTGATTTTGATTGTATCCCTCTGTTGATACAACTTAGGACTGCATTAGCTTTTTTGGCGGCGGCTGCACACACTTGGTTCATATTTAGCTGGTTGTCCACTAAGACTCCAAGATTCCTCTCACAGTTACTGCTATTAAGCCTGGTTTCATCCAATCTATATGTGTACTTTTGGTTTTTCTTGCCTAAGTGTAGGACTTTACTTTTCTCTGCAATGAATTTCATTTTATTAGATATGGCCCAGTGTTCTAGTCTGTCAAGATCCATCTGGATCTTGAGCCTATCTTCTTGGGAGTTAGCTATTCCTGCCAGCTTAGTATCATCTGCAAATTTGGTAAGTTCCCCTTCTATTCCCTCATCTTAGTCGTTAATGAAAATATTGAAGAGTACTGGGCCTAAGACGGAACCTCATGGCACCCCACTGCTTACTTCCTGCCATGTAGACTTAGACCCATTGAGGACTACTCGTTGAGTATGGTTTGTCAGCCAGTTGTGAGTCCATCTAGTGGTGGTGCTATCTATCTCACTTTTTTCTAGCTTACTAAGAAGTAGGTTGTGGTCTACTTTGTCAAATGCCTTGCTGAAATCTAAATATATTATGTCCACAGTATTTTGCTGGTCTGCTAATTTAGTCACTATGTTGAAGAATGAAATAAGATTGGTTTGGCATGATCTGTTTTTAACAAACCCATGCTGACTGCTAATTATTACTTTACTTGTTTTAAATGTTGGCAGATCTGTTTTTTTATTATCTTTTCCAGTATCTTCCTGGGTATTGATGTTAGGCTGATTGGTCTATAGTTTCCTGGGTCTCTTTGAAGATGGGAACCACATCAGCTCTTTTCCAGTCCTCTGGTAATTCTCCGGTGCTCCAGTATTTTTGAAAGATATGGTGCAGTGGTTCTGAGATGACCTCTGTCAACTCCTGAAATGAGCTGGAGTTAATTTATTCTTTTTTATAAAATGTGCTAATCTGAAAAGATATTAGATTCATTCCAACTTTGGCCATTATAGGCTACCATAGATCTCCTCCTATCAGGTGGGGCAAAGAAGCTGGACAATGTGCCTTCCATGATCCTCACCATCAGCAATCATTGAAGTCATGGTTAGCTGGTGATACTATCTTTACCATTTCTGCCTACTTCCCAACTTTTTACTACCACCTCAGTGATGTAAACCTCATCTGTCTGATCTTTGCTGGAGATGTGTGAGGTGAGTGAATGACAGGTTGAAGCAAGTTCATAAGCAAGTTACATAAAAACCAGAACCATTGATGAACTTTCCAAGTCTATATAGTCCTTCTCTTGAAAAAGTGCTTCTTGGTCATGGGACATCTCATCATATGTGGTGGATGTAGTCTGGAATCCCAGGAGGGAGTCCCAGAGGGCAAAGAGACAGTGGAATGTCTGATAGGTGGGAAGAGGGCAAGGATGGACCCTCCCTACCATAGCAGTTCACAGAATACATCTAAAGTCAAGCAGATAGTTGCTTTAGTCTGGCAAGATTCTGTCTGTAGGCAAACAATAAAAAAACTACTGGGAAATAACTGTATATGTTGTTTTCAGTTCTTGGGCCTGCCATATGAGACCATGATTACTATACTGGTATCCATTGAATGCTATTCCATGCAAACATTTAATATTAATCCATTTATGCACCAAGAAAGTAAATTAAGAATAGACAAATCCAATGAATTCTTGCAGACAATAAATTGTATTCCTGCAGATTCTTATGCAAAAACAGACAAGTCACACCAGAGGCCACTTTTTTTAAAGTCAAAATTCAATCAATACAAACTTGCAAGGATATAATTTGAACAGAGATAAAAAAAAATTACTACAACCTAGTAACTAAAACCACTAAAAATGCAAAGTTTATAGTCCATCTGTCTTTTTGCTTCAGGGAGCCAGTATTAAATTTATTGCTAAATAAAACAAATAAGCTTCACAAAAGTTGGTGTTGAAATCTGCATACTCCTAAGAGAATTAGCAGAACTCTCTTGTTATGATGGCTGATTCTCAATTTGCATCTTTAAAGAGTTGTGACCACATCCAGGTTCCTGAATGGTCTTATGGCTTTGGAGTACTGCTTGATTACCTTTTGAACAGGTGCTGTATGTGAGCAGGATTCTGCAATAAGGCCTGGGGGTAATGGTAAGAGAACAAGAATCAGTAAGGATAAAATATTGTCCCAGCCAAAATTGAATGCCATTTACCTTTGGGAAATAATCACATTTATATCACTATTGTACATATATACAGTATTAGAAAGCCTGCAGCTGATAAACAGGCTTTTTTTGTTCCATTTAGCATGTGTAATTCAACCTCCGTTCCCTTTTGCACTGTAGAAGTTCTAGGCTTGCCAGTTTTTCCTGGCATAGTGTGTACGTGAATATATTCAGCTTAATTTTTAAAAAAATTCTACCTACCCACTTCAGTTCATGGCCGCTTGCTTTCTCTGTCTTCTTCTTTCAGAACTCTGCTGCTGCTTATGGCAGGGGTGGGCAATTAATTTTTCTAAGGGGCCACATGAGGAATGGGCTGTTGGGGAGAGCTGAACCAATAGAGCTGTGAAGGTGCATAGGCTTAGGGTATGCCAGGCGAGCAACACAACTGCATTGTTTTTATTTTGAAGATGACTGCTATTTCAATCAGAATAGAGCTGGAAGGGACCTTGGAGGACTTCTAGTCTAGCCCAATCCCCTGCTCAAGCAGGAGACCCTGTACTATTTCAGATAGATGGCTGTCTAGTCTTTTCTTTAAAAAAGTGATGAAGTACCATTTACTTCTGAAGGCAAGCCTGTACCACGGATTAATTGTTTTTAGTGGTAGGAAATTTCTCCTTAGATCTTGGTTGCTTCTCTCCTGGATTAGTTTCCATCCATTGTTTCTTATCTTGCCTTCTGATGCTTTGGAAAATAATCTGACCCCCTCTTCTTTGTGGCAGCCCCTCAAATACTGGACTACTGCTGTCATGTCACTCCCTAATCCTTTTCTCTAGACGGTTCGTGCAACCATTCTTCCTATGTTTTTGTCTCCAGGCCGTTCGTCATCTTAATCTTCTTCCAAAATCTCAACATCTTTTTTCTAATGTGGTGACCAAAAACTAGATGCAGTATTCCAGGTGTGGTCTTACCAAGGCTTTATAAAGTGGTACTAATAGTTCACATGCTTTTGATTCTATGCCTCTGTTTATACAACCAATGATTGTATTTGCTTTTTTGACTGCTGCCATACACTGCTGGCTCATGATTGATCATCCACCAGGACTCCAAAGTCCCTCTCACAGTGACTGTTTTTAAACCAGATTTTGCCTAATCTGTATTTGTTCCTTTGGTTTTTCCTGCCTAGGTGAAAAACCTTGCTTTTCTCCACATTCACACACACATACACACACACACACACACACAAACTGGGGGGAAACAGCAGTCACCTTCAAAATAAAGGCAATGCAATTGTGTTGTGTACATGATGCAATTGTGTTGTGTACATTTACGTTTGATTTCTAATTTCTGATTGACTTCACACAAGCCAAACAATAACAGCAAAAAGGCCAGATGTGACCCAGAAGTGTAAAATGCCCAGGTCTGGTCTATGGACTTTTAAAAGTAAGAATATCTTTGATCCCAGCAAAACCAACAATGCCCTTCATCAAAGTTCTCCATATTATGGAGTGGTCCAAGGACCACCAAATATATGTGCCTGTAAATAAGGGCAACTGCGTACAAACCAGCATCATTGATTTTCTATCATCTCTCTCTTTTTAATTATAGTCTGAACATATGCATACATGTAGATTATAGCTATTATATTTAACACATATTGCCTCTATAAGGCAACTGGACTTTCTTAGTTTTTCCCCTTGAAAACTTTTCACTTCTCATCTCAGCAGCTTCTTCTGTTCTTGGATGAGAAGTGAAATGTTTTCAAGAAAAAAAACCAATAAAGTTTTTGGTTTTTGAGCAGCACCTTTGAGACAGTGTCTATGGAGATTTTCAGTCATCCAGGTCATGGTTGTCCCAAAGGTGCTTTTTCAAGAAACCACTGGAGTTTCTTGTTTTTCTTTGAAGACATTTTACTTCTCATCCAAGAAGCTTCTTCAACTCTGACTGGAGAATAGAAGGATTTGTATTCCTTGCAAACAGCAGACAAAAGAATGCAAATGACCAGCTGTCTGTAAGAAATATAAATTCATTCCCCATTTTTTAAAAAAGTGATTTTTGTTTGTTGGTTTGTTTGTTGTAACATTTCAGGACTGTAGAAGCTCCATTATATCATGCAGTGTTAGTAAGGACTCTGACCTTCCTTAAGAATCTCCTTACTTTGAAAGGTCGTGGCATTTAAAGGGTTAATATCAGCTAGCTGCAGTGGTGCTGGCTTTATAGCCTTCAGTTAGCAGTAATAGTAACAAACTTTAGTAGAAGTAGTAGTAATTGCGATAGTACTATAGTAATAGTAGTAAATACACATCAATTAAAGGTAAAGGTTCCCCTCACATATACGTGCTAGTCATTTCCTGGCTCTAGGGGTGGTACTCATCTCCGTTACAAAGCCAAAAAGCTAGCGCTGTCCAAAGACATCTCCGTGGTCGTGTGGCCGGTGTGACTAAACACCGAAGGCGCATGTAACACTGTTACCTTCCCACCAAAGTGGTTCCTATTTTTCTACTTGCATTTTTACAAGCTTTCAAACTGCTAGATTGGCAGAAGCTGGGATAAGTAACGGGAGCTCACTCCGTGACACTAGGGATTTGAACCACGAACTGCTGACCTTTCTGATTGACAATCCCAGCCACTGAGCCACCACGCCCTTTTACACATCACTTATAGTGGTGTTAATAATCAAGTAGCATCGATTCATCAGCCACAATGGTGCCTCCCTGCCCAAAGTTATAGGAGGTAGGAACAGCCTAGGAGACAATTGGAGAAAACACACTGCTCTATTTTTCCTATATTCCCATAAGTAAAAAGACAAAAGATTTACCTCTGAAGGAACGACAGCCAATTATTTATGGCAGTTCCTGAGATTTATGTTGATATGGATGCCGATTCTCTGAGCCAGTAAGAACAGGTTCTGTTTCTTTGGAATGAAATATGAGAGGCTTTTGGCATTTTGTGATAAACAATTTATTTACCGCATTTGCAGGATTCATGTGGAATGTTGTGTGTGTTGGTTTTAAGATTCCAGGAATGGCTGGCTGTCCTATGAAATTTCTGAGGAGACGCTCTTGCACCCTTGGTGCAAAAATATTTTGTCTTTTAACCCCATCTTTCAACTCACTCCATCTCATGACCAAAAATCCCTAATCTCAAACCACATTGATAACAAACAACACCAATTTGATTGGGAAGAAACAAAAATTATTGGCATGCCAACACCCGCCACACACGTGAATTTATTGAAGCCTGGTATTCTCCCAAAGGAGCAATTATCAAGCATACGGATTTAGATTCAGCATATGAATCAGTAAGAAACCAGACCATTGAATGACCAACCAACAAGAGAACCAATCAGCTGCTCAGAATTTAAATGTAGCTCCAAATGAACAACCAATCACATGGCCAACTGACCACACTGGCACACAAGCTCAAGAAAGGAACAGGACAAGAAAATCCTGCTGACCATGTTCCCTAGTCTGATCACGAAACATTCAGAAACTAAACTGAAACATGCTTGGAGAGCAAACCTTCTCCAAAATCACCCAATCTCAGCCTGAAACCATTGGAATAAGAAGCAAAATTCAGTACAGATACTCCCCGACTTAAAAACCTTTGTTTAGTGACCATTCAAATTTATAGAGGACTGAAAAAGTGATTTATAGCCAGTCCTCGCATTTACATCCATTGCAGTATCCTACAGTCACACAATCAAAATTTGGGTACTTTGCAATTGGCATGTATTAATAACAGTTGCAGCATCCTGGGGTTATGTGATTGCCACCTGCAACCTCCCCAACCAATTTTATTTATTTATTTATTTTTGTCAATTGCTTACAAGATAATTGATATAAGTAAAAACATAGTTATGAATAGATGGATACATATAAGAAAAATAAAAGAAACAATAGGACAGGGACGGTAGGCATGTTGGTGCGCTTATGCATGCCCCCTACAGGCACCCTGAGTTTGTATCTATTGTTTGCTCTTGTGTTGTTATGGTTGAAGCTGAAGTATTCATCGACAGGTAGGACATTGCAATGTATGATTTTATATACCATACTTAGATCGGACCGAAGGTGGCGTAATTCAAGGTTTTCTAGGTCTAGAATTTCAAGTCTGGTGGCATAAGGTATTCTGCAACAAGTAGAAGAATGGAGAACTCTTCTTGTGAAATATTTCTGGACTTTCTCAACTGTGTTAATATTAGATACATAATGTGGGTTCCAGACTGATGAGCTGTATTCGAGTATTGGTCTAGCAAATGTTTTGTATGCTCTAGTTAGTAGTGTGATATTACCAGAGAAAAAGCTATGTAAGATTAGGTTAACAACTCTTAATGCCTTTTTGGCTATGTAGTTATAGTGGACTCTAACACTTAGATCATTTGAAATGAGTAAGTACTCCAGGGTCCTTGACAAAGTTTGGATCCTCAACAAGAACTTGACTATTCAGCCTGTATTTTATTTTCTGATTTTTTTTTGCCAATATGTAGGACAGAGCATTTATTTGTTGAGATTTGAAGTTGCCCTTTGTTTGACCATTCTGATACATAGTCAAGGCCTTTTTGAAGGGTAGCAGTATTGTCTGTGGTGTTGAACAGCTTTACATCATCAGCAAAGAGAACGCAGTTGCTCTTGATATGATCACAGAGGTCATTTATGTAGAGTATGAAAAGAGTTGTTCCTAGAATACTGCCCTGGGGGACACCACAGGTACAGAATTTGATAGGACGCTCCCAGTTTTGACCATTTGTTGTCCATTTGACAGGAATGCTTCTATCCAGTTATGCAGGTGTCCAAAGATACCATGACATTTTAGTTTTAGGAGTAGTTTGTCGTGTACCACTGAATCAAAGGCTTTACAGAAGTATATTTAGATTACGTCCATTGCTTTGCCCTGATCGAGTTGTGTAGTGCATATGTTTTTGCAGTGTAAGAGTTGCAGATTACAGGATAGTTTTTTCCTGAAACCAAATTGTTTATTAGAAAGTAGGTTGTTCGTTTCTAAGTAAAGGATGATGGAATGGTTAATAATTGATTCCATGACTTTACAGGTGATGCAGCATAAAGACATTGGTCTGTAGTTTTCAACTAGGCTGGGGTCTCCCTTTTTGAAGATGGGGATAACTGTGGCTTGTGACCATAGTTTTGGCAAGGAGCTGGTCCTGAAGGATTATGCTTAGAGGTTCTGCTATGGCAGTGGATAGCTTTTTTAAGAAGTAGGCGCATCCAATAGATAGAGATGGTTTTAGATTGCTTAGTGCTTTTTCAACACTGTCTTCTGTAAAATCGATATGAATTAGATCACTGTAGTTGTTTGTGGTTTGACTAGGAAATATTGGGTATGATCCATTGCTGTTTACAAATACTGAGCCAAAGAATGTGTTAAGGAGGTTGGATTTAATAGTGTCGTTGCTGCAGTCTTTACCATTAGGTCCTTTCAGGGGTGGGATGGACCTTGAGTTTTTTAGTTTGTTGTTTACAAAATTGTAGAAAGTGCGGGTGGAATTGATGCGTAGAAGGTTTTCTTCTTGTTTAATGTGATAATTGGTGCATTCAATTTTTATCTGGTGGCATAAATTTTTGTATTGGCTTTTGAAGTTGGCAACGTGACCAGATTTGTTTTTCCACCAAAGTGATTTCTTTTTGGATTGAAGCTTCCTTATTGTTAAGGGTAATTTGTTTTTTTCTGGTTTTAGGAGTTGTTAATGGTACATATAGTTTGATGACTCTTTTGACTTCAAGTAAAAATATGTTGTAATGATCTTCTACAGTATTGCATTCCAGAGAATAGAAATTGCCAATCAAGGGATGAGAGATCATTGTTTATAAGATCATAGTTGCCTTTTTTGAAGTTATAATTGGGGATTCCGTCATTGTGATGGTTTTTGTGTGGACGTATGTTGAGACAAAAGTCAATCATGTTGTGGTCACTGTTGGAAAAGGGTTCTTTAATTTGTATTCCATAAATTGAATTCAAACTATTGCAGAAGATGAGATCGAGGCAGTTGTTAAGTCTAGTGTTGTTGGTTACTAGTTGTTCTAGTCCCAGATTTGTTACTGCTTTGTAGAAGGTTGCATGTATGGGTTCAGTTGTACATTTGTTTAGGGTCCAGTTAATATGAGGTAGATTGAAGTCACCAAGAAGGATAAAAGCGTGTGGGCAGGATGCTACCCATGTTAGTAGTATATTTAGCTTGTTTTCATGTTTGATGTCATAATCAGGTCTGTAACATAGTAAGAACCGAAATGTGATATTTAAGGACAGTTCACAGATGATGGTCTCAGTAATAGCAAGCTCCTGCGTAACTTGGATGTTTTTTAGATGTAGGGACTTTTTACAGAAGATAGCAACACCACCTCCTCTATGGATTTCATGATCTGATTGGTAAACATGATAGTCTCTTACTGTGGTAATGGAATCAGGGAGAGGTGCGTTGAGCCATGTTTCACAGACAAATATAATGTCAAATTTAGCCGTAAATTTAGTAAGAGGAGAAATTCAGGTATTTTATTTACAAGGCTTCTTGCATTGAGTAGCTTGCATTTAAGGTCAATTGTGGTTGGAATAGAGGTAGTTAGGGGCGTGCGTGTCTAGTTTTGAGTGATGTTGGATTGGATGGGGTGGGGTTGAATGAGGAGTTGCGGGTTGTGTGACTTTCTTTTGATGCAATCAGCTCTGTAGTCAATGTATAGGTCCTTTTCTCCATTGTCTAGATGGTTTTTGAGTTGTGCGTGGAGTTCACAGGAGCGGATTCATTGTAGTATGGATAAGTCTGGTCTTGAGCGAAGTTTTTTGTGGTTGGGATTGGTTTTTGCAATGGCATTTATTGTATGAATGAATATGCTTTGCTGGACTCACTTTTGCATACAACTCTACAAAATCTTGGGGCCACAGAGCTGTCATTGTATTTGCACCCAGGGCCATCTCTGGTTATTTCAATGATATCTTCAGGAGAGATGTTTGTTGTATTTGAGTTGCTTATGATATCATGAGCTTTGGTGATGTCGTCTGATTCGTTGGTGTTTTTGAGACCAAATAAGATGGCATTTGGACATTTCTGTTCACATTCCATGGTGTCTCTGATGAGTAAGGAGATGTCATATTTGTGGAATTATTTGAAGGGATAGTAATTGTTTGTGGTTGTGGTTTGGTGGTTATTTTTGATTGTAGTTGTGGTTGTAGTTGAGGTAGTAGTTGTGGTTGTTGTGGGATTTGATTTTGAGCTGATAGGTTTCTGTTCACGTTCCATGGTGTCTCTGATGAGTAAGGAGATGTCTTATTTCATATCTGCACTGTATTTTTTTTTTTCAAGAGAGATGAGGCTTCTTTGTATAGTTGTTTCAAGCGTGTTGCTAAGCGTTCTTCTATTGAGTGAATGAGTGATTCTATGCTTTCAACTCTGTCAGTTTGTTTAGCTTAGGAGAACATGATGGACATAGATAAAAGAGTGTATCTGAATTTTTAACCATATCTGACAAGCAAAGTCAATGAAGGAAACTACATTCTCTGAATACCTGCCCAATTCACTTTACAACGGCAGTAATTCACTTAACAACCAATGGCAAAAGAGGTGGTAAAATGGGGCATGGCTCACTTCACCACCACCTTGCTTAGCAGCAGAAATTCTGGTCCCAATTGTAGTTGTAAGTCAAGAACTACCTCTATTGTTTGTGCATTGGCTTGAGATTTTCTAGCTTCACGGAAACTAGAAATTTGGGGGACATCAATAATGTTCCTGCCTTTTTTTGTGTTAAAAAAATGTATATTTTTAAAAATTCTTTGCCTGTGTGCTGTCTCTCATTCAGCAGATTCATAAAATAGTAATCAGGTTCACTTCTGACTGCCCCATAAATGGATTCATTGCCCAGAAGTGAGCAATGTGATACTCTTCATATATTTTAGGACGACATTGTACATCATCAATCAATCCCTGGCACTGGGCCTTCGGGCTGGGGCTGATGGAATAGAAGACTGCTGATCCCCTAAGCCCTTCGAGATATATTTTTTTTCAAGTTACTGCATCATTTGGTTTAAAGGTTTGGGGAAAAGACCATTCTTTTTTATCAATATAAATATATTCATTTGTATTGAATACAACTTCATTTAGATAAAGCATTCTTCCTCTTCCAAATACCAAATGTGTACTTCCACAACAATAAATTTAAAACTGTGTGCTTTAGCAAGTAGATTGTTCAATAATGTATTCCTTTTCCAACTTATGCATATTTAACAAGCTTTTTCTGTTTATGTACACATAAACCTGTAAGCATTAATTTCCCACTGCAACCTGACATAGTTCTGTTAGAGAAATTGCACACTAACAACAATATAATCTTATAAAGAGAATTTAATTATTTATCTCAAAAAAAGAAGTGAAATTACTTCGCAATCAAACTCAGTGCATTTTTCTGCAAGTTGTTTTCTCCCCTAAGCTTGTTATGTAAAAGTGTAAATGTTACGAATTATCTGGGCTATTTCACTTGTATAGTGTTTATTATTTTAACAAACTTGGAATGAACTTTTTTTTCTTGTCACCATTGTAACAGTTATTAAAAACATCTTTTAGAGTAAATTAGTAGCACATTGAAATTATGCTTTTTGCCAGATTATCTTCTTCACAGTGTGTAATCAAAGTAGTTATTTTTTTGTGGGGGGGGGAGAAGAAATACTGATTGAATATAGGGAATCTGATCCATAAATACAAAGTCAAGGAAGTGCCTGAATACAGATAGTCCTCAACTTACAACAGTACATTTAGTGACCATTCAAAGTTACAACAGCACTGAAAAAACTGACTTATGATCATTTTTCACTCTTATAACTGTTGCAGCATCCCCACACAATTTATATTCAGATTCTTGATAACTGGTTCCTATTTATGACATCTGCCGTGTCCTGGGGTCACGTGACTCCCTTTTGAGACCTTCTGACAAGCAAAGTTAATGTGGAAGCCAGATTCACTTAACAATTGTGTTACTAACTTAACACCTACAGGGAGTCACTTAACAATGGGGCAAAACTCACTTAAGAAATATCTCGCTTTGCAACAGACATTCGAGGCTTGATTGTGGTAAAAAGTTAAGGACTACCTGTATATTTTGAGAAAGGATGGGTATACTAATCAATTTTGCTTGTGCTCAATTCTTATCGTTCGGCTACTGAATTTTGCTTTGGTCTCATTGGAACATCAGCTTCTGGATATAGATTTAATTTTCCCCAAAGTCTTACTCAAACCTGCCTGCAAGCAGTGGTGGTATTCAGCAGGTTCTGACCAGTTCTGGAGAACCAGTAGCGGAAATTCTGAGTAGTTCAGAGAACCAGCAAATCCCACCTCTGACTGGAGATGTTACAGTATCCTTCCCCTGCCACGCCCACCAAGCCACGCCCACAGAACCAGTAGTAAAAAAAATTGAATCCCACCACTGCCTGCAAGTATATAGTGTACCATTTCCCTGTGCATAATTTTCCCAATATGAGGATTTTTATTCATATTTTGCTGAAATAGAAGAATGTTCTTTTCCTAAAATCTAGCCATTTTAATCAAGAGTAAGGAAAAGTTAAAAGTTATGGAGAATAAAAATAGAATGTCTACTTGTAAGTAAAAAGAAAGGAAAGGATCTAGCAGCATAAATCTTTGGCACTCAGATCAGAGGTGGTATTCAGCAGGTTCTGACTCGTTCTGGAGAACTGGCAGCGGAAATTTTGAGTCGTTTGGAGAAACGGCATATATCACCTCCGACTGGAGATTTTACAGCACCCTTCCCCTGCCACTCCCACCAAGCCACGCCCACAGAACTGGTAGTAAAACAAAATTGAATCCCACCACTGGCACAGACTCATTAATAATGGGGGACATTAAAGTTTACTTTACTACAACATTCATATTCATGCATTCAAAAGTTGAATGCCTACGTAACTGGTTGATGGACTTCAGCTTCTTATCAAGTGGTCATTTCTACTACGTTTTCTTTTATACGTTCAAAGAGGATTGCTTTTTTTCTAGGCTGTCTGGTCTTTTGGTTAAACTGTAGCTTTAGTGTTAACTTTATATTATTTATAGAATTTATTCATATTATAATTTAAGCAGGCATTTAAGAGTCCATAATATAATATTAGGTATATTTCATTGAGCTTTTCCCATGTTTTCAACTCCCCATCTTAATTTATGTACTCTACATTTTAAACCTTATGGTTATTCTCTTATGCTGTGTTATAGCAGTACATGTATTATGATATATCACCACATTACATTATTACTCATGTATTATATTTTTATGACAGAGTTGTACAATGTTATTCAAGGGTTACTACAATAAAGCTGTTTCGATTCTGATTCTTATTCTGATGCTCACTTCTTCAGAAGATGCTGCAGTCAATCAACAATATCTCAGGTAGAACTAGGAAAGCTTTGTGATTAAAATCCAGAAGGTATGGATCAGAAAAGATATTGTTTTATGGCCAGAGGTTATTATTCTTTTTCTATTTCCAGAACTGGGGGTTGTTTAGGTAGTGATATTGTAGGAACTTGTATTTTCAGGATTTGGGGAAGCAATTGGATAAAAATTCATGCATTGAATCTACCAGAATTCTAAACACCTGTTTTGGGACTTACTGTGTTAAAAAAAGACAGAGAATATTTTGACATTGAATTTCAGTATGCTGTGATCTTGTGGAGGGAAGAGAAGTGTCCTAGTGGGGCCAGAACTGCATGTAGATCATGAGACATGGCTTGTCCACCTCTGATACAAGAAACATACTTATCAGAAAGCGTCATCTCTTGTTTCGGATAATAAGTTCAGAAAGAGAAAATGGAATGGAGACTCTCCATGTTCTTAGTTGGAGCTCTATAAATCGATTGCTGTGGGCTGAAGGAACAAATTTATATCTTCAGAAAGACAGTCAAGTTCAATGAATAATTGTATTGTCTTGTCATGTAGGGGAGACATGCAGAAATATTTAAATGATTTCTTTTGGTATGACTTTGCCTCTTGCTTTCATTTCTCTTCTAAGAATAATATGCAAACATTCCCGTTGACCTAGATATGAAGGTATAAATTTTATCTTTTGCCTTAGTTATTTCTCCTACTCCAATTATACTACTACCTTCCTTTCTCTTCCCTTCCTGGAACTAAATCTAGTTGAAAAGCAACTTAGCAATGAAGGCAATTTTTATAGCTTCTTGTCTCCCATTGCTCTTGTAGAATAATAATGAGCGTGTGAAGACCATCCTGTTTTTTTGATTTACAAACCACTCTGAGATCTCTACTGTAGGTGGAGCCCAGAACAGGAAAGGAAAATTATAAATCATTAGTCCCTTCAAAATCTCCAAAGGCCATTCTGACCGGGAGGGAGAACCCAGAGTTGCTCCAAGTGATTCCTCCAACGATGTTTGTCACACTGACATGCTGTGCAGATAGCAATCTGGCTGTGTCTTGCAAAGAAATCTTCTCCATCTGTCTCATTGTCTGAATAACATCCCTTTGATTTATAGCACGGTGCTTTGGTGCAATAGCAAGGAGACTATGTCAGAGCTTAGGGACTGCAGTGTCAGGACTCAGTGACCTGTTTCTTCACAGTTCTCAGGAAAAGTTGTTAGCTTCCAACTAGCATCCTTCCTAGCCTGCCTCTCTCTATTCAATCTACCCTATCCATGTGCACATATTGGTTCTAGGGGAACAATTGCAGCGCAGTCAGTCTGTGGAGAGGCTCAGTCATCCAGGCGACAGAGGTGCTTCTTCAAAAAGCAGCTGGAGTGTGTGTGTGTGTGTGGGGGGTCCCTTGAGGAAGAAGAAAAAAACGTTTCACTTCTCATGCAAGAAGCTTCATCAGTTGTGATGGTGGAGGCAATGGATCAAAATAACAAAATTCACCATCACAGCTGAAGAAGCTTCTTGGATGAGAAGCAAAACTTCTTCCTCAAGGGAAAAAAATTCAGTTCAGTTGCCTTTTGAAAAATCGCCTTTGAGACACTGGCACTGTTCGCTTAAAAACAACCATGTTCATTTTATGACCACCACGCTTATTTAACTACCGCCCACAAAAAAATGTTGTAAAATTGGATCAGTCATTAAGAGAGTTGCAATATAGACCATACTGGTCATTCTCCATTACAGTCTTATGTTAAGGACTTAACATTTCCTTTAAAAATTAGATGAATTGTTCCCCTATTCCTAGTACCAACTTTGTAATATATATATATATAAATCTATTTGGCAAGAAAATATGTTCACATATATACATTTAAATGCAGTATCTACAATCTCCCCACCCCCAAGAATGCAGAAATATTTGGATTCGGAGTGGAAGCAATTTATGAAGATGGTGCAAGATGGAAATATTCTAATTCACTAATTCCTACCTGGGAACAAATTCCTTGAACTCAGCACAGCCTGCTTCTGAGTAGAACTGTGCACAATTGCACAGTAAAACAATTCAATTTATTAATGACCTGCTCTTGAGAAACCACCATCTAAAAGAACTCTCTGTTGGATGGTTAGCTTATTTCTAAACCCATTATATCTTTTATTTGCCGGGCCTCCAACTGAGACCCACTCTATTACTGTCAGTAATTCTCACACGTAATCTGATGCCCGAAGGCACGGCCTCCCAAGTTTTAAAAGATTGGTCGATATCATTATTGCAGTTGCCCAGAAAAATGTCGTGACACTCCAGAGCTATCATTGACAGCAGGCTCCCATAAAGCTGATTTAGGGCTCAATTCTTCAAACAACACCCATCCGGAGACAGTGGAAAACACACATTTGCACACACATAGAGAAAGGAAGCAAACAAACAAAAAATAGCTGAAGTTCAGACTGCCCTTTGTAAGGTACAGCTTCTCAACAAAAACTTCTACTTTCAATGGCTTCTTCAGCCAATTCTGCTCAGTAAATTCATTTTCTTGCTGAATCTTTCAGCTATACAGTTAATGACTTACACCAGGGGTGTCAAACTCGGTTTCATTGAGAGCCATATCAGGGTTGTGTTTGACCTCTGGGGTGGGCATGGCCAGGTAGGTGGGGCCAGCTCAATGTCACTCCTGTCAGCAGCACCTTTGGTGGCCTGAGTGCTCTGCCAATGAAGACAGGCTCCTGAGCTCCGTTTTTGGCTGCCACGGCCTCCTGCAACCCCCTGCCACTGAAAACGGAGCTCAGGAGGGCTGAGCAGGGACGGCCCTCTCAAGCTCCATTTTTGCTTGCAGAAGATTGTGGGAGGCTGTGGAAGCCAAAAATGGAGGTCAGGAGCCTGTTTTCTCTGCCAGAAACACCTCAGGCCAATCCTTTGCTGTTTCCAGGGCAGTGTTCTGACCCAAACCTTGTTCCAAGGAAACAAACACAAAACAGAGGTAACAGCAAAACCTTTTAATGATTCTTTAGGAATTCTGTTCGTTCACGGTTAAAAGGCTGTTTCAAACTAATTGTCTCTGATAAGAACAAACCTTGCCAAGGTTGTGCAAGGCTGCCAAGAATCCTAGATAAAGTTACTAAGAAATATTTCAAACCCAAAGAGTCTCCAAACACAAACCAAGATATTCCCAACGTCCACAAGGCTTGAGTGCGACAACTTCTTTGCTTCCTGCAAAGAACTCCAGTTTCTCAGCTGGCTTTTATCTCTTAAGGGAGAGGCCATTACCTTGTAACCTTACTCCCAAGTCTTCCGTGCTGTTGCAGCTGCTCTTTCCCTTCAAGTATACCTGCACGCACGCGCACTGGGCATGAGTTCCTCAGGGGCCTCTTTATCACTGCTGTCAGCCTCCGAAGGCAGCATTTCACTCCCTGATGGTCCTGGCCCCCTCCCTGTATCACACACAGGCCCCTCATCTGAGTCCTTGCTCTCCGAGACCTCGGCCATCCTCACCTGATGCCAGCAAACCACAACAGGTGGCCCCGCAGGCTAGATCTAAGAACCCATGGGCCAGATCCAGCCCTCAGGCCTTGAGTTTGACACCCCTGACCTGGTATATATCCCATCTCCCCTAGTGTGTTCTGGCACTGTCATCTCATGTACTCTAAGCACTTGAAAAAACTGGGCATAATTTTGAGCAAGGTTAGGTTGCATAGAGTGGAATGGGATTTCTAGATGCTACATCCTGTAAAGATCAAACTCATGCATTTTTTCTGAGTACATTTAGAAATTCTATCTCCATCTGTAGAGTTTAGATTAGATAGAGATCTTGCATTACTCAGGATGAAAAGAAATGGTGCATGCCTCTTCAATTTGTGCATGATGATGGAGGAACAGCAAAAATGGAGGTGCAATACTGTTCATGCTGTGCTGTGTAACTTGAGACCCAATTTTTGGAAACAGTTGGGGACACATATTAAAAAAAAGGATTTATCTAAAGCACCTAACTTGTCATTTGAAATGGTCTTCAATCCATGAACAAATCTGACTTTAGCAGCCTTGTATGATTATTCCTACATGAAATATATTTTGTTCCTTTAAAAAGAACTGTAGATTTTGAAGAGAAGGCGCCTAGTCTATGCAGAAATCTATTAATTTGTAAAAATTATTATAACCATGGCAAGAACTATTGTCAATGGTTGATGCAAGCGTATAGTGCAGCATAATGGGTTGCTAATGTACAAAAATGAAAATAAGAGTGCAAGAGAAAGGAAAACTACATCTCTCACACAAACTAATCAAAGCTACTTTAACAAATGTATTCCTATGCTAAGCAATTCAGTTGTTCACATTTAAATTGGGTTATTTTAACATTATGAATACCCTCAGAATTAATCATGCAAACTAGCAGCCCAAATGTCTAAATATTTCTCTAATCAAAACTCCTGGCAATAAAATGCTGTCCAAATGTATAGGGTGTGTTCTGCTTATACAGCTGATTTGCAGAAAGCTGAGTTTCAAGCCACCAGGAAACATAATGACTTATCTCACATTAATTCTGGAATAAGGGGCATCAGTGTGGATAGTAAGTCCTCACCTCACCTCACCTATCCCGTGACCTCTTTTGAGGTCGTTGGGGCGCCTGCGAAGATTTAACCACCACGCTTCTCCATCCGTCTCTGTCCTCCACTGCTCTCTGGGATGCTGCCAGGTTCAAGCCTGTCCAATCATGGATATCATCCTCCCATCTCCTTCGTTGTCTTCCCCGTTTGCGGCTTCCTCTTACCGTCCCTTGCATGATGGTCTTTGCGAGGCCAGTAGAGCGAGACACGTGTCCGTACCATCTCAATTTCCGTTTCTTGACGACAGTAAGAAGGTTGTCGTGTGGTCCTATTGCCTGGACCTATTGCCTGGATAGTAAGTGTTCCCATCTTAATTTCCTGCTCTGGGAAAGCAACAGCTGCAGAGTCTGAATTGTAGGGTCAGGTATCCAAATCTCCCCTTCCAGCCCAGTGGTCTTATCTCTGATCTAGGAGAGAAGAATTCAAGTGACCTTATGAACCCACCTATGGAATCTTGTCCGGGAGCCATAACCTTACAGCTGAATAACCTAACCTGGAAAGTCGTTTTTGAACATCGAAGACAGCAGATATAAGGAAGAGCAGGAATTAATGGGGGGGGGGGAGGTTACATAGCTTCATGGATATTAGAGATCTCAAATGCATCCCCCAACCTCAAATAGTATCCTTTTCAATAGGGCTTTGCAGGATTTTCAGAGAGGGAAGGAGGGAGGGAAGGAGGGAGGGGCAGGGCAGGAAGTATGGCAGCAAGGGTGGGTGGTGAGGAAGGAAGGAAAGGAGGAGGAAATGGTAAGGAGGGAGGACGGAGGAAAGAGGAAAGGGAAGAATGGCAGCAAGGGGGGATGGGAAGGAAAGCAGTAAGAAGGGGGAGGGACAGAGGAAGATAAAAATCAGCCACTTTTCCTTGTAGTTCCGGAGTAACTTGTCTTCCCTTCAGTTGCAGGGGCGCTCTCCTTGGTCCTGATCCCCTTTTCTCTTTCAGGTTCTTCTACAACAATTAGATTGATTTTTTCTTTTTTTGTGATTCTTTGGGATTACTACCTTTTACAAAATATACCACTGTAACTCAAGCCATAGTTCTGTGTTTCTGCCACTTACCGTGCCAAGAAATCTTGCTGTGTTTTCGGTTTCCTATTTGCAGCGTGTGATATCTGGGGTTGAGGCCCCCACGAGAAAAGGTCAACAAGGTTACGCTCTTGGACAAGTCTGCGGAGAGCTGCCCAAACTCCTGGAAATAGCCAAAATAGAAACTACTTCTGGATTCTTGGCCCTCAAACAATTGCTTGTCTCTCTCTCCCCCGCTCCTTCTGTTATCTTTTTCTGCCTTCCTCTTCTTTCTGCATTTTTTTTTATTCAAATCTTAAATTGAGCCATATGGTGCTACTGTTATTTAAATGGAACAGAAATTTGCCAAAGAGCCTCATGGTAAGTAAAGACCTATTGATATGAATTCATATTAGCTGTATCAAGAAATAAACTCCCACTTTCCTAAGTGTACAAAGGGCTATGTTGGCATCTCATCCCCATGCTAAGAAGAACTCCAGTTTAAAATATTATATTTCTTCACGCAACCAGCCAGCTGTTTAAATTGGATTTGGCATTTTTATCCACCTATCAAGGCCTAATCCCTGGGATAGGCAGGTGTTGGTGTTTGATGGTGTTAAAAGTATTGACTCAGGATGTAAGCTATTCCAAATAAAGTTGCCTTTTGCAATTGACCGATGGTGACTTTGTCGATGCCATCAGTGGTGTTCAGGTGGTGTGCCAGTTGTTTTGGGATTTCATCCGAGGTGGGGTTTTATTATTATTGTGATTGGTATTATCTTTGCTTTCTTTTGCCACATCCCTTCTACTTCTATTTGCAGGTGTTTGGATTTTGTGATTTTCTCCAGTTCTTTTTGCAATGATACCTTCAATATTGTTAAACAACATCTTCCAATCTCAGGTCCTTAGGAAAGACACTAAAGATGGCCAGAAATGGCAAAACCAGCCTAAACATTTGACTGACTGGGAAACCAGCCATAACAAATTTATATTCTGCCCAGTTCCCCTGGACATTTTACTTGAATAACCCACTCCTCCACCTCCTCTTCCTCTTCCTCCTCCCCCTCCAATCCTAACTTGGAAAGCTGCTGTTCTATTTTTGATCTGAAAACATTTTCAATCAAATGGTGGGCTTCCCCTTTTTGTACAAATAGTTCTGCTTTACTTTAATTATGGTTTTAAAAATATGAATGAACATTTAAGAAGCCCCAGTGGGATGATTTTGTAATACAAGCACTTTTTGAAATTGTGGGACTGTAATTATATACAACAGAAAGGAATATTTCTGTGTTTATTTATCCATCCATCCAATTTGTATGGGTGACCTTCTCATGAAAAGGTGACCCTGGGCAGCGTACAATAAAAAATAAAAACTTTCCAACATGTTTCACTAGTTTGAAACAAATCAGGGATCCCATTTCCGATTACATGATGCTGAGGACGCTGCAATGGTTGTTAAATGCAAGGATTGGTTGTAAGTAACTTTTTTTCAGTGCCACTGCAATTTCAGATGATCACTAAATGAATCAAACTAACCACAATAAATTGATACTTTGAAACCCACAATTCCTAGGTGTGGTGTGCGAACACAAACTATTAGGAGTTATCAACCACACTTTTGGATTGAAGGCACTGTGGTTTATGCACTCTAGTTTCATAGCATACCTGGTTTCTCCACCTGAATTGAAGAAAAGTATAGAAATAAATTAGAAAAAAACCTGCGATCGTCTCACACACACACAGTGGTTCAATTGCTTGAGAGTTCATTTCCACCGTTTGGTACATTTCTTCTTAATGCCTGCAAAACAAACAAATGATGACACAGCAGCCACAGGGGGAGGTTTTCCTCACCCATAAGTGAACCCATGGCTGGCTGGGGAATTACGGGAGTTAAAGTCCACACGTGTTAAAAGTTGGCCAAGTTTGACAGAGGCTGATTTAGAGCAGGGGTCCCCAAACTTTGCAATTTTAAGACTTGTGGACTTCAACTCCCAGAATTCCCTAGCCAGGATGCTCTATTCCATAAGTCCCCAAACTTGGCAACTTTAAGACTTGTGGACTTCAACTCCCAGAATTCCCTAGCCAGCTTGCTCTATTCCATAAGTCCCCAAACTTGGCAACTTTAAGACTTGTGGACTTCAACTCCCAGAATTCCCTAGCCAGCTTGCTCTATTCCAGAAGTCCCCAAACTTGGCAACTTTAAGACTTGTGGCTGGAGAATTCTGGGAGTTGAAGTCCGCAAGTCTTAAAGTTGCCAAGTTTGGAGACCTCTGATTTAGACCATCGCAGGCAGTTTCTCGGCCAGCCTCTCGTCTGGGCCCGCAACCCCCGGCCCGGTTCCCGACGCGTCCGCAGCAGCGGTTAAGCAGAGCGAGTCCGCTAGGGGGAGACAGGCCGGAAGGGCGGGGGGGAGGGTTCGTGCGCGCGCGCGCACGCGCTTTGGGGGCGGCTCCAGCACTCGGGGCTGGCCTGGGGGCGGTGCGCGGGCGGCAGGAGGGGGCGGGGCCGCGGAGGGCGGGGCCGCCTTGACGCGCGGCTGGGCCAGGCAGTGAGTATAGGCTGCGCTGTCAGGCCGGTGTCAGTCTGATGAAGATTGGCATGCAGGTAAGCTGTCATTCAGAGAAGCCGAGTTGCGGCGCGTCGCAGCCTCGCAGGGGCGGGCAAAGCGGGCTGGCGCTCGCAGCGGCAACAACCAGTCGCTCCTGTTGCTCCTCCAGCAGCCGCGAAGGGCTCAGCGGGCACCGGCCGCCAGCGAGCTTTGCAACGGGGGTGGGAGGGAGGGGAGCGAGCGGGGTTCGTTCTTCGGGGTTGCCGCCGCTCCGGCCTCGCTCGCTCGGAACTTTGGTTGCGCTTCACAGCCTGGGAGCGGAGGGAAGCGGGGCGCCGGCGGCGGACGGGGCGAAAGAGGCGTCGAGCGGGCGGGCGAAGCTCGTCTGGGATTTCGGCGGGGGTTTTTTTTTGGGGGGGGGGGAGATGCCAGGGAAGGCGGGCAGGAGAGCCCCGCGGGCGGCGGCACGAGGCGAGCGGCTGGGCTGGCAGCCAAGGGGACCCGGCCGGGCCGGGAGGGAACCGCTGGGTCGGCGAGTGGGTCCAATTGCTTTGGGGGGGGGCGGCGGCGGCGGCGGCGGCGGATGGCCAAGAGGGCGGGGAGAGGGAGCGGGGCTCGTTGAGGGGAGTTTGTGAGGCGGAAGACGAAGTTGCGGGGGAGCCGGCGGGCTCCGCTCAAGGCGGCCAGCAGCCCCCCGCGCGCGTCCCGGCTTCGGGGCTTTGCAGCGGGGAAGAGTCGGTGGCGGCTCCAGGGGCCTGAGAGAAGTGGGCAGCCGCCGACGCGGCTTGGGAGCGGGCTGGCAGAACCGGGGTTGAGGGGCGGCGGAGGGGCGAGGCTGCCGCGGGCGACTCCGGAGCGCCGAGCCGGACGGGGACGAGGATTCGGCGGAAGGCAGGCAGGCGCGGGAAGGGGCGGCTTCCGAGGGGCCTGGCGGCCAGCAGTTGCCGTTAAAGCCGGGCGAGCCGATCCCTCGTTCTCCTGGCGGCGGCGAGGACGGAGCGGGACTCGGAGCGGCTTCTCCCGGACGGAGGAGCCGCGCAGTCTTGCCGGGGCTGTCGAGGACCAGGCGGAGGGGAGGCGAAGCGGTCGCGGCGGGCGCTTTGTTGGCCGGAGCGGAGCAGCCGGACTGGGTCTTGGGGCCCGCCTCCTCCCGCCGCAAGTTCAACCGGCCGCCGCTTCTTTTGCCGGGCAGACAAAGGGAGGCGCGTGGCTGTCCCCGCGGGCTTCGGGGGAGGAGGGCGAGGCGGGGAGGGTCGTCTCTCCCCCGCCGTCGCCCGGCCGCTGGGGGGCAGCGGGGCCAGCGGAGCTCTCCGGCGTCGCCTCTTTTGGGCTTTTCCAGTCCCCGCCGAGGCGTTTTCGGCCGGCTCGCAAATGACCGGCTTCCCAACTGGCCTTTGCCGAGAGCGGGCGGCGATCTCGCCGGCTCGGAAGCCAGCGAGGCCGGCGCGGTGTACTTCGCCAGGAAAGCCGCTCGCGGGCCACGGACAAGCCAGCCTTTCCCTGTCCGCTCCGAGGGACCCGCGGACAGCCGGCGCGGCTTCCCGAAATGCAGGCGGAAGAGAGGCGAGCCGAAGCGGCGGTCCCGGTCGCCTTTTTGCCCGCCTTCCAGAAGGGGCTGAGGTGGCTTCTGTAGCGAGGCTTCTCCGCCGTTAGAAAACCGTCCGCTTCTTATCCGGGGAAGCGTCTTTCCCGGTAAACGAGGGCGGTTGGGGTCTCTTTGGGCAGCTGGAGGCTTGGCTCCCGGATCGGTGGCTGAGGCGATTCGAATAATAATATTTCCCGGGATCGTTGATGGGGGGGGGGTATGAAACACCCTCCCGCGTGTAAACTTATCAAGCAAAGCCTCTTGGTTCGGGGTTATGTTTTTAGATAGGCAGGCTCTTCGTTGGGTCGGTTCAGACAGAGAATAGATCTCTTTCGCTCGCTCGCTCCTTCTCTCTTTCACTTTCTTCCTCTCCCTATTCTCCTTTTCTCTTTCTCTCCTCCCTTTTCCTTTCCTTCTCCTCTCCTTCTCTATCTCCCTCCCTCCTCCTCCTCCCTCTTCCTCTTTTTCTTCTTCCTCTCTCTTTTCTTTCTCTCTCTCTCTCTCTCTCTTTCTCACCGTCTGCGGCGGCTTCAGTCGCGCCTTTAGTTGTCCTTCCGCGGGGCCGGAAAGCCGCGCGCGATCTACTCCGAGCCCCTTCGCCCTTGGGAGGGCAGTAGCGTAGCCACAGATTGCATGTATGGATTTGCGGTAAGTTAGTGAAGAGAAGGAGAGGAAAAGATGGCGTGGGGTGCTGATTCTGAGCAGAAAAAAACCAACAATCTGGGTTTTAATAAAACAAAAGCGAGCCTGTATTCCACCACACTTCCTTTTTTTTTCCCCTTGGAAAAGTACCTTGTCTTGATTTATGGAAAATGGTTATCTGGCCCACAGACCTGCTGGGCTCTGAGCTGGTAATCTAAGCAGTCTTGGGTGGATTTGAAAAGGATTTGAAGTGCACAAGGGGAAAAAAGCCAAGTGAAGTTCTAAGGAAAGGTCGCAGTGCCCCAATGCAGAAAAAGAACCCCTCTCCTCACGGCATTTCCTCATTTGCAGTATATTTTAAAAGAAGGAGAAAACTTTTCCTGGAAGTCTACTGAATGAAAGCTGTGTGCACTATGATGGGTAGCCTAACTCTTGTGTTTATTTAGATGGGTGAGTTCTTTTTCCCTTCCCCCTTCTCTTTCTTGCCCTTTCCTCTCTTCTCCCCTCCCTTTTCCTTTCCTTTCCTTTCCAATTTGGGCTTTTGTAATACTTCTCTCTCACTTTTAATCCTGCCCTTCCTCCACAGATATCAGACTTGTTTAAAGCAGCCCTTGGGGATAGGTTAGCATCAAGGGAGCAGCAAGGCCCCTGCTCAAAGCAGATTTCCTGGCTGAGAGGAAATCTGAACAAGAGCTGCTAACTCTCAGCAACTCCATGGCTACATTACCCCGCCCTTGCGTGCCAAGATTCAGATGGACTTCCAGTGAAAATAACAGAGGAAGATGATCTGATCTTGGAGTTTGCTTGGGGTGGTGATCCTGCAGAATCTATCCTCTGTGCAACAAATGTTCAGGATGCAAAATATTTTCAAACAAACCTCTTGAAATGTTGCTTTTCTTTAGAAGACGTAGCTGTTGTCTTTTTCCTTCCCAAACAGTTGTGTTCACAGAGCAGCTGAAACCGAGTCTATTAAAGGCTTTTACAGCTGCACTCATGCAGCATATTAAGCTTGGTTAGTTTGATACTTTGTTAGAGTTTGGGATGAATCTTTGCTTTGATTCACTGGATTCTACAAATAAAGAAAAAATGGGTAAAATTAGTAAACAACTTAGAGATGTGAACATGGTTGCTGACTTTGCATATCATGGTTTAGCTTCTGTAATAAGTCACAATGGAACCTAGTTGATGGATTGATCTGTCACATTATTTATCATGCTTCATCTTAGCATGGAATTGGTAGGTAGGTCTTCAAATATCAGATTTTCAGTGAACTGCCAGAGTATATATTCCATACAGAGAAATCATGACCTACTTTCTACTCCCCAACCTATTTTTATAGCACAAGGTATTTGCATTTTAGAAAAAGAGTAATAAATTCTACGGCACTGAGGAAGAAGACAATCACTGGTGTGGAATTCATAGAAAATGCTTGTGGATAGCAATAATTTTAATATCATGTATAAGAAGAACTTCTTGCCCATGAAGTCAAATCTCCCCATCTTGGCCAAAGAAACATTGTCCAAAGAAAAGGAACTCAAACTATGCCCGTTTGTATTTCCCAGCATCTATTATTATGCTTGTTGCCTCTCATCTTGAAGGTTTCATGTTATTGTTATTGGTTCCTTGAATCAGTCCTAACTCCTGATGACTTTTTTTGACAGTTACTCACCAGTGCTTCTTCCTAGTGTTGAGAGGGAATGATTGGTCCAAGGTCACCCAGCTGGTTTTGTGCTTGAGGCAGGATTAGAACTCACAGTCCTCTAGTTTCCAGCCTCATGCTTAACCACGAGACCAAATAGGCTCTCTTGATGCTGGAGGTAACTTACAGAAATTGACTGTAATCACCATTGGGAGTCTTATCCTCTGTGAGCTGGTTTAAACTCTTTTAAGCCATCAAAATTTCCTGAGTACAAAGCGATTCCTCAACCATACCCATTCAGTAAATTTCACCTTGTCTTCTCCCTGGTGGTGGTACCTTCATCCTTTCTTTGCTTTAGGACACTGAAACCCCTTTTGTTGTATTATAGAGAGAAAGAAGCACAGGTATAAAAGGCACTGCTCGTATGAAAGTTGTTGTGATTTTTAAAATAATTAAATATAGGGGTCCAACATGACGATAAACCAGGCAGAGTTGACTAGTTAATGATGCCTAAGGCAAAACATTGGGAAACACAGCTCTTTGTCCAGTTGGTTCACCTTTAGTGGATTGAATAACATCATGAGATTTATGGGCCTATAAATTACCAAGCAGCAAAGCTGCAAAAAAGGAATAATGTGGTACTATATGCTGTGCAAGAGAATATCAGGAGTTCAAACAAAGGGTGAAAAGAAAGGAAACCAGGATGGTTAGGAGACCAGAAATAAGGAGAGACTGAAAGAGTTGAGTATGTTTACCCTTTAGAAATGATGTCAAAAGAGAGGAATATAATAGCACTGTAGCCTATCTGCAATATAGAGGAAGGGAGTGATTTTTAAGTTGCCAAGAAAATTGTAGGGACTCATTTCCGCAGGCACCAGGAGTTAGTATCAACCCAGAGGTTTGGAGTACAGAGTAATGATCTTGTTCCAAGAAGGCGGGTTACAGTTAAATGAGGGAAATGGTAGGAATAGTTTGACATTAGGACCAATTCTCAAAGAAGGTGATGATGAATCCTTCAGTGAGTTGTTCTAGCAGAAGTCCATCCATCCATCCATCCATTCATCCATCCAATTTCTATGGCTGTCCAACTCAAGTATGTGACCAGACAGTCAGTTGGTTTCTTGTATGGATGAAGAGGTTGGGATCTTCCAGTGGTTGATCCTACTCCTGGTCACTCATAGTTAATTGCAAGTAGGAAAAGGCCCTTAGACTGGTGGAAGCATATCTTCTCATAAAGAAAGGTCCAAGAAGACAAGATTGCTTTTCCTATGAACCCTCTTAAACCTCTATTCTGGAATCAGTTTCCAGAAGTAAATCTTCTAAACTAGTCATTTAAACCAAGTGTTTTCAGTATGTTGGCCTATATAAAATGAATGGCCTTGTTTCAGAGCTAGATTATCCAAGTTACAATTTCTGGTTCAAGCAATTTACTTCTGGAAGCCATTTGAAGTCGCATGGCCCAAGATAAGGTTTGGTATATTAGAATAATTCTACATTCCTAGTAACATGTTCAAACATTCTACATTCCTAGTAACTTCTTTCAATATGGTTTTAAAGTAAGAAATTAGAGGGCAAGACTTGGTTTAATGTCCCTTCCTCATTTTTTTCATGAAAAATCCTTAACAATTTGTTAGCTCTTCTGTTAAGACAGAAAGATGAAGACTAAAGGATCAAATTTCTTGACATAATTTATCACCTGTAATTTTGTATTCCAATTTATTTATCAAAATGTAATGTGCTTGTTAATTATTTCACCTGGGAGAAATGCCTCCTGAGTCCCTTTCTCCCCACCCTGCAAAGAATAACATTTCAGTTTGTTCCATAGTAATTGCAGATTTTTTGGCTTGCAAACAATCTTCATCCTTTTTCAGAATGTAATTACCCAGGTATGTAGTAGATGTCTGAAGAAACATTTCAGGAGGGAAAGTTTTCATGGAAACTTGGGGAGTGGCTCACACATAGATTTATTTCACAGGTTTAGACAATAAAACCCAATTTATAAATAGTTTAATAAAAAATGCAGTGGCATTGACATAATTACTGAGGTTGCAAGTTTAGCTTTAGCAGAGCTGGCTCAGAAAGTGTGGTGGAGAAAAGTTGTGTGTGTGTGTTGTTTGGATTGCAACAGAGCTGGCTTTCTTTGGTTTCTGGTTACACGAACCTTCCATGAAGGACCTTTACGCAAAGATCTGTCTCACTGAATGCACATCCCTCCATGTAACCCTAAACCGAGCAGGATATTTTAAAACTGAAGCAGTGAAGATTAGATTAGGTCTCCTTCAAACCTCTCTCTTCTCTTCTGTTATTATTTTTGGCTGGAATGTGGAGGAAGGCAGCTGTCTCTCACAAGGGTCAGAATGTCAGTTTGGGTTTCAATAATGGGTGGGATTCCTTCCTCCTCCCTTGTTTTTCTTTCGTATTTTCTACAAGTCCCTTGGAAAACCAGGACGGGATGTTGAGTTGAGTTGAGAGAAGACCTTGAGTTGAGAGAAGACCTCTGCACAACACACTATGATGGGCAGGAGAGTTGATCGCCAATTGCAAAAAATGTAATCCACAATTGCCTGTAATAAAGTCATGTCCGAACTCCTCATATTGTCATTTTAGTTTGCATTGTCTGAAGTGTTGAATAAACAGAAAGCCGGGAGATAAATAATAAACAAAATAAAGCATGATAAATGTTGCATGTGTTCATGAAGGAACAGGAAGTTGAGATTTACTCAAAGGGTATATGGAGATTCTCAATCATCCAGGTCATGGTGGTCTCAAACATGTTTTTTTTTCAAAAGGCAATGTTTTTCCAAAAACAAAACCCAGTTGCCTTTTTAAAAAAGCATCTTTGAGGCATACTCAAGGAATATGGATTTGTTCAACCTCCAAAGTCTCTGTTCCTCATCCTCTTAGTCCCTCACTTTTTTTGAATGGGGAGGACAGAAGAGGGAGGATCTGTTCACTTAAATCTAATTCAAAGGACCTCTGGTGTCATCCATCTTCACAAAGCCAAACTGGTTGGGCAAGGAGGACCCAGACTTTGTTCCCATGATCTGTGGGTATTTATCAGCTTCCCTACAATACAGATAATATGTGTAATATTAGAGTTACCAGTGTCTTCTCCTCAATCACCTTATAGTTCTCTGCTCTACATCTTGTTCAGTGCAGGAGCCTCTGAAGTGAAGTAGTAAGTGGAGCTTGTTGGTTCACTGCACTTTTATCCTAGGCATTGGCAGGTTAAATACCTCTATAGGGCTGAGGTCTCTGTGTAGTCAGGTAGCCTAAGAAAGCAGGGTTTCTGATCACATGCACCATGCTGCTTGCTTTTAAGGGCATCTGAATAGACCTCCCTCCCAGTCTCCACATGGGGAAGTCATAGAAGTTTCTCACAGAGCAGCTCTATGGAGCCGCTCCTGTTCAGTGAAAGTGTACAAATAAAGTTGGACAACTATTGTCAGGGATGTCTTCGCTTGGATCCCTCTACTCAGCAGGGGTTGAGATTCACTTGTGTTGTGATGTTGTTCCTTTTCTGAAGCAGATTGCACATGACTGCAGAATTAGTACTCCTCATTTGAGAGCTGAGATAATGATCCCCAAACAGATTGTATGAAGGTTCCTTCATGAGATTTCCCAAAAAGGTCTGTGTTTTATTTCCAGAAAGCAAAAGAAAAGTCAGTATGCTGCTGAATTATTTTTAATAATGTAAAGATCTTTCCTTGCCGGTGAACACAACTGACACCCCTTCTGCTTCACAGTAGTTTTAGATACAGCTAGGTATCCAATTAGTGTTTTCAGTCGGATGAGAGTGATGGATTATTTTGGACTGCTAATTTTGATCAAGAGTTGGACAAAAGGATAAAATGCAGAAGTTTGTGATGAGAAGCCAATGCAAACCCTTGCAAATTGGAGCTGAAAATAATGCAAATTTGTATACCGGCAAAGCTTCTTCACAAAGAACTTTGATTTAGGATAGGCTTTAAGTTTAATACATATAGACATACTAACATGCTGTCATGTGATCCATTTTCATGGTAAGCAACATTATTACATAGAGTGCAGAAGACAATGAATTTGAAAATGCTGAGATAAAAAACATAGCTAAATCCGGTTTATACCATATTATATATCTTTCCATACTTTTCTGTTCTTGCATTCCTTCCCTCCCTCCCTCCCTCCCTCCCTCCCTCCCTCCCTCCCTCCTTCCTTCCTTCCTTCCTTCCTTCCTTCCTTCCTTCCTTCCTTCCTTCCTTCCTTCCTTCCTTCTTTCCTTCCATGTATTAGAAAGCAGTAGGATCAGTGGCTACAGAATCTCCTACATTTTAAGCCAGAAAATTACACTATCCTCAAATGCATTACATAATCAAGCATAAATGAGAAAAAAGACCTATTAAAATGCCAAGTTGGATTTTGTATCAGTCTCAGTTTTCTTCTTATGTAACTTCTGTATTTCACTGGAATCAAACTTTGACTGCATTAATGTATAGAATCAAATACAAAGTGGATAATAAAAGAGTTGTAATCTCATAAATTTATTTTACAACTCTGCAAATAACTATACAGTATATCATCATTAGTGTGCATCTATTAACACATGCAGATTATCCTTTCCATATATTAATTAGTGGTTTTTTTAAAAAATTCCAGTTAGAAACACAGTTAATTCCACATCTCAAGGATCCTGTTAAAAAAACAATGCTTTGGTGCTTCGATTCGGAGACTAGCTTTTTGGTTCAAATGGGTTGACAAGTAGCAAGAATTCTCCTGATCTTCTATGTCAGAGTCATAGATTTGAAAGAGGACTATGCCAATTAGGCTTCTAGTTGACTTTACTGTCAACTAGAGTTCTCTTTGGTTACATCTAGAACCTGTCCAGATCTTTGCAGCCTAGATATAACACCCCATTCTTAAACTGAATCTCTCCAGCTTTGGACCAATGCCATAATAGCAACACCACACTGGGTCTCATCTAAATATAGGGATCTATCCAGTGCATTTGGTTTCTGAAGGCTTTCCTCGGAAAATGTTAAAAAGATTGAGCCCAATCGTTTTAGATAAAGCGGATGCCATTCTATCTGGCTGGTTTTATAATCTAAAAGACATACATTGGGGATTTGTGGGCCTCTAACCTGCATTCCTTAAAATATAGATGAATCTTCATCAAAACAACGTTCATCTTTAAGCACGCATACGTGTACACATAACTCTAATGGTAAAACTCTTGATATTTCTGCTTAACTCAGGCTCTGCTTTGGCTAATTCCCACCTTAGCAATTTTCTCACCGGAACATTCTCTGGGGAATGTTGCATTGCTGTGAAATGTCTAAACAAGGTGTTAGTAGATGTAGGATGGATGCATTATTTATTTATTTATATTTATTTAGCAAGTTTGTATAGTCACCCATCTCACGAAGTGTGACTCTGAGTGGTGCACGATACACAAATACATCCACGCAAATTTTACTCCAAGGAATTGCAGTGTTCCATGTAGACAGCATAATAGCTGATGACATCTATTCTGGGCCTCGAATCTCACAACTGGTAAAGGCTGGTCTTGATCCAACATTTTCTGATGTGTTGGAATAGACCAGAGATTATAAGAGAGCCAATTTGGTGTAATGGTTAATGCATCAGGGTAGAAACTGGGAAAGTCCTGCTTTGGGCACAAAGCTGGCTGGGTGATCTTGGGCCAATCACTCTCTCTCAGCCCAAAGAGGGAGGCAATGGCAAGCCAAGAAACCCTGCCAAGAAAACTGCACTGAATTGTCCAGGCAATCTCTGAGAACTGGAGAAAATTGAATGGAAGGAAATAAAAACGCAGCATAAGGTCCTCATCTCTAGACATGGCAGGCAAACAGTCTTGTCTGAAATGACTCTTCACATGTTGTTGAATCCTCAGCGTTTCCTGAGCAGGCCAGGGCCCATGGTAGAGAGTGCTAGGCACTAAAATACACGAATATCCGGAAAGCTGAGCTGGTGGCTCTGGTTTGTTAACAGTCAACTTAATAGATATATGAATATCCATGATACTTCATAAGCCATGGTGGCACAGTGGTTAGAATACAGCATTGCAGGCTAATTCTGCTGACTGCCAGCGGTTCAATCCTGTCCGACTCAAGGTTGACTCAGCTTTCTATCCTTCTGAAGTCAGTTGGAGGCAAATTGTTGGAGGCAATATGCTGACTCCAAACCAATTAGAGAGAGCTGTAAAACATTATGAAGTGGTATATAAGTCTAAGAGCTACTGCTGTACTAGAAGCCTGTTACCTGTTTCTCTTCATACCTAGAGTGTTGATCTTTGAAGATTATGTTTGTACAGCATGCTTAACCATTTAACACAATACATTGAACCATACAACCAGCCAAAATTGTCTGATTCTGAGGGGGAGGATGAGCAGCTGACAGGGAATGGGAGTGTGGCTCTGTTGGCTGTGGAAGAAACTGGGGAAGGGCACAGTCTGGCTGGGCCGAGCAGGGGAGAGGTAAGAGCAATGCAGAGGGAATTCAGAGGAAGATCCAGGCCCACTCCCTCTTCATCCTAGGGCATGCAGGGAAGAACGGAGAAGGGAGCAACCTGAGTTGCGTGGCTTATGGGGGAGGAAAGGGCCCTGATTCCCTTTATTAGCTGCAGCTGGGAACACAGTGTTTAAAAAGGGAAACTGTACACAGCAGTTGTTGGGAGCAAATCGTGAGTTATCTTTTATTGTTGAGACTTATCTGGGTTCCTGGCATCTTCCCAACTGTGTGTGTTTTTCTGGGCTTTCAAGTCTGCAATTCCTTCTCCTGCCCTGCCAAGTTAATTACTACAGCGTGGTTTGTTGGATTTTTATTTACAGTTTGTATGTACTTTGCTTTCGGATTGAATTTCCTCCACTTAAAGACTGTTCTTGGGAGAGTTTTTTTTTTTTTCCAGATGAAGGTAACCTGGACATTGGGGGCAAAGTTGGAAGTATTAGAAAGAAATTTCTTGCTTATTTGATTGTGTTGCCTTTGTGCCACATCCCGGGTCATCACACAAAATGTTAGATCAGTGATGGTGAAACTTTTCGGCACCAAGTGCCCAAACCGTAATGCGCGTGCCAGAGCACTAGAAACCTGAAGACCAGTTGGCCAGCACACTTTTTGGGCATTTTTGGCCTGTTTTCAGGCTGTTTTTCAGGCTGTTTTTGGGGTGTTTTTTGGCCATTTCAGGCCATTTTCCAGTGCTCCGTCCCCCATGAAAACCAGCTGGCCTATGCACGTGACCATAGAGTGAGCTCTGCATGCCACCTCTGGCACACATATCATAGGTTCGCCATCACGGTGCTAGGTTTACATAACACTCAACCAACTTAGCTGAAGTTAAACTACATGAATGGTGAAATTGATATTTGACTTATAAAAGATTTTGTCTGTTAGCACCAATATGGCTTTATATGAGTTTTGGGTAATGATATAGAGAATGATATTGCCAGGATTTCTATAGGAAACTGTTGAAGCACATTTTCTTCTGTACTCCTGACATAGTTGACTAGGAATTATATCTCAAAGAGAAATATATTTATGTGTCATGGAAGCATTTTGTTAGCCTAGATCTGGGGCTGTAATTCAAGAGTGTATGTTCTTCTATCAAGAAGACAGTCAAACTAGCAGCATTATATTAGCAATATAGCAATAGCACTTACTTATATACCACCCACAGTGCTTTAGAGAACTTTCTGGGGTTTTTACAAAGTCAGCCTATTGCACCCAACAATCTGGATCCTCATTTTACCAACCTCAGAAGGATGGAAGGCTGAGTCAACCTTGAGCCCCATCAGGATTGAACTCAGGCTATGGGCAGAGTAAGTCTGCAATACTGCATTCTAACCACTGCATCACCAGGGATATTAAGCATCATATGGTATTGCTAAACCATGTTTTCGGATGTTTATTTGTTGATTTATATAGCTGGCCATTTCATAATAGTCATTCTGGGTGGCTTACAACACTTAAAGTCAATACAATTATACAATATAAAATAAACATTAGTTAAGAACAAAAGCATTCCAGATCAATGAGAACATTATAATTTCTAACTAACAGTCTGACTCTCATGCCTGGGAATATCTATCATTGTATGCAGAGTAAACTACAATTAGTTGGGACCATTCAGCATTGCAACATACTCAATATTCCAACATTCCGGAAAGGGAAGGGAAGGGAAGGGAAGGGAAGGGAAGGGAAGGGAAGGGAAAGGAAGGAAGGAAGGAAGGAAGGAAGGAAGGAAGGAAGGAAGGAAGGAAGGAAGGAAGGAAGGAAGGAAGGAAGGAAAAAAAGAGATGATAGATATATTTGGGAATAGGAATTGTGACATATTAAAAATTGATTTTTGTAGGATTGACTTTCTTGATCACTTCTGTTCTTCTTAGAGAATAAAAGAGAATGAACAATGAATACACAAGCAATTCTTAATACACATTTTAATATTTTTTGTTGAAAAAATATTAGCTATTCCTCAGTTCCAGTACTACTGGGCTCATCCCACTGCCATTGAGAACAAAAGTGTGAATTCATAGTAGCAGCTTGGAGACAAGAAATACACAAAGGGATATAATTTTTTCAAGCTTCAGATTTCTATGTTAAGCCAAATCCAAACCAGACATTATGACCTACAGTAATACTTACAACGGTGAGGCCAGCTATTATAGTTTATAAATAGTGGGAAAATAACCTGAGGAATTCTGGGAGTTGAAGTCCACATATCTTAAAATAGCTAAGGTCGAGAAATGCTGGTGTTTCATTAGAGAGAGAGTGGGTATATTACTTTAATATTGTGTGTATTATATTTTATTAGATTTGCTGTAGTATAATTAGTAAATGAGATATTACATTTTTGTTACTGTATGGTCTGAATAACGACAAACTTAATGACACCTCTAAGAGAAGGAAAAGGGCTGGAAACCACAAAATTTGCATCCTATTACAAATCACACTTCTTAAGTATTTCAGTTAAAGGGTGGAAGCAAGTACGAGGCTTAAATTGTGATATCATGATGTATGTTGCAATATGTTTGCATCATTGCGGTATGTTATAAATATGATGACATAACTAGAAATAAAATCTGGGATCTTGATCCACTCCCCTGCTCAAACGGGACACCTTATACAATGCCTGACAAGTGGTTGTCCAGTCTCTTCTTAAAATGAACAGTGATGAAGCACACATAACTTCTGAAGGCAAACCATCCCGCTGGTTAACGGTTCTCGTTGTCAGGAAATTTCTCCTTAGTTCCTTGATTAATTTCCACCCATTGTTCTTGTTCTGTCCTGAGGTGCTTTAGAGAATAGGTTGACTCCCCCTTCTTTGTGGCAGCCCCTCAAATATTGGAAC
Organism: Hydrophis major; assembly: GCA_033807585.1. Taxonomy (NCBI): domain Eukaryota; kingdom Metazoa; phylum Chordata; class Lepidosauria; order Squamata; family Elapidae; genus Hydrophis; species Hydrophis major. The sequence continues at coordinate 27,804,935 of CM066334.1, read as the reverse complement.
CCTGCTATCATATCATCCTTAGTCCTTCTTCTCGCTAGACTAATACACTTCCTCGTAGATTCCATTCCATTCCTCCTAGATGCTACTTCTGCCTATAGACAAGAAAACACTTCTTTTTCCAATAAATGCATTCCTTCTCCCTCCATAAATGCTAAAGCCAAACTGAATATTCACTGTCTCTAGATGAAATGACTGGATTAGCCTCTAAGAAGAAGACATCTTGCCGAATGAAATATTTAATGTGAAGTGTTATAGCTGGGTGACCATGTATATATATGCCGATGCTTTATGTGCACGGATTTGTCCATCTGCTGTTACAGAAGTTTCCGATAGCTACAGCTATGAAGCCATGTTGTAGGACAGAAGGCATGTTGCAGGGCAGATGTCGCATGAAGACTGAGACCCAAAATGTGTTCTGTTTTGCAAAGAGCTTCAGCTCTGGGATTTTCATGTGTGAGAGAGGGCAGCTGTCTTCTGTTGTCATTTGTAGAACAGAAAGTTTGATGTGGATCTTGAAGATGGTCTTATTTCAATCCCAGAGAAAAGGGATATTTTGTGTGCAGAAAAATGCCACCTCTTTAATCCTGAGCTTGAGCTTCCAAGCAAGCGAGGAAGCAAAGAGATCCAGAAGATGGCTCTGTTGATGCTGTTTGCTAACTTATCTTATTTGACAAGCAAAGAGAATTGCTCCATTTTATCACTCCGGATGCAAATCCCAATCTGATGGTTCAGTAATTTAAATGTTTAAATATTTCTTTCTGGGTTTTTGAAACATGCAGATTGCATCTGCTGAATGGGAAGACCATGAACATGTTACTGTATGTACAGGGATGGTGAAGTTTTCGTTCCTTGTAAGTAGCAGCTTCAGAAGAGGGATCTTCCAGAGATCTGCCAAGAAGTAGGTTATGTTCCTCCTCTGTGTAATTCTGATCCTGTTAATTATCGTCCCAGTTGATAATATCGTTTGGATTGGATTCTTCAAGCAGCCAAGGAATTTGGCAAGCAGAATGAATAGATTATGAAACAAAGAGGGTTCAGAGAATTAGTGACAGTCCCAAGGGTGCTTTTCCAAAAGACAATTGGACTTTCTTGGTTTTGCTTCTCATCCAAGATGTTTCTTCAGTTTAGCTTTTTCTTGGACGAGAAGCAAAACATTTTGAGAAAAAAAAACCCCAAGAAAATCCAGTTGCCTTTTGGAAAAGCACCTTTGGGACAAACATGACCTCCATAAACAGAATTAATGACAGTTTCCTGGTCATGGTAAAGTGGACCATGGGAAATTCTACAGACTGTTCCTTGAGGTCCCTTGAAAGGACAACCTAATTTTGCAAAGATAAGTGATCCCTTTTTCCACTGGTGAAAGAAAGTATGTGATGCAAGTGACAAGAAGGGAAAAAAGCAAACTCCACATTTTATTATTGTCCTCAGTAGCCTGGAAATAGCTATTATGATCCAGCAGATGGCAACCTTCATTGTGAATCAGTGGAAGAAATGTCACATGCCAGGCACACACAAGGTGCTAGAGATTAATTCTATCCCTTATTTCCACCGTAATGGACTCCACTGGTTAATGGTATTAAAAAGAACACCTTTCCTTGATATAATTGGGCAATGGGATGCCTGAATCCAGGTTCAGCATGGCCTTTTCTTTGACCATGAGCCCTAGAAGACCACGATCTTTGTGCTTCTGCAATAACAAACCTGTTATTTCCTATGCAGTCCTTTCTTGATTGGAACAGTTCCAATTTTGACTGTCAGTTTTGGCTGTTGTGGTGTCTATGTCACTCCACCCGTGCGAGAAGGAGTTCTAGTACAAATTAATTACAGGCACTTCTCCATGTGTCTTTCTAAAGAGAGGGCATTATTTACGCTGGGGAAGAAAAAAGATGGCAGACATACTACGATAACAGCAGCCTTGTAGGTAGTCCTTGACTTACAGACATTCATTTATTGATTCTCTAATCCATGTGCGGGTCCTTCTATCTTGTCTTGTGATTCCATGCAAGTATCTTTCCATGGCTCTTTGTGCCACTCGTAGCTTTTGTACTGATTGTGAGGTTAGTGTCCATGTTTCACCGGGATATGTTAGAGCAGGTAATACCCACTGATTGAAAACTTTTCAGGCATAGGGAGAAGTTGTATAATAATTTAATTATTATACTAATTTTAAATATATTTCCCTTTTAATGTAAGTTGTTTTGGACTTGGAAAACAATGAATGAATGAATGAATGAATGAATGAATGAACGAATAGTGTGCCAGCGCACCTCCTAATTTCTCCACTATCCCCTTGATGGGCATTACCTTTAATTTACCCATTGACTGAATCCCAAAGGTATTCTATTTTTTTGCTTCACATTAGTTTTTTTTGAAATTGAACTTTATATAACTTTATGACTGGGTGTATCATATAAGTCCAGACAATTAAGATTTGCTCAACATGCCATAGTTTAACGATGACTTACACATCTGTAGATCCAGCTGGTTTTAGGGAGCAGATTGAAGCTGTGCTTCTTTCCCAGGGGAAGGAAGGGAAGGCATTTGGAATTCTCTTAATTTTACCCTGATATATTTGTGATCTAAAATTATCACCAGGCTTTGAAGGTAAATATTGGAATTGATACAACAACTTGGCAGCTGCAGGAAAGCAGCTGCAAACTTAAGACCTGTTTTTATATCTGAATTTGTTCATGCAAGCTGAAATATGTTCCCCATCAGCAGCTGTCTCTCCTGAACTGATGGCCTGTAAGGCTTTTTGGCATCTTCTACCCTTTGGAGTTAGCCACATTTCCTATTGAATTCAGGAAGAGATGGATGCAATCGTGCTTCCCTCCTTCTCCCCTACCCCCATTTAACTTATATTTAGAAGATGTTTCTGTTATGGATTAAGCCAACGCAGTGATACAACCCTCAACAGCTTCGTCTTACAGCAGGCTTGTAATCCTGCAATTCTCATTGACCCGTAGATAGCGAGTCGTGATTGGTCAGGTTTGGCCAGTCTGATTGGCTGTTAACGGGAACCCCTGATTGGACGCTTGTGAAAGCAATAGACTCAGTTCATTGGTTGTTTTGACGGCAGCAAGCTCTATGAAAGAACTACTGCTGCCCAGATATTTTGCTCTGTTCTTTCTTGTTAATAAAGAGTTGAAGTCACCATCCGATGTCTCGTCTCCGTTCCTTGCGCCCATGCCCAGGACTTAACACTGGCGACGAGGATGGGATGCGGAGACGATAGAGCTGACTAGAACACATCGGACAAGACAGAGCACGTGGCGAAAGAGCGCACGCAATAGACAGCAAGATGACCAGCGGCGCCATACCACCCGCTCCATTTGACCCAGCAACCGAAGACTGGGACTCGTATATAGACCGCTTCCAGATGTTCCTGGAGACCAACAATTTAAAAGATGCTACACCTGGCAAGAAATGAGCGGTGTTCCTGACTCATTGCGGCCCCGCTGTTTTCAAAATGGCTAAAGCATTAGCAAAACCGGCGGAAGTGAAGACCATGGATTGGGACAGCCTCGCTCCAATCCTCAGGGCCCATTACGCACCCGCAGTACCTACACTGATACGAAGACACGAATTTTACCAGAGGGACCAACGGAAGGACGAGAGCATTGGTAATTTCGTAGCCGACCTCTGGAACCTAGGAGGCCTTTGTGGTTTTGCAAACTTAGAGGAAGCCCTAAGAGACCGTATAGTTCTGGGTTTAAATGCACCACATGTGCAGAGTAAGCTGATGGCAAAAGGTGACATCAGCCTTTCAGATGTCATCACCGACACAACTGCCGCAGAAGCAACCAGGAAGTCAGCCGCTCGAATGCATCGAGCAAACGCACTGTTTCGCCAACTCGCTGACGAGATCCCACTCGCCTCTGAGAAGCACGCTACCACTACCCACCACGAAGACCTCGAGTCATCCTCAGACAGTGATGAAGAGGAGGTTAACCAGCTCCGCTCGGAACGAGAGCAAAGGAACCAGCGACATCCGCGTCAATGTGCGGGTTGCGGGGCAAACCACCCGCGATCGGACTGCAAATTCCTCGACGCACTCTGCCATAACTGTGGAAAAAAAGGCTACATCACGAAGGTCTGCAGAAGCAGATGAGAGTCCAGTCCCAACCGAAGGGAGAACAACCTCTGTCGGGAGATAGGCAAACCTCCTGAGAACCGGGACCGTCTGAACCACCAATGGAACAACCACTACTACTACAGAAACCAAGCACCTGCCTCTTCAACGAGATGAGAAGAGGCCCACCAAACCATTATCATCGGCCACGCTTCATCGTTCGATGCAAGAAAGATCCATGTAAAGATTACTATTGAGAATCGACCGTGTGTGATGGAAGTCGATTCGGGATCGTCCCCATCGATGGTATCCTGGAAAACCCTCAAACAGCTGATCCCTGCCATTTCCCGCCAGGACCTCATCACGCAGCGAATCATCCTGAAAGACTACCAGTGAAACAGAATCCCAGTTGTCGGTTCCAGCAACGTCCAAGTATCCTTTAAGGACCACACAGCAATGCTTCCCCTGACTGTCGTCGATCGTGACCGACCCAGCTTGTTAGGGTTACAGTGGTTCGCCCCACTTGGAATTGAACTAGCCGGCATACACCATACCAGAAATGATGACTGGGAAGAGACTCATCCAGGAATTTCAGGACGTGTTCACAGGAACATTAGGCAAGTACAAGGGGACCCCTATATCATTTAATCTCAGCCCCGATGTAGCTCCCATTCGGCTTAAGCCCCGTCGAGTACCTTTTGCCTTAAAACCGAAGATCGACGAGCAGCTAGATAAACTGATAACCCAGGGTGTATTGGAACCGATTGACCACACCCGCTGGGAAACCCGATAGTAACGCCCATGAAGCCAGATGGTTCGTTAAGAATTTGCAGGGACTATCGGGCCACCCTAAATCATTGAAGTTGCATACTTTGGTTAAGTATTAATTAAACAGAGTGCTTATCCAGTACCGGTGGTTCAACACCTTCTTCATTCCCTGGGTGGCGGAAAAATATTTGCGAAATTGGACTTAGCTCAGGCATACCAGCAACTCCCTGTAGACGCAACAACTGCAGAAGCCAGACAATAGTTACACATAGAGGCGCATTTAAGTGCAATAGACTCCAATTCGGAGTAAGCGTGGCGCCGGGCATTTTCCAAAGTTTAATGGAGAGACTATTACAAGGCATAAAAGGCGTAGTGCCTTATTTTGATGACGTCCTAATAGTGAATGCCAGGAGACTCGCTCCGCTCCTCCAAAGACTCCCCCAACTCAGTGGGAAACGCCTCGAGGTCCTTGGTCCCATATCTACATTGATTTTGCAGGACCCACAAGAGGACACACTTTCCTCTTAACAGTGGATGCCTATTCAAACTGGCTTGAAGTCCAAAAAATGAAAAGCACCACCACAGACACAGTCACTAAAAAACTGAATAAACTATTCGCTACCCACGGACTTCCTGATGTCCTTATCTCAGATAATGGCCCCCAATTCACTGCCCTGCCATTCGAACAATACCTGGCAGATCGGGGCATCCGCCATGCTTTAACATCGCCTGCTCACCCTGCGGCCAATGGTAGGGCTGAGCGGATGGTTCAATTTGTAAAACAGACCCTGCACAAAATGGACCACGGCGACATTGACGATAAAATAAACCAAATGCTTTTTCTCCAACACATAACCCCAAACAGCACCACGAACAAAACCCCAGCTGAACTCCTGATGGGCCGGAAACTTCGCTCGCATCTTGATCACCTCCACCCAAACTACACGCCAGAACAACCCCCGGGATCCAGCAGCAAGTGTCGGGCATTCCAGAAAGGGGACCTTGTGTTTGCAAAAAACTTCTCGGGCGAACCATTGTGGGTCCCTGCGACAATAACACAACTTACAGGACCCCGATCCTATCGCCTACAAACGGCAGACGGTAAGATGTGGAAATGCCACATAGACCAATTCCGTTCCAGATTAGCACTGGAACCTCTAGCTGGGGGGGTGGGAAGGAACATGGAGGAGGACGAAGAAGAAATCGAAACCCAACAGCCCAGGGGATACTCACCATCCGAGGGAGAACCGAGCCAGGGAGCGGCCTCGCCACGTGACAGCACCGCGACGGAGGCGGATCCAGGTATCCGGAAGACAGCGCTGACAAAAGCAACCCGGGACCACAATCTTCGCCATCCAACCCAGCTGGCAGCCCACCGGAACCAGAACCGGGACAGAACCCGGTGGAACAGTGCAGGTCAAGCAGACAGGTGAAGCGGCCTGCCTACTTGTGAGAATACGTCACCCCACCCCTCAGATGGAACCAAGGGGGGAGGGTTGTTATGGATTAAGCCAACTCAGCGATACAACCCTCAACAGCTTCATCTTACAGCAGGCTTGTAATCCTGCAATTCTCATTGGCCCGTAGATAGCGAGTCGTGATTGGTCAGGTTTGGCCAGTCTGATTGGCTGTTAACGGGAACCCCTGATTGGATGCTTGTGAAAGCGATAGACTCAGTTCATTGGTTGTTTTGACGGCAGCAAGCTCTATGAAACAACTACTGCTGCCCAGATATTTTGCTCCATTCTTTCTTGTTAATAAAGAGTTGAAGTCACCCTCCGATGTCTCGTCTCCGTTCCTTGCGCCCATGCCCAGGACTTAACAGTTTCCTTAAGAGGAACTTGCCAATCTCCTAAACTAGCAGTTTTATTTATTCATTTGTGTACATCTGCTGGTCTTAAACAATAGAATCTTCTCTTGAAAATATCACAGCACCATAACAAATTATCACCATGGAGAATAACTTTATTTATTAAAAGACTTTGGGGCAAAATAGTTACGGCCCCTGTCTCCATGTACCTCTAGATCTGGAGATAATAATCTGACTACTTTATTCTTTGTTGTTGCTTGCTGAGCATTTTGCAGTTTAGGTTAACTGCATATTGAATCTTTGCAGTCTTCCTGAATCCTGTTTTTATTCAGCAGGTAAGCCAATTAATAGGAAGCTGAACTGAAATGCATTTGCAACTTCAAAAGGAAAAGAAAAGAAAAGAAAAAAGTATCACTCTGCAGCCATAAAATTCTGCAGAATTTGTGGGCAAATTTTCCTATGAGCAGGAAAAAATTTAAATTCATTCTGGCACCTGATTTCCCATGTTTGGCTCACATAACGTTCTATGGCTAGTCCTCAAAGAAAAAAGGGTGGCCTGGCACCTTTTCAGTTCCATTTTATGATTATTTTATTGATATCCGACTGCAGGTGTGTTGATGGGGGTGTGAATGTATTTGTACTTTTAGAAGACAACTATGCCCCATTAGTGGCCAAGGACTCGAGCAATTTGCAGTAAGCATTAGGTTGTATGACACAATGAGGAGTGTGGGTTTGAAAATTAATGTATCCAATATAGTTGCATCGAACAAGGAAAACAGAGCGAACAATTTCCAGTTAAATATAAATGGTGAAAACTGAGATGAAGTTGCATACTTTGGTTAAGTATTAACTAAAGATAGGAGAAATTCAAAGGCGTACATAATATAGGGCAGTGTTGGCAAACTTTTCGGCACCAAGTGCTGAAATGGGAGCACACACACACGTGTGGAGAAGCACCGGAAACAACAGCTCCCCGATGCATATGTGCACACTGGGAAGCTGAGCTTCCAGTTTCCGGCATGTACATGCACACCATACACCTAGTCTTCTGGTTTCTGGCACCCATGTATGCACAAAGACCAGCTGGTTGGCCTGCAAGCATACACCAGCAACTGAAATCTCAGCTCCTTGGTCCATGCATGCACACCGGGGAACTACTGTTCCAGTTTCCAGCGCTCCTGCGTGCACTAAGACCAACTGGAACCCAGAAGACCAACAGGTGATGGCTGGCATGCCCGGAGAGATGGCTCTGTGTACCACTTCTGGCACACGTGCCATGGATTTGCCATCATGGATATAGGGCAGCATCATAAGTCATAAGTTCCTGTGCACCCTCAAGAGATTTAAGTCCAGCCCACCTTGAATGTCTTTCTTATCTCCTGCTCATTTCCCTAAACTGTTAGTTGGTCAGATTCTTGCAGAGAGCTTAAGCTTGTAATAAATCTTTATACTTGTTTGAACTGCCTGAATCTCTTCATTTCCCCTATGCTTGACACACATGTTGGTCTAAAATAGCAGCTCAGGTAGTTTGTTGTGAGAAATTCAAAATGAAGCAAAAATGACTGTATGTGATTTTAACTATTATGTGATAGAGTTTGGTACATCAGGACAAACTTAAAAATAAGTTGCATAGGGATGAGAACTGTGTGGAAGATCAAGCAGAGTTAAGCATACCATCAGTTTAGAGTGCTTGCATTCCCACAAGTGATCCATCTTCCTTATCTGGTGTCAATTTCGTGTTGAACTTTAGTTGACCAGAATCTTCAGTATAGACTTGAATAATTCTTCATGCTTCAACTTTACGAGTAGTCCAGATTCTTTGCACCAGACAACTGTTTGTCATCAAACAAGAAGAAAGAGTTGAGAATGAATGAGAGCTGAATTGATGCAGACTGTAAACAAAATCAGAGTCCTGTATGCAAAAAATACATCCAGGTGGTTTAGTCATAGGAGAATGAATGACGCTCACATTGTAAAATAACTATGAGAGAAAAGTAAAGGGTTGAGAGGAAGGGGGATGTTGAGAAAGCTGTTGGATGGAGTTGATCTTCAAGAAGTGAAAAGCACGACCAACTGCTTTTATATGTATAATTGAGCTTTTATTTTTGATCATCTGTTTTTATCCAGACCCATCAGTTGGGTCTGAATGTGACTGTTGTAAGAATGTTGTGTCTCATTTTCATTGAGCTAATCCAAAGAATCTGTCATGTTTATGACCTGTGCATGATATAAGTTTATGAATTGAATACATTGAATAAATTCCTGGAGTTATTCAATAATCTGCCTATTGAGTTCAAAGGGAGAGGGTCAGTATAGAAGCCATTCAGAGGCCTTTCTCAGTTATGTGTTGTATTTCTATGGATCGTCAAATATGAGTATGATTTCCAAGGATAATATCTTAATTGGATGATGAACTGTAAATTGTCTCAGAGTCTGTAGGATGTCTCAAGCAATTGTCTCTGCCAGATAATCTCTTCAAAGATTTAAGTTATATATATTAGTTCAAAATATGCTGTGTTCTACAATTACAGTCAGATATATTAGCGAAATAAAAGAACCTCATTTACCCTTTGGGTCTAATGAAAAGCCACTTTTCTAAAACAATTCCCAAATCTGGTCTAGAATCTGGTAACTTGAATGGTCATTTGTGATCTCTGATTTTTTTTTAAGTGCTGTTTTTCAATCTGGAATTCATAAACTAATTTGGACCCTATAAATAATCTGTGGGATGATGTTAAAGGAGTTCTTTGTCAGGGAAGTTTTTGTGTTAGTTTGAGTCTGTGAGATTATCTATGTCCCCACATGGAGTCTACTAAAAATTCATATGATTATGTGGCTCATGCTTCTCTTTGAAGAGTTAAAAGCTGTCCGGAGAAGCCAAGGATAAGTTGGCTAAATCTGAGTGGTAGTTTCCTCTAGGACAGGGGTCTCCAACCTTGGCCCCTGGAAGCCTGGTGGACTTCAACTCCCAGAATTCACAGCTGTGGAACTCTGGGAGTTGAAGTCCGCCAGGCTTCCAGGAGCCAAGGTTGGAGACCCCTGCTCTAGGATGTATTTCACGGTATGCTTTATTTTGTACTTGGCTGTAGATCTTGGATTTCAGAACCCTAACTATTGGTTATGCTTGGCTTTAAACAGAGGTTTCCAAACTTGGCAACTTTAAGACTTGTGGACTTTAACTCCCAGAATTCTCCAGCCAGCTATGCTGAAGTCCACAAGTCTTAAAGTTGCCAAGTTTGGGGACCCCTGGCTTAAACGACCATCGCTGAAGGTAAGTTATCTCAGGACATCATATTCAGACAGCCCTGAAACTTCACTTTTCTGACATTCCCCAAAAGTGGTACATTTGTGCTTAAGAAAGTCACAAGCAGAGCCCACTAATTTGAGACTATCATGAGGAAAGCATAAATATGGATACTGTTATAGGGCCTGACCCTGAGATTCTACTGTCTTTCAAAATCTGAGTAACGGACAAGCAGTTGCTAAACTTAGGCTATGAACTTCATGCAGCAGGACTTTAAAAAGAAAAGAAAGGGCAACCGATGGCCAGCAGGCAATGTGGCCCCAAACCATACTGAAGCAAACTGACTTGGAATGGAATCCTTGCTTTAAATCCCTATTATATCACCAGTGCTTATTTTCTTCTGTTTGCACAGCTGCTACAAAATCCAATATTCTTATGCTGCACTGCATTCCCCAGACTCATCCATGAAAACAGCATAGTGATAACACACAAAGGGCACAAAAGGTCCTGGTGTGGCAATGGAAAGGGAATAGTCCTTTTTTTTTTTATTGCAGAAGAATCGGAAAACAGACAGAAAGATACAAATCTATATCCACTAGAAAAGTATTTTTCAAACTTGGCAACTTTAAGACGTGCAGACTTTACTTCCGAGAATTTCCCAGCCAACAGATTCTGGGAGTTGAACTAAAAAGGAACTTCTTGATAGTGAGAACAATTAACCAATGGAACAGCTTGCTTCCTGGAGTTGTGAGTGCACCATCACTGGAGGTTTTCAAGAAAGGATTGGACAACCATTTGCCTGTGATGATATAAGGGGGTTAGACTAGAAGATCTTCAAGGTCCTTTCCAGACCTATGGAAATTTATGTCTGCACATCTTGCTAATGTTGAGAAACACCGCACCAGAAGACTTCACAATCACATATGACACAGAATGATGGCTTTTTTGTGTGTGTTAGACATTAGATGTATGAATAAAAAATATATGAATTGTATTTAAATAATACTGTGTAATTTGAATGAAATCAAATGTTATTTTTCTTCTATGCCTTGGCTTGCTCTTGGCTCTACTATCCTACTTGAAGGCCATGTATCGAGGTAGAAGTAGGGAAGGTTTGAAGGCACTTGCAGTTAGGGTATGTCCATCTATTGTGAGTCTAAAACTATTGTGATTGTAATTTTGTCATCCATGGACAAGGAAGCTGATTCTGAGCTCCTGAACTGCAGGAGGTCACACCTCTCAACAGACTGTTGTTATGGTAGGTTTGAAAGAGATTTGGCAAGTCCCTTTACAAATCACTTCCTCCCCTCCTCCCATGTTTTAATAAATCTGAAGGTCATAAAAAGAGTATTCTTTAAAGACCAATCTTCTTAGCAAGAGATCTTTTCCTACAATTTATTGTCAGCTCGCAAGTAAACTGCACACAAACATCTGAAAGTAGATGATGGATATGGCTTTTCTGGTAGTGCAGAAACTCAGAGAAAATATGTTGGCTGAAATTGTCTTCTTCTTTTTCCTCTCCTTCTCCTTCCTCAACTCCTTCTTCTCCTTCTCCTTCTTCTCCTTCTTCCCCTCCTTCCTCCTCCAGAGCTGCTGTAATGAAATACAACTTCAGTGGATTACAGTACACAAGTACCTCTAGTAATTTTATGTGTATAGCTTTCAATTTTAATAAGGTGTTACAAAGCCTTTAAAAACAAAACTAACAAAAATCTATTTTTGTCCAGCAAGAGTGACCTTTGTTCACATTTTTCCCAGTCACAACATAATGCTTTGTCCTGCCAAAAGAAAGGAAGGAGAAGAAAAGAAATTAAATCCACTTTGAAAAAACAAGCCATCATACAATCTGTTGCTTCCCCACCTTGTCTATACAATATTAATGAATCAAAATGTCATGGATTATTTTTAGATGTATTGTTAATATAATATCTTAATATTGTAAGCTACTCAGAGTTACCACACAGTAAGATGGGTGGCTAATAAATTTTAGGAACAAATGAATAAATAGTTAAAATAAGGGAGTGTTTCACAGTTTAAAAATGCTTTACCAAATCATGTTTGGAGAACCTCTTGGGTCATGTTTAAAATTGCAGCAGTTTAACTCATAATTATTTTCATCCTTATTAATGGAAGAGACTCTTACAACATTCAGAATTAAAGATTTGAATATGATTTTGAGCTCAAATCTTTTTATTGCTTACCTGCTGTGATGGGAAATTGGCCAAGTTGGGAAAGATAGATGCAACTGAAATTTTGACTTTTATCAAAAGTTGCATGCAATCGGGGGTGGGGGGTGGGGGGGGTGGGGGGTGGGGGGGTGTAAATAATGTTAAAAAAAATCTTCAAGGTGGTGGCAGATTTCTAATTCTCTGCCCTTGCTTCTTTTTTAACTAGAGATGTCACTTATTTGAACATGCACCTATTGCTGGTCTAGATTCAATCAGCTGGTATGTTCAATATTGTGGTGTGGTAGGAGAAGAAGGGAAACCCAGGATCATGTCCATCCCCAATATGGAAGTTCACTGCGTGACTTGCAAACAATCTTTCTCCCTCAACACAGCCTAAAGTTGCTTGCCCTCCCCTCTTAATGGAGATTTTCTGTCATCCAGGTCATGGTTGTCCCAAAGGCACTTTTTCAAAAGGCAAGTGGACTTTCTTCCTTGAAGATGTTTCACTTTTCTTCAGAATTTCAGAACCTTCTTGGATGATAAGTGAAGCATCTTCAAGGAAAAACAAAGTCTGCTTGCCTTTTGAAAGAGCACCTTTGGGATTCATTCCACTCTTTTCTGCGAACATCTGAATGTTCTTTAAGCAGAGGGTGGTATTCAGCAGGTTCTGACCAGTTCTGGAGAACCGGTAGCAGAAATTTTGAGTAGTTTGGAGAACCAGCAAATACCACCTCTGACTAATGATTTTGCAGTATCCTGTCCCCTGCCACGCCCACCAAGCCACGCCCACAGAACTGGTAGTAAAACAAAAAATTGAATCCCACCACTGCCTCTAAGTAATGGCAAAGAGTGAGTTTTCTAGCCCTTCTTTTAAAGGTAGACCTTGACTTATTACCACAATTAAGCATGGAATTATCTATACATATAAAAGCAAAATACCCCTCATGCATCATCACAAAATCTCCAGAACCTTAAAGCCTACAAACTTGAAATTTGGCCCGTATGTTCCCCTTGGCTTCTAAGTGCTCACTAAGAAAGGATTTTTCAAAATGGCCATCAGAGCATTACTATTTCCTATATTATTATTATTATTATTATTATTATTATTATTATTATTATTATTATTATTATTATTATTATTCTCTGATGCCAAGGAGTTCTACTCCCCCTCCCCACCTGGAAAGAAATCTGTTCCAAATGCAAAACACAAGCAGAGGAGTTTCAGTTTTTACAGCACCAAGCAGCTTTAGTACAGAACAGTTGAGCTAAGCCACGCCTAGGCTCCTTGCTGTCTCCTTCTTGCTGACAAATACTGTTTCATTTCCAAACTAGCCAGATGAATACCAATGGATGCTGGTAGGCAGAGGCAGATTTCCTCCTCCTTATTTTCCTCCCAAAAAACTTAAGCTCAACCACATAGTTTCATACTGAAGCACGGGTATCGAGCTAGTAAGTTGTTAAGCAGGTTACCATGTGATTGGGCCCAATTTTATGACTCCTTCTGTGCCAATTGTTAAGTAAATGCTACAGTCATTTAAACGAGTCAATTTTACCCAATGGGTGTTTTCTGCCAGAAATTGGAATAAAAACCCGAAACTGGCAAAAAATATCAAAACTCTTGGTCACGTGAGTGTGGGAAGTTGCAAGTGGCTGTGAAAGTGACCTGGTTCCCAAGCATCCAAAATATGATCATGTGACCATGCAGGGGTGCCTATTAAAATTGCATGCCTATCAAAATTTTGAAATTGGTTCATAAGTCCCTTTTGAGGAGTCTGTTGTAACTTTGGTCACTAGCTAGTCATAAGACGACTATGTATTTTTACTTCCATGTAGTTATTGTGGTTGTTTGAATTTTTGCAACAATAATTTGCAAATCTATGATAGATCTACCAAATCTACTGATCATTTACCATAGCTATTATTTCCTATAATGCGTGACAAGATTTAAAAAGAGCGAAGCTTTGGCATGCACAACAAAAGTTAAGTGAAATGCTTCTCACAGTCAATTGTAATATTGAAGAAGCTTTTAAGTTTGTGGACGGAACCACTCAACAAATTGCAGCTCATTCTCTCTTTATTTGGGAAATTTTCTCTTAGTCCCTTCTAAATTTATATTTCATTTTCCTGGTATTAGATATGAGAATTTTGCATTATAATTATCAGTAGTGGGTAATCCTCTCTCTATAACTTACCAGGAGATCAATCTCTCTCCCCATCCTTTTAAAGATATATTATTTTTAAGTTTGTTCGCAGGCACTTTATAGCTTAGTAAAGCCCTTAAGATGTTTTCTTTTTTAAAAAAATAGCTACTATAAGCATATAGGGGTAGTTTTAGAATTGCAATTGCAAGCTTCTTTATCCCTCAGCAAATTCCCACTGTGACAGTGGATGTAAACTGTTTCAGACATTTTAATGCTCCTAAGCAGTAAATCTGGAGGAGAGAAAAGGTGGGGAGGAAATTCAAGCACCTCAGTTTGTGAAAATGAGAGATGTCACTTCTTAATGCATGTGACAAATAAAACTCTGTGAAATCGCTTTGCATCTCTTAGTGCAATGTGCATATGTGTATATATAGGTAGTCCTCAGTTTACGGCCACAATTGAGTCAGAAAAATATGTTTGGTAAAAGTCTGGGTGCTGGATACTTGAAAACCTGGAGACAACAGAACAGAATATGACTGCAGAAAATCACAAAACATACAAGTCCTGCAGAGGTGGGTCTTCAGCAGGTTCTAACCAGTTCTGGAGAACCGGTAGTGAAAATTTTGAGTAGTCCAGAGAACCTTGGATGCAATTCCAAAATGTCTGGAGCTTCACTTGGGTATTCCCAATTTACCATCAGTCAATTGCAAAAGAAAGTTTTATTCAAGCAAGTAAAGGCGGATCCTGCAATAAATACCTTTAGCTCCATCAAACAACACCATCTCTCCACCCTATATCCTTGGGGAAGACTTGATAGGTGGAGAGAAATGACAAGTCCAGTCTAAATATCTGGCTGACTCTGCAAGCAACCATAATAGTTCCTCTTCTTGTCAAATAGGATCATAAGTGATTCTCAACCGTAGCAACTTGAAGATAGGTGGACTTCAACTCCCAGGATCTCCAAGCCAGTATAGGTAGTCCTTGACTTACAATAGTTCACTTAGAGACCATTCAAAGTTACCACGCCAGTGAACAAAGTGACTTTTAACATGACAATTTTTAACATGATCATTGTAGCATTCCTGTGGTTATGTGAACAAAATCCAGACCCTTGGCGACTGACTCATATTTATGATAGATATCCTGGGGTCACATGAGCAGCTTTTGTGATTTTCTGGCCAGCAAAGTCAATGGGGAGGCCAGAATAACAACAATGTTACTAACTTAACAACTGCAGTGATTCACTTCACAACTGTGGCAAGAAAGGTTGTAATATGGAGCAAAGCTCACTTGAGAAATGTTTCGCTTAGCAACCTAAATCTGGGGCTCAGTTGTGCTCATAAGTTGAGAACTACTTATAGATTCTGGGAGTTGAGGTCCACAACATCTTCAAGTTGTTAAGGTTGAGAAGCATTGATATAAACTGTTTTAGTCCAATTCCTTCTCTGGACAGAAAAGCATACCAAATGTTCACAATTGACAGTTATTCTCCTTCTACATTTTCTTACCAGTGTGACTTCATTCGTGCAGAAAAAATCTGGTAATTTTCATCTAGTACATTTTTGTATGTTGGTTTCTTTCTAGCTAACAGCAGCTCCAACTCCTTAACCACAGTGATTAATTTAGCAGCATTTTAAAAAAAAACCCTGGAACATTTTGTCAGCTGGGCTGCTTTCCCTGTTCACAAATTTTTGTTTGTGAACTGTTTTTGAAAGACATTGTTTTAGTGCCATTTAGGGCCATTTTTAAAAAAGAGAATTTTATATGCATTTTTAAAACCTGTTTGCGAAGAGTGAGAGATTTGTGTGGCAAAGGTAGAGTTTAGAAGAGTACAGAAGGAGAGGAAAAATCATTTAGATTTAAATAAGATGCTCTTAGTCCAAACTAATTACGCAACATTGGCAGGAATTTCCATCTCTTCTTCTATCTCTCTTGAGCGACCAGGAACTAATGATTAATGACCCGGAGTGAATATTAATTGATGTAACTTGATATTTAAATTTTATTCCAAAAATGCACTTTTATGTTTTCATTGCCTGTGATTGTTGAACACAGATTGGACCTTTGCATCTTCTGACAATAATTTATTTTCATGTTTGTAGGTTCAGATTAGTTTCTTATTGTGGTAGTGTATAAGAAAGGGAAAGAATCTCTGCAAGAATGGGAAACCATCAATATTATCTTTATTACTAATCACTACTGCTAATAACTTGGCGGTGTTTGGATTCTGGCTTTATATGGCCCCATATCCCACTGCAGTTTGTTTCACTGTGGATCAGCTTAATGTGTTGTGAAAATCCAATTGTTTTGATATTGTTTTGAATAACAGAAAAACAGGGACCTTGGAGGTCTTCTAGTCCAACCCCTGTTCAAGCAGGAAACCCTATACAATTTCAGACAAATGGTTGTAATATCCAATCTCTTCTTTAAAACCTCCAGTGTTGGAGTACCAACAATTTCTGAAGTCAAGTCATCCCACTGATTGTTCTAACTGCTTTATAATCTAATGTGTTTTATAATCTAATCTAATATATTGTATGAATTCAGGTGATGGGAGTGTCTTTCAATAAGCTATTATTAACATATAGTTTACTTTATTGCCATTGCACCTCGTACAATGAAACTAAATATCATCTTCAGTGTACTTTATGACTATGAAAATAAACACAAACACACATCCTTCACATTCTATACAATTGAATTGAAAACCCCTGATATTGCATTAATATTGCACTATACAGTAGAATTCAAAAGAGCTACTGCCCTGGGATAGAAGCTGTTTTTCAGTCTATTTGTCCTTGTTTTTATTATCCTGTACCATCTGCCAGATGGTAATAGTTCAAAAAAAGGATGCCCAGGATGAAATGGATCTTTGAGAATGTTTTGAACTTTCATAAGGCAGCAGGAGCTATAAGGCTCTTCCAGAGAGGGGAGAGGGCAACCAATGATCTTCTGGGCAATGACGTTAAATCTCTGGAGTGCTGTCCTATCTGCCCCTATGCAAATTGGCAAACCAGATACAGGTGCAGTAAGTTAAGATATTCTCCATGGCGCAGTGGTAGAAAGTCATCAGCAGTTTTTCATTCGGTTGTTGTTTACTCAACAGGCAGGGAAGAATCTTCCCAGCCCTTCCTAAAGATTTTGGGAATTGAATTGGAATCATCTATCTATGGATCATGGGGCTGTTTTGATTCTAGCTCTTATTCATATATATGAGCAACTGGCTGTGTAGTTGTCTTCCAATATGAGTTTGCAGACAAAGTGAAGCTTAGATTGTATAATCTGTATATGGTCTGGATTCACTCATTATTTTAAGACATGGTCTGACCATGCCTTATTGAATAAAGTCAGTTTGGTTGAGTCTGGTCAATATTCATTTACAAACCACAGCGGCTGGACTCACACAGGCTAAGCCAATATCAACTATTTTTGGCTTTTCTTGTTGATGGCAATTTGCAATGAGTAAAGTTTCAGTGGCATTGTAGCTTTGATCACTTCAGTCAGGAACATTCACAAAATGAACTGTTGTATGTTGAGGACTATATATCATAAGTGCACCAGGTAGTTATTACCAACGGCACCCCATCCCTTCCTTTCCCACCACAACTGCAATATGCAGAAGATATTTATCCTTTATACTCTCCAGCATTGTTTCTAAGCAGAGTATTGAATGTGATTGAATGTGATGACCCGTGGCGTGGCACAAAAGCAATTAAGCCACAAAAATAGGTAAAGTCCCTTTAATACCTCCAACTTGGCCCCCAATGTCCAATTATCCTTGGCTGGAGATCAAACTCTTCCAAAAACAGTCTACAAAGGGAAGAAATGCAGTCCGAACCCAAAGTATAGATAAATTAGAAATAAAAAAACCAATACAAGTCACACTGAAGTAATATACCGGACAGGCCAGGATAATAAATTGCTGACTTCCAAAAGATCACGAAGCAGCCAAAACCCAGATAAGCCTCAACAAAGATAAGGCACGCTTTGCTTCC
The DNA here is from genome assembly GCA_033807585.1 of Hydrophis major. Classification (NCBI taxonomy): domain Eukaryota; kingdom Metazoa; phylum Chordata; class Lepidosauria; order Squamata; family Elapidae; genus Hydrophis; species Hydrophis major. Next base: position 27,786,737 of record CM066334.1, on the reverse strand, counting down.
AACAAGGTGCTATGTGCAAATGCCCTTCTTATATCCTATTCTCCAAGCTACAACTAATAAAAGGGATCAGGGCCCTTTTTTCTTTCTTAAGCCGCGTTGCTCCCTTCTCCATTCCTCCTTGCGTGCCCTAGGATGAAGAGGGGGTGGCCATGGGTGAATGCCCAGCTGGACTGTGCCCTTCCCCAGTTTCTTCCACAGCCACTGGAGCCACACTCCCACTCCTTGTCAGCTTCTCAATCTCCCACTCAGAATCAGACTCCAACAAGGGCATGACACTGAGCTGTTTTTGCTGACTGGACTCTCTTTGGTTCACTCATTGGAGCTGCTCTTGAATAAGTAACAGCTGAGAGTGAGACTCAATTTACTTTTGGATCAGGAACTAAGCATGCTCTCCTTTCTCTTACACAATTACTTCAGTTGCCTTCCTGAGCTTTTAATTTTGCACAATACAATACTGATAGGAAGGTGATGCTTAAACATTTAATAGCCTCGGCAGGTCCTGATTGAGTTTTTGTCTTCCCTCTAAGTTATGAACGAAACTCACTATATTTGCAATCTAAAAAGGTCTGCCATGAAGCAGAAGTCACAAAATACAGTGGCCAGAGTGCTCAGGGAGGAAAAGGTCAAAATATCAGTTCTGAAACAAATTTGAGTATTGATGTAGAGAGAAAGAGGGAGACAGACAGACAGAGGCACACACAGAGAGACACAAAGATACAGAGCGAGAGAGACAGAGACACACACAAAGAGACACAGAAAGACAGAGAGAGAGAGGTGTGTGTGTTTAAATATACTTTTAACAATTGTTTTGAATTTTATATCCCAACTGGAATTCTTTCTTTCTTTTTCCATTTTCAAATAGCATTTGCGAACATGGGTTCTATTGGTCCTGGGACTTGTAGGAAAAAGGAAGTCTGAACCTTTAAGTTTGGTAAGTTGCCTTTTAAGAGGACTAGGAGATTTAGAATGATTATCTTGATTTTTATAGTCTCAGCAGCAGTTCTTGAATGCCCTTTGTTGAAGATTGCTTCAGTTTGCGTACAGGTAGTCCTTGACTTACAACAGTTGATTTAGTGACCGATTGAAGTTACAACAGTACTGCAAAAAGTGACCAATGACCAATTTTTCACACTTATAACCATTACAGCACCCCCATGGTCCCCATCGATCACAATTCAGACATTTAGCAACTGACTCATATTTATAACAGTTGCAGTGTCCTGAGGTCATGTGATGACCTTGTTTTGTGACCCTCTGACAAGCAAAGTCAATAGGGAAGTCAGATTCCTTTAACAGCTGTGTTACTATTTTAACAACTGCGGTGTTTCACTTAATAACTGTGGCAAGAAAGGGCGTAAAAATGGGACAAAACTTACTTAACAAATTTATCACATAAATTTTGGGCCGTGTTCATAAGTCAAGGACTACCTGTATATAAACCTATTACCCATTTTTCATCATGAAACCATAATCCCAAAGTGAGTTTGGTGGACACAAGAAAGTAAATATTCTCTAGTAGCCACAAAACTAACTTCGACCCTTTAGTTTCTGAGGGGTTTGTTTGTTTGTCATCATCTAATTCTTGGCTGCATGCAGCAATCTGTAGGCAAGCTTTTAAAATCTTTAATTAAAGATTTTCTCATTTGACTGCCTATCAGACACATTTCTCAAACATATGGCTGTCTTATATTAAGTTATGGTTTGCTTAATCATTGTTTGTTAAATAAAAATCTTCATTGGCCATGTTTGCATAACACATAATGGTTTGAGAATCATAACAGCTAGTTCTTACAATAGGTTCAACCAAAAGCAAATAAGATCATTGCGGGCAAAGCAATATATGAACTCAACTGTGGTCTGTAGAGTTGTATATGTGACTATGACATCTTTGGGTCTCTTCCCTTGTCCTTTTGTGAATCTGGCATGGTGAACCATAGGTCGAGATGACTAAAAAACCCAAAAGTGCTTTTTCAAAAGGCAGCTGGAGTTTCCTAGTTTTTTTCCTTGAAGACTTTTTGCTTCTCATCTAAGAATTTCTTTAGTTCTGACTGAAAGAACCAAAAACCTCCTTTTAAACAATAGCTAGGATTGCTATTATGCAAGTATCTCACAGTGGCCTAATTAATCTTGCTTTATAGTTGGATTGTTGTTTTTAATTTGTTTGTTGGATTTTCATCTATGACCTTGAGCACCTGGAATTACAAAGAATCTGAGTGAATAGAATCAGTCAAGGTAACTACACGTCCTTTGGGTAGGTAAAGCAAAAATTTAAACTTTCATAAAATTCTCCTTAGCAAAGGCACAGAAAATATTTCTAGAGATGTAAACATTGTGCTGAGACTTATCATTTTGGGGTAACCAATATGATTAGCAATCAGCTATTTGAATTAAATGTGCCAAGTACTGAATCTTGCGGATTTCCTTTAGGTTGCATCCCAATTTCAATGGAAGAAAAGCTTGGGTTTGTGACAATTTCTCCCAGTGGCTGATTTCATGTCAGAGAAGATCAGGCAGAGTTGAAGAGTTAAATGCATCATCAGTTTAGAGTCCTTGCATTGCCACAAGAGATCCAATTTCAGCCTCCCTTGAATTCCATTGATTCTCATCTAGCACCAATTTAGTTAGTTGACTAGATTCTTATGTGTAAATTTGAATAACTTTTCTATGCTACCACTTTACAAAAAATCCCAATTCTTTGTGCCCAGCACTTCACACAACATGCCAAACCCACACTAACAATGCAGTGGCTGTGCTCACTTCAGCATGCTGTGCACAAGCAACAAAGTAATATTAGGCATGATTGAAGGTACACAACCTACTCCCCTATTACGTACTCACCCTCATTTTGGTCTGTTGTGCAAACCTCGCTATTTTGTGATCCAAGCATTCCGAGAGATGGAGGCAAATCAGAAAGAGAAAAAAATCCTAATCCCCTCTATAGTGTTTAATTTTCTTATAGCTCAAAGTAGTGTAGACCTTGATGTCCTATTTCTTTAGCAACAGGGTTCTCACTGTTTTTCTTGGGTGGCCAATTCCACCCTCTAATAATAGTCTTCTCCATTAGGAAATGCTCCCTGCTATCAGATATTATACATTTATGATGTGATTGCTATCCTTTTCCATCTCTCTCTCTCTCTCTCTCCTCCCCACCACAATCTCACATAAAAAGCTTTTTGCAGCCCCCTTCTTCATCTTCCAGGGTTCATAGCTTCAAAAACTTCTTTTTAAAAAAGGAAGCTGTTGGGGCACAGGTTGAATTTTCTCTGCTCACCTCCATCCCACCAGTGCCTGAACCCCAGCTTCTTTCAGAATTTTGGAACAGAGACTCCACTGAGAATTAATTCCAAATAAAGTTCTTCCACTAGAGGGTACTTAAGCGAACAATCTAGCTTCCTAATAAAGCTAGTAAAATAGCTGGAATACAGCCAAGGTTTTCTCAAGGTAGGTCACCATATTGTTTCCTTCCCCATAACCATTTCTGTTTGGATTTTGCTCTACAGAAAGACCATTTCTCCCCATCCAGGTTGATATTCCTGGGGATAGTTCTGCTTTTATCTCTGTGCGAATTACGGAAAGCTTTTCACTCAGAATTAATTGTACTCTTCGAGGAGCTTAGTGCACCATCTCTACTCTATGATTTTGTCGAGTTGGGATCCCGGCCGGCTGTGACTTTGAAAGGCATCATTGAGGTGGGAGCCACGAAGTTCCATTGTTGTGAAATGTGGCACGAGGCAGAGCAGTCTCTGCATAGAGTGGCCTATTACTGCAAAAACAGGCCCCCAGATGAGCGCTGTACACACACCGCCCCTTCCAGATGGGGGGCCTTTTCATTTTGGGCTTAAGTCAATTGCTCCGATTCTGCCGGCATGCTTTCTCTGTAGGGGGACGCGAGTTGTTCAATGCTGTGAGTTAGCGAGAAGAAAGACTGTCCCTGTTTGATCTTCTCAAGTCACCAACCCTTTATTTTTAGAAGTGAAAACAAAGTCAGCGCTTTTATACGAAGGGTTGAGAACGAGCACCTGCAGTGCAGGATGCTCTCAAAGTTGTTTTCTTTTTGTCAGGAGGAGGGGCTCCTATATTTTCTTAACTTCTCTTTCTCCCTATTTATTTTTTTTCTGTCCCAGCCAATATGTCTTTTAATAGTCACCTTTGCAAAAAAAAAAAAGTAGAAGTATAATTTGAGTGCCACTCTGAGTATAGAATAATAGAGTTGGAAGGGACCTCAGAGGTCTTTTAGTCCAAACCCCTGCCCGAGCAGGAGACCCTTCACCATTTCAAGCAAATAGTTGTCCAAGTGTCTTTTTGAAAGCCTCCAGTGATGCAGTTTAGTTTAGTTTAGTTTATTGTCATTGCACCTTGTACAACGAAATCAAACCCATCATAACCATGAAAATAAACACAAACACACATCCTTCACCCTCCACACATTGAACTGGAAAACCAACAACAACAACAACACTGCACTATAGAGCAGAATTCAAAAGAGCTACTGCCCTGGGATAGAAGCTGTTTTTCAGCCTATTTGTCCTTGTTTTTATTATCCTGTACTGTCTGCCACATGGTAATAGTTCAAATAAAGGGTTCCCAGGCTGAGATGGATCTTTAAGGATGTTTTGAACTTTCTTAAGGCAGCGGGAGCTCTAAAGCTCTTCCAAAGAGGGAAGAGGGCAACCAATGATCCTCTGGGCAATGACATTAACCCTCTGGAGTGCTGTCCTAACTGCCCCTGTGCAAATTGGCAAACCCTACAGAGGTGCAGTAAGTTAAGATACTCTCTATGGTGCAGCGGTAGAAGGTCACCAGCAGTTTTCCATTCAGTTGTTGAGCACCCACAATTTCTGAAGCCAACCTGTTCCATTGGTCAGTTGCTCTCACCACTAGGAAATTCCTCCTTAATTCTAAATTTCTTCTCTCCTTGCTTAGTTTTCAATCATTGTTTCTCGACTTCCCTTTTGGTGCTTTGGAAAATAGTTTGACTCCCTCGTCTTTGTAGGAGCCCCTCAAATATTGGAAATACAAATATTGGAGATACTCTGCTTAGAAACAATGCTGGAGAGTATAAAGGATAAATATCTTCTGCATATTGCAGTTGTGGTGGGAAAGGAAGGGATGGGGTGCCTTTGGTAATAACTACCTGGTGCACTTATGATATATAGTCCTCAATATACAACAGTTCATTTTGTGAATGTTCCTAACTGAAGTGATCAAAGCTACAGTGCCACTGAAAAAAGTGACTTGTGGTTTTTTTTCACACTTAGGACCATAGTAGCATTTCTATAGTCATGTGGTCAAAATTCAGATTTTTGGCAACAGACTTTTTTCTTTCTCCTTCAAAAAGGGCAGCAGCTTTTAATCAATAAATGCACACAAAATCCACAAAATAGAAGTATTTTAGGCATCAATGCATCAATGTAAAGATGCTTCTTAAAGCGCCTATAGACATCACCTTTTGTAATCTTTCTTGAACAGAAAAGACTGCTGGAGATTCCCAACTGATCTGGATTTTAAATTTGTCTATTTGCTGGTGGTTACTCTGTTTGATAGTACAGGTATTCCTTGACTTAAAACCGTTTATTTAGTGACTATTCAAAGTTAAACAGCAGTGAAAAAAGTGACTTATGACTGTTTTTCACATTTACGACCATCGCAGCATCCTCTTGGTCACATGATCAAAATTTGAATGTGTTGCAACTGACTCATATTTATGACGATTGCTGTGTCTTGGGAATCATGTGATCAACTTCTATGACCTTCTGAGAAGCAAAGTCAATGGGGAAGCCAGATTCATTTAACTGTGTTGCTCACTTAACAACTGCAGTGATTCACTTAACAACAGTGTCAAGAAAGATCATACAATGGGGCAAAACTTACTTATTAACTGTTTTGTTTAGCAACAGAAACTTTGGGCTCAGTTGTAGTTGTAAGTCGATGACTACCTGAATTGCCAGTGTGTTTTTCTACTTACCTCCAGACAGTTTTAAAATGTAGGTTATTTTTCTCCTTTGTTAAGGAAAGCAGGCATAAGCTATAGTACAGCCAGAAGCACTGAATGCTGATTTTCTTAGATGTCTAAAGGATTATTATGTTAAAATGTCATGGTTGTAGCTAGTCCTTTTTTACTTAATATGATTTTCTTTTCAGTCTTTCCCAAAATTTATCTTCTTTGTTGCTTGCTCAATGTCAGCAGTATTTTTATTCCATGACTGTGTCTCCATGCATTTAACTGTGGCAAAAAAGATGCCCTGGCAATATTTATTTTCCACTTGTCCCTAGATGCTGTCCTTACCTTGTCCTAGCCTTTAAGATCTCATTAGCTGTACCATCTTGAAGCGCATCTAATACTGGCCATCCATAACCTCAACCCATCAAGTCTGTAAGCTTTTTCACACAATTCCATGGGGGAAGTGGGGGTGGAAATCAGTGACTGTCAGCAACGTGGGAATACAAGCAATAGAGTCAGGATAGGTATCAGCAATGAGAATAGCAAATGTCATGGAGTGTTTTCCTTTCCAGGGTGGGTTGATAGCAAGTCAACTCAACGGTGGAGAATGGCTCCTGTGAGAGATGGGGAACTGGTAAAAAAGGGAATGAATATAAAGGGAGGCAAATAGCAGAAGGGAAAGTAAGAAAAAGTAATCCAACTTTTTTATTGTTTAAAGCCTATTAACAATCCCCAGGAAAAGCAAAATAAATAACAGAAGCTAAGCCAATAACCAGCCTTAACTGTGACTGATCTCTGTTCCTGTATTAGACCATGCATCTGTGTTGACACAATCTGAATTTGAAAGGCAGTATAATGTGTGTGTGTATTTGTTTTCTTATATATATATATATATATCTTATATATTTCTTATATGTATATCTTTTCATCTCTTATTTCTACATGGAATTATTGCTGCAATGGATTTTTTTGAAAAATGGAATAGAATAGAATAGAATTGAATTCTTTATTGGCCAAGTGTGATTTGTGCATAAACTCTCAGTGCACATACAAGCAATAAGTGACAAATCATGATCATAGTCATCAGAATAATACATTCATCCTAAACCATAAGATATAACACTTAGTCATAGGATACCAAATAAGCAATCAACATAAATAATACTAGTATACTAAATAAAACAATATAAATTGTAAGAATCAAGCACAAAGTTATAGTTATAAGAAGATAAGGAGACAGGTAATAAGAAAGAGGAAATAAGAAGAATAATTTGGATAAGCTATGCAAATCTAACTCTGCAAACAGAAATCAAGGTGAGTCCATCCCAGGTCACTTTCTGCAGCTCCTTCCCCTCCCCCTTGATTCTATTATACATATTGTGGAGACAACCATGGTCCACGGTATCTAAGGAAGCGCCTTACACCCTTGGGACTAACCAGTAGAATGGTCTAATTTAGCTCCCTTAAGGCCAAAGAATTTTGCCTGGTAAGGTGCCTTTTCTGCTGTGCCGCCCACTCCCCCTCCTCTATAATATTTTCCCATTGGAGGTGAGATCCACCCCAGCAGTCCTGGCCTTCTGGAAGAGCCCCAAATCTTGGCCACTGAGGTGTCTGATGGAATAGAGAAGATTCTCACGACCAGGCTACCCATCAGCTTGGTTTTTAATTTTAATTTTTAGCTTTGTATTCTACTTTAATTGTTTTTCACACTTGTTAGCTTTGATTATCTTGTAAGCTGCCCAGATTTGTGAGATGGGCAGCCTAGAAACCCATTAAACAAACAAACAAATAAAACCCTTCCATGTCACCTCCTGGCCAACTTGTAGAGACCCCTTGCTGGAAACGACAGAATCTTCTGGGGACAGTGAGAAATAAAATGCTGGAGTAAGAGGGCCTTTGATCTGATCTTTTCACATAGTCTTACTTTTTGCAGGAGGGATGATATAGGAACCTTTGTCAGGAAAATAAGTTGACTTCTTGCCATAATCTTGCAGTCTACTGCAGCTCCTACTGGGAAAACTCCTGTGGAAATTTTCAAGACAAGCTCTTATCCAAAATAGGGAATTATTAATCAAGGTTGTCAAACAGTGAATGAAACGCTACTTCCTAGTAACTTTATCTTAGAATCACAGCTACAAAAAACTATTGTTTTGTGATATAATGTACAAATGGAAAAACTAAAAAGTTGGGAAACACTTCTTCCCAAGAACAAATAAATTCTGCAGGCCAGAATTTGAGACTTCAACCATTCCATATGGGTCAGTCCTCCTTTAACAACTGGTCACGTCGTGTCTATTCAAAGTTACAATGGCATTCCTCATATTTGGGATGCTTTGCAGTTGGCTTGCACTTACAGCCATTTGTGCTGTTTCCCCTAGACTGCAATTTTTGCTTTTTGGATTTCCAGTTTAGAAAAAAACAAAACACCACACATTGAAAAAAAGGGGTTCGCTTAATGACCATGCCATTGACTTAATGACTGCTGAAAAAAAAGGTTGTAAAATCAGACGTGGCCACAACTTAACAACTTAACGCCACAACTTATGACCATAATTCTGGATTCACTGACGGTTATAAGTCGAGGACTACCTGTACTTTTTGGGAGTTGAAGCCCAGAGGAAAAGCATCAAGTTGTGGGCAAAAATAGTATAAAAAAGAGTTGCACATTTTTTGACAAATTAAGGGCCGCATTTAACACTTGAGTGACAATTTATTTAATCAAATTTATTGTAGCCATCCAGCTCCAATGGATTCAGTGCGATGTATAAAACCAGAACGTCCATAAAAACACTTCAAACATAAAATGATACAGACTGTCCAAACTAAAAGCAACATGAATCAATCAAAACAGCTGCTCTCTTCCCAAAATATACAATCATACATTAATCCCAGTCTTGGGATGAATGCCAGGTTTTAAAAGCTTTCTAGACCTCTGAGAGAGGGCAATGTCCTTATCTTGGGAGGAGGGGGATGCGATTCCAGAGAATGTCCCCTCCTCTAGCTTCATTTAATTTTAAATATATTAATTCTATGTAAACAAGTTAATTTTAGTATGATTGCTATCTATGTAATATCAATCCATTAAAAAAGAGACTACAGTTAAGTGGCAACACTTGGAGGGACTTTGGGAGGACACAAATTCTGTGCCTCAATGTAAAATTTATTGATTGATTGGTTAACTACATGCCATCAAGTCATTGTCAGTTTTTAGAACCACATAAATATTCTTTATGCCAATCTGTCCTTGACTTGGTCTTTCAGATCTTCCAAAGGTTGATGGAAGATAGAACAGACTAAATAGACTTGTGATTTAATTTAGAACAAAGTATTCTCTCTCTCTCTCTCTCTCTCCATGTGAACATGCATGTGCATTTGAGGAGGGTTATGTGTGTTTTATATTCATTGACAGTACAGTACTGTGTGCAGATGAGTTATTTTTTCTACCTAATCTTTTAAACAGGGAAAAATTCATCTCAAATTTTCCTGTCTCCAGTAAATTCTGGGAGTCATAATTCTTATTATTGCACTAATAATTTGCACCTCCTCAAATGCACACCTCACCTTTGTTCCACAAATAACCTCGATGATGCAGAGATGTGTTGTGATCAGCACCAAGCATCTGAAACAAATGTCTGGTTTAACTTGCCTGAGGATGGATGGAGAGGGCGGGTCAGGAATAGCAAGCAGAGAAGGAGAATTCTGTTGGACATATTTGTCAGTTTAATAGCTTAAACCAGGCCCTCCAGGAACACAGCAAATTATAATTTTGCTTTTCCTTGAATAATGGAAGGTGGTGTGCTTTTAGCAAACTCCCTCACCTCTCAAGATAAGTGGCAGATACCATATTGAACTCAAATTAATCCTCATTCTTCTGTTCGTCATACTTTGCTTGTGCATTTGTTTGTTTGTCTTTCAGGTTTGATATTTCACTTTGCCAGTTCCCCGCTGAGCTGGTATTTGTAGCTGGCTCACAAGCTGCTTTTCTTTTTGCTGATGATGTGCTTGCTCCAAAATATTTATTTATTTGTCTTAAAAAAAAACTCAGGAGTTTGGGAGGGAGAGTTCCCCACTAACAACCTCTGTCGTGGCTGGTCCAAGAAACTGGCTGGCTTCCAGCTACTGACATACAGAACTCTTCATGAAACCAGACAGAATTAAAACCTTTGTTTCCTGTTTGCTGACTGGCTTTAAGAGAGAGGGGGAGGGAGGGAAGGAGGGAGGGGGAGGAGAAAGAAAGCGCACGCAAAGTTACTGGAGTTCTCAACAAGACCATCTTTGTATTAATTTAATTAGTTAAATGAAGGAGGGAAGGATGAGTGTTTATATAATAAATGCATTTTTAAGGGGGTTAAGACAGTTGTGGCATACATAGAAAAGTGATTTACATTCCATTTGCCTGCTGAAGCATGTGAATTCTTAAGGACTCGGAGTTCATCATTACAACCTTTATTTTTTAATATGGCTTGAGAATTTAGTTTTAGTAGTAGTTTTTCATGTACCACTGAATTGAAGGCTTTACAGAAGTCTATGAAGGTTGCATCTGTTGCTTTGCCCTGATTGAGTTGTGTAGTCCAAATGTTTTTGCAGTGTAAGAGTTGCAGATTACAGGATAGTTTTTTTCTGAAACCAAATTGTTTAGTAGGTTCTTTGTCTCTAAGTGGAGGACAATGGATTGATTAATAATTGATTCCATGACTTTACAGGTGACACAGCATAAAGAGATTGGCCTGTAATTTTCAACTAGACTGTGGTCTCCCTTTTTGAAGATGGGGATGAGTGTGGCTTGTGACCATAGGTTTGACAAGGAGCTGGTCCTGAAAGGTTTTTCAAAGATTATGCTTAAAGGTTCGGCTATGGCAGTGGATAGCTTTTTAAAGAAGTAGGCACTTATTCCATCCAGTCCAGTAGATAGAAATGGTCTTAGATTGCGTAGTGCTTTTTCAACATAGTCTTCTGTAAAATTGGTATGTATTAGATCATTGTAGTTGTCTGTGGTTCGACTAGGAAATACTGGGTATGATCCATTGCTGTTTACAAATACTGAGCCAAAGAATGTGTTAAAGAGGTTGGCTTTGATGGTGTTGTCGTTGCAGTCTTTACCATTAGATCTTTTCAGGGTGGGATGGCCTTGAGTCTTTCAGTTTGTTGTTTACAAAATTGTAGAAAGTGTGGGTGGAATTGGTGCATAGAAGGTTTTCATCTTGTTTAACATGATAATTGATGCATTCAGTCTTTATCTGGTGATATAAATTTTTGTATCAGCTTTTGAAGTTGGCAACGTGACCAGATTCGTTTTTCCACCAAAGTGATTTCTTTTTGGATTGAAGCTTCCTTATTGTTATGGGTAATCTGTTTTTTTCTGGTTTTGGGAGTTGTAAATGGTACATATAGTTTGATGACTCTTTTGACTTCAAGTAAAAATATGTTATAATGGTCTTCAACAGTATTGTATCCAGTGAATAGGGATTGCCAATCAAGTGATGAGAGATCATTGTCTATAAAATCATAGTTACCTTTTTTGAAGTTGTAATTGAGGATCACATTGTTGTGATGATTTTTGTGTGGACGTATGTTGAGACAAAAGTCAATCATGTTGTGGTCACAGTTGGAAAAGGGTTCTTTAATTTGTATTCCATAAATTGAGTTCAAACTATTGCAGAAGATGAGATTGAGGCAGTTGTTAAGTCTAGTATTGTTGGTTACTAGTTGTTCCAGTCCCAGATTTTTCCCAGCATTATAGAAGGTTGCATGTATGGGTTTACTTTTACATTCATTTAGGGTCCAGTTAATATGAGGTAGATTGAAGTCACCAAGAAGGATAAAAGCGTGTGGGCAGGATGTTGCCCATGTTAGTAGTGAAATCACATTTTTGTGTTAAGTTTTTTGAGATAAGCCTGGGGACCTGTCCAATATAGGGGCTGCTGTGAGTCTGTTTCAAAGTTATTTCCAAAGCTTTTTGGAATATCCCATCCAGGATGGGAGATTGCAATAGCTGGAAGTTTAAAAGATGGCACTTAAACTGTGCAATTTCCTCAACTCTAAATTTCAACTTTACTTCGTCCCTCTGCCAACTTTTTGTCATCTAAAGTAGGAGTCCCCAACCCCCCAGTGGATGGGCTGGCAGTGGTCCGCGGCATGCCAGAAAAGCAAAGCTCCATCTGTGGGATGCAGGCAGTAAGCAAAACCATACCCCCCCTGGTCCACAGAAAAACCATGGAACTGGTCCCTGGTGCCCAAAAGATTAGGGCCACTGATCCATCTCTTTCTATGGGTTGACTGCAGAATGTGTCTATATTTCATCATGCAGTGATTCTGTGGAAATGATAATAAATAGTGAGCTCAGCTCACTAAACCTTGTTTGAGGTAGATAATTTTAAAGATGGGGTTTACTTCCTAAAGCTAGTGTCATCCCAGCCTTTATTTATTTATTGGTTATTGTAAAGCCAATGCAATTTTTGAGATAGGGTAGCAAGGTTTTGTTTCAAATTTGGATATGCAAACAACACCTTTCCCCAAGACTTATTAACTAATAACCAGGCAGTTCAACCGATTTAAAAAAACATAAATAAATTCAGGTGCCAATTTGCGAACCTATGTAATTGTATTTCTAATGAATCGCTGCCAAGGAGAGAGTAAGTCTTAGGATTTATTCTTCCTCTTCTAATCTTGTTATTTTACAAGTATTCTAAAGTAAAATAATTTGTGGGGATTTGGACCAAATCAGAACAAGTCATTAAAAATGATCAATAGTGCACACTTCAAAATTCATGTTCCACTGTTAGTTATTCAGTGGCTAGAGGATGCAAATACTCTAATAAATAACTGTTTTTCAGCTAAGTTAACAGAGCCTTTTTAAAAATAGCTTTACCAGATGCTCCTTATTTTGAGCGCAGCCCCATGTTTCCATTTGACATTTAATAGGATGTTATAGTGGCAGTATTCATCTTCTTCTTCAGGAGGTCAGGAATATTGTCTTCCAGAAAATATTATTTCTACTCTCCCCCAAAGTAATCATTGCTGGTCAATATGTACAGGCAGTCCTCACGATTGAGCCCAAAATTTCTATTGTTAAATGAATTTTACCCCATAGAATCTGTCTATCCCACTGATCTTGCTTGTCAGAAGATTGTAAGAGGGAATCACATGATCCCTGGGACACGTCAACTATCATAAATATGAGTCAATTGCCAAGCATCTGAATTTTGATCACGTAAGCATGGGGATGCTGCAGCAATCTCCAGTGTGAAAAATGGTCATAAGTCACTTTTTCCAGTGCTGTTGTAACATTGAACGGTCACTAAATGAACTGTTGTAAGTCAAGTACTATTTGTATTACATTATTTAGGCCCCTTCCCTTTTTAATTTTTCAGTGATGAAGTTAGTGTTACATTTTTGAACACTTTGAGATTCCTCTCAATCTGCTTATGCCTTTTTCTTAAATGGAAAATGCTTTTTTGGGTTGGATCCAACTTGGAATATGAAGATGCTGATATGGCTGCCTAACTCAATCTTTTGTTCCCTCCCAATTGTGAGAATCTTACCTCCCAACTCTTGGGATTATTGGACTGGGGAAGAACGGGTTAAACTTTTGTGTCCCTGATAATTTAACATATGTTTGTCATGCCTCTTCCCTTTTTTAAAAATTTTCCAAACTGAAATTTGCATTTAAATATTTTTAAATATTCACCATTTTTGTATACATTTTATCCTTCAACATAAATTTGTGTATACAGTTTATCCTTGTAAAGTGCCTTACAGCCAACAACTTTTGCAAAATTTACGAAATTTACAAATTTCAGAGGTTAAACGAGTTCCATTTAAAAATAAATTCCTTTAATTCTGTTTCTCTTTTTGGCCTTCTTTCCATGCCACTTCAATTCTGGCTTAAGCACTTAATTCTGGAACTGATATAGTTGCACTTGCTATATATGTTATCTGGTTATCATCTTCCCCAAATTCCTTTTAGATGTTTGTGTTCTTTCTTGGGCTCCTGGGTATAGATTTGTTGTTTTTAAAATAAAGCTTTCATTCTTCTCCTCAGACAGCAGAGTTACTGATCACCCTACAAGTGCACATGTTTCTGGTTTGGAAGATACGTTTAGGAGTACAAGCTGTGTTTCTCCACCAGCCAAGCAATCAAGAATGGTATGTGAATCTTTATACTTGCATTTAAAAACCATTCTTTTCTAGGTCTGTGGGCAATGTTTTTCCTCTCTATTCCACATCAATCAGTTATATGTGCAGGGAGGGCATATTCTAAACTTAATAGCAATGGCAATAGGACTTAGACTTATATACTGCTTCATGGTACTTTACAGCCCTATCTAAGTGGTTTACAGAATCAGCATATTGCCCCCAATAATCTGCATCCTCATTTTACCCATTTCGGAAGGATGGAAGGCTGAATCAACTTTCAGCCAGTGAGAATCGAATTGCTAAACTTCTGGCAGCTGGCAGTCAGCAGACACTGCATTCTAACTACTGCGCCACCATGAAGCAATAAGGATTCACTTATGTCCAGTGTTTCTTTGTGTTTTCATAGATTTTTTTTAAAATGTGGCATTTAATAGTATATATACCACTTCACAGTGCTTTATAGCCCTCTCTAAGCAGTTTACAGAGTCAGCATATTACTCCCAATAACCTCATTTTACTAACCATTGGAAAGATGGAAGGCTGAGTTAACCTTGAGTCAGTGAGAATCGAACTGCTGGCAGCCAGCAGAATTAGCCTGCAATACTTCATTCTAACCACTGTGCCACCATAGTTCTAATCAATCTTTTTTTGCTTGTATATAAACCATAACAATTCTGGCTATGAATTAACAGTAGTTAACTGATAGTTTGGAACTATATTGAGAAGACCATTATTTTAGGGACTCAAATCTTGAATCAAGAACTGTGTAATAATACTAATACCTTTCAGATAGCCCAGAACCATTTTTTCCAGTGCTTTCTTAACTTCGAATGGTCACTAAAGGAATTATTGTAAGTTGAGGACTACCTGTGTTTCAAGAATAAGTTGGTAGTGCTTCACTGCTCCATAATAAATCCCATTTTTGCTTACTATAAAATTCTTGCCCTTTTTCTATAGTTAGAAAAGAAAGAACATCACAGAAATGTCCCCCAAGGAATTTAAATTGGCTCTCAAGAACTGGGCTGCTCCTCCTTCCTTTTTCTATTGCAAGCACCCCAAATAGTGTGTTTTTCTTCTCCTCTAATACAAGTTCAATATGAAGATGCTTCAGAAACTGCATGGCTGTTGCTTATCCCAGAGAGACCACTTAAAATCACTTCTTTGTGGGGCTAAAGGTTGCAGACGAGACAGGTTCCATTGACCTTTGCCTCTTACCAATCCATTGAACAGGAGAAGAATTCCTCAGTCTTCTTTGGGACTAGGGAAATAAAATGTGAACTTCAGAAGTTTAAAATACCCCAAGGATGAACTCAAGGCCAGATTAAAATGTAACCTATATCCATAGGCAGAATTGAACTCTCTGGGCTTTCAGCCTTCTTTGGCAGCTTCTTTACTTATTTATGTTTGTCTACCTCTCTCTCAAAGAACATGTTTGTGTGCATGGGAATCAGTGCATGCATACGCAATGTCTTTGGAATTTGTATTATTGTCACTATTTCCATCCAAAAGAAGCAGATTGTATGTAAAGCCTCTCCTTCAAATTTCCACGACTGGACTGTACAGCAGTAAAAATGCTTGAATAAGTGGGCTTCAATGTGCCATACACTTTCCATACATTATGTGCTTTTATCATCAACAACCTTGTAAAATAGATTAGGATGATAAAACCTAAACTTATGCAGCTATTGAGTGAGCGGATAGGGCAATGGTGAACATCTGTTTTTGGATTAAGGGCCATTTAGCAGGTGTGTCAAAAACCACAATTGAAATTTGAATTCGTTTTTAACAGCTGCATGTTATACAAATGCAAAAGATTTGTTTGCTTTTAATTACACTGATAAATAAGATAAAGTGGTATACAAATGTAGCCTGCTCAACATTTTATGCCAGATGCTCACTATCATAAGGTATTTGACCTTGCAGCCAGGGGAAAAGTAATTTCTTTGCAACTGGTTCAAGGGCCTAAGTCCCTCTTACCAAAGATTGAATGTTGGAATATTTATCCTTGAAAGGATGCATAATGATCTGGGCACATAGTTATGAGAGAGACTGAAATTATTCTTAGTCTTTATGAATGCACTTTACAACTAAAAAGCAAAGGGTCCTTGATCCAATGGATCAGCCCAGAATATTCTTCCTTGAAATGTCCAATCCCAGACCAGTTGTTTTGAAATGTACAGAGTAAGCCCTTCTTTTGATGCAGCAATCACTGGGCATAAATAACAAAGCCACATTTTTTTTCTCCCAGCCATCCTACCACCTTCTTTTCTGTTCCATGCCTTTTATGCAGAAAAAAAGCCACAATAATTGCTAGTTTTCTCATGGGCTAGCATGTTCATATGGGCTGTTCATAGCTCTCACGAGCTTCAAGCCACTGGTTTCTTTCAGGAGCTATTACTCATTCAGATTTCCAGTAACTTGCCAAGACCTCATGCCAAAGATTTCCAGTTCTTTTATTTCAAATCCTTTCTTAGATAGAGATAAGAGGGAATTCAGTGTTTTATATCTGAAGTGTTTGCTCCTTCTGTCTGCTGTGTCCCTCTTCCCTAAGGCAACCTCATAAAGAGGGAGCAGCAGCTATTATCAATAAATGTTTAATGCCATCAAAGCATTAGACTATCAGCAGTAAATTACAGTGTTGTATATTGCAGGATTGGTGAAATAGAGCCTGAGAAAAATAGGACCCCCACCAGCTCCCCAAATTTGAATTAATGACTGTTCCAAATATCACGAGATGTTGAGTGATTTATTTGGAAAAATTGTGAAGATGTCAAAGATAGAAGGTTGGAATATTTATTCTTGAAAATGAAAGGATGAATGATCTGGTCATACACTTACAGAAGACACTGAAAACATTGTTGGTCTTTATAGTGTGCAATTTACAACTTTATAGTATGCAGTTTACAACTTTTGGCTGGTTTTCAGCTTTTTCATCTAGTTTCTGGCAAAAATATCTGTAGGAATGAATTGACTCATTTTATTTTCACAACATATAGACAGTTAACCATAGTTTCAATTGGGAAGAGGTGACAATCCTTGTGATGACCCGGGGCATGGCACAAAGGCAACATAGTCAAATAAGCAGTACCTCCAACTTTGCTCCCAATGTCCAGGTTACCTTCGGATGGAGAAAAAAACTCTCCAGTTTTTTCAATCTGAAAACAAAGTACATACAAACTGTAAATAAAAATCCACACAAACCACTCTGCAATAATTAACTTGACAGGGCAGGAGAAGGAATTGCAGACTTGAAAGCCCAGCAAAACACACACAGTTGGAAAGATGCCAGGAACCCAGATAAGCCTCAATGATACCAGATAATTCACGATTTGCTCCCAACAACTGCTGTGTACAGTTTCCCTTTTTAAACACTGTGTTCCCAGCTGCAGCTAATGAAGGGAATCAAGGCCCTTTCCTCCCCCAAAAGCCATGCAACTCATGTTGCTCCCTTCTCCATTCCTCCCTGTGTGCCCTAGGATGAAGAGGAGGCGGGCCTGAGTCTTCCTCTGATTTCCCTGTCCCCTGCTCTGCTCAGCCAGCCTTTGCCCTTTCCCAGTTTCTTCCACAGCCAACAGAGCCACGCTCCCACTCCCTGTCAGCTGCTCAGTCTCCCCCCCCCTCTCCAAATCAGATTCCGACAGGGGCATGACAATCCTAGAGCAGGCCTTGTCCAAAAATGCCAGGGAATTTCTAGAAGCCTGGGTCTCTGACAAATCAGCCATCAACAGACATACGGACATTAATAACATCTATAGACTATGCAAAAGTGACAATCAACCAGCACAAAAGAGAAAAAGACTCCAGCACTTCTCCACCAGATCAGCATAGATTAATTCCAAGGTTAACTTCAGGCCAACAATCAAGTAAGCAATATCCCAACCGAGAAACTGCCAAAAAGCCATCAGTAAACAGCCCAACCAAAGAATCTCCAAGACCACTCTCACCCACCAGACAGGCAAGACACCAGAGTATAAACTGAGAGCAAACAGCACTCCTTACCAGCACTGATGATGTTACCTAGTTAAGTTAATGAAAAGTCTGCATGAAAACAAGCAAGCTCAGAGAGCACCAAGGAGCCTCCAAATGGACTCATTTTATGATTTTTGCAAGAAAGGTTGCAAAATCAGGTTGTACATGTGGGTGTACAACTGTCATGATTTAGAATGGAAATCTCAGGCTCTTGATTTGTAAATCAAGAACTACTTGTATTCAAAGAAAGAATGGTATGCACATAGCTTTACCAGAGAGAAATTGTGCTTACTCAACATTGTGCAGTAAGCATGGTTCTGTTTCTTTTGTTACAGTCTTTAGGGGCACAGCAATAATCTCATTACTTATTCAGTTCCTTTTATGCTTGTTTAAACATGCCCAATTACTGATAAATGCTTACCTCCCTGTGCAGGGTGGATATAGGTAGTTCTCAGTATATCTCTGGGACACTGTGTGAGAAAATCAGTGTTTATCAAAACATTTTCCCCCCTGGCAATCAGTCTCTTGAATTAAGGAGTCATTTAAATTCTACACTGAGATCATTCCTTTAAAGGATGTTTTTTTTCTTTTTAGAAAAGTTTTTTTTCTTCATTTTTGCAGTTTGCAACATCCTGTCACAAGGGATTGATAAAAATAAAATGCAAATCTGTCCATAACATTTGTATTTAAAACAAGAAGGTATCGTTGCAAGTGTAAAGGAAATAACTTGGTGAACAATGAAAGTTGTCTTACATTAGACAGAGTAGTTTAGTTTATCTAACCCAGGTATTCCCAACTTTTTCTATACCCCTCACCCCTAGAATGCTTCTGATACATTCTCGCACCCCTTACAAAAGTAAATAATTACATGCATATGATTGTGCATATATACACTATAATTTTGTAACTTCTAAACCCAAGTTTTCATAGCCCCTAGAATATCGTCTTGCATCCCCGGTTGAGAACCCCTGATCTAACCCCAGATTTTGTATTCTCAGCTAAATTAATTCTCGGCTAAATTAATTCTTCAGTTGTGAGTTGTATGAGTTGTGTGTCTTTTTATTTAATTTATTTATTTTAGATACCCAGTAGCCAGAGTATTTTTTAATCAATTCCTGAGAAGAAAAAAATGTCTTCTGAATTATTTATTTATTGCATTTAAAAAAAAAACCCTGATATTTCAGGGTAGTAGAAAAGTGTTAATTTGGAAGGAAGGGAGGTTATCATTAAGTGGGCTGTACTGTTTTCTTTTAACTGCTTTTTAAAGAGTGCTTTCCACTACTTCAGAGACTGTGGAACTGCAACTAATGGCAGCTTGGGGACATTCCTTACTGAGAATGTCTCAGTGGGAATGACACTACATCAGGACATAATGTCATTCCCAGGGGCATTTTTGTTCCCCACAGTTGTTGGCTACATCAGTGAATCCAGAATCAGAATTACAGAGAGCAGTTTTTCCCATTCGTATGCTGACCAAAAGTATTAGTCTTCAAAAATAGATAATCCTGGATAGGAGAGATCCGAACTTCAAAGCATCTGAACAAGAACAAGGTGAAGAAAGACGAGGTAAACTTAGTCTAATCTCTCCACCCGATTCTGAAAATAGAAACAAACAATAACATTTTGAAACGCATTGAGGCCTGATAACCTCAGATAAACTTCTAAACTTTCTAAACTTTGTTTCTCCTTTTACTACTCTACTTCTTAGGGGTAAGTTTTGAGGCCCTGCATGACTTTTCCACTTCTTAATTTCTGAAATATAGTTCCCTCAATCCTAGCCATTTGTAGGAGAAGAGCAATCAGAGCTGTTGAGTGGAGTTAAATGTGTCATCAGCTTAGAATCATTACATCCCCATAAATAGTCTCAATCCAATCTGTCCTGAATTCTGTTGACCCTTATCTGATGCCGATTTAGTATTGAACTAGTTGATTAGATTCTTGTGTATAAGCTTGAGCAATAAATCTTCTGCACTGCAACTTAACATATGGTCCTGATCCTTCATGCCTGACAATTATGTTGCGAATAGTAGTTCAACAATTCCTGAAAAATTCCTACCTCCCTTATCTCCCTGTTTACCCATTTTGCTTTTCATGGGCCAATGAAAAGTTTGAGTACCCAAACAGGTATTTTACCCCAGTAAGAGTTTTGGTAGATCTAAAGTACCTTTATTCTAGAAATATTAAAAATGCTATGTTTAAAATTTGATAACTTAATGATCCAAGGGTTTTTTTAGAGGCTTCAAATTGCTGATTAGTATCAAGATTTAAATTCATGTGCTATGGAAATAGTTATAGAAAGGACTTGGATTAAACCAGGGTTTACTAATAACAGTCAAAATAAGGCAAAAAGTTGGGTTACCAGATGGGCAAATTCCATATAACTAATCTGATATTTTATTTTCCATCCCTATTGGTATGCAAAGAACTAGTTCTTGTCTCTTAATATTTGTGAAATTTAATTCTAAGCCAACCTTGGTATTTTGATCTTTGGGATCTGCTAAGGACCCACTTTGAACAACCAATCAGCATTTGCTTGAAGAGCAAGATGTAACCGAGAAAAAGAACCTACTAAAATGCTTATTATATATTGGAAATTTTGTAAATCCTCTTACTGGTTTTGAATGAGGATTTCTGGATGCACAAGAGGATGAACAGCATTAGAATGTAGAGTTCAATGTTTTGTCTTCTATGACTAATGATGTTTCCCTCCCTGTTCCTTGCTCTTCCTCCCCTTGTCCAATTCTACAGCAGACAACCAGACACATTTGTTATCTTCTGTCAGATGTTAGGAGATATAACTCACGTGTTTGTATGTGCACACTTTTAGTCCCCTGTGAAGAAGTTGAATTAAGAAATCATTCTGTTAACTTAAGATCCAGTTCTATCAACTAATATTTCTTTAATGCTTCCCTGCTAGCTCTTAAAAACCTCCTGCCATGTTGACAATCAGCAAGTCATAAATCACCAAAGCATTAGTTTCCATCTTGCTTTTCCCTCCTAATGTTCAGAAGAAAAGGCTTATTAATGAAAGCATTTTAATAATGCCTTACCATGATTACATATGTTTGAAAATACACTCAGTCCCAGATTATTTAAAAGTCTTTGTCATCTACTGACAGAGAATAATGTTATCCAGTTTGGATAATGAAATGTCTGCAAAAAAACAACCAATCTCAGAGAGGACCAATAACCCCTCTTTGTCATGTCTTTCCTTCCTTCCTTCCTTCCTTCCTTCCTTCCTTCCTTCCTTCCTTCCTTCCTTCCTTCCTTCCTTCCTTCCTTCCTTCCTTCCTTCCTTCCTTTCCTTCCTTCCTTCCTTCCTTCCTTCCTTCCTTCCTTCCTTCCTTCCTTCCCTCCCTCCCTCCCTCCCTCCCTTCCTCCCTCTGCAGACTTTGGAAGCATAACATTTCAAATATATAAAACGAATACATGCTTTCCTACTTGCAGGGTTTCCTCTAAATTTTTAGTTTGGATTGTCTGCTGTATCAGCTGGTTTATTTTCTGTAGAAATAATCCTATAAAACATAAAGCCTTCAAATCAAATGTAGGCAAATTAGTAGAATAAGATTGTTGGAGTCTGAAGCAAATTGTACTTTCAACTCCATAACTGAAAAAAGAAGATAGTTAACTGATTTCTTTTCCCCTAGACAAATGTGTCTTCCGACCTCAACTTCTAGAGTTCAGAATGAGCATTAAAAATGCATGAGTCTTATGCATCTTGAATAATTCTTCCTGTCAAATCCCCTTGACTGAGTTCTTTCCTTTAATGTTGGAGAGCATAGTTGAAGGTCTGAGAAGGCTTCACAAAAGCCATGCTTCAAAAGTGAGGTCTGAAAACATTTCACAAGAATGTATTGACAAGCTTCCCAGGATGGGGTTGCATGTCAGGTTCAGACAGAAAGTGTGATGTTATTTTATCTGGGGAATAAGTTGTTTAGTAAGCAAGGAACATTTTTAATCTTTCATAAATGCCCAGAGGGCTGGGGATGAAAATTAAGTTGATGTTTCGACAGTGCAAGGTGAAGTCATGGAACTTGTCATCCTATTGGGAATCCTCATTTCAAACAAAATATATGACACACACACACACACACAGTAAAGTTTGTTAAAGTTTTAAGGTGAAAGATAAAAGAAAAAAAGAATAGGAAAGGAATAAGAGAAGAACAGAAACCAAAATGCAGAAAAGAAACATAAAGAAATGATTTCTGATTTTCTTTTATAGCTCTTATAAGTATAAATGTAAATTAACCACAACATTATTTACAATTTTTCTTTAATCTGTTTTTTTCCCTAATCATCACACCTGTGCCTAATTGGGCTGGGCAGAGTGTTTCAGTTGCTTCAAAATGCTTCAAGTAAAGCAACAAGTCCACTCCCCACTCCTTCTACAGAGCAATACAATCCCATTACTTTGTAATCCCTTATTTCTGGGCTTTTCTTAGTTTTCTTAGATTATATACTTTGTTGTTTGTATGCACACTGAGAGTTATGCACCGGTGACAAATTCTTTGTGTGTCCAATCACACTTTGGTCCATAAAAATTCTATTCTATTCTATTCTATTCTATTCTATTCTATTCTATTCTATTCTATTCTATTCTATTCTATTCTATTCTATTCCATTCCATTCCATTCCATTCTATGCTATTCCATTCTCTTTTACATTCCAATATCTATTCTATTCTATTCTATTTCATTCCATTCCATTCCATTCCACCACTCCACTCTTCTTGTGCACCTGAGAGCTGACATTTCTGACCCTCCCTGGAAGTCCTTAAAGATATTTTTGGAAATGCAGAGGAGACTCCAGAAGCTTCTTAAGCCCAGGGCGAAGGCACATTGTATTATTGCAACTGATGAGACACAAAGCATGATTGCTTGGTAAAGATCTATCTGCCACCTGCTTATTTTTAATCACTGTCCTAAGCTGGTTTGACTATCAAGCCTATGCGTGTTCCTGGACATACCACAAGAAGAAATGGCAGGTGCAATCCTATTTTCCTTTCAAGGAATCATTCTATGTGTAATTTATCAGCATGAAGAAATCTTGGTCTTCTTTCTTGATATGATAGATAAAAGCTTTGTTTGCAGGTCCAAGATGCAGAAATCATGTCCCTGGATTTCTTAGTATTGTTCTACCTTTTCTATCTTAGATGTGGGCCTTGATAGTCCAGGTAGTTCTTGACTTAGCAACCCTTCATTTAGTGACCATTTGAAATTACAACAGCACTGAAAAAAGGGACTTATGACTGGTTTTCACATTTAGGGTCTCGGTATGTGGTAACTGGCATGCATTTAGGATGGTTGCAGTATCTTGGGGTCATGTGATCACCATTTGTAACCTTCCCAGCTGGTTTCTGACAAGCAAAGTTACCGGGGGAAGCCAGATTCACTTAACAATGGCATGATTCATTGAACAACTGGGGCAAAAAGGTCACAAAATGGGGCACAATGCATTTAAGAAGTGTCTCACTTAGCAACAGAAATGTTGGGCTTAAATGTGTCATAAGTTGAGACCAGGGGTGGGATTCAAATTTTTAGCAACCAGTTCTGTGGGTGTGGCTTAGGTGGTGGGCGTGGCTTGGTGGTCATGTGACTGGGTGGACATGGCTTGGTGGTCATGTTATTGGTTGGGCTTGGCCAACTCAATATCACTCACATCGAGGCATGCATCTCCTCACCTGGCCTCTCATGACTGTGGGGATGCTGCAACAGTCGTAAGTGTGAAAAATGGTCATAAGTCACTTTTTTCAGTGCCATTGTAACTTTGAATGGTCACTCCACACAAGCAAAGTACCAGCAAAGGAGGGGGGAAAAAATTCCAGAGACATTCCTGAAACAGGAAGTCTAGTCCTGCCAAGAACGTAATAAGAGTTAATGGAGAGGCAGTTTCTGTAAGCAACACCAGAATGTTTCCTTCCTGTCTTCCTTATAGGATTAGGCCAGTAATTTCTTCTGACAACCAGTTCTCTGAACTGCTTAGAATGGTAACAACCGGTTATAGTGAATAGGTGCAAACTGGTAGAATCCCATCCCTTGTTGAGACCTACCTCTAGATTCAAGGTGGGCTGTAGGAAAATCTCTTGGTCTTTAAACCTGTCTACAAAGACCATAAATTATAAACCTATGTTTTGAGAGCCTTATTGTACACACCGTGCAAAGATGAGCTGTGTCTCTTGCTTTTAAACATCCAGTCCAAACAAAGATTAATTAGAATAGTTAGAGTGTGTCTTCAGTTATTTAGCTGTTGCTTGAGCTGAGTAGTATTCAATTTATTCTATCTGTCTGAGGCAGTGATTTTTTTAAAAAAATTATACAGAGAAAGAATTTAATTTTAAGGACAGTGTGAGGTGATGTCATCAGCCATGAAAAGGGATTGATACCACAATGATATCCTACATAAATTTCAGCTGCCTCTCCTAATGTAACTTTTGTAGGGAAAGCAATGATTTTCTTTCAAGCTAGCAAGCACTTGGTTTAACCATGTCAAATTAACTTCAGCCTCTTTTGTTCAGTATAACCCAAGGGTCCCCAAATTTGAATTCCTCAGGAATTCTGGGAGTTGAAGTCCACAAGTCTTAAAGTTACCAAATTTGGAGACCTCTTGTATAGCCTGCTTATGAATTTTTTTAATGTGATCCCTAAATATGTTTATTACTAGTCAGTGTACTTATCCATAGCTGATAATTAGCATGTTTTGTAACATTACAAATCACAATTAAAATCAACTTTGTTGATTGATCATGTTGTTAATGCTGATTGGTTAGCATTATGTCACACCAGTGGGTTTTTCCTTCCATTGGAGTAAGATATTGGCTGAAACAGGAAGACTGAAGTTTATGAAGATTCTCAGTCCTCCAGGTCATGGTTTTCCCAAAGATGCTTTTTCAAAAGGCAAATGGACTTTCTATATCCTGTTTACAACACAGTCCTTTCAGCAGTTCCAAGCAGGTTCAACACACCCATTTGCACTATTCAGGTGACCCTGAGCACACAGATAAACCTCCCAGTGGCCTCAATGGCTCTCAGAGAGAGTGCTAATGATCAGATAACTGCAAGGAATATACATCCTTCCATTCTCGAGAAGCTTCTTGGATGAGAAACAAAACGTCTTCAAGAAAAGTCCAGTTGCCCTTTGAAAAATCATCTTTGAGAGACTAAAGTCTGTTTCATAAGCTCTTTCCTGGAAAACTTTCCTGGACCTTGATGAATTATATTCCAAGACTAGATCATAAAACTTAAAAACAACTACACACAACCTCAGATATCAGCAAATTCTAATAAATTGGTGAAGATCTTGAGTTTGACATAGTAAACCTTTATAGCATTTGTATAAGCTATTTCAGAGTGCTTATCATTTTGGAAACATTCTTAAATACCATTGGTTTGAATGACCAGACAGTTTCTCTATTAAGAGTTGGATAACTTGGGAATGCTGATTCCTTGTAAAATCTACACTGCAAAATGGCATGTTCTCAGCTTTCAATTTCAGCAAAGGCCCAGGGACATCTTCAATGAGAAAGGGAATCTCTCTTGTTATCTTGCTATAAGTGCATCCCTGATTACAGAGAGAATGTGATGTCCTCCTTTGTTTTATCAAATCTCAGGGTTGAAACGAAATCAGGAGACATATATGAACCTATCCTGGCCCTTGATGGACACTATATGCCTTGATGGTTACTGATTCCACAGCTTTGGAGGGTTTTAAGACATTGCTTTAAAATCCAGTCCCCAAACAATATGAAGATGTGTGGATATTATAGCCAGTACTTGTCTCTATAATATAACTATCAGCTCTCCCAACAAACATTCATCTCTTTCTAGTCACTAGGATCTCAAAAGTATCTTTGGAGATAAATTCCACCTGAGTCAATGGAACTAATCTTCAAATAAAAGTGCATTTTGATTTTAAGCAATATTGATTGCAACCATTCAGTGTGCAGTAGAGACCTTATATCTTTGGATCATATCAGCAGTAAGCAATTTATGGGTGAGTGAAAGTACCCAGCTAGATATAAATGCCTATGTTTGTGTGTCTTTGAACTTCAGAATTCCGATAGGTGAGGCTTAAAAAAGGATTCTGTTTGAAGAACCATCTCTGCAGGTCCTGGAATGACTGCAAGATGCAGAAGATCTAATTGTTCTGGTCCTTTGAAATCTGATGCCACTTGAATTGTTATTTTGGGACAATTTCTTACAGGTCTTTAGCTTAGTAATAAAAAAAGAGACCAAAAGAGACCATCCTTAATGGATGTACTGAATATTTATTTTAGAATAAGTAAAAGAATTTACCAGTGCACAAAAATGTTGGTTATTAGCCAATGTAATGGAAGACATGCTTATTTTTTATAGTTTCCTATATGGAACACAGGAGCTTCAAATAAAAAGAAATGCCTCTCAAATGCCTCTCAAAAATCTGTAGATATTTATGGTAATATACCCAGCTTGTGCAGAAATAATATGTTTATTGGTAACTTTGGTAACTTCCAAGACACTTGGAGCTTAAAACAAAGAAGAACTCAGCCAAATGTCACTACCTCTTATATATTGCTTTCCATTAAAAGTAGATTATTCTGAATTAGCTAGGAAGTTCAAATGTGACAAAAATGTCACTTTATTGCCTGAGTTTTCACCAAGCAGCCTGGAAAACAGTATAAGTTGGTTAGCTGAGTTTTTTTAAATTGCATCTACAGCATGGAACATGCCATTGTGACCAGAGGTGGTATATATCAAGGGAAGTTCTAATTGCATTTTAACAATAAGAATGTATATACTTTTGCTTTTATTGCCTTTTAAAAACACCATTGGCTATGCATGGTTGCAGATGACTTTTTTTTCTATTGTAGCCACCACTTGTTAATTTACCTTGATCTGCATTTTCCAGATGGGGTAATTTTGTTAATCTTGTTATAGTGAATACATTATTTACCTACATCTAGAGGCCCTTGATAGAGTATTAGATTTGTTTTGGCACACAACTAGAATCTTGTATTCAGAAGCTGTATGTGCCTGAAAGTGATGAATGGATCACAATGCAGTGAATAATATTTTCCACCTTTCTGTTTGGCTTTGGGGTTTCCAAAGACCTCCTTTCTGTTTGGCTTTACAGAGAAATACAATTGATCTATGTTGGAACATGGTAGTGATCTAATCCAAGTGGAGCTTTTCCGTGATTGGACTCTGCTTCATTAAATGAATGGTTTTAAGAAAGGGTACCTCATTGCAAAACATCCCCTTTGATTAAAAACAAAAACTGAATAAGAAATTAATAATTCTTGGCCCAAATATCTAGGAGCCTAGAAGTTATGCAGGGTTAGTATCTGGTTAGTACTTGGATGAGATGACTTTAGGGAATAAGAGGGATGTAAACTAGACTAGGAAGAACATTAAGAAAATCTTCATAGTTATGTTCATGGAGTCATCAGGAATTGAACTTGACTCAGATGGAACTCCAGTGAGAAAGCAATCTAGAAAGAGATGGAAAAGCTACCAGGCAGCCCAAAGAATGATGCTCATCCTTCAGTATGATCTTTCTTACCATTCGTTGGGCAAGTAAGGGAAAGCTTGAGTTAGTCTTCCCTATTGTGGTGACACTGCAAGCCCCCCCTGTTTAAAAATGGAAGGAATTCCCCCCCCCCCATAGTATCTTCCCTTGAGATTTTACTGAAATCATAAAATTTAGCATGTGGTTTGACAGGTGATAATTAAAGGCAAGGGACGTTCACTTAAATCCTTTATCTACCTTTTCAAGAAAGAGGTTAAAAAAATTATACTCCAGCCAGCCACCTGGATTTCATGAACTTTCTGCAATGGTTTGATAGAATTTCCAAAGTCAGTTATCTTCCAAGTATTGTGTTGTCTTACTCCTGGTGACATAGCATCACCCGTAGAAAATCTGAAGTTTTCTCCCTTTCTCCTTCTCTCCAGCATTATCTGCTATGAAGCCAAGTTTCCAGCTTTCAGTTTGCAAAGCATTCAGTAGAACATTTTTTGAAAGGGTTACTAAAGTCCTGATGAAGACCTCAATCTCTATTCCAGATATACTTCTCTCCCCCTTGTGTTTCCTCTGGGCTGGATTTTGTGGGTGTTACTGCTGCTGTGCATACTGGTAATGATCCTTATTCAACATATTTCTGGTCTGCTATGTTCCCTGGAGGATCTTGTGAGCTTCAGTTGAACTGGACCTGTTTTATGAGTGATTTAATGTGGTGTAAGCAATCTGCATACATTGTATATGAGTGTCTGAGAATGAGACAGAACGCACTGCAGCTGTTGATATCACATTATTTTATTAGAGTTTCAAAGCTGATATTAAGTGGACATGATTTCTTCCTATGGACCATTAATTTTGTTTTATGGCTGGCCTGATGGCCGTTACCCTCCCCTTCTTGCCAATACATTCCGCCATTAGGCTTGTACAATTAACAAAATATGAACTGTTTCAGGCATCACTTTGAACAATGGGTCAGTGCAAAAGAGGGCTGGGAGTGTGTGTGGGGGGTGCATAGGAACAATTTGTGGTAATGGGTGGCTGAGGAGTGGAAGGAGGCAAAAAAAGAGGAAGATTTGAGCTGTTTCACATGAGGTATTTTGTAGTAAATGACAGATACATACGTAGTTTCTCATTGGGTAACCATGCACAAACTTTTTTAAAAATCCCAAGATTAATCTAACAAATTAATCATATAAATGGCTAGCTTGTTAACTAGATACTTCTAATATTTTTGCATATGATTAAAATAGCTTTACTTTGAGAAAAGTATGTGAAAGCAATGTGCAAAGAATTATCATAAGAGGGTGTGTGTGTGTGTGTATATGTGTGTGTATATATGTGTGTGTATTTGTTTTCTGAGGTTCTCGCAGGTATTTGTATGTGGATCTTCGGTTATTCGGGTTTTCTCCCGCGTAAGATTGGAAAAAAAATATATATATATATATATATATATATATATATATATATATATATATATATATTTGTTTTCTGAGGTTCTCGCGGGTATTTGTATGTGGATCTTTGGTTGTTCGAGTTTTCTCCCGCGTAAGAGAAAACCCGAACAACCAAAGATCCATATATATATATATATATATATATATATATATATATATATATATATATATATATATGGAGAAAAAGGAGTTATAATCTAAAGCTGCCTTTTCCTGTTTTCTTTATTTCTTTATATAATTCTCCAAATCACATAAAATAATTTAACCTAGTAAGGGTTTAAAATTGTACTCCTTTTTGTAGGTATGTTTTCTAACATTCAGTGCTTCTGGACATAGCTTCATTTAAATACAATATATGTAGTGTTTCACATTTATTCTTAGAAAAAACTTGCCCTTTAATATACATTCCCCTGATTATCTTCTATTTTATATCAATTTCCATGATGCAGTTTTGTAAATAGACATTTTTCTGATGTAAGCACTGTTTCTCTTTACATCACTTCATAGCACTTATATCCACTCTCTAAGCAGTTTGCAGAGTCAGCCTCTTGCCCCCAACAATCTGGGTCCTCATTTTATTGACCTTGGAAGGATGGAGGCTGAGTCAACCTTGAGCCAGTCAGGATTGAACTCCTGAGCCACCATGCTCTATATCTTTCAATGTGTAACTTTTATAGATGTATTTATTCTTCATATTTCTCATATACATTTTTGTGAAGCTTTTGATCTGAGAAAGATGGATGATAACCAGTGCGTTAGTTACACCCCTCAATGCTGAAGCAGAGACTATTTAAACTCTTACATTTATCCATTCCTAAAGAAATTTATCAAAGATTTATTTTATATGTCTTATCAGCACTATTGCTGACAGAAAGTTCAAACTGAGTTTTCGCTAAGTTGAATCTTAGTGTTTCGCTCATTGTACCATATTTGGGGATTTTAATTTAATGGTGGGAATCCTGAGATCAAATGACATAAAGCAGTATAAAATTTTTACAGACTAAAGTCAGTCATAAAACAAAATTCCAGTTCAGCCAAGGCAGTTGTAAAACTGGGTTTCCTTTCAAAGCAATTGTGACAAGAAATTAAATAAAAGAACCCACCTCATGAAGAAATGCAGTTTAAAAACATCAGAAGTTAAACTTTCCATCTTGCTTTAAACCTTCAATGATGGATTAGCTGTAAACATATTTTCATCCACTAGCAGGTATGTTTCAAGTGAAAGATTGATGCATTTGTTTTTCTAAAGATTTATTATTACTGGTACAATCTTCAGAGAAATATTCAATATTAGCGAATCCTAATCTTTTGGCTAAATCTCATTGCTACTTCAACACTCAATCCCATATCCTTTAGACTTCCAAAGAGTGTTCTGCCCTTCATAAATCAGTTTCTGGTTTAGTTATTTTCACAATCCTGATTACGTATTGACTTTCCAACTTTGGATTTGTCTGTTTTCTTTTCCAAGATGGTAATTTTTGCTGAGATTGTGGCCGTTTCTAATGCAATGCCCTTTGCTGTATTCACAGATGCTTACTGGAGTTGGATCCTGAGGCTTCTGCCTTTCAAGCTAGTAAGTGAAAATTATTGCTAAATTGTCCTGAGCTTGGCTGTGAAAAATCATACCAGAAGTGTGATGTTTTTGCCATGCCACAAGGTGTCTTATAGCAAAGCCCTTACTGTTTTAAAGTTTAATGAAATTAATAAATTCAGATAGGATGAAAAAAAGCTCACACAGAATCTGTTTAAGTTAAGACTTTCTGAATAGCAAACTATAGTGTCCAAAATCTCTCTGTGTTTGAGCTGTGCAACCCTATGAAACTCTCAAAACTTGAAGTTCATACTAAAAATAAAGCTGACAAAGCTAATAGCCAGCATTTACTTTGATTTCTTCACCATCTTTGTAGAAAAGGCCAAATGAATTCTTCCTTTTCAAAGCAGTGTCTGGCCTAATTTAACACTTTTACAACTCCTGATTAAGGAAGCTGGCTTCTGGTTTGTAACTCAGTCAGTCAAAGTAGAAGTATGAAATCATAGGGCTGGAAGGGAGGTCTCCTTGCCCAAGGGAGAAGTCCTTATATCATTGGGTCATCATGCCATGCTCTTTCTTTGGCACTCCATTTCTTTGGAAGGTAGGCAGAGCGGGTGTTGTGATCACGTCTAACCCCAATCCTTGGAGAGCTTTTTTACCTACGGATGAAGCCATATAATCAAAATCCAAAGCAGAAGGCTGGAAGCAGAGTCTCATGAAATGACCAACCTTTGTATTATTTATTAATATAACAATAATTAATAATAATATGAATAATATTGATATTTATTATAGTCACAGACCAGCATAAGGTTTGTAATGTATAGTCCAGATAGCCACATTTGTTGCCCGTTAGCAAATGTGAAACTTGTATGAGCTTGACAGAGTCTGCCAAAGTGTCAAGCTGCTGGCATCCTAGGAAAGATCCCCACTAGTGACTCAGCCATCGGTACACACTAACAGTAACACATACAAATGTTAATGGCCTCAGTCATGGTTGGGATAACATTAGCAGAAGCTATACGTCACAATGAAGAAATGCTCCTAGATTATTTCTGATATGCCCTTTCAACTTCTCTTCCTTTCTGCTTCCAGTCACTAAAACTGTCTATATGGAGAACATGTTAATAGTTATATTCTAGTTTAAACTACATCAAAACTTTTTGTGTTTGGGGGTAAAAAAAAACATATCATCTAGTGGACTGAATTGAAGGAATTGTTATAGTCAAGTAAATTGATGTACATCAATAACTAATCATACATGATTTTGGGATGGGGAGGAAAAACATCTGAAAAAGGCCTGCCACAAATTTTAAAGACAAGAGACTGAGGATAAACAACGCCAGTGTTGTGAATTTGCCAGGAATAGAGTAAGGAAGCTCTAGTTCTCTGCAAATCTCCGGAAATATAAATTGGAATATTTTGGGCAAAGAACTCACTAGCTCAAAACTGACTTTAATTTTGAAGCCTGTTTGATGAAGAAATGCTACCAAATGCTTCCTGTTAGTGCTGGTATTTTGTTTGAGCAGTGAGGATTTTCTTGGGATTAATGATTTGCCTGTGTGCCTCCAACCTGATTTTCTGAGTGGTCTTTCTGTTTTGTTTCCCTGGATTCCTAATTTTTTTATTCCCTGTGATTCAGACTTAATCTTGGTTAAGCAGTTGAATCTTTCCTCCCCTGATCATCTCTAAATCGTTTACAGAGTCAGCACATTTTCCCCAACAATCTGACCTTGGAAGGATTGAAGGCTGAGTCAACCTGGAGCCCTTCAGGGTTGAACTCCCGGCTCTGGGCAGAGTTAGTCTGCAGTGCTGCACTTTAGCCACCAGGGTTCCTGAATATTGTATTAAAGCTTAAGTTGAACGGATTGTTCATTTTTCAGCACTCTTTGATCCTCTGAAAGAAAAAGAAATCTTGAAATTGAATTACAAGAGAAAGACATTTCAGAAATGAGGGGAGGTTTGGGGCAATCTATTACAACCTGATAGCCCCTTGCCCCTTCCCTAATAGTCAGTTTTGGATTGATGCATCGTCTTGTCATAGAACAGTATGGCAGCTGTTTAAGATGGCAACTTTAAGATGTGAGGACTTCAACTCCCAGGATTCCCCAGCCAGCATGTTGGCTGGAATTCTGGGAGTTGAAATTCACACACCTTAAAGTTTCCAAGGTTGAGAAACACTGCCATGGAATGATTCTGTGACATCTTAAAAGCACAGTGGTACATTCCAGAGGAGAAGGAGATATAAGATTCCCAGATTCCTATGGAATCCAGCACAATGGCATTGGTATTTTCATATAGAAATGCCAAGTTTAGCCTCAGCATCTACAGGTGAGTCTGGAAACACCTTGAACTCTGGAGAACCACTGTTAATCATTGTCACTAATATAAGTGTCAATATAACTAAAATCTGAACTGGTATACAGATAGTCCTTGACTTACAGTCACAATTGGGATTACTTAAAATTGCTAGGTAAGGCAATTGTTATGTAAGTCATATCCAATATTCCAACTCTTTTTGTCACAGATGTTAAGAAATCATTGCAGTTTTTAAATGTCTTATGTGGTTGTTAAGCAAATTCAGCTTCCCCCATTGACTTTGCTTGTCAGAAGGCAGATGTGAAGGTCACAAATAGTGATCGCATGACTCCAGGACAGTGCAACTGTTATAAATACATGCTGATTGCCAAACACTCAAATTGATCACATGACCATGGGGATATTGCAATGGATATTACAATAGAGCCATGGTGGTGCAGTGGTTAGAGTGCAGTACTGCAAGCTACTTCTGCTGACTGCTGTCTGTCTGCAATTTGGCAATTCGAATCTCGCCAGGCTCAAGGTTGACTCAGCCTTCCATCCTTCCAAGGTCAATAAAATGAGACCCAGATTGTTGGGGGCAATAGGCTGACTCTAAATTGCTTAGAGGGGGCTGGAAAGCACTGTATATAAGTCTAAGTGCTTATTGCTTTTGTTGAAAGCATGAAGTTTGATTGTAAATAACTTTTTTCAGTGCGGTTGTAATTTTGGCTGCTAAAAGAAGGACTGGAAGTCGAGGATTACCTTTAAAGCAATTTTCTTTGTTTTTATATTCCTGTTTTATTCTTACAAGCCAAATCCAGCCAGATTTCTGTTCAAATGCAGAGCAGTGTTCATTTGTTGTTCATCTGTTAGTCACAACTAAAATTGTATGAGACGAAGGAAACTGGCAAAGGATTCTATTCTCCCACACAGAAGGAATGGTAATCAAAATGTTTAGATCTTATGGAAACAGTGAAACAATCTCAGGAATGCTATTAAACAAAGACAACATTTTAGCAGATAAGTGAGCTATCAGTTATGGATTTTCTTTCTTTTTTTGCAGACATAAAAGATCTGTTCACAGTATACTTTTGTTCTCAGGGTTTATACAATATTTTAGATTCAGTTATTTCACTTCTATGAACGTCTGTCACATCATAGACAGAGGCTGATTGATCCTGGCATCCGAAAAGTGACTGTATTGCAGTTCAAAAATTCATGTTTTTTTTTTTTTAAAAAAAAAACAGGATTAGACTTTCAGGAAATATTAAAGAGCAGAGGCAAACCTCAAAATGGTTCTTAAATTTCTCTGAAAGCTTCAAAAATGTATGAGTTTAGTTAGAGAGAGCTATGTGCACTCACTGACATTCTGCCTTCTAAGAATTTTTCACGTCGAATTGCTCTATCCCAGTTACAGTACTATCACAAATTGTCTCAAGGAGATTTTCAATTATCCAAGTGATGGTTGTCCCAAATGTCTTTTTCCAAAAGGCAACTGGACTTTCTTGGTTTTTTCCTTGAAAATATTTTGCTTCTCAGCTAAGAAGCTTTTTTAGTTACAAATGTCTTGGCTAAGAAGTGAAACATTTTCGAGGAAAAAACCCCCAAAAAGTCTATTTACTTTTTGGAAAAGCACTTTTGGGACTAATATCACAAAGGATTTCACAGAACAAATAGGTTTTGTTCTGCAGGAAATCTTTCTGATGAGAAACCCTCAAAGATATGCGCTGGTAGCACAGGTTGATCTTATGTGTGGACAGGTCTGTGTGCAAAATGGCCAGGTTATTCCTACCCTTCTAGCCTTGTGGGAAGTAGGTCTTCTCTACAGACACATGGCCATTGCAAGAAATACCACAGGATAAGTCCTGCCTTCGGAAAAACTGGTGCTGCTATTAGGTGGCCTTGTAAATGTTAGAAAATCAGTGCAACCTCATCCCTAGATGGTTTTTACCAAAAAAGATGGATAGACCCATCAGCAATAAAGCTCCAGCTGAGCTACTGGAGATCTTTGCAGCAGACCTCTTTTAATCCTTACTGTGGAGAATATTCTTTGCTTTCCTTTTTTGTCACTTGGTTTGCTGTGCTTGGCTCGGTTTCTTTTCCTTTCTCTCTTCAGAAGCATTGTTAGCCATTCTGCTTGCATGAGCCTTTCCTGTTTTTGAACCTTTGTTATTGATCTGGGAAGCTCAACACGCATTATCCCCGAAAGCTTGATAACCAGATCTGCATTCCATCCCGTTGGGGGAAGAAGAAGAAAAAAGAGCTCCACATGTTTCACCAGCTGTTTAGCAAAAACCGCCTCTTGTTTTCTTTATGAAAGTAACCCCTTTGATCATCCCCTTGGAACATCAATGTCAAAGGTCAGGACAGATATAAAGACTCTAAGAGGGACCAAATGTTAGCAGTGGGACCAGCAACCTTTGTAATGCTGCATTTGGCAATGTGCAATTAAAGTATTTTCATGGAATTCTTTTTGGCTGTGCATTTCAATGCATCACCAGATCCCTTGGCTGGGTTTCCACATTCAAATCGCATGATAGGATTGAACCAACCCACTCTCAGCTATGGACTTTGCTTTGTTTTAAAGCTAAATTACCATCTGTCATGTATGCAAATAGATTTAGAGCAGGGGTCTCCAACGTTGGCAACTTTAAGCCTGGAGGACTTTAACTTCCAGAATTTTGGGAGTTGAATTCCTCCCGGTTTAAAGTTGCTAACGTTGGAGACCCCTGATTTAGAGGACATGAAGTCAAAATATGAGTTGGTTAGGGTTGGATAAATGAATTCTGTGAGCCACATTTTAGCCCTTTGAAGAGGAGAGCCCTGTTATCCATCTTTGCAAAAAATCAAGAATCTGGAAGCACCTTCTCTCACTAACAAAGGGATTAAAAATTCATGAGCTGCAGCTCACTTCATCAGAGGCCTATGATTCTAAGCCACATTGTGTGGCCTATCGTTGTTCTGTATTCAGTAAACTGTAAACCACACACCATAGTTTGCTATGAATTTAGCTCCCAGGACTGAAGATGAGAATAATTGTGATGTGAAAAGGCAATTCCACAGAATTTTGGGGTGTGAAAAGATATCCATTCTACACTGACAATCTCAGAGTGGTTCTCTGTAGGTAACCAGAACTTCAATCTGGCGTCAGATTAGAATTTACTTTGGAACTCTTTTGTAATAATAAAAAAAAGATGGATGTTTTTAAGTGACTTAAAAAAAGGTCAATGCAAATGTGCTATTCCAACCCTGCCTCCCCCCAGTGGGTACAACTGACAGCAGGTGGGTAAATTGCATATATCCCTTTGCATCATTCCTGCTTTGCTAGGTGAGCACAAAAGCTTTAAGAAAAAGCTCATTTGGTTTTGAAACGAAGAAGCAGTTTTCCTTGTAGAATGAAGAAGAAGCTTCCTTGTGCCTTCCTTCCTACCTTCCTTTCTTCCATCCTTCTCTTCCCTGCCTCTTCTCTCCTCCCTCCCTCCCTCCCTCCTTGTCTCCCTCCCTGCCATCCTTCTTTCCTTCCCTTCCCTGCGTCTTCTCTCCTCCTTTTCTCCCTCCCTCCCTGCCATCCTTCCTTCCTTCCTTCCCTGCCTCTTCCTCCCTCCCTCCCTCCCTCCCTCCCTCCTTCCTTCCTTCCTTCCTTCCATCCATCCATCCATCCATCCATCCGTGCACTGAAATGTACAGCCACTAAGACAAAGACAGTTTGCCAGCTCAAAATCCTTGTGGCGATAGAATCAGGGAGCAGCAGGAGAGCCGCAGTTACTGCAAAACAATGGTTTCTACTGGGGGTGGATGGGTAATTTTGTCACACGATTTATCTTGAAACTCCTGGAGGGATTTCCCTTTTGATCTCAGAAGCAGGGGCACATCTCTGTGAAAATAAGCCTTTGATGCTAGGTATCCCCAACATGATCGGGATTTTTTCCCCTGACATTCAAGGCTAAGTATCTGGTTTTCTCCTTGCACAACAGGGGAGATGAGACAGCAGTGTGGAAAACCTTGGATTCTGGCTGTTGGCAGCCAACTTAGAAATGCCAGCCTAACTCTCATGAGTTAACAAAGGTTGGTTGCTGGCAGGGGAGAACACAAGAAAGAGCATCTATACCAGATTTATCTGACCTGGGGGCTTTGGTTGCATTGGGATGAGACAACTCCCCAAATCAGAGTAAAAAAAAAATGCTAGGAGATATGAATGGAGCCCTGAGAGCTTAGGACATACTTTCAATTTTCATCTTTTAAAATGGTATTTAGTAGATTTGTGTGAGTCCAATTGACCTGAAATCAGTCATTCTTTTTAAATCCTCAGCTGCATTGTGCTAATGTTTTCAGGGCAACAGACTTCCACCAGCTGTACAGAGAGCCCTCGAAAAAGACATATTTGAAACAAGTTGGGACTAATTAATAAAGTTTTCTTCACCAGCATTTGATGCTCTGTCATGTCATCAGAAGATAAAGCAGAGTTGTGGGGAGGAGTTAAGTGTGTCATCAGCTTAGAGTCATTATGTTGTCACAAACTATCCAAGTCCATCCCCTCTTGAATTCCATTGACCCTCATCTGGTGCCAATTTAGTATTGAATTTTAGTTGATTGGATTCTTTTCTATAGGTTTGAACAATAAATCTTGACCTGCTACTTAGGTATGGTCCTGATTCTTTGCCCCTGACATTTTGTGCTTCACTTTGTTGTGCCTGCCCTCTCAGAACATTCCATCTTTGATCAGTTCATCCATATTCATACATGCTTAAACTTGGAGTTCCTATGCTTATAAGTGAGAATAACTTTTCATTAATTGAACTCCTGCGTTCCTCCTTTCATATGTGGAAAAGACCTTGGGAGGTGGAGCAAAGAATGCTGCCTAGGAAATAGTCAGATAAGAGACAGCAGAGCCTGCAGGTGGATACTGGGTAGGGTAAGAAGGGACCCTCCCTAATTTCTTGGACTATAAAGGAGACAGTGGAAGAATGGTACATTCGGATTTGCAAGAGTATGTTAAATAGCATTACAACAAAGTAGAATTAGCTTATCTAATTCTAAGAGCTGTGATGGCGCAGTGGTTACAATGCAGTATTGCAGGCTAACTCTGCTGATTGCCAGGAGTTCAATCCTGACTAGCTCAAGGTTGATCCAGCCTTCTATCCTTACGGGATCAGTAAAATGAGGACCCAGATTGTTGGAGGCAATAAGCTGACTCTGTAGACGGCTTAGAGCAGAGGTCTCCAAATTTGGCAACTTTAAGACTTGTGGACTTCAACTTCCAGAATTCTCTAGCCAGCTATGCTGAAGAAGCCCACAAGTCTTAAAGTTGCCAAGTTTGGA
The DNA here is from genome assembly GCA_033807585.1 of Hydrophis major. NCBI lineage: Eukaryota > Metazoa > Chordata > Lepidosauria > Squamata > Elapidae > Hydrophis > Hydrophis major. Next base: position 27,748,594 of record CM066334.1, on the reverse strand, counting down.
GACCTCTGGCTTAGAGAGTGCTGTAAAATGTTATGAAGTGATATATTGCTAAGTGCTATTGCTGTTGCTATCTGATCATGTTTCCTGTCTGGTTTGACATTTCCTTTGACCATTTTCAGACTTCAGTTCTAAGGAGCTCCTTCTTGAGATGTCATCATGCCTTTTTGTTTGCTTCTGCCCTAGTTAATAATCTTGACTGAGTTTTCTGAATCAATAGACCAGTCCAATGGAAAAACTTATTTGACATTTAAGGTTTGCTTTCATTTAATGAGTTACCCTTACAGGTTTCTCTTTTGCCACTGGGATTCTTATATGATTTTCTGCTTCTTCTTCTTTTTGGCTTCTCAAATGCTCAGGAGAATCTATTTCAAAAGAAGAAACCAATTCCATTTGGGCCACCATTTCCTGCTAATGTAAAGTACACTTAAATGTTAAAGCTGTGATCTGCTTAATTCAATAGCATTCAATGGATTCATATGAATTAATCTGAGAAGACTGAACCCCAGTTTGGTCAAGCATTTGTTAATTGGTTAGTAGTGTTCATTTTTCCCCTAAGCAGTTCAATCCAGCAAATTAAGGCTCAATTCAGGAAGTCAGTAACAGCCTTATTAATGAATTAAATTAAACCTCGAATCTATCAAACAGTTTTTAATGGATGAAAATATCCTCAACTGGGTATTTAATTTTTTAAAAACCTTAGTACCGAGGCTGTACTTACAAAAACTTCTGATAGCATTTTGGGCAAAGTCACACGCTCCATTTTACGCAGGAAGAAATATCTCATTGAAATAAATTCAAAATATATAGTGCATACAGGTACATGTGTTTTCCTATGAAAACTGACACAGATTTAATTGATTGGAGTAAGGGGCTGAAATATTCTCAGCATATTCTCCTCCTCCTCCTCCTCCTCTTCAGCATGGCATTTGTAACATTATTCTTTCTGTTTTTCCTCTCTGATGACAGTTGGGTTGAGAAAGAATTATCTAGTTTCTAGAGAACTTTTATGGCTGAGGATAAATATGACACTGGGTTGCCCCTTTCCTAATCCAATAGCTTCACCACGACACGTAGTCCTTGACATACGCCCATAACTGAGACCTGAATTTCCATTGCTAAGCAGGGCAGTTGTTAAATGAATTGTACCCAATTTAATGTTCTTTTTTGCCACAATTGTTAAGGGAATCCAGTTTCCCTATATTGACTTTGCTTGTTAGAAGCTGGCTGAGAAGATCATAAATGGCAATTCCGGGACACTGAAACCGCTGTAAATATATGCCGGTTGCCAAGCGTCCAAATTTTGATCATGTGACCATGGAGAAGTTGAGGACCATCCGTACAAAGCATTGATTGTCATTCAGTTTGATGAAGGAGAATTTCCTTTCTGAGAGGAACTGAATTTCAATAAAATTATCCTGGAAGATGTGTGATGCTTTTGGACTTCTTTTGTTCAGGGGTGCCAGTGATATCTATGGAGATTCTCAGTCATCATCCAGGTCATAGTTGTCCCAAAGATGCTTTTTCAAGAAGCGACTGGTGTTCTTTCTGGTGTTCTTTTGAAGATGTTTCGCTTCTCATCCAAGAATGAAGAGATGAAGAAGCTTCTTGGATGTGTGTGTGTGTGTGTGTGTTTGAGTGTGTGTGGGGGGTGGGGGGAGACAGAGCATTTCATTGCTCTATCTTCTCTCCAACAATTTATAACTTTTCATTGGAATTTAACTCTGGTAGGAAAAGCCAGAAAAGCTATAAACCCTAAAACAATGGCCCCTAATCTTTTGGGCACCAGGGACAGGTTCTGTGGAGTTGGGGAACCGTGCCCTAAAATATGGTTGTCCAATGAGAAATGCACAGGACATATCTCAGCTAGGTAGCTAAGTAAGCACAGGAACCTTGCTCACCAACATGAAATTTCACTGAGGTATCTTCCCCATTTTGGGGGGAGGGAGGAGAACCAGAAACAAATGCAGAAGAAAAGCTTAGCAGATAGCACCAAACTGAATGGTGCAACATAGCCTTTTCCCCCTTAAACAGAACTGCCCAATGGACAATGTTTCATCTCTGAGAAATGCCTTGAGGGAGTGTGGTCTCCTTCAGAAATTTCGAAGAGATGGGAACCTCATTTCAAATTTTAGATGATCACAACCATCCACCAGCTGTATAGACCAATTTTGTTTTTCAGTCAGAACCCTGAACGTAGCCAATTGCTTTTATTACCCAATTGGATAGCTTTTGAACTGCGTACTCTGTACAGAACTGAATGTCTGAAAATAGTCTTTGAATAACCCTGGATTCCTTCCCAGAGGATTGCTTTACACCCTTGGCCTATAATTGTTTCCCAGCTCGCTCTGTTGGCAGGGCCTCTTCTAGCAAGGAAAGCTACAGGACTGTAGAATGACCTCTGGCACAACAATTTGGAGCACTTAGAGGACCAGCAAAGTACAGTTGGTTTACAGCTTCTTCATCAATACAAAAAGATCCCAACTGGCAATTAAAGCCGGAGAATGGTAGAATGGAAGCCTGGCCAAATTGCTCTCCCTTCTCAATGTATCACTGGAAATAGTTCCTGGACACAAGACTTTTTCCCCCTACTTTCACTATGAAATGATATTCCCAGATGCCATCAAACAGAAGCCCATCTGTTTTGTCTGGATCTGCTCACATGTGGAGCTGTACCATAGCCAGCTAGAAATAGATTTACATATTTTGTTTTGATTGTGGTTTAATTATGTAATAAGTAAAATTAGGGTTGTTACATTTTTCCATCTGTGGTTCTTCCATATCACTTCCACTTGCAAGCTAGAGCTGAAAAAAAGAGGGGAAGAGAGAATATTAGCCTTCGTAACTTTTCATCTAAGGGTGGCTTATTTTATATATTGGAAAATATTTCCAGGATGACTCTTTGCTTCCAGAATTTGGAAAAAGGAACCAGCATCCACAGAATTCCAGCCAAACAGAAAAAAGGGGTACGTTTTATTTTTAAAAAAACTTTTATGAAATGCCTTCAACTTTTATTGTGATAGTCTACAACAAGTTTGTGAAAGTAAAGCATAGACAAGATATATTCCTTTCCTTGATTTCATTACCTTCCATAGCCATATTTATTTATTTTTATTTTACTCTTTTATTTATATCACATCTTTATTATTTTTATAAATACTCAACAGCTGTAAATGCAGACCACATGCTGAGCAGTCAAACTGTGATTATGTCACCACAGAGGGGGAAAGACCATTGGGACTTCACATCCAAGCTGCACATAGGGCAGCAGAGGTCCTTCATAAATTTAAAGAGTTGCTAAGCTATCAGTGTAAATTAAGGACTACCATAGTCCCAAAGGTGCTTTTTCAAGAAGCAACTGAACTTTCTGCCTTTTCTTTGAAGATGTTTCGCTTCTCATCCAAGAAACTTCTTCAGCTCTGACTGGATGGTGGAGAATGGAAGGATTTATATTCCTTGCGGACAACTGATCATTTGCATTGTTTTGTCTGCTGTATGCAAGGAATATAACTTCCTCCATTCCCTACCATCCTGTCAGAGCTGAAGAAGCTTCTTGAACAACAAGCGAAATGTCTTCAAAGAAAAATCAGAAAGTCCAGTTGCCTCTTGAAAAAGCACCTTTGGGACTGAGAATTTCCACAGACAAGACTACCATACCTTACCACACCTACCTAAACCGGAGCCTTCCACAGGTTATGTTTTTTCAAAAAATCAAAATGGCAGCCACAACAGTATAATTGAATACAAGCAGGGGGTGGTATTCAGCAAGTTCTGACCAGATCTGGAGAACTGGGAGCGGAAATTTTGAGTAGTTCAGAAAACTGGAAAATACCACCTCTGACTGGAGATTTTACAGTATCCTTTCCCTGCCACGCCCACCAAGCCACGCCCACAGAACCAGTAGTAAAAAAAATTGAATCCTACCACTGAATACAAGATGTGGTAGCACAGTGGTTGAGTGCAGTACTGCAGGCTACTTCTACTGACGGCCGACTGCCAGCAGTTCAGCAGTTCGAATCTCACGAGGCTTGACTCAGCCTTCCATCCTTCCAAGGCTGGTAAAATGAGGAGCTAGATTGTTGGGGGCAATGAACTGCTTAGAGAGGGCTGTGAAGCACTCTGTAAGCGTGTATGTAAGAGTAAGTGCTATTGCTATTGCTATTGATGCTCCATCTGATTTTTACATGTCACACATGTGCACCCATTATATATGTGTATATATAAGTCCTCAACTTACAACCACCACTGAGCCCAAAATTTCTGTTGCTGTGCAAGACATTTGTTAATAAAGTCAGCCTATTGCTCCCAACAATCTAGCTCCTGAGTTTTGTTCCATTATACGGCCTTTCTTGGCACAGTTATTAAGTGAATCACTGCAGCTATTAAATTAGCAACACGGTCATGAAGTGAATCTGGTTTCCCCATTGACTTTGCTGGTCAGAAGGTTGCAAAAGGGGATTACGTGACCCTGGGACTCTGCAACTATCATAAATATGCACCAGTTGCCAGTCGTCTGAATTTTGATCATGTGACCATGAGGATGCTGCACCAGTCATAAGTGTGGAAAACGATCACTTTTTTTCAGTGCCATTGTAACCTTAAACGGTCACTAAACAAATGGTTGTAAGCCGAGGACCACCTGGTAGAGCTTCAATCAATGTGGCCAGTGTGTGGATTAAAATGACCATCCCTGCAGATGAGTCTTTAGGCTGTTGGGTTCAGGCCATGAGTAGCCTTGAGCAACCTGAATATATGAAGCTTTCCTTCCCCTGGTCTGTGTAGCCAGTTGTTGTAACTCACAGTTCCGTAACTTTTACCATTTTTAGAAGGGAGGCTGGTTCATTGCCGTTCTTTTCCCCTTAGGCAATTCTGGAGGAAGTTAGAGGGATAAGTCACTTGTCACCTTTTCTTTCTTTAAATTGAATTAGCAGGTTACAATGTTGTTGTTGCTGCTGGTTTAAATCGAGCCCAGAATAAATAAAGTTAGCATATAGCTTCGCTGCAGGGAAAGGTTGTAAATTTTTTATTTTATTTCAAGGCTGGAGCAGCTTAATTGAAGATAACTCTTAGGAATTGTGAAACATACTTGGAGACTTAAATTTGAAAACAGAGAAGGTGCATTAACTGTAAAATGCAAAACGTCTACATGAAATAAAAACAGGATTTTTGGTCTTGCCCACAAAGGTGATGGGTCTGATTGCATGTTTTCCCTTTTCAAGAAATTCTGTTTTTCTGTTCAGTAAATCGTAGCTAATTTTTCATTATTATTTCTTTATCGTCAACAAGCAGTCATAGGCCCAATACTAACTGCAATAGCTTATGCATTCTGTGAAAATAACATCTCAATTAAGGGAACAAAAAGAGCACATTCAGTCTATTATATTCATGTCTATTGTATTGATGGGAAAAAGTGGCAGGGGGGCTCTTACAAACACTATGGCTACAGAGCAGATAAGATCATTTCAAAGCTTTCCTCCTTCCCGTGTCAACAGAAAGTAACCATCAAGTATACCAAATTGTATTTTTTTTTCTGCGTTTGCAACCATGCTCAGATTGTCTATAGTTCAGAACAACCTCAGCTCTTGCTATGAGCATAGATGGAAGACATTCAATTGTGAATGAGCTTTGAGATAGCATTAGCACTGGCAATAGCACCTAGACTTATATACCGCTTTATAGTGCTTTACAGCCCTCTCTAAGCAGTTTACAGAGTCAGCATATTGCCCCCAACAATCTGGGTCCTCATTTTACCAAGGATGGAAGACTGAGTTAACCTTGAGCCGGTCAGGATCAAATTCCTGGCAGTAGGCAGACTTAGCCTGCAATACTGCATTCTAACCGCTGCACCACCACAGTTTGTCCAAAGATCTAGACAAACTCACTTTCCCATAAATATCTGTAACCCAGCTTTTGAAGAAGAAAAAATTCTGTAAGTCAGAGTTTCTTAAAGTGTGGTCCTAGGACACCTTAGGGCCTCCCCAAGACCTTCTTAGGGTTGTATGAAAGTGCTAACTTCTATCTCCCTCCCCTTGCTAAAGTTTTTTCTTTCTTTTTGGCTTTCTATCTCATCCTTGGTATTTTAGAGTTTAGAATTTCTTTAGCATCTTTTGAAGGCATCTCTCTGGCTGCATAGGAAGAGTTCCCTCCTGAGTTCTTTTCTTGAAATTAATGGAAGTATGAGAAATCAAGAAGATTGTAGACTGCAAAAATGAGGATTGTAAAAACACAGCCAGAGTGGTCCTACATACTTCAGCTACCTGGTCACTAAAGTGAGCACAAAAACATTATGCAACCCATGTCACTTTTATTATTTTTTTCTCCCTTGGAAAAAGGAGTAGGAGTAGGAGTAGGAGTGGTGGTATTCAGGTTCTGACCAGTTCTGGAGAACCAGTAGCGGAAATTTTGAGTAGTTCAGAGAACTGGCAAATACCACCTCTGACTGGAGATTTTATGGTATCCTTCCCCTGCCATGCCCACCAAACCAAGCCCACAGAACCAGTAGTAAAAAAATTTGAATCCCACGGAGGAGGAGGAGGAGGAGGAGGAGGAGGAGGAGGAGGAGGAGGAGGAGGAGGAGGAGGAGGAGTATTTGGCAAGCACTGGTCAAACTCTTTCAAGATTTTCCTCCTACTGGCAAGATTGAATTCATTCTTGAAGTTGGGCTCCCATTAAAGGACATTATTAATGCCTGTTCCAAAGGGGAGTGAATGGAGCGATGTATTGGCCTTTTTAGCATCTCTGGTCCAGTTCACTTAGATATGGCTCATAAACCAATGAGAACGGGTCTCCCTTGAGTTTGGTAGAGAAGTCCCAGAAACATTTCTCCCCTTCTATACAATGGATAGCCAGAATTCCAGCTGTGTTGTCCTTATAGGAAGTCTAAGGGGATTTAACTGGGATATTTCTTGTATTAATGTTGCATGCTGTTTCTGTTTGGGTACCTGTTTTCAAGACATTTGGTAGGGAAATGCATTACTTAAAACTTATTTTTTTGCCACCAAAGCATATTTATTGATCTTCTTTAAATGTCTGTTTTTATCTACCAGTGGTGCAAACTATCTCAAATACATAATCCAAGAAGAGATATTGCATTGACAAAGCAATATGATTATAGCTGTCCTAAATGTACATTTTGTCAATATTATATAGGTAAAAATTAGAGCATGCTTGCATTGGCTCCAATTTTCATACTCCAAATTATATTGATATAATGTTTTTGCAGAGAAGAAGGGAACAACTGATGCTAAAGTGTTCTTGACATTTTAAGAATTTGATATCTTCATATATTTCTAATTTTAAATCATATTTCTGTGCCAAATAGCTTTTTGGTGTGAACCAGAAATACAGGTGAAACTTGAAAAATTAGAATATCGTGCAAAAGTTATTTCAGTAATACAACTTTAAAGGTGAAACTAATATATGAGATAAACTCAAGCAAGATAGTTCAAGCTGTGATTTGTCATAATTGAGATGATTACGGTTTACAGCTCATGAAAACCCCAAATCCACAATTTCAGAAAATTAGAATATTACATGCAATCAATAAAACAAGGATTGTACATAGAACAATATCGGACCTCTGAAAAGTATAAGCATGCATATGTACTCAATACTTGGTTTGGGCCTCTTTTGCAGCAATTACTGCCTTAATGCGGTGTGGCATGGAAGCTATCAGCCTATGGCACTGCTGAGGTGTTATGAAAGACCAGGATGCTTCAATAGCGGCCTTCAGCTCTTCTGCATTGTTTGGTCTCATGTCTCTCATCTTTCTCTTGGCAATGCCCCATAGATTCTCTGTAGGGTTCAGGTCAGGCGAGTTTGCTGGCCAATCAAGCACAGTAATCTCACGATCATTGAATCAGGTTTTGGTGCTTTTGGCAGTGTGGGCAGGTGCCAAGTCCTGCTGGAAAATGAAGTCAGCATCCCCATAAAGTTCATCTGCAGAAGGAAGCATGAAGTGCTCCAAAATCTGCTGGTAGACGGCTGCATTGACTCTGGACTTAATGAAGCACAGTGAACCAACACCAGCAGATGACCTGGCTCCCCAAATCAACACAGACTGTGGAAACTTCACGCTGGACTTCAAGCATCTTGCAGTGTGTGCCTGTCCATTCTTCCTCCAGACTCTGGGTCCTTGGTTTCCAAATGAGATGCAAAAGTTGCTCTCATCAGAAAAGAGGACTTTGGACCACTGAGCAACAGACCAGTTCTGTTTTTCTTTAGCCCAGGTAAGACGCTTCTGACGTTGTTTGTTGTTCAGGAGTGGCTTGACAAGAGGAATATGACATTTGAAGCCCATGTCCAGGATCTGTCTGTGTGTGGTGGCTCTCGATGCACCGACTCCAGCCTCAGTCCACTCCTTGTGAAAGTCCCCAACACTTTTGAATGGCCTTTTCCTGACAATCCTCTCCAGGCTGCGGTCATCCCTGCTGCTTGTGCACCTTTTTCTTCCACACTTTTCCCTTCCACATAACTTTCTATTAATGTGCTTTGATACAGCACTTTGGGAACATCCAACTTCTTTTGCAATTACCTTTTGAGGCTTTCCCTCCTTATGGAGGGTGTCAATGATGGTTTTCTACACAACTGTCAGGTCAGCAGTCTTTCCCATGATTGTGATTCCTACTGAACCAGACTGAGAGACCATTTAAAGGCTCAGGACCCCTTTGCAGGTGTTATGGCTTAATTAGCTGATGAGAGTGGGACACTTTGAGCCTAGAATATTGAACCTTTTCACAATATTCTAATTTTCTGAGATTGTGGATTTGGGGTTTTCATGAGCTGTAAGTCATAATCATCACAATTATGACAAATCATGTCTTGAACTATCTTGCTTTGCATGTAATGAGTCTATGTCATATATTAGTTTCACCTTTTAAGTTGCATTACTGAAATAAATGAACTTTTGCATGATATTCTAATTTTTCGAGTTTCACCTGTAACATATCCATACTATTGGAGTGCCCTGTTTACTCCTTTCATATTTTTCTGTGCCTTGTTTCAATCAGAAAAATATAAAAATAGTAAACAGAACACTTCAGCTGGTTTATCTTACTTAGGAGCCAGTTTGGTGTAGTGGATACTACCCTTATTGGCTTTTGGGCTGCCCGATCTACAGGTCTGATCCAGGAGTCTACTGCTGGCTTTAACAAGCTACTGTGAAAGACCGGATGCACAGGGATGCACAGGGGCAGATTGCAATAGAAATTGGGTGATTAAAAGCTATAACTAGGTCAGTAAAATGAGGACCCAGATGATTGGGGACAATGTGCTGACTCTATAAATTGCTTAGAGAGGGTTGTGAAGCACTGTGAAGCAGTATGTAGGTCTAAGTGCTACTGCTATAACTGTTAAAGAAGTTGGAAGGAATCTTAGAAGTCTCCTGCACCAGCAGGAGACCCTCTACCATTCTAGTGGCTGTCCAATGTCTTCCGAAAAGCCTCCAATGATGGAGCACCCAGAATTTCTTGAGGCAAGTCATCCCACTGCTTTATTGTTCTCACTATCAGGAAATTTATCCTTAGTTCTAGGTTGTTTCTCTCCTTGATTACTTTCCATCCATTGCTTCTTGTCCTGCCCTCAGGTGCTTTGGAGAATAGGTTGACTCCCTCATTTTTGTGGCAGCCCCTCAAAGATAGGAACATGGCTGCCATGGTCTTGCTTTTCATTAGATTAGACATACTCAATTCCTGCAGCCATTCTTTATATGTTTTAGCTTCCAACCCACTAATCATTTTTTGTTGCTCCTGTCTGCCCTCTTTCTAGAATCTCAACATCTTTTTTAGATGGATACAGTATTCCAAGTGTGGTCACATTCAATTAGAAAAGGGAGAGTATGAGATATAGCCTAACCTTTGTCATGAGAGTCAACTAAGTGACTTTGGGCCAGTTTCTCAGCCCCTGAAAGAAGACAATGGTAAGTCATTTCTGAAAATGTTGCCAAGAAAACTGCAGTGATTAATTCAAGTGGTCAGCAGGAGTCAAGATTGATTTTTTATATCACTTAGGGAAAAAGCCAAGTGGAATTAGTAGAATGCTCAGGGTTTTATAATTAATTTGTAGTTGTGGCTTCACGTTGCAACAGGGAAGCTTAGATTTTCAACACTGCTGCATTTTTAAAATCAGTGTTTTCACTCCCAGTACTGAGTTCCTAGGAAGATCAATTCAAATGGCAGCAACATCACATCATGGTAAACTTAAAAAGAACAATGCCCTTTTAAAAAGTATCAGTGTTCCTAATGGGTGATCGTTTGTGTTCTTTGTCCACAGTTTTATTATACTGAATTATTCTTTCTTATTTATTACATCTAAAGATCCTTGGTCTATTGCCATAAGTAGCAAACTGCAATTTAGAATCTATCTACGCATCCTTCCTTTTTAAAACATGTGGCAAGGTTCCAGTTTAATAGGTGTTTAGAACTAGAGTAATTAATGTGAAATATCATATCCTCGAGCATTTCACAGATGAAAATAAAGACATTATTATGTACTTGTAATGCCCCTGTTTTCACGCCAAAAACTGCAGCTCCCCAGCCTCACAATTACATGTTGCTGAAGGCCCTTTGCTAGCTGGATCTTATGCTCATTTACTTTTGCAGTAGTCAGGCTTGCTTTAGTGTTAAAAAAACACACCACAAAACACCCAAAGTGCTTTTGTTCATTAAGCTAAAAGATGCATTGGAAAAACACAGTTGTCCTCCACATTAGTGTCTGTTCAGCAGTTCAAAACAACCTTCATTGCTCCATGTGCAACATGACAAACTGTGCATTTCAAGGTGATTTTAGCTGTATTTAACTTGTTCACACACAAGGCTAAAACTGAGGAGTAGAAATGAATGTGTATCTTGATCTTATTGCTGCAGACAATCAGGACTTCTGGTGCATTATCAGACTAAGCAATCCACATTTGCTAACATCTATTTTTTCCATTAATACATTCTGTAAAGTTAGGAACTTGGAATGTTGTGTTCTGGGCACCGCTGATGTCCAGGATTATCATCCTAGGACATTCTAATGCTATCCAATGAAATATGATCTTAATTCCTATTTATAAACATAATTGATGGAGGATACCTTATTGAGCCAAGAACCTCCAAGAAGAACCTAAAACCTAAAAGAAGAACCTAAAACTCCTAACAGTGAGATTAATCAGTGGAATGGCTTGCCTTCAGAAGTTATGGGTCTTCCATCACTAGAGGGTTTAAGAAGCTATTGGAATGGTATAGGGCAGGGGTCTCCAACCTTGGCTCCTGGAAGCCTGTCGGACTTCAACTCCCAGAGTTCCACAGCCAGCAAAGCTGGCTGTGGAATTCTGGGAGTTGAAGTCCGCCAGGCTTCCAGGAGCCAAGGTTGGAGACCCCTGGTATAGGGTCTCCTGCTTGAGCAAGGGCTGTACTGGAAGACCTTTCCAATTCTTTTATTCTGAATGGAGAATAAAAGCCCTTTGGGAGAGCTGCTTCTAGGTAAACCCACCAAGTAGGCATCAGAGCCCATTTGGTTGAGGTTTCTTTCATCTGAAGCTAGCCCTGTATGAAGATGAAAAGCAATGAAAGGGAGTGATGGAGAAGACCAAAGATAACCAAGCAGGAGAAGGTGTATACACAGAGGAAATGAAGGATGCATCTAGTGACCAAATGCTCAAATTCTGATCTTATGTTTTGTTGAACAGCAGGCACTTCCTTTCCAAAAACATTTAGCACAGTGTTTCTCAACACTTGGCCACTTTTAGATGTGCAGACTTCAACTCCCAGAATTCCCTGGCTAGACACCTCTTAAAGTTGCCAACCTTGAGAAACGCTGAATTGATATGGACATACAGATTAAGGGGCTTGTTAGAACTTCCATGAGACCCAAATTCTTTGTTGTTTTGAAAGGCCTGCTGTCATTGTGCAGGTGTAGATGTGCCTCCCTGGTTTTTCTTCAAACATCTATTATTCAAGTATGTTGGATACCTCCTTGACTATTTGGATAACATGTCCCTTCATCTCCCAGGTTTAGCACCACTAAGGGCAGGCCCAAACTGAAATGAAACCCTTTCGGGCTTAAAAGAGCTTTCAGATCAAAGGACTTCAGGGTCATTTATATGCTTATGCGGTATCATCACTTCTATTCTGGTTAATCAGCATCATCTACAAAGACATGAAGTGTCTTCATTTTAATTTAAGTGTTATTCCTCCCCCTAACCCATTCAAATCTGCCTGCAGAGTATAGACTTTTGTGGATTTTTTTTCCTTTTTCTTAAAAAAAAGAAAGAAAGAAACACGGTTCTTCTGCCAGTAGATTGCAATTTACATTATGCAAATAGGCATTATGCAATCAAGCCATTTTTACCGAAATCTGGCAAAGGAAGCCTGTTGATGAGATGCAAAAAAATAAAATAAAAATCCAGAGCCCTGATTCTTCCCGCTCCTGCTGCTCCCACCCACATTTCTGAAATGCTTGGAGGGGGAAACCTTTCCATTAAACTCTGAAAAGAGTCTAGTCAACTCAACCCTGAAGATGTAAAATGGAGCCAGCATAGAGGATGAATGGATTCTGTGAGCTACTGAAGCTACTTTTTCAATTAATGGCTTTGTTTAATCATACCCCCTGTCCAGAGGAGGATTGTCTTACGGATAATTTCATTTGCCTAACGAGATTTTGCTAATTAAATCTCCTTTTGGTTGGTGTGACACTCTCTCCCTACAGGGATATGGGGAAACATTCATGAATCCTCTTCTCCCCACCACCAAGCTTGCCCCACTGTTGGCTAAATAAACCTTTCCATTGCTACAGAAGGAAAACAAAACTAAAACCAAATCAGAAATGCTTGTTTCCCAACAGCGACTGGGAAATTAATTAGCTTTCAAAGCCTCCCAGAAATGATGCTTTGTTGTGTGCAAAGCAGGGGTAGGTAACACACGGCTGGCCTTCCAGCTGGCTTTAAAGCCGGCCAGCTTTATTCAGCTTTCCCTCTGGTTCTGCAAGCTTGCTGCTAAATCAAGGAGCTGCAGTTGTTTTGTTCACATTTTTTCTCCTCTATGCAGAAGTGTGTCCCTGCAAATTCAGGTCCTGGGTACAACCACTAACTCTAAAATGCCTCTCCCAAACCAGGAACAGGATTGAATGCCAAGTGATTAAGCCACCCCATAATTCTAAAATGATGCTGGAAGCTTACTGCTTCTTCTTGTATGATACTGAAATTTCAGTTGCCTGAACTATTTCACTGAAGCTCTGGGCATCTTCTCCATCGCTCTCCTCCATTTCATCACTTCATAATCCTTTCAGAGCTGTTCTTCTGTTCAGTCAGAGCTAGCTGAAATGGAAAAGGCAAGCGCTATCAGTAATGACACATATTGCCAGTTGGCTCTGAGGATGCCGCCTTGGCCCAAGGTGTAGAAAGTTCACCCATACCCCATAGTTTGTGGTTTATTCTGCTGGCCAGGAGTAGAGTAGAACTTCTTCCTTACATTTGGAATAGGGCAAGCCCGACATGAGTTTACAGCTCTCTGGGGCCATTTCCAGACCAGTTTTAATCTCCCTCCAAGTAAACCACGGCTTGGAGGCATGATGGATTTTTAATGGAAGCCTGGCCAGGTTTCAAGGCCCTAAAAAGAGGGCTCATCAAAAGCCCATTTTACCCAGGGACCCCCTCAGACCAAGAGCTGGCTCGGGTGTGTGAACAAGATGATTCATAATAAAGCTGGGTTCCAAATGGTTCAGATCCTTTTGAGGGGAAAACCAACTTTTTCCAGTGGAATTGGAAACTGAACAAAAAAATAGCAAACCTCCTTCCAAATTGCAGGAATACATTGTCAGTTGATAGATTTGCTCTGCTGCATCATTCTAGCCATATACATTTTCTAGGCTTTTTTCCCCAAAGGGAATCTTTTCCAGACTTTCTGTGTGACCAGACCAGTTTCTGTAAACCAGGCACTTCTTCTGGATACAAAAGTGAAGAAAACACAAGTACCACATAATGGTTGAACTACTCAAGATTTTTAAAAATGCCGTATGTAGGTGGTCTCCATTTTTTATTAATTTAGTGGAAACATATGAGTGCTTGATGAGCCACAGTGGCACACTGGTTAGAGTGTAGCACTGCAGGTTATTTCTGCAATGTAAGAAGGGTTAATGGAGAGGCAGTTTCTGTAACCAACACCAGAATTTTTCTTTCCTGCCTTCCTTACAGGATTAGGCCAGTAATTTCTTCTGACAACCAGTTCTCTGAATTGCTTAAAATGTTAACAACCTGTTCTAGAAAATAGATGCGAACTGGTAGAATACCACCCCTGGCCCTACCCTTTGGATTTGCAAAATTCAATTCTCATCTCTGGCATGATAGTGGCTTGCAATTTTTTAAAAAATCAATTGGTGCCATGGAGAATGTCCCTATCTTTTAAATAATTTCTCACATGCTGCTTATGGAGGCAAATGTTTTGCCAGTCAAAGGCTTGAAAAGATATTGAGAAAGTTTAAGCCATGTGCAGGTGACCTTCAGCTTGTGCACACTTTCTCCTACTGATCAAAAAGAAAATTGGACATGCACAGTAACTTAATGAGGTGCATAATCTTATCCTTTGCTGAACTTTTTCCAAAGCCACAAAAGTAACTTGATGATTGGAAGGGAAGCTTAATGACAAGAATCTCACCTGAGTACCTGTAAGTTGAAGGTATGGGGTTGGGCGGGAGTATCTCAACTGAATTGATTCTGCAGTATCTCAATGATGTTGGGCACTTCACAATAGTGAACAATATTTATGTCTCCTAACCAGCTCCCGCTGGTGTCAATGACAAATCCTTGATACGCTCTGCAGCAATTTGTGGCAATGTAAATAAATCATAGCTAACAGTTTAATGAACTGTAGCACTACTCCTTGAAATTCTGCTATTCCCTGTATGCTGTCCTCCTTTTAAATCAGTTCCAGGATACTTCACTTGCAATGTGATTGGTGAAAAAATTGGCAAGGTATAAAAAAGATCTCTCATGAAGCCCGAACTGAGCCATCTCTTCTTACATTTAGCCCATCATCAGAATATTGTGCAGAAAAAAGAAACACAACATGCCAGCTTCACATTGTTCAGTCTATGAAATGATGGCTCCAAACAATTATTTTCTTCAAGTTAGCCTTTGTGGGTGGGTGTGGGGTATGTAGATGCTTGAAGACAAACTTCATACTAGTGATTGAAATCCTTTTTCCACGTACCAAAAGTTTATTTTTCACTTATTTTTAAGCAGTTTTTTTTAAAGCTGCCTGCTTTCTTTTTATTTGGTTGCTTGGTTGTTAGTTTTATACCCCATCTTTCCTTCTGGAAATCAAGATGGTATGCGTAGCATACCCTCCTCCCATTTTTCTCCACAACCTTTTATGGTTTGTGTTGAGTTCAGCTGGGTTGGGTTGGGTTAGACAGAGATAATGATTATCCTAACTAAGGAATTTCTGTGCCTAAAAGTGGACTTGAACCTGAGACTCCCTCAATTCCTCCAACCACTGACAAAGAACATTGTAAAAAAATATACTCACCACCACAACACCCAAATGTCTCCAGATGAGTCTAATGAAGTTCTCAAGAGCAACCACACCAAAACTCTTTCACTTGGGCCAATTGACATATCCTTGAATCAAGAGCACCAATCTTGTTATATTTATTGATGCCAGATATTATCCCCAAATTTTCAACAATAAACAGGAAAAATGCTTGCAGACAAGGCAGGAAGCTTGGGGAAATACTTGCTTGGCTTTGTCACTGGGGTTGCATTCAACAGCCCAGGGCATATTTCTGCTAAAAGAAGACCAGTAGCCTCTGACAGAAAGTGTAGCTGAATTTTTTGCCTGCCTAATAAAAGCAGTTCTGCCCATGTCTGAGGTGCTACAAAATGCCTTCAGAAATATATCTTAAGCTGTCCCAACAGGTGGCCAGAAATCTAATACTCTTGAGTTCCAGCCTTATTGAATCCACATTAATGAGAAACATTTGGCCAGGAGCCCAGAATGCCATCCTGGGATGGAGGTGGGGGATGTTGCAAGAGGCAGAGGGCACAGCTCTGACATCAGTTCAGACTTTGTGAAAAAGAAAAAACAAACAATAGGACCCATCAAGGGGAGGCGGTCATGGCTTCCGCTTCTTCCTCTTCAGCACTAGCACTGGTTGACTCCCAATTCCCTAGGAAGCAAGAAGGGGAGGCCAAAATAATTGAGGCATCTCTGGGGAATTGCCCCAGAAGTCTCTATGCTTGTAACCAAGGTGGAGAGAATAATAATAAAATGCCTGTTCAGTTACAAGAACAGCCAAAACCCCACCCAAAAAATGAACATGTAGATGAGAAGACATTTCTCCAATATTCACTATCCATTTAAACTAAAGTTTTGTATCGTGGGGCTGATTAGATCACATCAGCAATTGAAGCAGATGTAAGTGATCTGGAAAAGCATACAGATTAGATGTTTCCAGACTTTTGTCCCATTTGTTGCTCTATGTCACGGTTTCCCAACCTTGGCAATTTTAAGATTCATGGACTTCAATTCCCAGAATGCCACAGCCAGCCATGCACCTCACACCTCAAGAACTGGTATTTTCAAATATCTCAGCAAGGTCAGCAACATACTTGTGCATGTTTGTAGAAGAAGATGGCTAGGTGTCCTACTTCAGTAACACAAGGTGTCTACTTATTTGAACATCTCTCAGTAGACGCCCTTTTAATTGAAATAAATCTGGAAACACATGGCCACATGAAATTCCTGTGCCATTTGTGGATGGAGAACTACAAGGGATTGAATGATGTATGGAAAGCTGGGATGGGAGGGGGTGAAGGTGGGGAATCAGACTGCTGGAAGGTTGATGATACAATAGCAATATCACTTAGGCTTATATGCTGCTTCACTACCCTCTCTAAGAAGATTACAGAGTCAGCCCATTGCCCCCAATAATCTGGCTCCTCATTTTACCAACCTCGGAAGGATGGAAGGCTGATTCAACCTTGAGCCCACCAGAATTGAACTCCAGGCTATAGGCAGAGTTTGCCTGCAATACTTCATTCTAACCGCTAGGCCACCACAACTCATGGTGACAGGACACAATGGAAGCAGGGCAATCATTTTCATAGGTTTTAAAAGTGAGAATTTCTCCACGCTTCTCTTCTATGAGAAGAGAGTGCCAGAACAAATTCTTTTTCAACAAATGAATGGAATTTGATAGAAAAGAGAAGCAAAACAAATCTGAACATGTCCTCTGTGTTTCCAGTCATTTAAATAAATAAAGAGCGGGAGAATCTTAGTCTTAACTAGATGGCAGACCGAGGTAGCACTCAACACAACTGGTCATAGTCTTCCCTATTAGCATGACCTGTAATTATTTCTTGATGTAATTTTGTAAAAATAAATCAGCATATGCATATGTTATACAAATCTTTCATCTTTGGGGGGGACGACACATAAATATTCATCCTACTAGAGATACTTAAGATGGTCTTCAGTGGAGAGCATTAAAGAAACTGTGCTGATTATGATTTAACAAAGTACTTCCAAAGGATAAATATAAAGTTATTGTTAGATTAGGAACTAGCACAGGTAGTTCTCGATTTGTGACTACAATTGAGCCCAAAATTTATGTTGCTAAGTGAAACATTTGCAAAGTGAGTGTTTCCCCATTTTGCCACCTTTCTTGCCACCGTTGTTAAGTGAATCACTGCAATTGTTAAGTTAGTAATATGGTTGTTAAATGGTTGTTGAATCTGGCTCCCCCATTGACTTTGCTTAGCAGAAGATCACAGAAGTTGATCACATGATTCCCAAGACACAGCAATCGTCATAAATATGAGTCAGTTGCAACACATTCAAATTTTGATCATGTGCTACAATGGTCGTAAATGTGAAAAACAGTCATAAGTCACTTTTTTCACTGCTGTTTAACTTTGAATAGTCACTAAATAAACGGTTGTAAGTCAAGGAATATCTGTACTATCAAACAGAGTAACCACCAGCAAATACACAAATTTAAAATCCAGATCAGTTGGGAATCTCCAGCAGTCTTTTCTGTCCAGAAAGATTAGAAAAGGTGATGTCTACAGGAGCTTTAAGAAGCATCTTTACATTGATGCATTGATGCCTAAAATACTTCTATTTTGTGGATTTTATGTGCATTTATTGATTAAAAGCTGCTGCCCTTTTTGAAGGAGAAAGAAACAGTCAGATATTCCATCCACTTGGCAATCGAGGGATTCTACTTTGCTTGACTGTTTCCTTCCTTCCCTCCCTCCCTTTTTTTTAAAAAAAAAAAAACTCTTATTTTGTGCATATTGCAGCTTCCAAAATTCTATTTTCTTTATTTTAAACAACCGTATGTCAGCCTTCGCTCCTTTCCCTGCAGCAACCTCTGCTTTGGGAGGAGATGTACAACTTCCCCTTCTGTTCCAGCTGTTCTATATGCCGTTGCTGCCCACAGCTATCAGGGCAACGCCATGTGAAATGATACCACAAGTATTTGCAATGTGCTTTCTCTCCCTTCCTCCAGGAGGTGCTAAGAGAGAATTTATTCCCGAAGGGGAGAAAAACAAACAAACCTAAATTCCTGAATTGATTGGTTTCCCCCACAGCCCTTTAAAAACAAAAATCTGATGATGCAAAATGAATTGAGGTTTTGTTCGGTTTTTATCTTCGATGTTCAGCTAAGCTGCACTCAAAAGAGGATTATCACGTTATGTAAAATACAAATTCAGTTATAACTTCTAAGGTGAGGAGAACTTATCCGGGGATGGGGTGGGGTGGGGGCTTGTGGGAGAAGAGTCAGAATATGCTCTACATTCTGTTAGATTTGCATTTTATTCGAGCACATTCATTCTACCCCATTTCACCTTAATCCTTCGTCTATCCTTTTTTCCCTTTAATCCGCAGGAATATCTGCATGTAACCTCATGTGCATTAAAAGGTCTGCATGTTCTTGTACACAAGACTTTTTCATGTCTATTTTTAATGGGTCTTTTAATCAGGGAATCACCTCATGCTTGGAGAACTAGGAAAAAACAACAGAAACATATATATTGGTTTGCCCATCAATTTGGAAACTATAAATTAATTTAATTTTTATTGAAATATGGGCTAAACTCATTTTGCCCCATCCCTGGCATTAATTATATTTGAAAATCAACTGTCTGTAACTGTTAATAAGAGGGTAAATCAATGGAATTTCTCTTAAGAAAGTTCCTTGGTGTCGCAAGAGGAATATCTCAAGAACAATTCCAAGTTAACATATTTCCAGAATTAAAATAAGCAAAAATATACAAACCAAAAATATACAAAGGAGAAAATTAGGGAGAAAATCCTATGTCGGTGTGTTTTTCTGTGTGCATTTGCACATGTGTGCTTACTTTCAGATGTCCCTAGCTCAAGAGCTCCCTGCTGAGGATGGTGTGGATATTAGGGTTCTAATTTACCAATTTGGTACCATCTCAATGAACTGGATTGCAATTTCCAATTTCTCCCATGTCAACCTAGTTATGAGTGTTGCCCTACATGAAATGAGGAGGTGTGGGCCAGTCTTCTCAGTTGTGCCCAAAATGGTATGGAATGTATTGGTTCTGAAGAAAGAGTTGGTAGCTTCACTCTTGTTGTTTAGGAAGCTTTTGAAAACCTTGTCTCAAAGGTGCTTTTTCAGGAGGCAACTGGACTTTCTTGTTTTTCTTTGAAGACATTTGACTTCTCATCCAAGAAGCTTCGTCAGCTCTGACTGGATGGTGGAGAATGGAAGGATTTATATCCCTTGAAAACAGCTGGTCAACTACTCTAAAAGCATGCAAATGACCAGCTTTTTGCAAGGAATATAAATCCTTCCATTCATCACCATCCAGTCAACGCTGAAGAAGCTTCTTGGATGAGAAGTGAAATGTCTTTTTTTAAAAAAGCAAAGAAGTCCAGTTGCCTCTTGAAAAAGCACCTTTGGGACAACCTTGACCAGGATGACTGAGAATCTCCATAGACTTTTGAAAACCTTCCTTTTAAAGTGGTCTGTTCATATCTAAAGGCACCTGGGGAACAACTATAGCTATCTTTTTTGTCCTTTTGATTAGTTGTAGTTGACTTACTTGATTATAGTTTAAGATTGCTATTGATATTCTTGTACCAGAATTATGTACCAGAATTATGAAATTGAGATAGTATAGAAATTTGGATGGATGGATAGATGGATGGATGGACTGGGAAGCCATGGCAGCATGTGATATGTACTGATTTCTTCCTGTGATATTTTGCAATAATTAAGTCTGGGAAACTACATTTGTTCCTGGGTTCATCTAATTGAATGTGAGTGTGTAGAACTGCCAAGAACGTGTCCTTTTGGAGACGAAATCTGATTGAATTGTTGCAGAAGTCTTCCTTTGTCACAGTTTAACTCTTGTGCTGTGCTTCTTTGAATGTTCCAGCACACCACCAAGTTCTGAACGGTTAAACTCAGATATGTACAGTGGAGTTCTTAGGAAAGGAGTGATGAGGACTTGATTTTTTCCCCCCAATGTCCTTTCTGCTTGAATCACTGTATCTGGTAGCTACTATTTCTCAGGAAAAATCAAACAAACATTTCCGCTGAAGATAGAAGCTCAAGAGCTATGTATGTATCTGTACTTTTGATTGAAGGAGTGCAGGAACATGAATAGGGCTAGTTTTTAGATTCTGTCTGTAAACCAAAGTGCAGAAACACAAATATTTGTCCTGTATCTATGTGCCCCAGGAATGCTTGACTCCAAGTCATCTTGAAAAAAGGAATATTAAAGGATTAGAGGCGGGAAAAGAGGCCAAAGTAAGGACATCTTAAGTATTATTGCTAAGTGTGGGTCTAAACATTAGCCTTGAAAAAGTGTTGGCATGAGAAATGATGTACAGAGTCAAGATTTTCCTTTTATTAAGAAATGTTTTGACATTAAATAAAAAGGAATGCATCTAATCCCATAACTCTTGTCTAAAAAATTACAGTAAATAGATAATGGCTAATCCTGTATAATGATAGGCTTTATTGCCAGAATTTTTTTTTTTGACAAACTAGCCTGTATCATAGTTACTTAATTGTTCCTTTTCTTGCAAACTAACATCATTTCCACCCAGCCCAAAGAAATTAATTTTTCCCATAGGTAATCTTTTCTTCCTCACATTCTTCTTTCATATAGATATTCCAGAATAATGCTTAAAGTTCCATCTGTAGATCAGATGTCTTTCTGGCAAACATAAAATAAAATATAACGTGGTTGCCTTTATGAAGGTAAGTTTTCCTGGGGCTAGTGGGAATGTAATTAAGTGATACCATAGTGGGAGAGTAAGTAGGAGAGAGAGGGAGTGAGAGAGAAAGAGAGAGAGAGAGAGATTCACTTTTTCCTTATTCAAGAACATAAATTTCTCCTCCTCCTTCTCTTCTCCTTCTCCTTCTTCCTCTTCCCCCTCCTCCTCCTCCTCCTCCTCAATAGATTCCTGTCAATTTTGATTTTTGCTTCTATATGCCCAGTTGAGTAGGAAGATCATTGTCAAAACTTTGACATGCTTTCTTTTCTTCCAACTTCCAACTGAAATGAAACAAAATTTTTAGAATCCGAGTGTTGCAAATTCTGCTTCTTATGCCTGCATGCATTTTTTAAAACTTATTTATCACTCAGCTCCAAGCTGATTTTGGGTGGCTCACAATATATTAAGCAATAAAAACATACCATAAAGCAAAAAATACATGGAATCTGGATATTTGATACAAAACCATATACCAAGCATATCCTTACATACAGGTACATACATCCAGTTTCATAAATCACATACAACAAGCAGAGCATGCATCATGATGTTGCAATGCTTGTTTTTCTATCTCTCTTTCCTTACTTGCTCTGAGGTCAGCCAGGAAAACCTTCAAACTTTGCTTTAAGTGTACCTTAGGCAAGCTCATATCTTATATTTGCACTTAAAATATGTACCTTTTTCATATCACTTGTCACTTACTCTAAGGGGAAAAAACTTGCAAAATGTTTTTCAGAGGAAGAAAGATTTTGAGTGAAATTCTCATGCTTGCATCTTGTTTAGTTTCAACCATGAGCAGCTTTATGTGAATGTTCTGTCTTTTATCATACAGTCTTCTTACAACAGTCTGTAACTCCCCATCCTTCAAGAAAACCCATGGGAGCTTCCCTCCCATATGTCATCTTCAATTGGGAGGTCTAGTTATCTGGAAAGCTGCAGAGAGCTGACAAGATAAACACAGAAACCAACTACCATCTCTCCATCAGTTAACAAAGCTCAAAAGCACCATCAAGAGAAATTAGAAAGAATTCTCAAAAAGCCTAAAGATCAGGTAGAAAAACTGAATTCTTATCGCAATGCCCACTTTGCAAACGACAATAAATGGATTCACACAAAATGCTTGGCCAAAAGCAAATAAATAAGACACAAACTAGCCAAATGAGCATACAGTTTGAACCTGACTAGAGTGAGATCCATTCAAGGCTTCCTGCTTTGCACTCATCTTGAATAGCTGATTCACACAGAGGGGGGTTCAGTCAGATTGAAACAAACCACATTTGCTGGGGTGAGGGACCGTAACATGTATCTAATAATTCACAATCTATCTCATCTCATGTCTTCTCTTGCAAATCATCTTCGTTCCCATCAGGATTTTATGGAAGAATTTGTGACAGCCGAGAGTTTCACTTTGCTCAGCTCATTTGAGAGGGAACCAGAAGAATCTGGAGATCTGTGCAAGCATTTCTGTTTCAGAAGACAATCCACTGGTTTTAAAACATGGAGAAGTTCTCTTTGAATTGCAAGCCCCAAGCATTGGTAAAAAATATTTCTGGCCTGGCTTTTCAAGACCAACTCTTTGTAATCATTTTTGGCATCCCAGATCTTGCCTGCACAGAGAGCATCTCCCTCGTCCATTTCTCTACAGGTCACTCCTGTGCTGAGATCTGAAGATCCAGTAAATAATTGAGTTCATTTCACTTTGGTCCTCTGTCCCCCTCCTCTTCCCATTCCCGCCAAGCACTTGCCACCCTGCTGTCTGTTTTTCCTTGCCAAGGTTCAGTTCTAATTATGTTGATTTTCTTCAGCCCACCCCCTCCTGGAAGCTTATTAGGTTGAATATTTTTATTTATTATCATTTCGCCCAACTCCTGCCAGCATTTCCAATTACTCTCGCCGCTTCCTTGTAATTGTCTTTCTGTAATGGCTCTGAAACAATTGCGCTAAATGAGGTGTCTCCAGCAAGATGAGAGTTTCACTTCATTAAAGGCTAATGTATTCGCAGCTCAGACTCTGTGGGGCTGACTTGGAAAGGAGACATTTAAACAGCTTCTTTTCTTTCTTTTCTTTTCTTTCAAATTGTAGGGAGCAACTTCTAGTGGCAAGCAAGGTTTTGTTTTTGCATGTGCTTGTACACTCACAGGTTTTTTTTCTCCATTGCCTACCCTAGTTAGAATGCAAAAAAGGCTGATGAAGCAGCAGTTTGTTGCTCAAAAATAAGATAATTTCTCCTGTTTGGATATAGCTCTTATTATCGGAACAGCCTAGGTCTGCCCAACTCACCCTCCAGATGAAAGTACAATGGCATTAACATTTTTTTTATTTTTTGGTCTTGTTCTGTCTTCTCAGCAGTCACCTTGTATGATTTCTTACACAAAATTGCAGGAGATAATATCTATGGAGAGTCTCAGTCATCCAGGTCACGGCTGTCCCAGAGGCGCTTTTTTCAAAAGGCAACTGGACTTTATTGATTTTTTCCTTGAAGACATTTCGCTTCTCATCAGGAGAAGCGAAATGACTTCAAGCAAAACAGGAAAAGTCCAGGTGCCTTTTGAAAAAGCATCTTTACTGCAGGAGATAAAGAGCACTAAGCATTTCTTCAGACTCCACCTAGATGGTGGCAGGAGGCCTAAATCTGGACAAGTAGGTTCTACCTCTTTCTCAAGGTGCTTGAGCATTTTTCAGAGAATTTTGGGAGGGTGTTTTTCAGCTGATGTATTGGATAGATGCGTGAAGGAGGCTACCACATTTCAGTCTTCTGTAACTGATCTTTGCAGCGTGATCTAGCTTCCTTCCTATAGCAGCTGCCCATGTGGGCTTGTCTAAAAAAAGACTTATAGGAGAAAGCTCCTCCAGGAGGTCTTCTCTTAAGATTTAATAGAAAGTTGGAAGTTAGGAAGGCTGGAGGACTCTGAAAAGACGATTGCTCAAAGAAAGGTAGAACAGTTCCAGTTACATACTGTATATTCCTTGCATCCAGACATCCATGGTTAAGACATTCAGTCTCTTTTTCCATGATGTAAGTTCCTGCATAATACAAGTTTCTTCATGATGTAAATTCCTCCATAATATAACTTCCTTTATAAAGTTTGATATATCAAGATGTCTCTTCTTGGGATTTGATGGAAAAGGAAATGTGGGAAGCCAATGGAGGAAAGATAAGACCATTTCTGTGCTTGTATTCCTGATCTATTTCATAATTAAGCTAAGCACCAAAAAGTGGCAGCTAAGCAGCAAGAATTTCAGCAAAATTTTTCTTCTTTGGGGGAAAAAAAATTGAAAGCAATTTATTTTCCATCAGATTGAATGACAATGGCTGGAATAATGCAGGAAAAAAAATTGGCGGAGCACTCATTAAAACGAAATTAGTTTTAAGACTCTAAGGAGCAAATTGCACAATATGTTAAAAACAAGCACCAAATTAGCCTTTCATTTGTTTTTACAGTTGAATATGCATAGAGTAGACCCATCCAGATCAAGACTCGTGTGTGTGTGTGTGTGTGTGTGTGTGTGTGAGAGAGAGAGAGAGAGAGAGAGAGAGAGAGAGAGAGTGAGGGTGGGAGAGAGAGATTGTTATATTTCGTTCCTAAGATCGTTGTTTAAAAAAAATGATGCATGGAAATTTTAATTGCTGCCTTTATTAAATATGGTATGTCTTCTCCTTTACTTTAAATATCTGATATACAATTTAAAAACAAACAATAAAATGGTTTGCAGTAATATTTAAGTAGCCATTTAAATAAATTAGTATTTTCCTAGAGCTGATATTACTAAAAACATAAATAAATAATTTCCTATTGCTAATAGAGATAGTCCTTGACTTACGAGCCCAATTGGGTCTAAAATGTATGTTGCTAAGCATAAATTAATTAATTTAATTAAATTAATTTTGCCCCATTTTATGACCAGTCCTGCCACAGTTGTTAAGTGAATCACTGCAGTTGTTAAATTAGTAATGTGGTTGTTAAGTGAACCTGGCTTCCCCATTGACTTTGCTTGTCAGAAAGTCACAAAAGATGGTCTGGGGATCCCCAGGACCCTGCAACCATCATAAATGTGAGTCAGTTGTCAAGCATCCAAATGTAAACCATGTGACCATGGGGATGCTGCAATGGTCACAAGTGTGAAACATGGCTGTAAGTCACTTTTTTCACTGCCATTATAGCTTTGAATGGTCATTGAACGAACTGTTGTAAGTCAAGGCTTCCCTGTATTGGGGAATTCACTATATCCCTACAGCTGATATTCGTGAACATCAGTGATTTCATTCATGATCTCACGTAGCCAATGAAGCCCTTACTTATTTCGCCCATCAATATGTGCTTCCCCACTCCCCCCATTTTTCTTATTGTCCCTCTTTCCATTGTGATAGGACACAATGCAAAAGACTTGGGAAAAGCTACTTAACTGCCCAGCCCAAGATCAGTACAGCTCTAGTGAATTGCTTCATTTACATCTCCTGGATTTATTTTAGTGTGGTGGTGAATGATGGTAATTGGTTCCATCAGGGAAAAGAGCAAATGTTTTTATTGGCTTCTTACACTGATGTGCTAATAAAATATTACCATTTGTTTTGTCCTAGCTGCCAGAGAAGACAATGAATTCATCCATGCTAAGGACTGTTCTCTGGAACACCTCACATGCTGGTGTACTGATGGGCTTTAATATCTTTGCTAAATCACTGTTCCTTGCTCCTTCCTCAAGTTACCTTTGAGGGAATGACTTGTTTAAATCTATAATGTTTTTGGCATTGGGTGGAAAGACCTTTGTTTATTGAATAACCTTAATACTGGTATTTATTGAGTTAAGGTTGGTGGATGTTAGTTATTACTTGATTAGTATATTCTGCCCTCTCATTTTTGTTGTGGCACATCTGAAAAGGAGTAGTGTTGCCATGCTTATATTCATTACATGACCATTGTTTCTAAATACAGACTTACAACCATTGACTTACAACCATTCCTTGACTTACAACCATTCATTTAGCAAGTTACAATGGCATTGAAAAGAGTGACTTACAACCAATCCTTACACTGCAACTATGGCAGCATCCTCATGGTCTCGTGATCAAAATTTGAGAACTTGGCAACCAACATGTATTTAGGAGGGTTGCAGCTGTCTGGAATTAATGTGTTTGCAACCTTCCCAGCTGGCGTCTGACAAACAAATTCAATGGGGAAGCCAGATTCACTTAAGTACAGGAATGACTTGCTTAACAACCATGAGGAGAAAAGGTCATGAAATTGTGTGTGACTCACAACTTATCTGCCTTGCTTAGCAAGAGAAATTCTGGTCTCGGTTGTGGTCGTAAGTCAAGGACTACCTGTACTGAGATGGATCAGGCTGAGGCAGGTCACCATAATCAATTGGTCAAGTAGGTTATGACTGATTTGTGGTCTGGGGTTTCAGTAGATTTACTACTGAGGTAGGTATATAAGCAGGGGTGGGATTCAAATTTTTTAACAACCGGTTCTGTGGGTGTGGCTTAATTGGTGGGCGTGGCTTGGTGGTCATGTGACTGGGTGGACATGGCTTGGTGGTCATGTTACTGGCTGGTCGTGGCCAACTCAACATCACTCACATTGAGGCATGCATCTCCTTGCCCACCCTCTCGTGACTGTGGGGATGCTGCAACAGTCATAAGTATGAAAAATGGTCATAAGTCACTTTTTTCAATGGTCCCTCCACACAAGCAAAATACCAGCAAAAGAGGGGGAAAAAAACTCCAGAGACATTCCTGAGACAGGAAGTCTAGTCCTGCCAAGAATGTAATAAGGGTTAATGGAGAGACAGTTTTTATAAGCAACACCAGAATGTTTCCTTCCTGCCTTCCTTACAGGATTAGGCCAGTCATTTCTTCGAACAACCGATTTTCCGAACTGCTTAGAATGTTAACAACCAGTTCTAGCAAATAGATGCAAACTGGTAGAATTCCACCCCTGTATATAAGTAAGATTAAGAATGAATTCATCTCGTGATCTGTAACATTCTACTAAATCTGGAAAAGATCAAATAAATTTCAAATATAATCCATTTTTCAACCTGTCACTCTCCAAGTCCATCAAGGGTATATACATTTTTTGATATTTAAAGTTATATCTTGCTCGGGTAAATTTTGAAAAAGTGGGATATATATTTAATGAATAGAAGCCCATTTGGACATCACTGACGGGCGGGCAATTTGTAGAAGATATCATGTCAAGTCCAGCAAAGTGAAATAACAGAAGAAATGCATGCAACCATGGCTCAGTCATATTGGCATGGAAATAAGGTGCCTGTCACAGTTTAATTTCCCATGTTTTCCCCCAAACTAGAGACAGTATGGGGGAATAAGACTGCATTTTCCAAATTCACCTCTCTGGCATTGATTAGTATCCTGGAGAATGGGTTGAGATCAGCGATTATCAGCTGTAGAGAAATTACATGCTTTTGGCTACATCTATAATTGAAAAAATAGAATGGTCTATGCTACATTATTAGTGGATTAAAATATTTCTGCATGTATATTTCCAATCTCTGTAGTAGAGACAAGGGAAGTCTACATCCCACCTCAGAAATGCTCATAGCCATACTGATGAGTTAATTGTTTTAAAGGCACAATAGAAGCAACAATAGATACAACAATGTATTTAAAATATATCCAAAGTAGAGGAAGCCAGAGTGTTAAGTTCAGACATGTCAAGCACAAGGCCTGCAGGCCACATCTGGCCCATGATGTAGTTAGATCTGGCCCACGGGGCTGCCCTCGAGACAGAGAGGTGCCGGCCCCTTCCAACATAGTGCTTTGTTGACAGGGGTTTACAGAGCATATTGCCCTGCAACAATTGTCATTTTACATTTAACCTCGGAAGGACGGAAGGCTGAGTCAACCTTGAACTGGTCAGGATCAAACTGCTGGCAGTTGGCAGAGTTATCCTGCAATACTGCATTCTCGGTTATTATATTTAGCACATACAGAATCCATAAATGGTTTCCAGTCTCTTATAAGGCTGGCTAGTCCATTATCTCTAATCAAAACAGTTAATTTTGCCATCTCTGCCAGCTTCAGTAATATTACCATATCCAAGATGCCAATATAGGCATGCCAACCCTACTAGCTTGTAGGCCATTGCAGTTCTCTCTATTTTCCCCTATTTGTACAAAGACTGGGCCTGCGATGTGTAGGATGCTTAAGAGCCAAGCAACCCTCCCTTATCCTGTGCTCATATTTTCTCAGCCTGCCAATTATCAGAATCTTGCATCCACCAGTTCTTTTCCTTTCTGAGTCATATTCCCAGCCTTGCAAGGCAATGTCAAACTAAGGCCACTTCTGAACAGCAGCTGCTGCAAACCAAACCTCTTGAACATTATTATTGTTCCTCTAGGTTTACAGTTTTATCCCTCCTCAGTCTACTTCTTGGACAGATGTATAGCTTTGCATGTTAACCTTATAAGGGTGTTTTGCTTTGTATCAATCCTGGCTGGGTCTTGAACTTCTCCTCTGTCTGCAGCTAGTACACATGTTGATAGGAGCCCACTGATTCTTTGCCTGCCTCCTCCTCACATGCCACATTTTCACATTTTCATAACATATCAAAGCAGAGTGCAGATGGTTGACAGAGCTGGAAAGACTATATGTGGTTTCAATTTGCTGTCCAAGTTGATGAGTAATTTTGAAGCGCCTGTTCTCCCCTTTCAACTAAAATTGTACTGAGCCGTTCCCTTATAGCCCAGAACATCATCTGATAAAAGATTCTGCTTTGCCCCACTTGCTGTGGTCAGCACACATATTTGACAACATTATGTGTGCATGTAGGGAGTGTGCACAGATTCCAAA
This sequence comes from Hydrophis major, assembly GCA_033807585.1. NCBI lineage: Eukaryota > Metazoa > Chordata > Lepidosauria > Squamata > Elapidae > Hydrophis > Hydrophis major. Next base: position 27,719,545 of record CM066334.1, on the reverse strand, counting down.
GATTCATTGCAGTGCTCTTTTCCCATGTTGCCCATCCCAGAGTGAACTGGAGGTAGTTGAGGTAATTATGGTTTGGATTTACAACTCTTCTGTAATAAGTATGATGCCTCCTGGTTGATGATCTTCCTCCTACTCCTCTGTCTTCTCCTCCTTACCCAACTCAGTCACCCTGAAACTTTTGGAGAACACTGTATCCAACCATCACTGACAATTGTTCTTGTCCAAATTTTTCAATGTGATAGGTTCATTGCTCAAAAGCATTCAATCAGAATGCATACATGAGAAAAAGCTTTGAAAAAAATCATAAATATTAGGGGGGAATGGCATATGCACATATTCATTAGATAGAGGGCATTTATTGAATAGAAAATTATGTGTGGAAGTCCATGTCCTTCCTTCCTTCCTTCCTTCCTTCCTTCCTTCCTTCCTTCCTTCCTTCCTTCCTTCCTTCCTTCCTTCCTAGGTTCACTCAAGCCAGCCATCCTTCAGAAGTTGGTAAAATGAGGACCCAGATTGTTGGGAGCAATATACAAATGTTTAGAGAGGGGCTGTAAAGCACTATGAAGCAGTATATAAGTCTAAGTACTATTGCTATTCCTTCCTCTTTTGTGCAATGTACCTAATTTATAGTTAGAAAAGTGAGAAACTGAGCAACACTGACATGGACAGATTTGTCCAACAGCTGAAATTTCAGTTTAGTCCTGGGACAAGTGCTCCTTAGCCCAACCATGCATAGATAACATGTTTTCCTTATTAATAACCAAATGATTGTGAATTTCTTTCTTTAAAATAGTCATTCTATGTGTGCCAACTCCCCAGGGCAGACAATCAGTTCTCTGCAGGTTGATGAAATCACTGGCTGATATGCATACATTTTCCTTATTCAAATCCATTAAAATAGAGACAGAAATGGAATAAACATCTTGCCTGTATCCCACCCATCTTATTTTGCTTTGTTTTTCTAATAATAATTCTGTCCTTGCTGCTTCTATCTGAACAGTACTCAGACAATAATAGATATTTTTAAACTATTAATTTGTTTCCTTAAAACAAAAATTTTTCTTTAAAAGAAACTCTTTGGGGGAAAAGGAGTCACACTAAGCTCAGAATTTTTTTTATTTGCTGCTATTAAATCTCTTAAAGCGGCTTTACCTACTGTTTATCCTGATGGTAACTACCATATCATCCTATCAGTCCTAATCATCCTTCAGAATGCACTTAGAATTATGAAAGAGTTATTGAGAGTTGTTTCACTAGTTTGTGACATTTGGGTGTGTTGTTGGGGGGGGGGTTCGATGTCAGACTTTGTTTTGTTGATAAAACAGTATTTTGTCACTTGGCAATAAATCTGTTTATGAAATCAATCAGGAACACAGGTTTTTAGAAAGAGGGAATGTTAAAGCAAGCATGCCTGCATCCAACCTAGTAGTTGCAATGTCATTCAAGCATGCATAGCAACCATTTGAAGGGTAGATCTACATATGATATAACTGGGATTCTAGTTCAGTGTCTTAACTTGAAGTCTTTGAACTTGGAGAAAGTTGCTATTGAATCAAGAATTATTGATCTGACTTGGTATAAGAGAAATGCATGGTGTGACATTGCTGTTTTCTTTCACAAACACTATCAAATCTGAGAGGGTAGCTAATGGTCAAAGTAGCCCATACTGCCAAGACAAGGAATAATGGATGGAAACTGATCAAGGAGAGATTCAACCTAGAAAAAAAATAAGAGAATTGCAAGTGAGAACAATCAACCCATCGAACAGACGTTGCCTTCAGAAGTTGTAGGAGCTTCATCACTTGAGACTTTCAAGAAGAGATTGGACTGCCACTTGTCAGAAATAGTATAGGGTCTCCTGCTTGGAAAGAGGGTTGGACTAGATGACTATAAGGTCCCTTCCAACTCTTTTAATCTGTTAATCATGCAAGTTTCTTAGGCTCTGATTAGATGGTGAGGAATGGAAAGATTTATGCTCCTTGCAGACAGCTGGTCATTTGCATGCTTTTAGAGAATCTTTCTCGGATGAGAAGTGAAATGTCATCAAAGAAAAATCAGAAAGTTGCTCTTGAAAAAAGCACCTTTGGGATAACCATGACCTGGATGACTGAGAATCTCCATAGACAATTAAATCTTGACTTTTTCTAGGGCATGTCCAATAATTTATTGCAAAATGCACATCTGTGTGTGATGCTAATCAGCCATTGGGTTTGAGACTTCTGGAATGGGAAAGCACATCTGCATTCATGGCCTCAGGACTTGATGTTAGGCCCAAAGTATTGCTAACCTTGGCTGGTCTGGGCAGCTAAGCAGGATCAGCCCAGGTGAGAGGGTGGATGGGAGAATGTCAGTGAATATCAGAGATGCTGGCTAGATTGAGATGTGAGGAAAGACATTCCCATGGAGGCAACAGTGAATCACCTCTGTACGGCTGCCAAGATAGTTGCATCAATGAGTTCAACGGAAGTAAAACTTGACTCAAAGGATGTCTTACTTTACAGAAAATTCTGTCTGTCTGAGCTCATCCCTCAGCAAAGCTGGGAAACCAGTATAGCTCTTCCGAGACAGGCTGGCAAATTAATATTTGCAAGAAGAGGGTTTCTAGCTTAACTAACTGAGAGAAGAACCCTTTTCACCATTAAATATTAGTAGACCAAACCTTGAGTTAAACAGGGTTAATGTAAAACAGAAAATGTTTTGAAACACTTTGCTGATTTCCCAAAGCACAATTTCTCACTGCCCCTATGGAAGGAAACCCTTTTTCGCCTATCCTTCCTTTTTCCCAGTGGACAATTGGGAAAAGAGCTCCTAAATCCACCTCTAGAAAAAGTTGAGGTCTTTTCCCATTTAAAAGTGACATAATGCACGTTGTTGATAAAGGCAATTACCAAATATAATCCACGCAGATAGCAATATCATTTAGACTTATATGCTGCCCCATAGAGCTTCACAGGACTCTCTGGGTGGTTTACAGCGTAGAACAGAGGTGTCAAACTCATGTGGTCATGGTGGCGTCATGTGAAGTATAATGACTTCCCCTCCCTTCACAAAACCAGGCTTGGGCGTGGCCAGCATCTGGCCCATGGGCCACAAGTTTGACAGCCCTGGTGTAGAAGCATTATTTACACATTGCTCCCAACAGTCTGGGTCTCTTACTTTACTAGTCTCAGAAGGATGGAAGGCTGAATCAACTTTGCGCCCCGTCAGGAACAAACTCCAGGCTGTGGGCAGAGATTCCCTGCAATACTGCATTCTAACCATTGTGCCACCAGGAATCAATGCTTACATTTAAACTCTTATTTTTAGCTTTTGCCTTTATGGATGCAATAGTCTTTTTTACCACAAGCAGAAATGAAATTGGTTTTGGAATATTTAGTCCTATCAATCTTTCTCTTCGAAAGATTGATGTTTCTCAATGGCAGATGAGGATGTACAAACCGCATTCTTTAAACATGAACATCCCCTGATCTATTTAGTACCATATTCAATGCTCTTGAGTTCTGCACCTGGTGAACGTCAATTGCTCCATTGCAGAAAATGGAATATTTGTGGTAGTTTGCAGTTGGGGATGAAAGTAATTTCTGGAGGTTGGGAATGCGGACTTGTTTGGAATCACTGAATTGTTCCAAAGAAGTCAAAAGACCTGTGGCCTCCATAAAGTCTGGTTGAGGTTGCTGGAATTGTTCAAGAAGGTGCCATGGTAGGTTTAAATTTTCTGACCGTGGGGCAGGAGGATTCTTAAATGTGTGGGAGATCATCGTATTAGGTTTATTTTAATTGTATTTTAATTATATCAAATTTGGATCTTGTCCTGACTCCACCCAGCTTTTTCTGCCCCACATTCTTTGGGAATGACAGTTTTGGCATGATGTCCATGTTGTATTCATTTTGAGGAAGAGCTACTGCTCTGGTGCTGAGCAGCTCCAAGCATCTCTTATCTCCAATCAGATTTCAAGCAGGCGCAATTCTAATGCAAATAGTTCTCGACTTAGGACCAAAATTGAGCCCTAAAGTTTCTGTTGCTAAGCAAGACAGTTATTAAATGAATGTTGCCCCATTTTGCAATCTTTCTTGCCATAATTGTTGAGTGAATCATGCAATTGTTAAGTGAATCTGGCTTCTTCATCGACTTTGCTTCCCAGATGGTCGCAAAAGGTGATGGCATTACCCTGGGATACTGCAACCATCATAAATATAAGACAGTTGCCAAGCATCTGAATTTTGATCATATGACCATGGGGATGTTTCAATGGTCGTAAGTGTGAAAAATGATCATAAATAACTTTTTTTCAATGCTGTTGTCACTTGGAAAGGTCACTAAATAAATTGTTGTAAGTTAAGAACTAGCTGTATATATAGAAGCATTCATAGTTTCTCAGGGAAGAGAATTCTAGGGTTGTTAGGATCATGATTAAAATTTCTAATGTGATTATATGAAGTGGGTATGGATGTGTTCCGACCAAAGCTTCCTGAGACAGTAACAATCACATGCTGTTTCCAAAAACCTTCTTTTTTTATTTAAACAGCTGTGAATTATATGCATTCACAGCCCATAATGAGTCTTAAACAGTTTAGGAATAGTCCAAGAGAAGTCTGCCACAATCTTTTCGGGATAAGGCTGATAAGCACCCACCTTTATCTCCCTTGAAATACAGCCAATGATTAAATTGCCAATTAGCTATACAAGGCCAAACGGAGCACAAAGTCAACACAGAGCTTCAGAGTTTAAACTGACCAAAACAAACAAAGTTGCTTCCTGCAAAGACTCATGTCCCTTTGCTCCTCCTTTATATCTTATGGGAGGGGCCAATCATCTCCAAGCCTTACTTCCAAATCACCCCTTTGTCTTAGCTGTTCTTGTCTTTGGGCAGTTCTGCGCAAGCGCGCAATGGGAACCGGCTTCCTTTATTCCTCTGCCTCGCTGATGTCAGATTCTGGAGGCTCCGGAGTCTGCACATAACTCTCAGATGGCCCTGGCCCCATCTCTGTGTCGGATGCAGGACCCTCGTCCAAGCCCTCCCCAGACTCCAGGACTGGCCAATGTTTCTCCCCACTGTCCGACTCTGCTGCCAGCTGCGCAGGCCGCCAGCAGACCACAACAGGATGGCAAATATGGATAGATGATAGATAGACAGACAGACAGACAGACAGACAGACAGACAGATAGATAGATATAGAGCTATAGAGATATATAGAGATTAGAGATAGATAGATAGATAGATAGATAGATAGATAGATAGATAGATAGATAGATAGATAGATAGATAGATAGATGATAGACAGACAGACAGACAGACAGACAGATAGATGATAGATAGATAGATAGATAGATAGATAGATAGATGATAGATAGACAGACAGACAGACAGACAGACAGACAGACAGACAGACAGATAGATGATAGATAGATAGATAGATAGATAGATAGATAGATAGATAGACAGACAGACAGATGATAGATAGATAGATAGATAGATAGATAGATAGATAGATAGATAGACAGACAGATGATAGATAGATAGATAGATAGATAGATAGATAGATAGATAGATAGATATAGAGCTATAGAGATATATAGAGATTAGAGATAGATAGATAGATAGATAGATAGATAGATAGATAGATGATAAATAGATAGATAGATAGATAGATAGATAGATAGATAGATAGATAGATAGATAGATAGATACTGACATCCCCTAAACTCCCCTGAAGATAGATAGATGATAGATAGATAGATAGATAGATAGATAGATAGATAGATAGATAGATACTGACATCCCCTAAACTCCCCTGAAGATAGATAGATAGATAGATAGATAGATAGATAGATAGATAAGATAAGATAAGATAAGATAAGATAAGATAAGATAAGATAGATAGATAGATAGATACTGACATCCCCTAAACTCCCCTGAAGATAGATAGATGATAGATAGATAGATAGATAGATAGATAGATAGATAGATACTGACATCCCCTAAACTCCCCTGAAGATAGATAGATAGTGTTATGTATTAAAATGGACTACTCGAAATCCCTGCGCCTTGATTGGCTAAGGCGCGGGGATTTCTGATTGGCCAGGCGAGCCGCGCCGATTGGCCCGATTGAAGTCTCCCGCGATTGGTTCAAACCAAGAGCGGGAGACTTGAATCGTGGCCATTGGCCGCAGCCGCCGCGGCAAAAGGTATAAAAGCCGGAGGCTTTTTGCCTTTTGCCGGTTCGGTTCAACTATTAGAAATAAAGAGCTGTTAACGAAAGTCACCGACTCAGAACCTTTTTTCGCGGACACGACACTGGCGACGAGGATGGGATTTCGCCCCTGAACCGAACCCCGTGTCCATCTAAGAACTAGCGACAGCAAAATGGTGAAGATAGCACCGCCCGCCCCCTTCAACCCCGCCGCCGAGGACTGGGAATCGTACTCGGATAGATTCCGTATGTACCTGGAATGTGCCGGCATGAAGGACGCCCCGGGCCCGCTAAAACGCGCCGTCTTCCTTACGCATTGTGGACCAGAGGTTTTCCAGATGGCCAAGGCATTGGCCAAACCGGCAGACGTGACTGCCATGGATTGGGACGTCCTCGAACCCATACTGAGGCGCCATTACGCCCCCGAGGTCCCCATCCTAATACGACGAAATGAATTTTACCGAAGAAACCAGAGACCAGACGAAAAACTGAGCGACTTCGTCGCTGAATTAAGGCGCCTAGGTGGACTCTGTGAGTTTGAAGGATTGAATAGTCTCATAAGAGACCGTTTCGTACTCGGATTGTGGGATCCGACACTCCAGAGCCGACTTATGGCCAAAGGCGACATCAGCCTAGCCGATGCCCTCACCGCAGCCGCAGCCGCAGAAGCAACCCGCACGTCAGCAGACACCATGCGAAGATCCGACGCGAAGGGCGGAAACAACAACCCCGTGAGGTCGGCCGACGCAAGAAACGAAGCAACCGCACACTACGGCGACTACCAGTCAACCTCCAGCACGTCAGATGATGAGGAGGACATACATCGCGTGCAGACGGGACGCGGAAACCAACGAAGCCAAAACAGTCGTAGGTCGAGGACCAACTGCGCCGGGTGCGGCGGCGACCACCCCAGGTCTGAATGCCGTTTCTTTGATGCTATCTGCAGGCATTGTGACCGAAGGGGCCACATCGCTCGAGTTTGCCGCCAAAAGAAGACCCGCAGCCCGCCAAAATGGGAACAGCAGGACAGAAGAAGAGAGAGCTCCCCGCCCAGAGCCAGAGAGCGCCAGCCAGCAGGTACATGGGACCAGAAGCAACGACCTCAAAGAAGCGGCGACGGTCGGCGGAAAGAAGAAACCCACCAGACGGTGACCATCGGCCACGCCATCTCCGACGGCGCCAGAAAGGTACACGTAGAAGTCCACATCGAAGGCCGGCCATGCAAAATGGAAGTGGACTCCGGGTCCTACCTTTCCATGATTGCATGGCGCGAAATAAAAAAACTAGTGCCTACTCTACAAAGAAAAAACGTGCTTGCCCAGAAAATCATCATAAAAGACTACCAAGGTAATCGCGTTCCGGTAGTGGGCACCAAGAACTTTAACATAACCTACAAAGGCCACACCGAACAACTGCCACTCACAATAGTCGATCGTGACCGCCCGAGCCTGCTGGGTCTGCAATGGTTCGCCCCGCTTAACATCGCGCTGACAGGTGTCAACCAAGTCTCCATTGAAACCTGGGAACAGCAGCTAGTCCAGGAGTTCCAGGAGGTCTTCGATGGAGGCTTGGGCAAGTACAAGGGGCCCCCTATCTCGTTTGATTTAGACCCAAGGGTTCCCCCCAAGCGGCTTAAACCTAGAAGGGTGCCCTTTGCTTTAAAGCCAAAAATTGACAAGCAGATCAACAAACTCGTCAAACAAGGGGTATTAAAACCGATAGACCACGCCAGATGGGAGACCCCTATAGTGACCCCAGTAAAGCCAGACAGGTCCGTGAGAATCTGCGGGGACTATAAGGCCACCCTAAACAGCGCGCTACAGCAAAGCGCCTACCCAGTTCCAATAGTGCAACATTTACTGCACTCACTGGGAGGGGGAAAAATTTTTGCCAAGCTCGACCTCGCCCAGGCATACCAGCAACTGCCTGTGGACGAGGAAACGGCAGAAGCCCAAACAATTGTGACACACCGGGGGGCTTTCAAGTGTAACAGACTCCAATTTGGAGTCAGCGTGGCACCAGGCATCTTCCAGAGCCTGATGGAACGTTTACTACAGGGCATCAAGGGGGTGGTGCCCTATTTCGATGACGTATTAATAGCGGCGCCAAACGAAGCCGAATTAGAAAACCGATTAAGACAAGTCTTAACAAAATTTAAAGAAACAGGACTTAAAGTCAAACGCGAGAAATGCCAACTTTGTACACAGCAAATAGAGTTTTTGGGTTACCTCCTAGACCGGCAGGGCATCCACCCTACAACTAAAAAAGTTAAAGCTATCAAGGAAGCCCCCACCCCGAAGTCCAAAACAGAACTACAAGCATTCCTAGGCTTACTAAATTTTTATAATGTCTTCCTACCTCAGAAGGCAACGGCGGCGGAACCTTTACATAGACTCCTAGATAAGAAGGCAGCATGGACTTGGGGGAGACGAGAACAAGCCGCCTTTCAGAAAACCAAAGACCTCCTCACCTCCGACGCCGTCCTGATGCAATTCAGTGAGACTTTGCCCTTAGCTGTCACTTGCGACGCATCACCTTTCGGCGTCGGCGCTGTCCTCAGCCATACCCTCCCAGACCAGAGAGAAGCACCTATCGCATTTTTTTCCAGAACTCTGACTAAACCGGAACGGAACTATAGCCAGCTGGACAAAGAAGCTTTGGCTATAGTTGCCGCCGTTAAGCGTTTCCACGAGTACCTGTACGGCCGCCCATTCAAAATAGTCACTGATCATAAACCACTGCTGGGCATCCTCGCTGGAAACCGTGCTACACCAAACATCTTGTCGCCCCGCATGACAAGATGGTCTGAGTTCCTGGCAGCCTACAGCTACGAACTGTTACACAAGCCAGGTAAGAAAATTTCGCACGCGGACGCTTTAAGCCGCTCGCCCTTGCCGGACTCTGACCCTGACCCCGCACCAACAACAAACACCCTGAGTATCGAGAGTTTGCCCATAACCGCATCTGATATAGCCAGAGAAACCATAAGGGACAGACATTTGGCGCAAATCTTACATTGGTTAGAAAAAGGCTGGCCGGAAAGAGACATTGACGAGACTTTTAAAACATTCCGGCAGCGCCAGACTGAACTTTCACTGTTAAGAGGTTGCATCCTGTGGGGTGATCGGGTGGTAATTCCAGGCAAATTGCAAAACAGGGTCCTAGAGATGTTACACGAGGGTCATCCTGGCATCGTCAGGACAAAAGCCCTGGCCAGGAGTTACGCTTGGTGGCCAGGGATGGACAAACAAATCGAAGCATGGGTCGCCAAATGCCACCGGTGCCAGGAAACCAGATCCAGCCCACCCACAGCACCTATCCGGGACTGGGAAATACCACGGGGACCCTGGTCCAGAATTCACTTAGACTTTGCTGGCCCCACAAATGGACACACTTTTCTAATCACAGTCGATGCATACTCAAATTGGTTAGAGGTGGCTGACATGAAATCCACCACCACAGAGGCTGTCATTAAAGAGCTGTGTAAACTGTTCTCCACACATGGCCTCCCAGACGTCATTGTCTCAGACAACGGGCCCCAATTCACCTCCATCGAATTCGAACGGTTCCTGGCCGAGAGAGGTATCCGCCACGCATTGACAGCACCGGCGCATCCGGCGGCGAACGGTAGGGCGGAACGGATGGTCCAGTTTACAAAAAAGACCCTCCGGAAAATGGACCACAGGGAGATCAACGAAAAAATCAACAAACTACTTTTCATACAGCACATCACACCCAATACCACAACCAACAAAAGCCCTGCAGAGCTCCTGATGGGCAGGAAGCTGCGGTCCCCACTCGATCGTCTGCACCCAACCTATAACCCGGAGCGACCCCCGGACTCAAGCTCCAGGTACCGGACTTTTGAACCAGGCGACTTGGTCTACGCCAAAAACATGACGGGGGACCCCCTATGGATCCCAGCCGTCATAACCCAAATCACTGGCCCACGGTCGTACCGGCTCCAAACCATCGATGGGCGAGCCTGGAAACGACATATCGACCAGCTCCGGTCACGAGCAATGACTGACCTCAACCCCCAAGACACGAACCAAGGGGGGAGGGAATACCCGGTAAGACAAACGCAGGAGAAAATTAAATTTAAAAACTCACCGGAACGCAGTTTTCGCGAGTCCCATCCGGAGAAGAGCCGTCCGGCCAACTCTACCGACTCGGAGAAGCCAAGCGGGAGCGGCGAAATCCGTGACTCAACCGACCCGGTAGGCCCAGGCGGGAGCCACAGCGAGAGAACCGGCCCGATCATCCAGCCGGTTCTCACAGAGCCAGGAGCAGCCAAAAAGATGACCGCTCCGGCCGAGTTACAACAAGGAAGTGAGTTGCGCAGGTCAACTAGGACCCGACGGAGCCCCGCCTACCTGCGCGACTACACCACGTGAAGGACCGTACCAAGAGGGGAGGGGTGTTATGTATTAAAATGGACTACTCGAAATCCCTGCGCCTTGATTGGCTAAGGCGCGGGGATTTCTGATTGGCCAGGCGAGCCGCGCCGATTGGCCCGATTGAAGTCTCCCGCGATTGGTTCAAACCAAGAGCGGGAGACTTGAATCGCGGCCATTGGCCGCGGCCGCCGCGGCAAAAGGTATAAAAGCCGGAGGCTTTTTGCCTTTTGCCGGTTCGGTTCAACTATTAGAAATAAAGAGCTGTTAACGAAAGTCACCGACTCAGAACCTTTTTTCGCGGACACGACAGATAGATAGATAGATAGATAGATAGATAGATAGATAGATAGATAGATAGATAGATAGATACTGACATCCCCTAAACTCCCCTGAAGATAGATAGATGATAGATAGATAGATAGATAGATAGATAGATAGATAGATAGATAGATAGATAGATAGATAGATAGATAGATAGATAGATAGATAGACAGAGATATCAATAGCATTTAGACTTCTATACTGCTTCCTCGTGCTTTATTGCCCAGACTCTCTAAGCAGTTTACAGAGTCAGCATATTGCCACCAACAATCTGGGTTCAGCTTTGTTCGGGTATTTTCCCACGTCATTATAGTTGTGCTTTTAAAGTTGTAGCAACGTTTCGGCAGAATCTCATCTGCCATCATCAGGCAGACAGAAGATATTAGAAACACCAATCAAGCAGAACACAGCAAACTCCAAGACCAATACACACAGACCAAGACTTCCAACCAATCAGGATGAAGAAAAAACCATTCTGGCACAGCAGTAGGCTAGCCCCAAATTTAAAACAGGATTTCCTATAGTTACAGTTGTTTATCTGGCTTCAGAGAGGTTTTGAGAGCGCAGCACTTTGTGTTGTGCTGTCATTGGCCTCAAACTATGTCAAGCTTCTTGTAATGCTACTTACATGTTGTGTTCCAATATGGCTGAAAGCCAGTATATGTAATCCTCAATTTACAAGTGACTGCTTAACTACCATTCAAAGTTACAATGGACTTTCCCCAGATATATCTATGTCTAAAGTTCTCACTGCTACCTTCACTCCCACCCTATCCCACAGTCACATGATCACATTCTGGTTTGTGCCTTTTAAGGCAAAAGATAATAGAGCTGTATTTCAGTACATTGTTTACTGTTGCTTTGAACTTATCTCTATTCAACAAATGCTAATCTTGGAGTTTGTATGTCTATTTGGAATACGTTGTTTCTTCATTATGCTTCAGTTACAATCACAATTTTTCTTACTATTAAATCTTCACAGACACTATACACACTGCCTTTCAAGTTAAATTCATGTACTGTCAACCATTAGCATTCAAGCTTACTTTGGCAAACAATGGAATGTTGTCCTTTAGAAAACAAATAATATTAACGTTGAATAGTGCTGCTTTAGTTTTGTTTTTGTTTTTCTATAACCTCAGTTAGATAGTTAGCATTTCAGCTTTGTTCAGGGCTGCCTAGGCAGCCAAAGAAACAAATGAGTGTGGGTGAGAGTGTAATTTTTCGACACAGAGAGCAAAAGAAATCTTTATCAGTCAAACGAAGCAAGGTGAAGTGTTGAAGAGGTCACCATGAATGGTGTATTGGAACAAAGGCAAAAATTATGCCTGGCATAGGTTACATTTTATGCTTCGTGGTTGTTCATTCCATATGTCATATCCTCTGAAATGAAGCTTGCTCCTTTGCATTGTCTCCTAAAGCTACTGCTACCCCAGGGGTTCCATGATTATGGACTGATTTGTCACAATGGAAGCAGTGAAGTGGGAAATGCTTTGCATATATTGCTGTGATGATCGTCAAATATGGAAAAATCAGTTTACCTGAAAGTTGGCTTTTTATCCCCATAACCTTCCATGGTGCAGGCTTAAAGCTTGGGCTCTGTTGGCAATTGTGACTACCTGGTGATGCAAATCTCAGTTTCCTACAGTTGCAAAACAGTTTTCTGATAAAGTAGTGCCTTATAAGCACTGGTGAAAAAAGAAAAAATCCAAATCCCTGGAATTATAAGGACATAAGAGCTCCTAATGTTAAACTAGAAAGTTCAATTGTTGTTTGATGAAAAGATAAATTTCTGCTAAATCAGAAAGATCAATTGATAACAGATAATAGATAATCAGAGTTGGAAGGGACCTTGTAGGTCATCTAGTCCAACCCCCTTTCCAAGCAGGAGACCCTACACCATTTCTGACAAATGGCAGTCCAATCTCTTCTTGAAAGCCTCCAGTGATGATGCTCTCACAACTTCCCAGGGCAAGCTGTTCCATTGGTTAATTGTTCTCACTGTCAGAAAGTTTCTCCTTATTTCCAGGTTAAATCTCTCCTTGTTCAGTTTCCATCCATTATTTCTTGTCTGGCCTAAAGGCGCTTTAGAAAATAGCTTGACCCCCTCCTCTCTGTGGCAGCCCCTCAAATATTGGAATACTGTTGTCAGATCTTCCCTGGTTCTTCTCTTCAGTAGACTAGCCATGCCCAGTTCCTGAAACCATTCTTCATATGTTTTAGTCTTCAGTCCCCTAATCATCCTGGTTGCTCTTCTCTGCACTTTTTCTTGAGTCTCAACATCTTTTTTATAATATGGTGACCAAAACTGGATGCAGTACTCTAGGTGTGGTCTTACTAAGGCTTTATAGAGTGGTATTAGTACCTCCCTTGATCTCGCTATCAATTTCCTATCAAAATGATTAATTGTTGTTAAATCAGAAAGACCTATTGCAGTTAAATCAGAGGGATCAATTGTTTTGTTTTGTTTTTAAAATTTGGCCATTCTAATTTAATTAATAGCATGCATATTGTAGTTTCCAGAAAGTATAAAATGCTATCTAAGGCCCCCAACATGAAGCCAACCGGAAAATAAGTGGGATATGACACAATCATGGGCAACTGGCTGCAAAAAATGTTAATTGTTTTAATTATTAAATACAGGGTTGCCCAAAAGCTCATTAATGGCTAATGATCATGGCAGTTGTCCCTTTCCTCCCCTAGAAAGCAATTTCAGTTTCTAGGCAGTTCCTGGAAGCTAACAATTCAATCTATTGTTTGTGCAAAACTACATTCACACATTAGTCTTACTTGAGTACAAGGGTGTGTGAATGGGGGGGGGGGGCAGCCATTGTTAGCTTCTTTCCTTGCTCCAAAAGTGGTTTCCCCATTCCATCACTAAGATGTGCTTTTAGAATGAATATCAAATTCTTATGCGAATTTGTTTCAGCAACAGTAATTGGGTGTCAGGTAGACAAGTTTAATGAATTATTATTATTAGAACTAGTAGTATATGCATGAAAATGTGCAGTCACCACTGCCAATTCTTTGATTGCTGTTGACCTTCATATGCATTGAGTTCTTCCCAAGAACCTAGAATGCCATCATGTGTCTGCATAGTATATGTGTGGATTCAAGCAGTGCAGTCATTTGCAACTGACAGATGGAAATGTTGTCACTGTGTACATTTTCTAAGTGCCATCCAAGATTTGTTGATATAGTACCCAGTGTCCTAATATCCACTGGGACCAGCATGGCCAGTTTATGCCATAATCTTTCAATTTTGAATCTCAGATCTTAATACTTTGTGATCTTCTTCAATTCTTTGCTTTCTGCTGTCTCCTGGTAGTGCCAAATTAATTTTCCACACTTCCTCCTTTTCAACCACGGTTAAAATATTTTGTTATGAACCAAGACTTATCAGTTTGTTTATTGACAATCCTGCAATATTATAACCAGCTTATTTTCAACTTTTAACATTATTATTCAGATGGTTGGTCACACAGCCAAATGTTTAGGGTGGATTTGGCATTTTTATCCATCTTTCAAGTCCTTCTGAATGACCTGGGATAGGCAGATACTGTTGTTTGATTGTGTCCAAGGTATCATTGCAGGATGTAAAGTGTTCTAAGTAAATCTGCCTTTTGCAATTGACCGAAGATTTTGTCACTGCTGATGATGTTCAACTGGTGCTCCATTTATTTTGGGATTGCATCCAAGGTGTCTTATTACTATTTGTACTACCTTTGCTCTCTTTTGCCACAGTTCTATGTCTACTTGCAGGTCTTTGTATTTTGTGATTTTCTCCCATTCTTTCTCTTCTACTCTGCTGTCTCCAGGCACTGCTACATCCACTATCCAGACATTCATTTTTTATCTTTCTTATCAACAGTTATTAAGTCTGGACTGTTATGTGGCAGGTGCTTGTCTGTTTGAATTTTAACATTTTATTTTTATTAGAGAAAATAGGTGTTCAACATTTTTGTTAAAAAGAAAATGTCTTCTACCTCCCCCTGCTCCGCTCATGCATATTCATAAGATTTGAATATTCAGGCTTCCTTTTTTTTCTGGATAGTCTTGGCAATGGCTGCTTTTCTCAATCTGTACTTCTGGCATTGCAAAACAGAAACAGAAATAAAAACAGGAGTTCTCCTGAGACAAACCAGCCTCAAAGCAGTTCCAACTGTCACAGATCACAGTGGCAGAAGCGTCACCCCATCAAGCAATCAATCAACAGAGAAGGAAGCATCTTCTCCTTTTTCCTGAAGAGACATCCAACTGGTTTTATGTAGCCAGTTTCCATTGGTGAAACCCAAATCAGCACCAGAGCACTTTTAGTCTATGTGAGCAAACTTTCCATCATGCAGAGAAAGAGCTGAAATGGTTTCAGATTTTTCCCCACAGCTCTGTCTTCATTTTACTTAAAGCCCAATCATTTTGACCAATATATCCTGTTCTATATGTGAATGCCCCCTTAGCTTTTTATAATTATGTTTATCTAGACTGAATATCATGAGCTCGAAATATCTACCCTTCTGTACATTGGCAGCTTGCAAATCCCATTATTCCTCACTATGAAAGCTGATGGAAATTTAAATTTAAAGATATGGGTGGGAGGACATAGATTACTCCTCCTAATTTGTCTGTCTGTCTGTCTATCATCTATCTTATTTGTGTAATATCTGTATCTATGTCTGTCTGTCTGTCTGTCTGTCTGTCTATCTATCTATCTATCTATCTTTGTATTCCACCTTTATTATTTTTATGAATAACTCAAGGCAGCAAACATATCCAACACATTTTCTCCAAAACAACAACCCTGTGAGGTGAGTTGGGCTGAGAGAGAGAATGACTGGTCCAAGGTCACCCAACTGGCTTTTATGACTAAGGCAGGATTTGAACTTACAATCTCCCATTTTCTAGCCTGATTCCTTAACTACTAGATCACACTGGTTCTATTATTGTTTTGCTGCAATACTGAGTGTATTAAGTTTAGTGTGTATCTTATGTGCACATTTGCATACATTCTTTCATTGTCACTCTCCCCACCCTTCTCAATTCCCATTATCTCTAACCCATATACTTCAGGAAGTTTAATTTGTTCTTGGTAGTAATCACCATTAAATAGAAATTGTTGTCTTCTGTGTAAACACATCATTAGTGAAACTGGTTTCTGCAGTGTCCAGATCTCATTTTTATTAAAATGAAACACTTTTTAGACTCCACACTGTGTCCAAGGATGAATGGTATAATTTTAACCCATTGGGTTGGCCACAGATAATTGGACTGCCATTGGATTGGTCGATTAGAGAAATTCTCCTGTCTCTCCCATCTCATGTGTTACAATTTGCATTTCCCCCTTTCTTCTCTGGATCTCAGTCATGGTTTCCTACCCAGGCAGTTGTAATGAGCATTATAAATCCCTAATGAATACATTTTCACATTCATTTTATAGGCTTGTTTTTATTGCCAAAGATCAGGAGGAAAACAGGTCCAGTTAAAACTGTGTGGGTGATATGATTGTACAGTTTTGTCTGAGGAAAGGCAGCGTACTTTTTTGCTTTTCATAATGACAGCTCTAGATGGAAAGAAAAACACCTGATTTATGCAATAAATACAGGTCTTTGTCAGTTCAGCAGAATAGAAGGGAACTCTTTGATTTAACCAATTCAGAGAGAATACAAGACATTCTTTGTACTATGATAGTAAGATAATGATACTTAGCCTTATCGCCTGATAATAGTGTTTTGGGATCATGTTCATCAGGAATGATTTAGGAGGCAATTTCTCTCTAAAGGTTTAGGAGACAAATAGTGGGATGGGGATCTTTTTTGAAGTAGACAACCGTACTTCTAATTCGGCACTCTTCCTTAAAAGTTTTTGAAATATTTTGCTTTTCTGAAGCATCTTTTCCTGAACTTTACCAACAAGTTCATATTATATTTTCAGAGATGATCTTACAGGTACTCTTAAGTTACTCTGTTTTGTCACTAAGTAAACTGGGTGTTTAGAAATTCACTTAAAGTATACTTGTTGCAGACATGCTCACAGTACTGTTTCTGTATTCAATTTATTTAACCACCTGTAATATACAGTTTTTGTACTTGGCTGCTCTTAACACACTTGCTTTTGGCTATGCAACTTTCCAAACAAATGCCATTTTATTGGGAACTTCCTAAAATAAATGTTGTTTTTCATAACATTTCTGCAATAAAGAACATGCATGCTGAAAACATTTTGGTCCTGCAGCCTGTGCTATGACAGAGTCCACTTACATAAACCAAACTTCAATCCATTTATTATTATTTTTATGTTATTTAAAACCCAGGTAGAATTTACAGGCACGAGCTACAACAACGATCTTTACAGAAAGTGAGACAGATGTCTATTAACCATGATTAGCCACAAAGGTGCTATGAAACCCCCATTTCATAGTCAAGGAATGTGAGTTGTGTAGGTAAGTGAGGAGCATTATGTGACTGAGTATGGTTGGTGGCAACCAAGGTGAACTTGATCTCTTTCTGGAGAGATCCTTGGATGTGTATCCTAAAGATGTCAAGTTCCATCTCTAATTCAACAAAGGAAGCTTAACTCCTGAGGAGATAGTTCATAACTGTTTATAAACTTTAGGTTGTTCATCAGAAGTAGGATTTTGCAAAGACCTGTTAATGATTTGCTTGGATGGAGCTTGGATATAGCTGGTTCTCAACTTATAACCAGAATTTCCATTGCAGTTGTTGAAATGAGTCACACCTGATTATAACCATGCCTGGTTATTTAGCAAATCACTGCAATTATTAATCACATGGACATGAAGCAAATCCAGCTTCCCCGTGGACTTTGCTTGTCAAAAATTGGCTGGGAAGGTTCCAAATGGTAATCACATGGCCTCAATGTACTGCAACCGTCATAAATGCATGTCCATTGTCAAGCACCCAAATTTTGATCTCATGGGGATGCTGCAATGTTTGGAAAGACCAATAATAAGACACTTTTTTCAGTGCTTGTTGGTAACTTCGTGAAATGAACGGCCACTAAACTAATGGTTGTAAGTTGAGAACTCCCTCTACTTAATATTCCTTTCTCCACTTTCCCTTCTAATAACAACTCTGGAAGGTAGACTGTGCTGAGAAAGAGGCTGATTCTATAAAACTGGCCTTATCACCCTGGTAGCCCAGAAACAGCGCATCAGACCCTCCACAGAGCAACACATATTGGAAGAGTCCAAATTCCATCCTCATTGTCCCTCAAGTTGCAGAAGAGCTGTCAGGCTTGCGATACAACCAGTTTTGTTGCCCTGTTGTGTAATATTCAGGGCAAAATGCAGACTAAATGAATCTGTATGACAAATTCTTCATGGATGACAAAAGCATAACAGAATCTCAGAGGTTCAGAACCAAGAAAAAAATGTCATGAAGGAAATGAGAGTTGGTAATCGATCTCATCTGCTTCTTCTGTTTAAGATCAGGAACTTTGTGTTTATTCCCACGTTTTCCTAGGGTTTGATGTTTGGTGCTAGAAACTGATGTTGTGGATGTCAGGTGCTGCATGACAGATTTATGAGCCTTTTTCCTAACCCTGCACTAAACCAGAAGGGCAAATGAAGTTTACTGTACGGAATGCATTCTCCACTACTTCCATAGACTACTTCAGCTTCAACCACAACAATACAAGAGCACACAACAGATTCAAACTCAATGTAAACCACTCCAAACTTGATTGCAGAAAGTATCAACTTCAGCAACAGAGTGGTCAATGCCTGGAATGCACTACCTGACTCTGTTGTTACATCCTATAAACTCCTACTCCTTTACCCACAAACTAACCTCTATTGACCTCACCCCATTCCTAGGAGGTCTGTAAGGGGCGTGCATAAGTGCACCATCGTGCCTACCATCCCTGTCCTATTGTCCCCATTTATTTGTACCTATTTCCTATATTTATACTCAGGTTTATTCTTATACCTATTACCTTGTAAGCAATTGACTAATCAAATTAATAAATAAAATAAATATGCTGAGTCATGCAAACTGTAGAATAATACAGGTATTTAGCACAACCAAGTCAGGACCAAAATTTCCATTGTTAACCAAGAATGTTGCTAAGTGAGTCATGCCCCATTTTATGACCTCTTTGCCATCATTGTTAAAATGAATCCCTGCAGTCATTAAGCAAATTGGGCTTCCCCCATTGTCTTTTCTTGTGCGAAGCCACCTGGGAAGATGATTACATGACTCCAGGATCCTATAAACATCAAATGCATGCCAGTTGCCAAGTGCCAGAATTCTGATCACATGACCAGGAGAGAAGCTATGATGGTTGTAAGTGAGAGGACCAGTTGTAAACCACTTATTTCCGTGCTGTTATAACTTCATACGGTGACTAAAGAAATGGCTATAAATCAAGGACTACCTACAGTCCATAACCAAGCTGAAGATCCCATTCCCTGCTCTAGAATATTAGGGAGGTAATGCTGACATTGCACACATTCCACCTACTTTATGCAAAATTGAGAAGGGCGCCTATGAAGCTCAGTTCCAGTCTGCAGGAACTGCAGCTTGCAAATAAATGAGTGCTATTTTGCAACTCAGTCAAAGCATGGTGAACCCTGACTATCCTCTTCAGGGCAAGCTCCATGCAGGTGCTGCTGATTGGATTGATTTATTTACAAGCCTTTCGACAATCGGTTCCTTGGCAGGATTCCTTCAACAGCTCTGTGCCCAGTTTATTCCACTTCCCCCTCCCACCAGTCCTAAAAGATGAGGGAAGGGTGAATCAGGAACCCCACCAGGCATTTCGTCAGCCACACTCTGCACAGGCAATCGCTGAAGCCTCAATGCAAGATGGGAAAGCTCTTTCAGGGGAGATTTGCAAGAGAAGCTATGTGTCAACAAGACATAAAATGATTGGGCTGCTCCTAAATGCCCGTCTCTGAAAAAGCGAGCTCGCAAAAGCTTGCTCTTTGCCTTGACCTGTTTTTATTGAAGGAAAGGGGAGGAGGACATCTAGAGAGGTGAGAGAAGAGGCAACCATTCAGTTAGTAAAACTGCAGAAGTTTTATGTACAGGAATGAATGAAGAGGCCAGAAAACAAAAGCAAACAAACGAAGGACCTTCTGGACCTTCTGCTGTTTTTGACTGATGAACACAAATACATGCAACCATCAAGCACATTTTGTATTTTGTCTATTTATATCAACTGCCAGGGTGCATCTGACTGATTCCAGCCATTTACACCCAAGGCCTCTTCAGCCAGGGATGATTAGGACCACTCGGGGAGAGCAGAGGATTGTGGGATTTCAGCTAATGGCTAAGTGCAGAGCATGTTAATTGTTTTCCTCTTTCCTTAAATGGCTTCACGATGTCCAAGGTGGAACAATTTTCTACTCGGATAGGATTGTTATAGATGATCTTTCTGAAACCCGAATCATTAAATTTCACCTGAAATAAAAGGCCATTCTCTCCTCTGCTATCATCACTGCTTCCAACCACCAGCACAATTTCTTTGAGAGCATTAGCCAATGCATTAGTAGAGGTGATTGTTTGCAGAACGAGACTCCTATTTAAGGCTGTTGCCTTGGATGGCAAATGTCTTTTCTGATTTGCTTTTCTGAGTGCATGTCTTGAGAAGAGAAGCCTTCCTCAGGAACTCGGTGCATTACTATTCATGTGTCTGTGTCTGAGTGTGACAGATCTTTGGGGCTCAGTGTTAGACCCTATCTATCAAGGTCACCTATGATAAATGGCTCAATGTGTACAGCCCATCTTCACACCTGTCCAATTCAAGAGACCCCCTTTCAGCCAGCTCTCTCTATGTTTACAATTGCTAAGGTCTCCCATGCAGGATGGATGCTGCAGCCTTGTACATCTTGTTTTGCACAGTGACAACAGCCCCAGCCCTAAGCAAATATTAATTCATCTCAATCAAAGGCAGGCTGTCTTTGCTGGCAGCCCAAGCTGAGTTGTTTGTGGCAGGAGGGAATTCTCCCTTACAACCGGGCTGAATCTTACCCAGCAACAGCTGCAGTCCAGCTGCTGGCAGCCTTGCTGCGCTGAGTCCTAAACCTCTCAAGGGTCAAAACTGTGGTATGTCGGTCTCCATAGCAACCAGCCAATGGGCTACTTCTGCAGAACAATTCCTCTCCTCAGGCTGAGTTGAAGAGTTAGCTCAGCCGATGGGTATGCGTCTCCAAGAGCACTGGGTTAGCGAGGTCTAGGGGGGTGTATAGTTTGAATTTCTTCTTAACCCTTGAGATGCAGGAGGAGAAGGAGAGGGAAAAGGGATGGGATTTGTCTGGCCACCCTGAAGGGAGAGATGTTGGTGGGATGAAAAATTGGGTACTTTAAAATTTGGAGAGGGGGAAAGAAATCCACAAACGTAAAAATGAAATTGGCAGCCTTGTACAAGTCCTTGATTGTGCCCTGGTCTACTTCTTCATATTGTATTGATGAAACATAATATACATATTTGTATATAATTCCTACAAATTTCAGGAAGATAACTTCTCCGCCATCTAGGGAGTTCTGATTTTCACTCAAGTAATCCAAGCTCAGAAGCCATAAGCCAATTCCATCAGTTTAAGAATGTGACCAGTGACCAGCAGTGCTATGTTTGGAAGATCTAAAAAGAATTAGAATTCTCAGCTTGCTTCAGTGAGTTGAGAATTGTTGTCCCTATTCACAAAGGAGACAATTTCCTTGTGTGTCTTAAGTATTCTAGTCTGTACTGTACCGTCCCGTCCCGTCCCATACCATACCATACCATACCATACTATTCTTACAGGATGCAAGAGTGATGATCATGATGCTATCCATTCAGTTATGTCTGACTCTTGGCGATTCTGTGGGCCAGGTCTTTCAATTTCTTCTGATCTTGCACTGCTGTTTGAGTTTATCTATACTCTGGCTGGTGTCAGCTTTGATAGTGTCCAGCCATTGTGTTCTTTGGCAGCCTAGTTTCCTTTTATTGGTAACTCTTCTAAACTGCTTTCTCCAGTGAGTAAGATTAGATAAGGGCTAGGAAGCCCTTCTCAGCCATGAAGCTCATTTAGTCATCCTGGTCTAAGCTGGTCACCTTAAGCATCCTCTTGAAATTATTGCAATAATTGGAATGATTATTGGAGGATAAAAGGGGAATTTTAAGAAGAAGCTTTCAGAAGCTTTGAATTGTTTTGAACCTGGATCTGTATATGTGGTGTTCAGTTAAACTAGTTCTTTTGCAATGAATGATCTTTATTTACTGACTGTTGGCATTCCTTGCAGACCTATCTTTTTCTTATCAGAGCGTAAATCACATTAAGCTACCAAATGCTATGTATTAAAATATATCAGTTGCCACAAATTATCTTGAACCATTTGATGTCCTTCACCAGTCAGTCCTGTGTTCTAAAAGTTATTAAATTCCATTCTCTATTTCAGGAAGAGGCCCCAGGTAGCTCATAGGCTGCATGTGACTCTTTGTTGCATCTTTGGACAACCATTTGCCTGAAATGGTATAGGGTTTCCTGCTTGAGCAGGGCGTTGGAATGGAAGAATAACAGAATAGAATAGTAGAAGGGACCTTGGGAGTCTTCTAGTCTAACCCCTAATACATTTGAGGAGCTGCCCCAAAGAAGAGGGGCTCAACCCATTTTCCAAAGCACAAGAAGGCAGGACAAGAAGCACCAGATGGAGAGAAGCAACCTAGAACTAAGGAGAAATTTCCTGACAGTGAGAACAATAAAAAAAAAAAAGTGGAACAACATGTCTCCAGAAGTTGTGAATGCTCCAACACTGGAAGATTTCATGAAGATATTGGACCACCACTTGTCTCAAATGATATAGGTCCATAACGGTGAACCTATCAACTCGTAAAGCATTCCTATGCTTGTTTCGAGTTGCCATAAGCAGGAGGGGGGAAAACCCTCATGATTTAATTAGGACAATTGCCAGAGCCATGACAGAACCTATGGCTCAGCTCTGCCATGCATATGCGTGTGCCTCCTGCCAGCCAGCTGGTCTTTGGGTGTTTGCCGTGCGTGTGGGGGATGGGTTGCATGGGGGGGGCACAGATGTGCAGGAGACGCATGGATGGGAATGTGCATGCATTGCATTTTGGGTGTTTGTGCCCACATGTACGCACTTTGGGCACTCGATGCTGAAAAGGTTTGCCATCACTGGTGTAGGTTTTCCTGCCTTGGCAGGGGTTTGGACTAGAAGACCTTTAAGGTCCCTTCCAACTCTGTTATTCTGTTGTCCAGTTTACCACACAAGCTGATGGTCTCTCGGTGACCAGTACATCCCAGCTCTGGGAGCATTGTCCTGCTGAGGAATGACACATTTTTACTTGGAATAGTAGCAGTTGAATTCATATGCATCTTAAGAACATAAAAATAAGGAAAGTTGTTTTAAAAAGCCATTCCAAGTCCCAGAAAAGAAATGCAGTGATTTAAAACCTTCATGGAAAACTCATGGAAAAGTTATCGGCCAATCAGAGCAGGGAACAGGTGAGTTACCCAGTCTCAATAGTTTCACTGTAGCTGTTTAGCTGGCATCAGCTTTTCCCTGCTTCAAAACTCCAGAGTAAGTGGCAATCTAATAATGACTATTAAGTTATCTCTTTATTCTGTACTTGTTTTGAAGCATCCTATTTTTGAACTTCAGAATTTGTACATTAAAGCACTCATTGAAGTCTCAGATGGTAGATTTAATTGAAGCTCCATCTTCTGAAATCAAGCTTCAACATGAGTATTTATCTTAGACTGTATAATGTTGGTCAAGAGATACCCAGTGGTACGATTAAGTCATTACAATATTTGTCCCAGTTTGTTGGAGTGGAAATGATTACGCTATCTATATCACCTCTTTCCCTCTTTCTCTCATGCATTAAGACAGCATTTCTTGGCTTGTTATAATGCCATTTCCCACGACATCTAAAAGAAACTTTAATCTAAGCAAACTTACTGAAACCAGAGTTTGATATCTTGGTTTTCAGGGAATTTTATAAAACTCCACTTTCCGATTTTGGATTCCGGTTGCTATCGCTTATGAAATCAAAGGCTGGAAAAGGAGGTTCCAAGTTTCCTTCTCCTGCAAGGGAGGATTCTGTCTTTCTACCTCCTCAAAATGCTTGAACGTTTTTCAAAGAATTTGGGAAAGGCGGATGCATTGGATGGGTGTGTGAAGGAGGTTACTGCATATCAGTTTTTTGTAACTGATTTTCCCAGCATGACCCAGCTTCTTTCTTACAGCAGCTTCCTGCTTAAGCAGGAGGTTGGATTAGAAGGCCTCCAAGGTCCCTTCCAACTCTGTTACAAGTGTCTTCGTCTTCATGAGGAATGAAAGTTAACAGCACTTTAAAAAAAAGTGACAAATGACCATTTTTCACACTTACAACTGTTGCAGTATCCCCAGGGTCGCAGGATCAAAATGCAGGTGCTTGGCAACTGGTTCATCCTTATGACAGTTACAGTGTCCTGGGGTCATGTGATGCCCTTTTTCATTGACAAGCAAAGTCAATGGGGAAGCCAGCTTCACTTAACAGCCGTGTTACTGTTGATTTGCAGATGATGCAACAGTGGCAGGACTCATCTTGGGGGGGTGGGATGAGTCTGCCTACCGAGATGAGGTGGACCAATGGTTGCTTTCGTGGTGTGGAGACAATAACTTGGTCCTCAACACCAATAAGACCAAGGAGCTTATAGTGGACTAAAGAAGGAACAGATCAGACATCCAGCCCTTGCTTATCAATGGAGACCAAGTGGAGCAAATGGCCAGTTTTCAGTTTCTGGGTGTTACCCTAAAAGAGGACCTGACCTGGGGTGCCCACCTTGCAGCCCTGGTTGAAAGGGCCCAGCAGAGATTAGACAACCTGAGGCTTCTCAGAAAACAACAACTGAATGAAAAACTGCTGGGGACCTTCTACCGCTCCACCATAGAGAGTATCTTAACTTACTGCACCTCTGTATGGTTTGCCAATTGCACAGGGGCAGATAGGAAAGCACTCCAGAGGGTTAAAGTCATTGCCCAGAAGATCATGGGTTGCCCTCTCTCCTTTTTGGAAGAGCTTTATAGCTCCCGCTGCCTTAAGAAAGTTCAAAACATCCTCAAAAGATCCATCTCATCCTTGGCACCCCTTTTTTTGAACTATTACCATCTGGCAGATGGTACAGAAAAATAAAAACAAGGACAAATAGGCTGAAAAACAGCTTCTATCCCCGGGCAGTAGCTCTTTTGAATTCTGCTGTATAGTGCAGTGTTGGTGTGGTGTCGGGGGTTTCCGGTTCAATGTGTGGATTGTGAAGGATGTGTGTTTGTGTTTATCTTCATGGTCATGATGTGCACTGAAAATGGTGTTTGATTTTTCGTTGTATGGTGTGCAATGACAATAAACTAACTCACGAACTAACTTAACAACTGCAGTGTGAACAACAGTGGGAAGAAAGCTCATAAAATGAGAGAAAACTCATTTAACAAATGTCCCACTTAGCCACAAAAATGTTGGGCTCGATTATGGTCATAAGTCAAGGAGTACCTGTATTCGTTAAAGCTTGTTGAATTAAGCTGTTGGAGGGAAAAGAACAAAGAGCGAATGAAGGCCAAGACTTCCGTTGAAAAGGGCTAAAAGCTGCCCCAATAAGGCCTCCACATATCTTACAGGCAACCTGTTGTTTTATATATATTCTTCTGCATTGGGAAATATTTTTCAGTGAGTCAGAAGGTGGAGCAAATTCATTGCTTCTGTGAAAACCAGGAGCATGCAAAGTGCAGCTGCCTTGAACTGGTTCAAAGGAATGATCCAATTTGTACAAGACTTGATTTTGAGGAAGCAGGATTGCTCTCTGCCTGCCACTTTAGTTGAGCCCCCTTCCCTCTTTTCTGCTGTCCTAGTGCTTCTGCCCATGCATAAACATTAGGCAGCAGACCGCCAAAAGCTCTTGAAGTGGCTGGTTTGATGGGACTTGGCCACGTCAAGCCTTTGATATGTTTTGGGCCCCTTTGAGGCTTTGTAGAATAGCCAGAAAGAGGCTGTTTGGAAAAGCAAGCCTGCAGTTGAGGTAGCCAACTTCTCAGAGGCTTTGCACAACCTTCAGGAAAACTCTGCCATACCTGCAGGAGTTTTTCAAAGATGCACAAAGCTCTTCCTTAGGTAATTCATTTGCATGATCCAAAAGCACTCTTTGAAGATTAGACCTGGCAGGAAATTTGTCGTACCTCTGATCCAACCTTCTTCCTTGCATTAGAAAACATTTTAGAACTTTTCCAAAATTTCATGCTGATAGTTTATGCCAAATGAAAGCTGCATTTTAGATCATGGATCCATCCACTTCAATATTCTTTTATTAGTCAAGTTGACAAGTAATAACAAGCTATTGGTATTAGCATTAACAAGAGACTCGATGTCTTCCAACAAAGATGCCTTTGACGAATCCAAAAGATTTGCTATTTTGATCATATCACCAATGAAGAAGTGCTCCAAAAGAGTTTCTCCTGCAAACTACACAACATTGTCACATGCGAAAGATCCCAACTTGCAGGTCATTTTCTCCACATGGAGAGTAATTGAATTCCCAAGATGGCAGTGAGATACACCCCTGTCTCCCACCATCACCCCGATGCCAAATCTTCAAGAGGATCCCCTTGAAATACAAGGTGAAGAACATTCATGGAAGGCTTAAAGACTCTAAACCATTGGTGGTATTCTACCGGTTTGGCCTAATTTGGCCGAGCCAGTAGTGGTGATGAGCAGCAGAGATCAAACTGATTCTCTCCACTGCTCTGTTGTTGGGTCCACCTGCCTGCCCAGGTTCCCATAGTCACCTTTATCCTCTGAATTTAAAGCACAGCTGCTTTGCGCAGCACAGTAGTGACATGCGGCAGCTGCTGAAACAACCGGGAGAATGCAGGCTTGCAGGAGGTGAGTTGGAACACCTCTGCACCTGTGCAAAGTATGCATTTGGGGTGTGCATGCACGCAAAGTGTGCCCACCAAGCCATGCCCACTGAACCTGTGGTAAAACTTTTTGAATCCCACCGGTGCTCTAAACCTTACATGGGAAGACACTGAAATACCACCTATGACTGAATTGATGGAGATCCCTTGATGTTTGATATGCTACATAGCATGGGAGGATCTAATGCTTAAGCTAATGCTAAATCTGTCAGGCGCCACAGAAATCAGGATATCCAGGCAGTTCAAATGAGTGTAAAGATTTATTAGTTTAAACTCTCTATAAGAATCTAACCAACTGGCCGTTAAGGGAAATGCACGGGAGATAAGAGAGGCATTCAAAGTGGGCTAGACTTAGATCTGGCATGCAGGGATTCATGACTCATGACATGTTTGACCCCTCCCTCAGACTCAGCCTGGTCATCT
Organism: Hydrophis major; assembly: GCA_033807585.1. NCBI lineage: Eukaryota > Metazoa > Chordata > Lepidosauria > Squamata > Elapidae > Hydrophis > Hydrophis major. The sequence goes on along the minus strand of CM066334.1, from coordinate 27,692,301 downwards.
CCTACAAAATCAGGCTGACAACAGCTCTCTGAGATTTTGAGCAGATATATGCACCAAGAAAAAATCCTTGTGGGTCCAATCACACTTGGCCAATAAAGAATAGTTCCCAAATATATACTGTGGCGTAACTGAAGCCATCTAGCCTCAAACCTTTCTCTGAGTGAAACATTTGTCCTACTGTGAAGTTATAATCATTGGCCACTAACTTTGGTGCTTGAATTCCTTCCGAGTTCTTTATCTAAATGGTGTATTTTGGAACAAGTTAGCACAACACATGGTGTGGGTAAATAGCTCCTTCAATCTGTTTCAAACCAACACAGGTTGTTATTAATAAATTGTGTTCCAACAAAATAAATTGCTGCCTATTTATGATTGGGATATATTACATCTCTGCAGAAATATTAATATGTTAAAGTCTGAATTACAAGTTTTGTTGCAATAACCAAAGAGTTATAGATTACACAAAATTAATTAGAGTCTTTATCTAAACATTTTTTTAATGTATCAGCACATCCACAAGGGGTGGAGAAACAGCTTCTTAGTTCTCCTTAAAACTATTAAGATCAGATTACAAATTCAATGGTGCTCCTTGGAAGCATATCTTCCTTAAATATTTATTTCATATTTAAGGAATTAATTTTCCATAGGGTGATGAGTTCCTTGAGTGGAAGGAATATTATGGTCTTGTGCTATTGATTGTCTGTAAGATAATAACCCTGGGATGATAATACACAGCTTGCCTCAACCGGTGACAATACTTGGTTCACCTTTTTTGTGGTAGGACTAAGTTGGTTAAAACTGTTTTCTTGCAGTCCCTGCCTCCATCCAGCTTCCTTTGACACCTTCTGCTCAGAACAAAAAGAAAATAAAAAGAAAAAAAGACAGGAACGGGGAACTATATGTGTGAGGACTTCTTGTATAAATATTAATGTAAAGATTTACACAACTTTCAGTAAAGGGTGACCATATTTCATTATAACTACATACAACATCAAGTTTTCACCAAAAGGTAAAACTAACAATATAATAAAAGCAGCACTTTTCTGGAATGACTTCTAGGACATTTTTTAGGTAGTCCTGGGGCCCAGTAACTACAGGTGGTCCTACTTTAGAGAAAGGGCCAAGGGCTTTACATGAACAATCAGATACTCTGATCTTGTAGGAGAAGATCAGGAGGAGTTGGGGGGAGGAGTTAAGTATGTTATCGGCTAAGAATCATTACATTGCCACAAATAATCCAAGTCCAACCTCTCCTGAATTTCGTTGGCCCTTATCTGATGCCAATTTAGTATTGAATTTTAGTGGACCATATTCTTGCGTATAGGATTGAATATACCTTCTGTGTTGCAACCTAACCGATGGTCCTGATTCTTGTGCCTGACAAACCGCTATGTAATCTCCCATATGCACAAAGGACTATGCATGAAATGCATTCCAGAAATCAAGACAATGGATTCTGCAGTGAGTTTATTCAACTAGGGCTAGGCCAAGACTAGTGGTACAATCCTAATATGTGCATACTGATATATTCAGAGGTTGCATATTTGTCTCACAAAGAACCATTTGGTTTTATTGCATTCCTAAGGCTGCAGAGGAAAATGCTGTGGGAAACTGTTGGAGTATTTGATATAAATAATGTCTGTGCCTGTGGGGAAAGTGTGTGCTTATCCTTGTGCTTTTTCAAGCCCATGTTGTTCAGCTTCTTCAGGAGCTCATCTAAGACCCGTCATTTCTGCAGATTAATTGCAAAGTATCCACTGGCTACAGTGAGTCACCTTTTCTCTTCATGAAGAAAATGATATCCAAATTATGTTGATTACATGCCGCTAAAGTATGCAAATGAGCTACATTTCCTACTGCTCATGATGTAGTTTCTGATGAGTCTCTCAGGGCTTTAACAAGTTCCTTACTTCTGCCTGGAGGGGGAAAAACAATTAGGATTTTAAAATAAATAAATAAATTGGAAACAGGACTGTCATCTTTTCAAATTGTCAGGTGAGAGAGGTATCTTACCCCTCTGCTGTCCAAGTTCTGAGTGAAGACCATTGGAAAGTGTTAGTGAACAAATTTCAGTGATATGACATGCTGCTGGATAGGATGTGCCAGGTATTGAAAAGAGAATATTTCAGAAAGGCTGGCTGGTAGAAATAGTACCATATAGAGTTATATTGTTTATCTTGCATACAAGAAGGCCCGACCACAAAGAAGAGGGATTCAATCTATTCTCCAAAGCACCTGAAGACAAGACAAGAAGCAATGGATGGCAATTAATCAAGGAGAGGGCCAATCTAGAAGTAAGGAGAACTTTCCTAACCACGAGAACAATTAACCAGTGGAATGATTTGCCTCCAGAAGTTTCAGGTGCTCCAACACTGGAGGCTTTAAATAAGATATTGGACAACCATTTGCCTGAAATGGTATAGGGTTTCTTACTTGTGCAGTGGGTTGGATTAGAAAACTTCCAAGGTCCCTTCTCAGTCTGTTGTTCTGTTCTGTTTAGATCTTGGTTAAATGAAACTCCGAATGTGGTTCCAAATTTTTCAGTTGCAATCAGAAACCATGTCCAAAAGTTAACATGAAACAGAAAAAAGTTGTGCAAATCTGGATTGTTATTTACTTTGTAAGGACAACAGTTGTTTATTTTCTTCAAGTAAACAACTATTTCTGAGAAAGTCCTCATAAATATCAAGATATACCTGTACATGATAGCTCATATATATCAAGACATACCTGTACACGATAGCTTTAACCACAGAAAGGCAGTAGCAGACTATTATCTAGCTGGACATTATAATGGGGAATGTTACTTTTTGGTGAGGCAGTTTTTCCCCATATCCAGTTTTTGAGTGGTGGTGGCACTAAACATGATGCTTGTCTAGAGATAACTTATTGCAAGCATTTACACACAACTTGCTCAGTTGGTGTGGCTATTATGTAGTTTGTCTCGATCTCTTTAGAAGGCACTGAAGTATGATGACTTTTCCAGCTGCTCACCCAGGCTCCTTACAGTAACAGGGCAGGGAAGATTTGAATTAGATTAGCTTGAATTTGAACAACATTTTCATTAAGTCATGCCTTCAACCATCTCATCTCAAAAACATAAGAGATATCATTGATTTCATCATTGCTGCATGCTCAGGTCCAACTTTAAACATTCACAAAGAGAAGCATTTGAATTGGGTGCTGTGTGGTGATCAATGTCTGACTAATGTGTGAATGATTGTACCAATCTGGGTTGCTTCTCCCTGTCACCACCAGTATCCCCTAACAAATATCTTCTGATTATTGTTGAGGAAGGTCACCGGTTGCTACTTTTTTCCCCTCTAATGTTTCTCAACTTCTGACTCAACTTTGGATGAGAGTTAATATGGTTCTGTATGGTTTATTTGTATGAAACACTTTATAAGTAGTTCCCTTCATTTAGAGACTTTCTGAAGTTATGATGGCACAGAAAGAAAATGACCTACAACTGGACCTTACACTTGCAAACTATCCCAGCATACCCACAGTCACATGTTTGTGATCTGAGTGCTTGAAACCAGCACACACTTACAACAATTGCAGCATTCTGGGGTATCACGATAGCCATTTGTGTCCTTCCCAACCAGCTTCTGACAAGTCAATGGGGAAGCCAGCAGGAAAGGTCACAAGTCACAGTCACATGTTGTCTTGCTTAATGACCAGGGTGATTTACTTAAGCGTTGCAGCAAATAAGCTGTAAAATCAGGCACAATTGTCTCATTTAATGACCCTACTACTTAACAACAAATGTTCTGGTCTCAATTGTGGTCATAATTGAGGACTACCTATAATGCCAATCACAGAAGGAGAATTAGAGGGATGGAGATAAAGCAAGAAAAGGGAAAGGAAGAAGGATAGAGCAGGGGATAAGAACAGGTGAGGGTCAAAAAGCTTCCAAAGAGGAAAATGCCAGTATATTTCAGACAGTAAAAGGGGAAACATTCAAAACAGGCAGAACTCTTTTGGGAATAATTTGGAAAAGAGATTCTGCAGAACTTTGGAAAGATAAAGCCTATTTCTAGTTTGATCCTTTATTAAATCTCTGTGAGCATGAACCTGAGCAAATGGGCACCAATACAAAAGAACATTATCCCTGTTTAGGAAAAAAAAGTTTCCAAGCACATCTATAGAACTGATAGAAGAGAAATGTCAGATTCCTGGAGGACTAGAAGAACTGAAGCATCTCAAATTCCCTAATTTCTTCTATCTGAAAGAAGATCTTATTTTCCTGCCTTGCTTTCAGGATGAAAATCCAAATTCTTTTGGATTTCTCTTGGAGATGCTTTATTTATTTAGTTATTTAGTTATTCTCTTGGAAATTGTTAGTGTAGTTGTTATTCGATCTTCTGAACACCAAACTTCTAGAAAATCTCCTCAGATCTCCCATTAGGATTTTGCTGAAGGATAGAAAGCCAGAAAGACCGTAAATTGAAAGTGGATGAAAACAGTTTAAAATATCAACTGTTTTTCCAACACAGCTCTAGAAACTGAAGAACAGTTTAGTTCTTTGGGTGTTATCCTTAGTACACTGGAAAATTTTGTGTATTTGTACATTGTCTGCCATTTCCCTCAGAGATTTGCAATAGTTGAACCAGAAGAAGATGCTTAGGTTCTCATTGAAGAAGCTTCATTAGAACTGAAGATTCATTAGAAAAGAAGATTCAACATACTATAGGGCTTGGGGTGCCTGGGATGAGTGGTTTAGAAATAAAAAGAAAACAAAATGGCAATTCGGAAAGAATGAGGAAATATGCAAATACGTTAATATGTTACAGAGAAGTCTAACAAGTAAAATGGAAGATATTGATTTATAGCAAGAGTAAGATATAATGGTAATAGGATAAGCAATTACATATTGAAAAATGCAATAAAATGTAAGATGTCTTGATGTTGATAACAACGTACAAAGTTTTTATTTTATGTTTTTAAAATTTGGAAAACTAATAAAATTTATTTTTTTAAAAAGAACTGATGAAGCTTCTCAGATAAGAAGTGAAACATCTTCTTCCTAAAGGAAAAAAAACAACAATAGCTTTGAAAAAGCATCTTTGATACAATCATGACCTGGATGACTGAGAATCTCCATAGACAGAAATCATCACCTTACATAGTAATTACTACTTGAGGTTTTTTATGAGCAGCCTTACGCAAAATGTCAGTTGCATTATAATTGCAGTAATAGTCACTGTATAAAACTCTACATGCTTACCTATATGTGTATTTCAATGGAGATCAGTGTCTTGGTTTTCCATCCAAAATATTACCAGAATAGACTTATTTCTTATTAGGTTCATTCTGAGCTGGGATGTTAAATATCTGAGAAACACCAGTATGGCGAGATTTACTTATCATTGGCAAGTTGTTCATATTAAATGTGACATCAAATGCAGCAAAATTAGGGGTTTTTTCCTCCTCTCATGCAGTATTTTTCTTCTAACTGAACTGAACAATGCCGTTGCCATAGAAACAGTCTTTCTGCAAAAGGTCACTTGCAAGAAACTGTGTTTTAGGTGCAACTCAAGGAGATTATGGGGGATTAGATATGTATACAGTGTGTGTGTGTGTGTGTGTGTGTGTACACACATATACATACATTCACACACATACACACATACACATACTGTACTATACATAATCTCTCTCTCCCTCCCTCTCTTTCTCTTTCTTTCCTTGAAATAATATAAACGATATTCAATTGAGTTGGAAGGTTCTTTCAGTAATTAAGAACTCAATGATAAAAGCTTTATTTATGCAATAAAGTGATATCTGAAATAGTTACTTTCTGAATGTGTGTGTATGTTTAACTTGGTTTTAATTAAACCTCAGTCAGAGCTGCAACTGTGGTAAGACAAGATAATTTCCAAATTCCCAATGCAGTTTTTCAATGTTGGCTTCGTTATAAACCTCCTGATGGACTTGAATCCTCAGAACTGAGCTTATGCTGTCTTTTCCATTCCCTACAGTGTATTGGAAAGAACCACTCAGGGTGAATAATTGTGAAAAAATGAGGAAATGCAGTCAAAAATAGTGAACTTAAAGAAGAATTGTTCCATCAGAGCTGCCATTTTGACAACGGCATTCACCATCGTAAACAATCCATGTTGAGGACATCTCTTGAATCTGTAGAAAATGCACACAAATGGGGATCTCAGTGATATGCAACCTTTTGCCTCAAAAGCCTTGCTTGCAATTTGGGGGATTTCTCTAAAAACGGCCTCCACATTATATTAAAATAAATGAGTTTTGTTCTAGCTTTATCAGCTTATTTGAGTATGGTTGCTGGCATATCTTTCAAAAGTCAATTATTGGCCTGAAAAAAGTTCTAACCATTAGTATGTGGTTTTAACCATTAGTATGAAAACAATATTTGAAGGCACTGAAAATGTTTATAAGACTATCCACAGGCTTATATCATGGATATTCCATACAAGTTTATTTCATGTAACCTCTTTATATAGATTGTCTATCTGCTCATCCATTCCATTCAACTCCATTCCATTTACATTAATGAAAGATCTCAGTGAATTCAAGTTAATCTGTTCACCTTGCTTATTCCCTCCCATCTTCCACAACGACCATCACCAAGAGATACTTGACATTCTTCATTTACTACAGTTTTAGGAAAAGGAAAGGATTCTCTACAGCAGTAGCAAGATTAAAAGATGGCCAGCTACAATGCATGATACATATCACTTTATGCCTGCAGAATAACCTTTATTTAGCCTAAAGGGGACTAATCTTTTCCAGAATTTTGCACTTGAATATTTAACTTCCAAACCTCAGAACTGCATTATCTGTGGAGATAGATGGAGATGCTACACTCATGGCCGGTAGTGAAGATTGATGGGACTTGAGTTCAGCAACATCTGGAAGATCACATGTTCCCATCTGTCCACTTTGTCTCTATTTTAGATGCATAGATAAGTAAACTGTGAATGTCTTTTTTTCAGGTCACTCCTTCCACTGATGAAGATTGATTTGAATTCTTATCCTGCCTACCAAGTTATTGATGGTCCATGGTGAAACTTTAAAGCCTTTAAGCTTGATGGACCATTCTCCACATTTTAATCTTCGCCATCGATGGGCACAGTGAACAGAATCTGAATAGACCAGAGCTGAGGAACTGCACTTACTACCTCTTGCCAATTGCAGAACAATCCATTAAAAAGTAATTTCTAGGTATGAATTTCCAATTGCTTCTTAATCTATCCAATACTTATTTCAGATTAATGCATTATATGTTTAATCAATTACATTTATTGAATCAGTTGCCTCAGAAGATGCTATCTCTTGAAAAATCCATGGTAACTGCCCACTGTATATCTATTCATTTTCTTTCTGGTATACCTGTTGATGAGATTAATAGGATAACAATAACTATGATATTGCACTTGTTTTGCATGTGTAAAACTCTAAGGAAGTATTGGGGGGGGAAACTCTTAAGACTTTATATGGCCTCTGCCAAGCAGAGCACACAAAGTTAGGTTCAATAGGCATAGTTTGAGCTGCATAAAGCAGACTTCTACAAGTAATCCTCATTGGGACCATCAACTTGGTTTCCCCAATCATTAAGTGAAGCAGGCACTAAGTGAAATATCATGATTTTGCTATTATAAATTCAGATATTCTTTATTTTATAGACCTGTGAAAGTCATAAATGCAAGGATTGATCATAAAATTACTTTTTCACCCCATCATAACTGCAGATGATTGCTAAATGAGGGCTATCTATACATCCTTTTAATCAATAGTGGGATCTTTGCTGTTGTCAACAGGGCAGCCAAGATATCTTATTTTGATGTTGTTGTTGCTGGAAAAAAACAAAAATCCACAATATAATTCTGGAAAGGTTAAGCCGATTCACATTTAATGGAGTGATAATAGGGCTGTAATTGTCAATTGAATTCTTTCTGCTGATTCAGAAAATGAAAGTGTCACAAAATCTGGCTAGAAAGTATTGACAACGGTTCCTTGCTCATTCCTTTTTTAAAGTTTGTGATATATGCCTGCTTGAATGAAATTTTGGGTCATCTTCTTTCTTTAGGATTGGTTTAATTAAAGAAGACTTAGCTGGAACAGTTTATTATATTTGTTGGTGTAAAAATATGCATATTGGGTAAGAAAACTAGGTTTCAATTCTCATCTCTCTTGCAACCTGACTTCATGGTGTGTCTAACTTACTACTGTTTTTTGTGGTACATTCTGTCATTTTTGTAATAAAGCTCATATGAACATTTTCACATAGACATAGTTATTCTGGAAACTAATCAAGGAGAGAATCAACCTAAAAATTAGGAGAGATTTCCTGACAATTAGAACAATTAATCAGTGGAACAGCTTGCCTTCTGAAGATGTGAGTGCTGGAAGTTTTTAAGGGGAGGCTGGACAGCCATTTGTCTGGAATGGTATAGGGACTTCTACTCAAGCAGGGGATTGGGCTAGAAGACTTCCAAGTCTCTTCCAACTCTTTTGTTCCATTATTCTGTTAAAAAAATTGGAATAGCTGAGGAGGAATAAATAAATCTGTTTTTCCCATCAGTGACTCCATGGTCAAGAAGTACAGGTATAAGAAAGGAATTTTGGTGTTTGTACTCCTTGATCCAGTTCTGACCTAACAAACTAACAACTAGAATTCTTGCTCAACCAGAGCATCTCTGGTTCAGTGCATATTACATGGGTATGAGCTTACTTTTCACACCTCTCCCAAATGAACATAGTTCATACAATTAGCATATGAAACTCCATGTTTCTGTTCTATCAATTGAGGATACTGTGTATATGTTTATGGGTTTTTATGTGCGCATGTCTATATGTTTGTGCCTTCTCATGCTCCCAGTTTACCTGTAGCTTTCAAAACAGGCAACTTTGTGAAATATTTTGGAACTTTTACTGGCTTTATATATTGACTTGTTCATTGAACTAAAAACCATTTTTTATTCCTCCAGTTAAAAATGTTCTAGTTAAGAATATGGACTTACAAAGAAAAAAATGAAACATTTTATACTTTGGGAATTTTGTTCAATTCCATATCAAGCTATTGAATAAATTGTGTGAGTGGGTGTTTAATTATTTTTAGACACAGAACATGTACACTGATGAATCCCTTTCAAGTGCAGACATAAAACAATACTATAAATAGATGAAATATTTTATGAGCACTTTTCCATTAGAGCACACAGATTTACTCCTTTTCAGTTTAAGCAATATTCAATTTTAAGTTCTATATCAATCAATTATTAAAAAACAACAAGAAAATTTATTGCTGCCATATACAAATTTTCCCATATATGTATTTTATACGCCATTTTCCTTAACATGCGCATTTCCAAACTGATAATATATTTGCAATATATAAAGAAATGTGGAATTTAAGTATATGGACCAAAAGAATTCCCTAATGTTGTTCTTCATTTCCATATATATTGGTAACTTTAATTGCTATGAGGTTTTTAATTGGGTCTTATTAATGGATGTTTCTAATCATCACCTAGAATATTTCTTTAATGGAAAGGCAGTGTATGGATTTTTATACTTTTTTTTAAAAAAAGTATTTTTCCAGCAAATATTTCCCACATAGAATCAATGGAAAGCAAAACTAGTAGCAACAGAATATTAATTTGTAAGATATCGATGTCCTTCAAATCACTATCTCCCAGCAGGATATTTGATACATTAAAACTATGAAATTCAGTTCTGTAGTTATCTGGGAAAAAATTGTGCTGCAAATCACAGACATGCAAAAATACTCAAAGGAAAATATAATTAATCAAATGTTAATATAGGGCCCACATGCCTTTCTCTACCTCCCTTTGCTCAAGGGCAGATTTTTAAAAAATGGCCTGGGAAATCATTTGGAGCCTCTTTTGCACAATCACTTGACTTCAAGCTAGGTTTAATTTTTTTTTCCTACCACTCATCTTCCCTCCCTCCCTCCCTCCTGTTAAAAAAAGAGCCCATTGCATCAAAGCCATCTGTCAGCTATTTGAACAATTCTGATTTATATTGATTGAGCATTTGATTAGCTACTATTGTAACAGTAGGAGAAAAAAATATACAGTGTATCTTCATGGGATTGGCCCATGCAATATTAGTAGAAATTGCTCAAAGTATGATATTGGATACCTATATGACGTTGATCTAACAGACTTGATTGGATTATGATGGGTTGGGAAGAGAAAGGTGTAGATCGAGCTTAGGATAACAATTCAATTTATTGTCATAAATTTAGATATATTTATATATTGGCAAACTTTGTTTAATGTGGAGTCTTGAAGAAGAGGGCTGATATTTCTGAATGATAACCAATGTTCAAACTAAGTTTGATTCTTATTCCTTATTGATCTATTTTGTTTTTTTATCTTGTTTTGATTTGTTTGACTCTTGTTTGATTTTGTTTGTTTATAACTCTTCGTTATATTGATCTATCTACCTATCTATCTACCCACCTACCTAGCTATAGTCCTTGCCTTAACAGTTTGTTTAGTGACCGTTCAAAGTTTCAGCAGCATTGAAAAAAAATGAGTTACAACCCTCATAAATATGAAACATTTGCCAAGTGTTTGAATCTGCTGCAATGGTTATAAGGTGAAAAACAGTCATAATGTTTTTATATTAGAATAGAATAGAATAGAATAGAATAGAATAGAATAGAATAGAATAGAATAGAATAGAATAGAATAGAATAGAATAGAATAGAATAACAGAGTTGGAAGGGAGATTTTCTAGTCTAACCCCCTGCCTAGGCAGGAAACCCTACACCACTTCAAACAAATTGTTATCCAATCTCTTCTTAAAAATTTCAAACTTTGGAACATTTATAACTTCTGGAGACAAAGTTGTTCCACTGATTAATTGTTCTGTCACAGGAAATTTCTCTTTAGTTCTAGATTGCTTCTCTCCTTCATTAGTTTCCACCCATTGCTTCTTGTCCTGCCTTCAAGTGCTTTGGAGAATAGCTTGGACTCTCTCTTCTTCATGGCAGCCCCTGAGATATTGGAACACTGTTAGTCCTTCTTTTCATTAAACTAGACATACCCAGTTCCTGCAGCCATTCTTCATATGTTTTAGCCTCCAATCCCTTAATCATCTTTATTGCTCTTCTCTGGACTCTTTCTAGAGTCTCAACATCTTTTTTACATCGTAGCAACCAAAACTGAATGCAGTGTTCCAAGTGTGGTCTTACCAAGGCCTTTATAAAGTGGTATTGACACTTCACGTGATCTTGATTCTATCCCTCTGTTTATGCAGCCTAGAACTGTGTTGGCTTTTTGGGCAGCTGTTTCACACTGTTGGCTCATATTTAAATGGTTGTCCACTAGGATTCTGAGATCCATCTCACAGTTACTACTATTGAGCAAGGTACCACCTATACTGTACCTGAGCATTTGGTTTTTCTTGCCTAAATGTAGAACCTTACTTTTTTCGCCATTGAATTTCATGAGTGTTGGCTATTCCTGCCAGTTTGGTGTCATCTGCAAATTTGACGAGTTCTCCATCTATCCCCTTGTCCAAGTCATTGATGAAGATGTTGAAGAGTACTTGGGGTACTCCACTGCATACTTCCCTCCATGTAGATGTAGTTCCATTGAGGACTACACATTGAGTGTGGTTAGTCAGCCAGTTACGAATCCATCTGGTGGTGATGCTATTCTTGTAAGCTATCTTTAGTCGCCATGTGTAAATAGGCAGCAATATAAATTTCCTAAATAAACAAATAAGTTCTTTTTTCAGTAGCATTGTAACTTCAAACAGTCACTAAATGAAATTTTGTAAGTAGAGAATTATCTGTTTTTTGTTTAAAATTTGGCAAATCTGTGTGGCTAACTTTGCAAATGAAGTTAATTTGGCCAAAGCAAAAAGTTGTTTTGTTCTTTTAAGAAATGGGTAATTTCTCCTGCATCTTCTTCTACATATGATATCATATTTTTCTACCTCCCAAATGTCTAGTATAAATGTTCTGATCCAGGCTTCATCAAAGTTAATGAAACACTAACTTATTTTAAAAGCAAAACCTATTTTAATGCAATGCTGGGAAGTACTTGAATTCCCAGCCAGAACTAATTATAAATAGTTCCCCCAGATAAGAGCACACCATTCAGTGCTGTAGAATGCTGCCCCAAAAAAGAAGTCCAATTAATTATAACATAAACCAACCAAAGTCCCATAAAAAACCAACCAGAGTTCACAGAGCTTCAAGAAGAATTCAGAATCTAATTGAACTGCTTTGCTTCCTGCAAAGTGTTTGTCATTGAGGTCTGACTTTTATCCCTTATGGGAGGGGCAGTCACCTCCCAGCCTTACTCTCGAGTTGCCCTTCTGCTTCAGCTGCTCTCATCTTCTAGCAGCTGTATGCTCAGCGCACTGGGAACAGGCTCCCCTGCTTCTCTGCTGCCAGACTCCGAAGGCTCCAAAGGCAGCACTCCACTCTCAGATGGTCCTGGCCCCATCCCTGCATCAGATGCAGGACCCTCATCCAAGTCCTCTCCAGACTCCCTGCCTGCTCCCCTTTCTTCTTCACTGTCTGACTCTGCCGCCATCTGCACTGGCTGCCAGCGAACCACAACAATAAGTAGCTACTATTTCTTTTTGATTGACAGCAGAAGAAGCACCTCTATTCAGACAGTCCATTTGTGGATTCCATTTTTATCCCCATCTTTATACTTTTGTTTCCCATCTTCAGTGGGCACTCACAGAGACTATGACTAAATAGTTCTTGGCAGTTCAGTGGAAAGATATATGAATGGGCAAAGAGAGAGACTCTCATGAATCTGTGCTGAAAATATAATTTGATTTCTTTACCATATACTCAGCTTCATAGTCCAGAAGGTATTACGATATTTCTCAAAATCAATAGTCTAGCAGCATAGTAAATAAGCTTCGACGGATTCATTTTGCTTTTCTGTTTTCCTTCCTAAAACAGCTTTCTTATTTTTGCAATATTCTCTGATAGCGAAAAATCTGCATGAAAAAATGTATTTTGATACTGTTTAATAAAAAATTGTGCATGCTTCTAAAATGATTTGGAAGAAATGCTTTTCCACTTTGCACAATCTCTGGTATTGGTAAAAAGAAACAGCCTCTTTTCAGACTACTTAGCAAGAGTTACAGCCATATGCTAAATAAATAAATAAACAAGAGTTGCATTTACTTTAATGAATTGATTCCTTAAAGGGCCTGTAATTTTTTGTACAAGCTCAAGCAGAAACCTGAAAAAAGATGAGCTGCTTTAATGGACACCAGATATGTGATTTGCTCATGCAAATTTTGAAGCACTTCTTAATCATTTTTTATATAAGACAGACCTGCTGTTAACATTTTTTTTAAAATCTAGTGGACACTCAAAATAAGCATGTCTGTTTCTTCTCAATCCACATAGCAAAATCATTTAAATTTTTTATTTTTGTTTGATTTTGGCTGAGAACTACATCACAACTTTCAAAGGAATGTCAATAGCATGTGATAACATGTACTTCCTAAGAGCCCCAAGAATGTAATTCCTCTCTGGCATCCTATTGCTGAACCTCACAATCTGGAGAAATTAATCTGCTTGAAAAGCTAATACACTAGATATGTACACCAAAAATGTTTTTTTGGGGTGGGGTGGGGGGACCCTGGAAGGGAAATCTCTGGAAAAGTTTCTCTTCTTTTGCCCACTACTTATACCTTTGCTGGTACTCATTGAACAAATAGTGTAATGTTACTTTCTTGGTTACTGAATGTTTCCTATACTGTTTTAGTACTAAGTATTGATTTACAGTGTTACATACATTACAAATATACAGAATATGGAATAAGTTGCCATCAGAAATTGTGGGTGCTCCATCACTGGAGGCTTTCAAAAAGAGACTGGACAGTCATTTGTCTGAAATGGTATAGAAATTAGAAGACCTCCAAGACCCCTTCCAACTCTGATATTCTACTCTACTCTACTCTATTCTACTCTACTCTACTCTACTCTAAACTAATGATATAAATCCACAATTGGTAACATGGTTCCTAGGTCAGCAGTGTGCAGCATGTAAATAAATACATGGAGGAATGTAGACCTGGTCTTGGGAATGGGAAAGATTGCTGAGCCCTAGAAAAGGGGAAAGAAAGAAAAAACACCCTCAAAAATAGCCCTGCCTTCATTTTGTTTAGTATAAGATGGGATAGAAAGAAACTCTGGCAGCTTTTCAGATTCAGTTATTCTATCTACTATAAGAAGGAGCATTCTTGACATGTATGTTTGTTGACCTCAAATGCCTAACAGTTGATGCTCAACAATTGAAATTACTCAATCCAATGCATATTCCTGCAAGATCCAGTCTGGGTCAGGCACAGGAACCAGACATGTGGTTTCTCGAGCTTTTGGACTCATGTTGGAGCTCATCTTTAGGGAACTTCTCTCTACTGGAATATAATAATATAATAGTATAGTATAATATAAATATATAATTGCACATATTTTTCCTGTACATAAAAGAAAAAGTTAGAAAAAGAACATAAAAAAATTAAGGGCCATTAGGCATTGCTGGGAATTTCATATGATATAATAGTATAGTGCAGGGCAGTATAATAATAATAATAATAATAATAATAATAATAATAATAATAATAATAATAATAATAATAATAATAATAATAATTAATATATAACATATAATATAACAATACAATACAATACAAATATATAATTGCGTATATTTTTCCTGTACATTAAAAGAAAAAGTAGCAAAAGAACATTAAAAAATTACAGGGCCATTAGGCATTGCTGGGAATTTTGGCAGAAATTTTTTTAATGTTCTTTTGCTACCTTTTCCTTTAATGTACATATCTATGCCCCAAATGAAGATAAAGTAATATTCTACAAACAAAATATGGAAAGGTTTTTCTTATGAAAGTTGCTGTTGGTGGATTGGAATATCAGAATCTCAGAGGAAAAATATTAAAATTCCTCTAGGCGTATCGCCTTTTTAAAAAATTTGATGGACAATTCAGGATTGGTTGATATGTGGAGGTTTTGTATGTGCATTTGTATATGTGCACATGTAATGAATGAATCTGGATTGTATAGAAAAGTAAAAAACCAGCCTGGAAAAAGTAACTTGAGGTAGTTTGATCTTATATAAGGAACAAATGAGAATAGATTGCAAACCCAGTGAATACAATACTGGAAGATTAAAGGTATTAAGAGAAGGGAGAAATTGAGAAAGTTGTATTTGGATGGAGTTGATTCTAAAAAAAAAGAGAGAAAAGTTAGAAGTGTAAAAACAAAAGACAATATGTGAAGGGATGGATATACAGATAGTCCTCAACTTAGGATATCAATTGAGCCCCAAATTTCCGCTGCTAAAGTGAGACATTTGTTAAGTGAATTTTGTCTCAATTTTGTTTCACTTTTGTTCAGTGAAACACTACAGTTATTAAGTTAGTAATCTGGTTGTTAAGTGAATCTGGCTTCCCCATTGATTTTGCTTGTCAGAAGGTCGCAAGAGGGAATCACGTGATCCCAGGACATTGCAACCGTCATAAATATGAGTCAGTTGCCAAGCGGCTGAATTTTGATCACGTGACCCTGGGGGAATGCTGCAGTGGTCATAAGTGTGAAAAATGGCAATAGGTCACTTTTTTCTGTGTCACTGTAACTTCAAATGGTCACTAAACCTACTGTTGTAAGTCGAGAACTACCGGTAGTAGAACAAAGAGTAAAGGTAGAAAGGTATAAAGAAGTACAGTGAATAGTTTTGATATAAATTCATTGTAATTCTGTCTCTGTTTCTTATCTTATGATTTTAATTTTGGTGGTGGTGGGGTTAGTATGTCTTTTTTTTTTCCCCTGTTGCCTGTTTTCCCAAAAGGAATTGCATTATTGGTATGTATTTATGTACCACTCTGAGAGATCCTCCTGCAAATCTCATTCCAAAGAAATTCCTTTCTGGTGCAGGCAGTGATTTAAAGCTTGTTTGAGAATTTAATGTGCCTTAAAGAACTGGAATGCAGCACTGCTGCTACCAAGGGAAGAAGGCTCTTAAAATATATGCAGTCAAGAGGATTTTCTTCTTTCTTTTGCCCCCTTCTCATCTCATTTGCACAAGATGAAAAATGACTGTGATTGCTAACTGGGACCAGAAACATCTTAACTGGCAAGTCCTGTTCTATAACATGAGGGAGAGGACTGCAAAGCAAATGGAGAATTTCCTTTTGCATTATTTCTAGCTCTTTTGACAGCTGTTTTCATGGGGAACCTTGATGTGAAGTTCGCTTAGGATCTCTAGGAAAAAGACAAAGCTTTCCAACAATTGCAATAAGCAAGTGTTGATTTTAAGAATTGCTCACAAGATACTGCGACACACACTATTTTCCTTGGGAAAAATCCATTCACAGGACCAGACCTCATGGCTGTATTTAAGCCTGCTTTGTCTTACCAGTTTAATGATAGAGCACAAATAGACCAGAGATGTTACATATAGAAAATTCCTGACATTTTTCTCTGGGCCTGGAAGAATGTCTAGAGAAATGTTTCTTAATCTTGACTATAGATAGTCCTCAACTTACAACTGTGATTAAGCCCAGAATTATGGTTGTAAGTCATTGCAGTCATAGATTGACGCATTGTGTGATCTGAATTTTGGAATATATTTTTTTTGCAACAGTCATTAAGCAAACACTGCAGTCATTAAACAAATCCATTTTTCCCAATAGGCATTTTTTTTTTTTTTTGCCAGAACTAGAAGTAAATATTGGAAACTGCAAAAAAACATTATAAAACATGGTTGCTTGACTGCGGAATATTGCAAACAGCCATGAAGGTGAGCTGGTTGCCAAGCACCCATAATGCAATTATGTGACCGTGGGGGGAGGGGCAGCACAGCAATCGTAACTTTGAAAAATGGATCATAAGCAGCTCTGGTGGGGTCCATCATAATTTAGAATAGTCATTAAGTGATTGGTCATAAGTTAAGGACATAAGGAGGACTCTATGAAGTAACATCCAGAGATGCTGAAGGGTTTTATATGGCTTCCATTTATAAACAGATCAATTTGATTTGCTACTCTTGACCTTGTTAGCAGATTGGAAGATGGTTACCCTTGATTTTTGTCCTTTAGTCAATTTTGCTGTTGAACAACTGAAGAAAGCAGCATGTGTAAAAAAAATAGTATGTTTTAATTTGTAATGCATAGAGATTTTGTTTTTAAGAAAAACGTCTTGTATTCCAAAATAATGGGAACTGGTCTTGTGGCCTGGGGGGACGGAGTACACACTAATTCAGAAATGGAAGTGACATACATGAGATAAACCAGCAGAACAAGGGTGGGATGAAAATGGGACCACTTATCCATATATTTAGCCATGGTGGCACAGTGATTAGAATGCAGTATTGCACACTAACTCTGCCCACTGCCAGGAGTTCAATCCTGGCCAGCTCAAGATTGATTCAGCCTTCCCTCTTTCCAAAGTCAGTAAAATGAGTTTATTGGGGGCAATATGCCGTAATCCACTTAGAGAGGGCTGTAAAGCACTATGAAGCGGTGATTTAAACCCACCTGGAATGTGCAGGACATGTGAACATGAACAAGTTCTATTAAAAGTAAAAAGATGTTGAGACTCTAGAAAGACTGCAGAGAAGAGCAACCAAGATGACTAGGGGACTGGAGGCTAAAATATATGAAGAACGTTTGCAGGAACTGGGCCTGGCTAGTCTAGTAAAGAGAAGGACCAGGGGAGACAGGATAGCAGTTTTCCAATATTTGAGGGGCTGCCAGAGAGAGGAAGAGGTCAAGCTATTTTCCAAGGCACCAGAAGGCAGGATGAGGAATAATGGATGGAAGCTGATCAAGAAGAGATTCAACCTAGAAATAAGGAGAAATTTTCTGACAGTGAGAGCAATCAACCAATGGAACAGAAGTTGTGGGAGCTTCATCACTGGAAGCTTTCAAAAAGAGCCTGGACTGCCATCTGTCAGAAATGGCATAGGGTCTCCTGCTTGAGCAGGGGGGCTTAGATTAGATGACCTACAAAGTCCCTTCCAACTCTGTTAATCTGTAATCTATTACCTCCCCTTTTATCATGGACATAATGTTCCCATTCGAGTATATTTCCTTACGTGGTTTCATTTTCAGCTGTAAATAGAACTTAAAATCCCTGGCTGGACAGAAAGATTTACAAGGTGATGTACAATTTACCTTAATCTTTCCTTTCATGGAGATTTCTTTCTTCTCTCTGCCTGGATGTGTGTGTGTGTGTGTGATCCTCTGAACTATTTTTTCCCCTCACCCTCGCCCCTCCTTTTCCCCTTACCTGAATGTGTGTCTTTGTCTCTTCGCAACTCAAGGTATTAACATGACAACAGCAGCATTAATATTGATGTGGACTTCCCTTAGTCGAAGCTTCATTTCTGGGAGCGCCAGCAGCATATAAATAGTATTGCTGGGTAATTAGTGAGCATCAAGCTGTGCTGATGTTTATCAGGATTTTTATGTTTTGCATCTTGCAGTTCCCATGCCGGGCTGCGCGTGAAAGCAAAAGAAGAAGAAGAAAAGAACACTGGGCACTACTCCTATGTAGCTGCATCAGAATAAATTGGAGCCATTCAAAAGCACAGGGTGATGTTGCAGGATTCCTATTCATCCCCATAAAACTGGAGCTTATGCACCAAATGCAGTTGTCAGGATTCTAACAGGGTACCTGACATGGCACATTTTCTTGCCTTGAAGCTACAGGTAGTCTTTGACTTACAACCATTCATTTAATGACCATTCAAAGTTACAACAGCATTGAAAAAAGTGACTTGTGGTTATTTTTCACACAACCATTGCAGCATCCTCATGGTCACATGGTCACAATTCAGATGCTTGGCAACTGTTCCTATTTATGATTGTTGTAGTATCCCAAAGGCCTTGTGACTTTCTGATGAGCAAAGTCAATGGGGAAGACAGACTCACTTAACAACCATGTTACTAACTTAACAATTGCAATGATTCACTTAACAACTGTGGCAAGTCAGGTCATAAAATGGCTCAAAATTCACACAACAACTGCCTCAGTTAGCATTTGGGCTCCATTGTGGTTGTAAATTGAGGTCTACCTGTATTCCTCTTTCAGCCTGATCAGAGATGTCGTTAGTTTCACAAGGAAGTGAAAGGAGGTCTACTCTTAAAGAAGTCTAGATTCTAGGCGTCCAGTGGAATCATCTGCTGATGTTTACCTACAAGTGTCTCAGAATCCAGGATGGTCATATGTCCCATTTTACAAAGGATGATCAGTTCTGAATGTAGAAAGCTGTCAGTTGATTAAACAGTTTTGAAAGCATGCATTGTTTCAGACGTGGGATGTCAGTGGATTACATGTGGCTACCCATCCTCCTTGTTCCAGTCCCTGGAGGTACATTAAGAACACATGCCTCTTTTAATAAAACAAACCAATAAGAGAGAACACCTTGCCTAGTCTTTTGGGATGGGGAGGGGAGCAATTGGACTATAGAAGGATGCAAAGGCTGGGATTGTTAAAAAAAGGCCTAAAAGAAAGCATCAACCTTGGTGGTAGCATCCTTCCATCACTAATAATAAAGTAAGCTTAGGAATGAACTGAAGAAGCTTCTTGGATGAGAAGTGAAACTTCTTCAAGAAAAAACAAAGTCCAGTTGCCTTTAGACAAAGAAAAAAAAAAGACAACCATCATCTTGATTACTGAGACTCTCCAGAGACACTCAAGAATGCTATGCACACAATTTCATAAATTTTCAAGAAACCCAAGAATAATTCCAAAGAACAGCTGCTGGTCACGAGAAGAAAACTTTTGAGATAAAAAGCTTTGAAATAAAGAAGGTTTGGGACACAGTTATTTAAAACAAAAGTGCAACCCTCAGCCACAGCACGTTTGTGTTCTTCTATTGAACTGCTCTAAAGAAATAGCCTGGTTGAAAGGTTGCACAATACAAGCTCATTTTAAAAGTCACAAGAGGGAGAAAAAGTGATTTGTATTGCCGATCAATATAAAGAATTTGGTTTTGAGGCTGAGACTATACACAAATCAGAGGTTTTCTCTGCTGAAAAGTATTGTTATTTTTTTTCTCTTTAACTTACATATATTTGGAATTGTGCATTAGTTTGCAAGTTGGCACCTATGCATTTTAATAAGCAAATGTTTCTAGTGGTGACATGATAGCAGTGTTCCAATATCTAAGGGGTTGGCACAAAGAAAAGGGGCTCAACTTATCCTCCAAAGCACCTGAAGGGAAGACAAGAAACAATAGATGGAACCTAATCAAGGAAAGAAGCACTTAGAACCAAAGAGAAACTTAAATCCATGAGGTTTGGAAAAGTTTGGGGTGGAACATATCCAGAGCTGCTTTTGATCCACATAGAGACTTAAAGGTATGTTCATCACCACCTTAGAAGAACACAAAACTCATTTTCTGTTCTGTTCTTCATTTGATAAGAAATTGGTCTGGAAATGGTTGGCTTATGCTTTCTTTACAGACAACTTCTTTCTTTGCAGACAACTCTACAACTTATTCTGTGAAGTGTCGGAGATGGAGAAGCATTAGAAGTAAAAACCAAGGTGCAGAAATCTGCTTTCTATATAGCTCATAGGATATACAGTTGGCTTTGCTTTGTCTGAATAGAAAATCCTGCAATTTTATCCAAGAACTCCTTGGATATCCCAGGAAATATAGCTTGATTGTGGGTAACAGGCATAGGTTGCTTGAATTGGTCATTGTGTGTCTGTCTGTCCTCTCTTCATTTTCATCTTATACATCAGATGAAAAACTATTCCCATTTAGTTAAAAGGGGAAAAGGCAAAAATGCGGCAATGGTCTTTTCATTCCCACCACTTTTTTTTTCCCTTGTAATTCTGCAGCAGTAGAAGATTCATATATAAATGCTGCATGAATAATTGAAGAATACTTTACATCTTTTATACATCTGAAATCCCATGTAAGAGAATTCTGTTGTATAAGCAGCCAGTAAAATAAAGAATGGAAATCTCTGCAATGCTTAAAAAAATAAGACTTTTATAAAGTAAATTTGGTTTGAGTAGTTGCTAGCTTTTTAAAAAATAAATTATTATTATTATTTATACATGGATTCTCAGTCTGAACTATGATTGCTCAAAACAACAAACTTGGAGATCTCCTTTTCTCCTCACAAAAACTCTGCAAAATAGATTGGGTTGAGAGTTAAATGGTTCCATGTTCAGCTGGAGAATTAGACTGAGGCATGAACCCTTCCAATTCTGGTTTAATATTATAACTGTTATACAAGTAGTCCTCAACTTACGGCCACAGTTGACCGCAAAATTTATGTTGTTAAGTGAGACATTTGTTAAGTGAGGTTTGCCCCATTTTACAACTTTTCTTCCCACATTTGTTAAGTGAAACACTGCAGTTAATAAGTTAGTAACCCGGTTATTAAATGAACCTGGCTTCCCCATTGATTTTGCCTGTGAGAAGGTCACAAAAGATGATCACATTTCCTGACAATGACAACAGCTTGCCTTCAGGAATTATGGATATTCCATCGCTGAAGGTTCTTAAAAAGAGCTTGGACAACCATATTGGTCTGAAATGGTATGGAGTCTCTGCTTGAGCAGGTGTTCTGACCCAAGCCTCGTTAAAAGCAAACTAACAGAAATAAAAGTAAAACCTTTTTAATGCTTCTCTGTGAATGAACAAAATTCACAGTAATACGCTATTAAAAATTAATTATCCCAGATAAGAACAAGCCTTGCCAAGGTTGTGCAAGGCTGCCAAGAACACTAGATTAAATTGCAAGGAAATAATCAAAACCCAAAAGTCTCCAAACACAAACCAGGATAGTCTCTTCCACAAGACTTGAAGTGCAAGAACTTCTTTGCTTCCTGCAAAGTATCCCACTTTTGAGGGCTGACTTTTATCCTTTAAGGGAGGGGCCATCACCTTGCAGCCTTACTCCCGAGTTGCCCGTGCTGCTACAGCTGCTCTTTCCTTCGAGCAGCCCTTCACGCACACACACTGGGCCCAGGCTCCATGGGGTCCTCTTCCTCACTGCTGCTAGCCTCCACAATCTCCGAAGGCAGCACTCCACTCCCTGATGGTCCTGGCCCCATCCCTGCATCACATGCAGGCCCCTCATCTGAGTCCTCGCTCTCCAAGACCTCAGCCGTCCACACATGCTGCTGGCGAACCACAACAGGAGGGGGTTGGACCAGAAGAATTCCAAGGTCCCTTCCAGTGCTGTTATGGGAAAAATGAGCACTGGTGAGACCAGCTGTTTTGCTCTTCCCACCCCCTTTCAGGGTGTGGGATCCATCCCTCATTCTCCTGGTACTGGAAATTCCTCTGTAGTCTTCTGAGATTTTGTGCTCATCCCTTTATTTGTCTGTGTTTATCCAGTGACCTTTAGATCAACAGTTCTTCATGTTTTATTTGTCTTTGCTGGGAAATGAATCTTTTTATGTCAAACAATTACTATGTGTATATTTCAGATGCCCAAGGTTTTTCCCTGCTTGCAATAATGAGGTCTTCCATAAGTCCTTCAGAATTGAATGTTCTGGGGAGATTCTTCCGCTTTTCTATTTCCAGATGTTTCGGCAGTTCATCACCGTGAGCTCTAGAACTGATTGTTACAATGACTTGCTTTAGGTTCTTTCCAGCTGAATTGTGAACCATAAACATACCAATGCTTACACAAACACAATACACACGAACACAAACACTGAAACATCCATACAAACAAAGAGTATCATAGGGTTGGATTAATAAAATGTTTGCAGTCATGCCCTTATTTGAGAAACACGGATAAACCAGGCTAAATTTTTATATGCCAGGGTTCCCTATTTTGGTGTGGGACTACAACACCCATGGTTACTGCTCAAGATGGGATTTCATGTGATAGGAATTCTGACAGCTGTAGTTCTACTATATCTGGAAGTCCAGCATTAATAGCTTACTTCTTTATATATTTTAAAATGAAATGTTAAGTGATTTCCTATTAAAATTATCCAACAGTATATTGAATATCAGGCAATTAATTCATCTATTAAATCTGCAGTATCTGTAAAAAAAAAATTAGTTTGAAAGCCAGAAGCATAGTGGGGGGTTTTTCCCCTTTAGTTTCAGATGATGCAGGCATGCTTGCTAAGACAGATGGTTTAAAAAGAAGAGGAGATTTATCCATGGGCTTAAATAAATACATCTGAAGATAACTAAATGAAACCTGAGCTCCAGTTTCAAAATACTGCCCAATATCACAAGTTGTTCAGTGCTTGTGGGCTTTCTGGTTAGAAGGTCCACAGCTCAGACCATACAATATGCATCACACACCAATTCTTAACATTTTTAGATAGGATTAAAAAATGCATTTTGAATCCCTAGAAAGGCATCAATCAAGAATAGAATAGGACAGAATAGGATATTCTTTATTCGCCAAATGTGTTTAGACATGCAAGGAATTTGTCTCCGGTGTACATAGAAGCAAAAAGTGATAAATCATCTTCATCATCATAAAAATACATTCATCATAATCATAAGTGATAGTCATAGGATACTAAATAAGCAATCAATATAAATCATACCAGGATACTAAATAAAACCATTAATGTAAATTGTAAGATACAAGCAACAAAGTTATAGTCATAAGAAGGTAAGGATATAGGTAATAGGAAAGATGAGAAGGACAATAGTAATACAGCCCTATTAGGTAGTTTGACAGGACTGTGGGAATTAGTCGTTTAGCAGAGTGATGGCACAGGGGAAAAAACGGTCCTTCTGTCTAGTTGCTTTGGCATGCAGTGCCCTATACTATAGCGTCATCTTGAGGGAAGAAGTTGAAACGTTTTATGTCCAAGATGAGAAGGATATGCAGATACTTTCATTGCCCTCTTTCTGGCTCGTGCCATATACAGGTCCTCAATGGAAGACAACAATAACTAGAATAACTGAACCAAGTGTAACTCTCAGTATAAAGCAATTGACCTTTGGGAGATACAGGTAGTCCTCGATTTTCAAACACAATTGAACCCAAAATTGGAACACTTGACAGTTTGATACTCGACAGCCACACAACAAGGTGAGGTCCCGTTCTGTGGCCCAGCTGCTGACCACTTAGCAGTTCAAAAGCATGCAAATGCAAGTACAGGTAGTCCTCAATTTATGACCACAATTGAGCCCAAAATATCTGTTGTTAAGTGGGATATTTGTTATGTGAATTTTGCCCCATTTTACAACTTTTCTTGTTAAGTGA
Organism: Hydrophis major; assembly: GCA_033807585.1. NCBI lineage: Eukaryota > Metazoa > Chordata > Lepidosauria > Squamata > Elapidae > Hydrophis > Hydrophis major. The sequence goes on along the minus strand of CM066334.1, from coordinate 27,668,076 downwards.
ATCACTGCAGTTGATAAGTTAGTAACCTGGTTATAAAATGAACCTGGCTTCCCTGTTGACTTTGCTTGTAGTAAGGTTGCAAAAGGGGATCCCATGACCCCGGGAAGCTGCAATGGTCATAAGTATGAACCAGTTGCCAATCATCTGAATTTTGATTTCGTGACCATGGGGATGCTGCAATGGTCACAACTGTGAAAAATGGTCATAAGTCACATTTTTTCAGTACCGTTGTAACTTTGAACAGTCACTAAGTGAACTGTTGTGAGTCAAGGACTATCTGTAGATAAATAGGTACCACTTTGGTGGGAAGGTAACAGTGTTCCATGCTCCTTTGGCATATAGCCATGCTGGCCACATGACCACGGAAAATATCTTTGACAACGCTGGCTCCCTTGGCCAAGAAATGGCGTTGAGCACCACTACGCCTTGGAGTCAAACAGGACTCGACAGGGGAAGCCTTTACCTTTTACCTTAGACTGAAAAGGTGGGGGGTCTGCAGCCCACCCAAGGACAAAAAAGCATGGCTACCAGCTTTCAGTTCAACGTACTAGCCTGTGATATGAAACATATCATAAAACCGATGCTTTCCAGATGTTGCCAAGAATTCTCCATCCATTTTATCTCCATGAATGCTAGGAGTAGGGAATGTTTTTCCTTTCACTTCCTCATCCCTCTTTGCTAATATTCAGCATGTTGATGGATTTGGGCACTACTGGAATGTCTGTAAGCTGATTGTGGTTGTTTGTTTTTCTCCAGTGCAGTAGCCAGCATGCTAAGGAATGACTTTGAAAAGTGGTGTGGAGAGTGAAACAGGACCCTTTGGTTTCCTATTGCTACTGGGCTACCGGTTTTTAATTGATTTTAAAACCCACAATAAAAGTGCATTATAAATATTCATTATAAATTCACCATGTAATCAGGCAGCCATAAATTAAGGCAGCCACCACTGTAATAAATCTTCAAAGGCAAGGATGAATTTTAAAAATTGCAACTGGAAAGATATGTAACTCACTTGCTGGGGGAGGCATTTACAGGGAAGGGGCAGCACTCTTCTTGGTAGAGTGAAATGTGCAAAGAGTTTTGAATTCAAAACCTTTCAAGATTAGAGGTTCAAAAGGCCTGTTCCAACCTTATAGTAAATGTTCTAAATCTAAAAGGTCTGTTTTAAGGTTGGTCAGTTGAAAAATTTGCACATCTCTGTAAGGAAGTAGCTGTGTTAGATTTCCCAACCTGTGGCACTTAATGCTTAAAGTTTGGCAACCTTATCAAATTAAAGGTGAATGGACTTCAACTCCCAGAATTCTCTGCAACTCTCAGTGGAATTCTAGGAGTTGAATCCCATATCCTTGGAAAATTCCAAGATTGGGAAACCCTGACTTAATGTGTCTTCGCAGATTCCATAGTTGGCTAACTATTGGTGAAGAGAGCTGTTCTTATATTTCTTAGCTGCAAGGCAACTAATGGGCTCATGCAAATACTTTCCATTGTACAAGCATCTCTCCAGCACTCTGCAGCTTCTCTGAGCATTTTTCATCTATTAATCACAAGGAGAGATTTCAGGAGAGAACTGGCAGACTAAAGAGAAAGGACTAAAATGTGCGTCCCCTCTTTTTTATTTTTTATCTTAGTTCTGTGGGATTTTAAGTGTCAAAATAATTTTTATTTCTTAACTCTTTCCTATATCCATAAAGTCCTGACCCAATCCATGTTTTGAATGTGGCTCTCAACCCTTTGATGCAGCCTTCTAGCTGATGGACATTCTGTGTCTTTCTTCCAAGCTGGAGAAATTCTGATGCTTTGCTGTCAATCATTAACATGCAAATCAACCAGGACACTTTTCACTTAGAGTCCACTTAGCAAACCCCTAAAATAATAGCAAAGCTATGTAGCGAGAGGGGGGCTTGTGATTGGGCAAAGGGAATCTTGGAAAAAATTACTATTCATTGCAAATATGTTGTTGCATACTGCTAATTAATTTTTAAACAGGCTCACTAGGGACTTCATTGCTAAAACATGACGATTTATCCTTGGGCACAATAACTGTTAATCCAAAACAAAACACAAAGAAATCTTGTGAACATCGAGTCTCACTCAGCAGGCGCAATCTGCTCCTTTTCTTGCACTTAAAAGTATTAATAGGGCTTTTTAATAGGTTTTTCAAGTTTGAGCTTTGAAGGCTTCCAAATTTGACCGCAAAACATCATGATTTTCTTTTTTTAAAAAAATTAAAATAATAATCCTCTCAGAGCATTGGAAAAGGGTCATTTGCACATAAGTCTGTTTTTAATGTATAACCCCTGCTTGCAGGGGAAAAAATAAATAATTTGAAAGATGAGTCCATATCTTCTTTCATACAGAATTCCCCCAGGATTCATGACACTGAGTATACTTGGACCTTCAAAAGATCATTTCAGATCTCAACATCAAGCTATTCAGTGGGAAAAGGGCAGCTACCAGTGGTGAGTTGGGAAGCACCAGATCCAGAGAGATCTTGTGTCTCAACTTATGCCCTGTTTAAGCAGAGAGCTGTTCATAATCTTTCTTGTGTAAGAATGAAGACCCAAAAGCCCATCACCATCAACTGGATCAGGAGAGAGCAGGTTTTAGGATCAAGAAGATGCTCCAAATTGCAGCTGTACTGACTGCCCAGGGAAGGCAGCCACAGATGAGACCAAGGGCTCCTCAAAAAAGGTCTTATCCAGATGTCTGGGTAGTCATATAAATAGAAGGCAGGTAGTCCTTGACTTACGACTAGACACTTAGAAACTGTTCAAAGTTCCTCTTCGAAATGTACTTAGAAACTAGTTCTAAAATCACATGACTGCATTTTGAGCGCTCAGCAACCAACCCACATGTGCAATGCCCCGTGGTCATACGACATTGTATGTATGACATTTGTCCAGCATTTATTTCCATTTTTTGGGAAAGAAATGCCCCATAGTAAAGAATGGGTTTGCTTAATGACCGCTGCCCTTGCTTGATGGTCAGCACAATAAAGGGCATAAAACTGGGTCTGCTTACATGAAAGGCCTGCTTTACGACTGTCACAAATTACCATTGTAAGTACTACTTCTTTTTTTAAAAAACCCAATAATTACTTTTAAACTTTGCAAAAAGGTGCTCTCATTCTGACATGTCATAAATCTCTAATGTGAAGGGGAGACCAGATTGCAGTTAATACCATTTGAACAAAATCAGGGCTGACCTGCAACCCATAAATTAATTTCATCCCCGTCCCCAAAGACCCATGAGTTGAAATTGCAAGCAATTAGTCCAGAACCATGCTTGAATCATGCTTCCATTAGATTGTTACACCATCAGCATTTATAAAACCCTTCCTGAACTATTTCCCATCATCAGAGACACTACAGGAGTCCTCAACTTATGACCACAATTGAGCCCAAAATGTCTGTTGCTAACGAGATAAGTGAATTTTGCTGTAGTTGTTAAGTGAATCTGGCTTCCTCATTGACTTTACTTGTCCGAAGATCACAAAAGGGCATCATATGATCCCAGGACACTGCAACCGTCGTAAATATGAGTCAATTGCCAAGCACCTGAATTTTGATCACATAACTACAGGGATGCTGTAATGATTGTATGTCACTATATTCATGTTGTTGTAACTTTGAACAAATGAACTGTTGTAAGTCAAGGACTACCTATGTACAGGAAATATTCTCCAAATCTAGTTCTGATTTGTAATCAAAAAGACAGAGGACATAAGTAGGGCGAGAGAAAAATCTTCCATTTTCCTTGAAGCATCTTTAGGCTTCCTTACCTATTTATAGACTTCTCTTTCTTGATTCCTCTAGGACAGCTAAGTAGAACAAGAAAGGCAGGATTTGGGGTGCCTTTAGGGATATTTTGTGTGGTCTGGATTTTTAGCTGAGTCAACTCAGTGTGCATATCTTGGCAATATATGAATTGCTTAGTTGTCAGGTACCAAACATATCTAAACCTGGTAGAGGCAAACCCTTTATGCAAAAATCTCCAAATTCCAAGTGAAAATGTACAAATTAGAGAAGGCAGCGTGGAAGGGAAAAAAGAACACCCAAAATGCTTATATTGGTGAAAGTTGCATTTCCGATAAATTTGAACTTTTTGCTTTCTTAACTCTGAAGGCTAATTTGGAAATGGAAGAGGAACATGGACTAAGGAATCCATGCAGAACAAACCCAGATGGACTGACTTGTCCATCTGTCGCTTTAGCTGGGGGTCCATTTGTGTATTCCACCCCCTCCCTCACTCCGAGCTACTCCAAAGGCCCCTTTCACCATCTCTGTATCGCCACTTGCTTTGCGCCTCATTCTTATTTTATGTTTCCTGTGTCTGCTCCCACAGAAAATCTATTATTAGCCTCAAGGGTGAATGTCAGTGAGTAGGATTATTTATACATGTAAATCGGAATGACTGGAGGATTGAAGTTATAATGACAATCTCCTCCAGTCTTGATGCAGGTGATTATGACCTGATAGGTTTCATTCTTTTTGCCAGAATCCACAAACTTGTAGAGGGGATTTACTGTTGGTGGAGAATGCAATCTGAATGCAAGTCGCGTCCACTTCCTTCCGTCTTAGGCTCATTTGTGCTCTTCTCTGGTGGTAAATCTAATCTGTGCCTTGAAAAAGGGGGTGGAGGGTGAGGAAAGGGACTTGCAGGTAGTCCTCAACTTATGACTACAATTGGGCCCCAAATTTCTGTTGCTAAGAGAGACAGTTAAGAGTTTTGCCCCATTTTACAACCTTTCTTGCCACTTAAGTGAATCACTGCATTTGTTAAGTAAGTAACACGGTTCTTAAGTGAATCTGACTTCCCCGTTGACTTTGCTTTGCCAGGGGCTCACGTGATCCTGGGACACGGCAACTGTTATAAGTGCATGCCAATTGCCAAAATTCTGATCACGTGACCATGGGGATACTGCAATGGTTGTAAATGTTAAAAAATCTCATGAGTGATTTTTTTTTTAAATTGCTGTTGTAATAACGGACACTCAATGAGTGTAAATCGAGGACTACCTGTAAGTCGGTTGTAAGTCGAGGACTACCTGTGCTGAGTTTATGGAAGATTATTGTTTGGTAGCATAGCACTCGTGTCAGAAGCACCAAGGCATTTCTGGGTGAAAAAGATCAACCGGTGATGTCACTGTTGCCTGGGAGATGCCAAGTTGGAGGCTCCTTTCATGTCCTGGGCAGGAGCTGGAGTGAGGGAGCTCATCCCTGACCCATGGCAGCACTCAGGTCTCTAACATGGGCTTGCCAACCTCCAGTCCAGGGGTCCCCAACCACCGGGCTGCGGACCGGTACCGGTCCATGGAACATTTCCTACCGGGCCGCCGGTTTGCTGGGCGCCACCATCTTGTTTGACGAGAAAGTGCTTCCGGGTGAGCTTTTCCGGTTGGAAAGCGGCGTTTGGGTCCTGAAGGAAGGGGGGGGGCAGCTTTGAACAAAACTAAGGCGCGAGGATTTTTTCAGCACCCAAGGCAAGGCGAGCCAAACGACCGTCCCAAAGCCGTCCCAAATCAAAGCCCATCGACAAAGGTACAAAGGAGGAGTTGAAGGTGGTGGGGAGAAGCGGGGAACGACTAGCTGGCCGGTCGCTCAGCTCGCCTTGCCTTGTCATGCGTGCTGATGCCGGTACCGGGCCATGGATCATTTTGTGATGCCGGTACCGGGCCGTGGATCATTTTGTGATGCCGGTACTGGGCCGCAGCACAAAAAAGGTTGGGGGCCACTGAGTCCAGTCCAGCCCCCTAACCATGCGAGCCATGTGGCCCCAAGTGCTTAGGTATAGCACAAGGAATCAGTCTTCAGCATTTCTAGCTTTCTGCTCCGGTTTTGCTTCCATGGAAACATGAATGGGCTATGCTCATCATCTCCTTTCCCAGGTACCATTGTGATTCTCAAAGTGATGCCCATCCATAAAGTAACCCACTTAATCGAATGGGTTTTATTGACCGGATGGGAGATTAAAAAAAACACCTCCAACCTAAATGTGCATTTTTCATGGTGTAGCTCTGGGCCTATTACATTTCATGGTTGGGGGCCTCACTTAAAAGGTTTGGAAAGGTCACAGGAGACCCAGGAGGTATGACAATCAGGCAAAGGGACCAGACCTTCAGGTGAAATTATGACCGACTGTTCCTACTTGCTCCTAGGGGAGAAAGAAACTTGGATTTTCCAACTTTTGTTTTTTGTTTTTTTTTAAAACAAATTTTATTAATTTTACAGAGAACACAAACAAAACTAAAAGATCTTTTCTGAAGGTTGTCTGATCCCGGGTTGAAACTCTTCACACAGACACAAATTCAAACATCATATTCACTTTATATATCCTTCCATATCTTATTATCATTTTCTTTTTTATATATATATATAAACCATTTTTATCAATTTTATATAAACATTGCACAAGGCATAACAGCTTATAAGTTCTTTTCTAAGAAAAAATAATAAAAGAAGAAAACCAATAGAACATAACAATTCCAAATTATAGTATCAATACTTTGTCTATTTAACTTCATATCTTATCCCAACTTCTCCTTTTCATCCAAATTATTTCTTATTAATTAAAATTTTTTTTGCCTTTTTTCAATATACAACATCCAAAAAAAAAAAAAACATAACAAAACCTTTATATATCCTTTCATATCTTGTTATCATTTTCAATAATATTCTTTGTCTGTTCTATTTCCAACTATCCATTCATCTTTTTTCTTTTATTATACTTCTCCTGTACACCAATTGGAGTAACGTCTATAACTCATTACCCTAACTTAAAAGTACTTCATATAACAATTTTTCTTGGGATTCTGTTTAAAAGATTCTAAAATTACACAATTAATTTTATACTCTAAATACACATATAAAAAACACAATCTTATGTACCCTCCAGAATCCCTCTTTTATCCTAAATTAAATTCACCCATTGTCTCTGAATAAACTTTTTTTCTTTAGATCTTGCTTCCCCCCATTGAGGCTTCTCCTCCCCCCCTTTCTCTCTTGCTTATTCTTCTCCTTGCCCTTTTTACCCCTTTGTCTTTCCTCCTCCCTTTTCTTACTCCCTTTCCTTTGCTTTCTAACCTTGCCTCCACCTTTCCGCTCATTTTTCTCTTCTTTGGTTGTTTTTATAATTCTTAAAATCCCCTTTTTCTTATCCTTTTTCTCCTCCTCCCCGGAAAGAACCCATTGTTCATCAAAGATGGCTTCTTCCTCCTCTTCTTCTTTGTCCCAGTCCTTCTGCTGCGTAGTCAACTTTTCATAAGTACATAACGCCATTTCTAAGAATTGAAACAAAGTGCCCAAAGTACCTTCTTTTTTATATTTTTGATATTCAGTCTTTAGTTCATCCACAAGCGATGCCATTATGAAAAAAGAAACTTTTCCCAAAACAACCACAAATATTTTTAATCAAGAATAATTCAAAAAAAAATTCCAAAAATTAATACTTTTCTTCCTTCTTCTCTTTCTCTTTCTGGGGTTAATGTTTAATCAAAGAGGTCCAATTACCATATACCTTTCTTTGGGATTCTAGGCAATCTCCTCCTTTTTCAGCTTCTGCTCCAATTTTTTTTCCTCTCCCTTCCCACTTGCAATATCAATTTTAAATAATCAGAAATCCATACCTCCAACAAGGGTTTTCCAATTTCTCAAGTTTTTCAATGTCCAAAAACCCTTTTGTCCCTTAGCTTCAACTCTCAAAACAATTCACTTTCAATGTCCAATATGTCCAAACATATCTGCTGTTTCCATGGGGTGGGAGAGTGAAGAAAGAAAAAAAAGTTCCCTTTAACAGCTTCTCCGCCGCTTTCGATCTTCTTAGGCATACAATGTATCCTCCAGCGACTCAAACAGCTCAGTTCCAACCAATTTGAAAGATGTTACTTGACCCGGCTCAGACAGCACTTTCACTCTTCTTACTTCCTCCAGCGCAATCTTACCCGGTTGCTGGCTTCTTCGTGGCGGCCATTGCTGACCGCCGCTCCACCGCCTTGGGAAAAAGGGGTTTTTCTGGAGGAGGAGAGGGTCTGCGACACCCCCAATCCCCTGTCCGACTCCCCTCTCTCTTCAGCTGTCCCTACAGGGCAGCCATATCCCCCTGACCCATCTGGATTGGGGGTACCTCGGCAGCTAGCACAGCAGGAATCGCGAGCTGTCACGAATTCCTGCTGCCCTGAAGCCACGCGAAACCGGAAAACCACCCAACTTTTGTTTTGTTACATTATGTTAAGCCACGTTTAGAGTTTCCTTTACCATTTGTATGTATTTCGACCCTCAGCTTCCAGTGGTTACAGCTTTGAGCCTACAGAAAATTACTTTGGCACAATCTTCGATGCTCAGGTTTCATCTCTACTAATCTAGTCTTTCTAAGAGGCTGTCACTCTTAACAAATCTTCTCCAAATTTCAAAATAGCCGGGAAGTGATGTAATTTAAGTTGCTTTTGTTTGGTCAGTTCAGTGTAACTTAATATTAAGTAGAACTCAGACTTAGTTTCATTATGGAAGCTAATTGCACATTGTGGTCTCACCAAAGCTACAATTTTAGTGGGCAGCTCTTGCTAGCAGAATGTTCCTTGAAGGATAAAAGATTTCAGATGTTCTTTCCCTAGTTAGAAAGTGTGAGGTTTAAAAGAGGATGATGAACAGATTCTTTAGAAACCTAAATTACTTCATAACTTTATCCCAGTAAGTTTTATGGAAGTAGCTTTCTGTTTTTGTTTGAACAGCTGGCTGGAATAGTTTGGATGCAACCAGAGCAGGGGTGGGATTCTACCAGTTCTCATCTATTCGGTAGAACCGGTTGTTAACATTCTAAGCAGTTCAGAGAACCGGTTGTTAGAAGAAATTACTGGGCTAATCCTGTAAGGAAGACAGGAAGGAAACATTCTGGTGTTGCTTATAGAAACTGCCTCTCCATTAACCCTTATTACATTCTTGGCACGACTAGATTTCCTGTCTCAGGAACTTCTCTGGAGTTTTTTTCCCTCCTTTGCTGGTACTTTGCTTGTGTGGAGTGACCATCCAAAGTTACAATGGCCATGGCTGTGGTGAATTGTCCCATTCTGACAACCTCTTTGGAGTGATGGTCACTCCAGCCAAATTCAGATTCAAGGCTGAAGTTCGCTCAAAAGGAGCCTGTCACCTCTGAAGAGCAGTGCATTTTCCATGTGTAAAAATAATATGATACTACCTCATTTTATTTCCAGCAGCTGACAGCTTGAGTTCTATGTTTGTGTTGTTGTTGTTGTATGGAAGGGAAATAAAGTTGAACTGTGTGGCATTATCAGGGTTTCTGCACTCCAGAAACTCCACATATAAAAATGGAAATTTTAGCCACTGAAATTAAGCCACTAGCTGGAGTATATAAATTTATTACTTTTATCATTCTCTTGCAAGCAGCCCTGAAAGTGTCAAAAGATCATCTATTGTTTCATCATTTTTGAAGTTTTTTTGTTTGGTTTTTCAATTGCACTTTTTTTAAAAAGAAAATGCATAGTTTCTGGAAAGATGGGGAAGAAATTAGAATAGGAGTTATAGGGGAAAAACCTGAGACTGGTTGAAATTAGCTGTGTATTTGTCTGCAGTGCTACTAGCATTTAAATTTCTCACATTCCTTAATTTAATAAATGTAATTAAGGTTGAGATGGAGACCCAGATTATTCATTTGCCCCGGATGGAAAAATTAAATTGAAAGCAAATTTTGTAATCAAATGTGGAATTCAGGAATGCTGACTGAGGTGAAGAAATGGCTGCAGCTTAATACAAGATCCATTTTTCCTAAACAGTGCCCACATTTTAGTGGCAGGGATTATTTGAATAATTGAGTGGTATTTGATAAAATATCTGATCACAGAGGTCTTCATTAAAATCAAGCCCTTGTCATTTTCCACCAAGGAGGATTCATTTGGGTCAAAGAGTAGAGGGCAGGGGGAGCAGGCTGCTTTTGCAGAACACTTGCTCTTGAATTTCAGACTAGCTACCATTGGCTTCTAAAAAGTTGTCTTAAATCTGCAAGTAGCAATATATATATTGCTATTTGCTTGAACCCAGAGGAGTTACACAGCCAGTGTTAGCAAAGATGATGTAGGAGATGACCAGCTGAGCCTGAGGGAGGGATCAAACACATAATCAGTCAAGAGTCCCTGCGGGCCCACAAGAGTTCTAAGTCCAGCCCACCTTGAATTCCTTTCTATTCTTAATTCCCACTAATTTCCCTTGATTCTTAGTAGGTCAGATTCTTGTAGAGAACTTAATCTTACAATAAATTTTTATACTCATTTGAACTGCCTGAGTTTACTGATTTCCCCAGAGCTTGACAGACTTTCCTTCAAGAAAGTTTGATAGAAAATTTGGAAGCAAATATATGGTTTCCAGAGCCTAAGTGGGCATAATGGGTAGCTCTGATCAAATCAGATCAATCTATCTATCTAGACAACTGCCCAGCGTGACTTCCTAGTGAGATGGGTGGCATATAAAATTTATCTGTCTGTCATCCAACTATCTATCATGGCTGGCTGGGGAATTCTGGGAGCTGAAGTCCACAACTCTTAAATTTGCCACGGTTGGACACCCATGATCTAATCTAACCCTATGATAAGAATATTCCTGCCAAATCAGATTGAATAGTCATCTGAAAAGTTATATTATCTCCAGAGTCATCAACTACTCTATATCTCTCTGCAAAGTTCTGAAACAGGCTGTTAAAAAATAATCTTCTGTTTTCCTTCCATTGGTCTTTTTGTTTGTTTATTTTAGTTGAAAGCAAAGTGGCTGTTAATGAAGGAAAAGATGGAATATATCTACAAGGGCAGTTTGGCTGGTAATCTGAGATGTCCTTCAGGTGGAAACATCTTTCTCCTTCTCTGTTGATATTTTTTTAAGATATATTTGGGAATAAATCCAGTTTTGAGAAACCAGCCTTTATTTTTAAAAATTAAAAATAAAAACCCAGTCAGTATTATTTGAATTCAACCCAACCAAGAACGGGAATTTTTTTAACATCCATTTGGATAGGTTGGGTGTTATCTTAAGATCTGTAAATTGCTTGTTTGCTATCTCCAGCTGGAGTTCTTAATTCAGAACAATTAACATGTAGTTTAAGACTGAGATGAAGCATATGGCAGTGGTCCCAAAGACAAGAATCTCTCTTTTTTATGACGTCTCTTTAGTATCAAAGAGGGAGTCTAGGAAACAGTTTGATTACAGCAGGAGGGAGGCGAACCAGTCCCATGTTGCTTAGGAACAGGTGCAAAATCATTTGCTTCTGCAGGGAAAGAAGGTGGGTGCAAATGCACAATTTAAATTTTAAATCAGGAATGTCCAATCTTGACGACTTCAACTCCCAGAACTCATAAAGAGACCATTGTTTCCCATCCCTGTCCCAGAAGGTTCTCTCCTTTCTGCTTTTTATGGCACCCATCCTAGGAACTTATTCCCTTCAGAACTTCTTCAGAAAGTTCTGAAGACATGCCTCTGCCACTATGCCTAGAGGATGTGGCAACAGTGAAGAACTTTTTCAGTGGCTATGTTGAGCTGATGTAATAGATTTTACCACTGGTCAGGATGGTTTTTTTTCCTTAAAACTATTACTGATGTTTTAATGCTTGCTTATTGGCATTTTAAACTTAATTTTATTGGATTGTCTATGGAGATTCTCAGTCATCCAGGTCAAGGTGATTTTTCAAAAGACAAGTGGAGTTGCTTTTTTCCCCTGATGATGTTTCACTTCTCATCCAAGTATCTTCCTCAGTTCTGTTGATTTTATTGGATTGTTTTTCACCTGGAGTGAGCCATCCAGAGTCGCTTAGATAGGATAGGTTGCCATAAATATTTAATGAACAATAAATAATCGTAATATCCAACCATGCTTATAGGCTGAAGTTGATTGGAAAGCATTATGCAATTATTTTCAAATAAATGAAAAGAATGTACATGCAGGAAGTGTTTTTTTCTTGTATTTCTATTTCTATTATTATTCTCTGTTTCAACCTAAGAAACTCCAAATGATACAAACTAGAAACTCTCTTTTTTTCTGCTTTTGTAGATCCTAAATGTATCTTTGCTGACTTGTACTTTGACACTACCATTGAAGTACGCTTTGCAATAAAGTGGTGTGCAATGTTTCTACCATTAGTCTCCCTAGCTTTTGTGCTATCTCCTAGGTGACAGGTCCCCAACCTGAAGAGTCATCCTACAATTGTCTAACATCGCTGTGCATTCTCTAAAAGTGCTTCTGGTCATCTAGAGGATCTTATCAGGTCATTTCTGCCTCCCTGGGCGTGTTTGTGCTGACATTTGTCAGCCTAAGTATTGAAACTCACACAAGATATCCAGATTTTACTAGCGATGTCAGAGGGTTAAAGCATTCTGTCTATAAGAATAATGAAATGCTGGGACCCTCAAATGCAGGTGTAAATAAGGAGACCAGGTTTCCCATAATGAAATACTTATGACGCTTAATGGAAGCAAGAGGTGAGACAAGCATGAAGACATCAAATCCATCTTTCTTTTTAAAAAGGGAAGAAAAATAGAAATAGCACTTAGACTTATATACCTTTCACAGTGCTTCATAGCTCTCTCTAAGCAGTTTGCGGAGTCAGCATATTGCTCCCAACAATCTGGGCCCTCATTTTATCAACCGTGGAAGGATGGAAGGCTGAGTCAGGCTGAATCAATGGTGAGCTGGTAAGAATCGAACTGTGGGCAATCAGCAAAATTAGCCTGCAGTACTGAATTCTAACCATTGCACCACCATGGCTCTTGAATAAAATGGAACAAAAAAATTATTCCAGACATGAGAAAGCCAAATACATTTAAGCAATCAGGGAAGAGATCTGAAATAATCTGTCTTTCTGTCTGTCTGTCTGTCTGTCTAGCTAGCTAGCTAATTTATTGGCCACTCATCTTACCACAGGGTAAATCATTCTTATACTAAAAAAATATAAACTACTAAAAGTGCATTTTCTTATATATATTTTTAAAAACCTGAATAAAATACAGTTCTCTTGAACCAGGCTGGGAAACATAAGGACAGAAGAATGGATTTAAAAGCACTTCAATGATCATACAAACTTCTCTAGAAAAGCCCCAAACTTACCCTGAAGTTGCTAATTGTTTTCAAAATACCTTAAGAACTCCCGGTGCCACTTAATCCTTTGCATTTCTTGCTATAAAGGTTTCTGTAGCAATGAAGCTGTGAAAATAACAGTTCTTTCATAAAAATCGATGTTAGGAGTTTTACCTGTTGGAGAAGAAAAGGCGTTCTGGGTCTTCAAATATTTTCCCCTTGGCTGCCATAATCCCTTTCCATTTCTGGTGAAGAAAACCATCAAAGTTCAGAGAATGCTGAGATTTTTTTTCCTGGTTTTGAAAACATGCATTATTTTTGTAGTTGCTTGGATCCTCCCCTCCCCTTCCCCCCCCCCCGCCCCCAATTGTTGGCCATATTATAAATTGTCCATGAATTGCTTGGTATTAATATATACTGTGTTAATAAATATCCAGTTATTTCAGTTTAGTAGCCCTGTATGGTGAACAAATCATTTTATTTAGCAAACTTTTTATAATGATGGAGTGGGCCACTCTGAATGTGTTTACAAGAAAAGGGCCATAGAAATAAAGTGATGATATTAATATTTCGGGAATGTCTCTCTCAAGATATCCCAAGGCATTCATGAAGTTTACACCCAAGTTAATGAACCCAAGGTAGGTGCTCTTCTCCATAGTAAATGGTGATGTTACCTGAGAAAAAGTTCATAAAAATATTACGTCCACCATAAAAGATGTAATACAGCACTCTGCAGGACCTAGGCATTAACATTTCTCAGACAGTTACTGTGAAATAATGGTCCCAGCTATAATTCAGCTCTAACGTTCCTTCAAGCAAATGTTATGGAGGAATAAAGGACTCCTCAATTACATTGAAGGGGAAAGCTTGAAAAAAAGTTCTTTGGATGTAAAATTCACTTGGTGATTCAGAAGTGATGGAAGGGGAAAAACATTTGTGATCCTCTTAAGTTTTAGGTGGTCTGTTTATTAAAGATATTCCCCCCTTTGTTTAGGTCTTATATGAATATGTTTATATCCCATAGCCAGCAATAGTTTGTTTAAGTTACATTTCTGAACAAGGGGATGGAATATAGTGTGAAGACATAGCATCCTGTCACATGTATAAGGTCTATTCCACCTTATCTCTGGCTACCTACAAATATGAATTAGTAACAAATGAAGATCTTGTCAGGCATTGGCTGATTGCCTTGGGAAGTGATGGACACACTTTGGCTGGATGCCATGTGTCAACTAATAATTTCTGCACTGGACAAGGAATTGGACTAGGTGATCCACATGCCTAGTATGTTTTGGATTTTGCCTTTAAAAGAAAATTGTTGCTCTTTCATAATGACTCACAACTAGCTGTCAACCTTATGATCCTGGTTGGCTTCACCCCTTAAAATAAAACATGAGCTCACAAAGCCTCGGGTACAAAGGTCTCCAATCCATGCAGGATTATTACTAATACTTCATGATATGGAAGGTGGCTAGAATTAGCATTGTGCTCCTACAGAATATACTTATGCTTCTCATCAATGGCAAAGATGTATTGGGAGAATAATCTTCAGTAGACCGTGCTAACTTTTTTGTATTCTGGGTACCACTGACCATGTCTCTTTCAGTCACAGTTTGCTTTTCAAACAATTTAAATATGGATCTGAAAGCAGCAACCTTCTCCAATTATCATTTGGCATCTGCTGGGGGCAACATTATCTGCATAATCAGTGATAATAATGAAGTTGAAAGATTATGGCATAAAACGGCTGTGATAGTCTCAGAGGTTAGCAGCAAACTGCGTGCCATACCAAAAAACCTTGGATGTCACTTAGAAAATCTGCACATTGACAAAATGTCCATCTGTCAATTACAACAGGCAACATGCAAACTCATTACAACATCCTAAATTCTTGGGAAGAACTCAATGCATATGAAGGCCAATGCCAGCTAAAGTACTGGTGACTATGATTTCACATTGTAGTGTATATAATAATAATTTGTATGTTGCTGACTTCCACCTTACTCAAGGCAGTTCACAAGAAATTAAACCAAACCATGTATATTTTTACTTATTTCAATTTATATGACTGCCCAACTCATACAAGCAACATTAGGTGTGGCAAACACAATGAAGAACCTCAATATAACTATAAAAATGGAAATGCACAACAAAAATAAAGCAACAGATAACTGCCCTGTGACAATTTCTATAGTATATCAGAATGTACAGTACTAAATGATGTATTTTTTTGTCTATATTGCATACATTCCTATTCTGTTCCCTTGGATGTTTTGCAATCACAGCATTGGTATTGTGAACCTGGAAAAAAATGAAATTGAGATAATCATTTCCCTCAGGCATAAGTCATTATAGGTGATGAAACCAGGCTGATATGGTAGTACATCTGGGTGGAATTAGTAATAATGGTGGTGTGAGACTATCATGGGAGTCACAAGGATGGGACTATGGCTATGCCAAGACATGGAGATCAATTTGAGGATGTGCTTTGAATGCAGAAGGCCCCAAGTTCGATCCTCAGCATCTCAGAATGAGACAATTGAAGGGAGGAGCTCTCTGGGCCTGAGATCTTGAAGAGCTACTTTTGCCAAGACAATATCTGAGGAGCTGAACAAAACAATCTGCTTGGTGAAGACCACTTCTATTGTTGGTTGTGGAACATCCTGCTGAGATGCAATGGAAAGAGAGCAATGAGGGAAGAAAGAGGCCTTCACAATCATCCTTTTTTGTATAACATTTTCTTTATTATCATTCTAAGTTTACTTCTTTGCTTTCTTTGAAAGTATACAACTTCCATTGTTGCTGCTTATTCTGGTTAAGCTATTCCTTCCTGATCTGTTCTCTCCACTCAGCACCCATCAGGCACCCTTTTTTCAGCAATATTGTTGCTGTTACTAGAATTCTTATCTAGGAACTGTCTTCTTTGGACATTGTAACCCAAAGTTTTTAATCAAAGCACATTGGAGGATTAATTTTCCAGTAAGAAAATCAAGGATCTACTCAGGTTTGAGGCAAACCCATCATCCTTTAGGAAGAGACAGGATTTAGGATACTGCTATACCAGCTTCATACATCCTTGCGCTTCTCATTGTGATCTCCCTTTCTTAGAAAGACAGGAAGGTAATGGAACACAGTTTGGGCTTTCTGTATTCTCTCTGTGAAACCTGAATCATCACAAGATATAAAAATTTGAATCTGAATGGTTTTGCCATGTTATGGCCAGAGCTGGCTTAGAAAACAGAAGGAGAGTGGGAAGAATATTTTTACTGTATTTTTTTCTTACCCATCCTCCCTTCCTCTCCCTCTAGAAGGATGGGTTGAGGCAGTGTAAGGAAATCTGAATAACTAATCAGAGTCCTCATTAACCCCCTGCTGAGATGCTCAAACATTCACTTTGCTGTTTATGAAGCAGAAAAAAAAACCTGCATTAAAATTGATGTGTTATTAATCCCACTGTTCTAGCCCTTTGGGGCACTGAATTCCCTTTATTTTGCCTGGAGCCAAACAGTATGAAGCCACTTTCTATAGGACTAGGCGATTCTCTATTATTTATTTATCCAGGATCAGGACGCGACATGGGCCCAGCACAGATTTCCCATTGAGCAACTGTGTTAACCCCAGCCACTATCCTACCATGTTTTCCTTCACCTCATCCCCATACATGCTCTATTCTCTCAGACAAACTCCATTCTCTCAATTATTCAAATGTATTCACATATCATTTTATTCCCAGAACATAGAGAGTATGGAAAAAAATAACAGAGTTGGAAGGGACCTTGGAGGTCTTCTAGTCCAGCCCTCTGCTCAAACAGGAAACCCTATACCATTCCAGACAAATGGTTGTCCAATCTCCTCTTTAAAGCCTTCAGCAATGGAACACCCTTAACTTCTGGATGCTAATTGTTCTAACTATCCAGAAATTTCTCCTTAATTCTAGCTTGCTTCTCTCCTTTATTAATTTCCATCCATTGCCTCTTATCTCATGTTGATGACCCACACTGTTGAAAAGCCCAAATGTCCACATGCACACAATCATGTGTATCCTTCAACTGTATCAATTTCTATATCAAGAAATATGGCAAAAATACTCTTTGATTCAGCAAAGTCTTTTTGGTACAATTATATTTGTAAATTGCCCAGAGTCACCTTACAGGGGAGTTGGACAGCATAAAAATGTAATGAATAAATAGAATAATTAAAATAAAGTTGAAAAGGAGCATATTTTCTCATCCAGCCCTGTATTGTTTACTCTGACTAGCAGCAGATCTCTAGAGCAGTGTTCCTCAACCATGGCAACTTTAAAGGGTATGGACTTCAACTTCCGGAATTCTGAGAGTTGAAGTCCACACCTCTTACAGTTGCCAAGGTTGAAAAACATTGCTCTAGAACAGGAGTGTAGAACCTTGATAACTTTAAGTCTTGTGGACTTCAGCTCCTAGAATTCCCCAGCCAGCAGGTTGAAGTCCATAAGTCTTAAAGTTGCCATGGTTTGACACCCCTGTTCGACAGCAGGGGTCCCCAACCTTGGCAACTTTAATACTTGTGGACTTCAATTCCCAGAGTTCCTTAACCAGCCGACTGGCTGAGGAACTCTGGGAGTTGAAGTCCACAAGTCTTAAAGTTGCCAAGGTTGGAGACCCCTGCTAGAGTCTAGACCATTAAGTAGAAGACTATTTTCATCACCTGATCCTGATTCTTGCAGCTAGCCTGAATTTGTTAAGTTCTAGATGTCCTCTCCACTGAGGCAAAGTTCAGTTAATACTGAGAGTACCTAATGTTAACATCAAAGGTGACCCAAGCAACAAAATATTGTGTACTTTGATGGGAATAGGAATATCTTTCCATTCTGTCTCTGCAGAGCAAACTCACGCCTTTATTTGTTGTTGTTTTAGTGAACCCCCAACTTCAGCTACATTAGTTTTAAAAAGTAATTATTCTTTGATCTTTGGGGTTCCTTTACCTCTGGACACCTTCTTGCATGTGGCAATATAATACGTTCTGTTAAAAATGCTGAAACTTCCCTATGTGATGCATAGACTTTTCAAACAACAGATACTGTTTTGAATGGTACCGATATACAAACCCTCATTGAAATACTACCCTGAATTTTCATTCTTGGTTGGGGAAAGAAGGTGTGAAGAATCTTCAGTTGTGAGATGTTTTTCAGAGGAAGACCTCCGTTGTCATATTTAGATACAGCTGCCTATGGAATTAAAAGCTCTTAATCCTTTTGAATACTGAATTGTGCAAAATAGTTTCTAGCCCTTGGATGATAGCTAGCTAGCCAGCTAGCTGGGTGGGTGGGTGAGGGATGGATGGATGGATGGATAAATAATAGCTCAAGAGATGGTGAGATAGAGAGTTAGTTAGATAGCGATACATTTTGTTAGTACATTTCTCATTTTACATTCCCAGTTTTGGCATAATTTTCTGCACTTCCTAATACTTCACAGGTTTCTACTTTTTCTGGCTCCTCTTAAGAGATGCCAGCACAATGGTGTGGGCTGTGTATATGCAAATGTCTGCAGTCTGCGTCCCACAAGGGAACAGTATGTAAACTGAGGCAGTTTGATAGATTTTTGAACTGAAGCTGATATATGAGTGAGTTCTGTCACCCCTGCTGGCCCCAGTTTCCAGATTCGCTTACCTCCCATGGTGTTCTCCTCCAGCCAAACCTGCCTGTTAATTAGGCATTTGGGGAGAGACAGCTTGATATCCGCACCATTGGCCATTCCATAGCCTCCAGGCCAGCTGGTTAGAGGGAAAACAGGTTAATCAGAAGTCTCCCCAGGCTCCTGACTTCTTATTTTGGATTAAGGTTGGTCACGGATGTGTCTTCAAGATGGATTTTTTTAAAAGTAACGAAGAATCATGTAGAGGCAAATGTGTTTATTGTGATGGAGCTGTTTGTGGATCACCATTCACTTCATTAGATAATTCTGGTAAAACAAACTGCCCTCCATGGAATCTGTGGCCCTCCAGGTGGTTGCTATAATACAGGGATCTCCAAACTTGGCAACTTTGAGACGTGTGGACTTCAACTCCCAGAATTCCCCAGCCAGCATGGCTGGTTGAGGAATTCTGGGAGTTGGAGTCCACAAGTCTTAAATTGCCAAGTTTGGAGACCTCTGCTACAATAGAATAGCAGAACAGCAGAGTTGGAAGAGACCTTGGAGGTCCCTGCTCAAGCAAGTAACCATATATCATTTCCGACAAATGGTTATCCAATCAATTCTTAAAAACCTCTGGTGTTGGGGCGCCCTTATGTTCTGGAGGCAAGTTGTTCCACTGATTAATTTTTATGTCAGAAAATTTCTCCTTAGTTCTAGGTTGGTCCTCTCCTTGCTTAGTTTCCATCCGTTGCTTCTTGTCCTGCCTTCTTGTCCTGTTTTGGAAAATAGGTTCTTGATCAATTCTCATGTGCCCCATCCCCTGTGGACAAAATGAGGGATGCAACCTTTGGAAATAGAACTCATGTTTTTTCCACAATATGTTAAACTGCAGACTTCTAAAATGTTTTGGGAGGGGAATGAGAGACAAGCTTGGATCATATGTAAACAACATATGTTCTGAACGTGAGATGTTTATTTCAAATACTGTACTCTTGTTTGCACACCATAGTATAAAACTTCTTTGATTCAGAATAATCTTCAAGTTCTGTTTACATATCAGGACTTGAAGGAGTCATTTGTTCAAATCATATTTGAATATAATAAGCCAGGATTGAACTGTTTCAGCATTGTCAAGCCATGGATTTGGGTTCAGGTCTGATAAAAAATAGTACTTTGATCTGAGATTACCCTAAAACTTTCAAAGATGAAGGAACCCTTAAACTTAATGGATTCTCATATGAGAAAATCTTAAAACATTTAACAAAGTTATTTGTTTGACTATATGTATGTGTGCATATATGTGTGTATACACACATACATGAGTGTGTAATATACATATTTTACACATAGACACAAATCTATGATCTCATGTTTTAAGTAATCATACAGCACTTCACAACCCTAGATGATAGGCTCAAGATCCAGATGGATCTTGACAGACTTGCACACTGGGCCCTATCTAATAAAATGAAATTCAATGTAGAAAAAGGTAACCTCCAGGGGTGAGATTCAAATTTTTTAACAACCAGTTCTGTGGGCATAGCTTAGTTGGTGGGCATGGCTTGGTGGTCATGTTATTGGCTGGGCATGGCCAACTCAATATCACTCACATCGAGGCACGCATCTCCACGCCTGGCGTCTCATGACTGTGGGGATGCTGCAACAGTTGTAAGTGTGAAAAGTGGTCATAAGTCACTTTTTTCAGTGCCATTGTAATTTGGAATGGTCACTCCACACAAGCAAAATACCAGCAAAGGAGGGGGAAAAAACTCCAGAGATGTTCCTGAGACAGGAAGTCCAGTCCTGCCAAGACTGTAATAAAGGTCAACGGAGAGGCAGTCTCTGTAAGCAACACCAGAATGTTTCCTTCCTGCGTTCCTTACAGGATTAGGCCAGTAATTTCTTCTAACAATTGGTTCTCCGAACTTCTTAGAATGTTAACAATCGTTTCTACCGAATAGGTGCAAACCTGTAGAATCCCACCCCTGGTAATGTCCTACACTTAGGTAAGAAAAACTGAAAAAGTACACGTATAGACTGGGTAAAACCAGGCTTAATAGCAGTAACTATGAGAAAAATCTTGGAGTCTTAAGGGGACAACCAGCTAAATATGAGCCAGCAGTGTTCAGTGGCAGCCCAAAAAGCCAATACAATCCTACATTGCATTAACAGAAGGATACAATAAAGATCAAGTGAGATACTAATACCACTCTATAAAGTCTTAGTAAGACTACACTTAGAATACTGCATCCAATTTTGGTCATGTTATAAAAAAGATGTTGAGACTCTGGAAAAAGTGCAGAGAAGAGCAACCAGGATGATTAGGGGACTGGAGACTAAAACATATGATGAACTGTTACAGAAACTGGGCCTGGCTAGTCTAGTGAAGAGAAGGACCAGGGGAGACAGGATAGTAGTCTTCCAGTATTTGAGGGGCTGCCGCAGAGAGGAAGGGGTCAAGCTATTTTCCAAAGCACCTGAAGGCCAGAGAAGGAATAATGGATGGAAACTGATCAAGGAGAGATTCAACCTAGAAAAAATAAGAGAATTGCAAGTGAGAACAATCAACCCATGGAACAGAAGTTGCCTTCAGAAGTTGTGGGAGTTTCATCACTGGAGGCTTTCAAGAAGAGATTGGACTGCCATTTGTCAGAAATGGTGTAAGGTCTTCTGCTTGGAGAGGGGGATTGGACTAGATGATTTACAAGGTCCCTTCCAACTCTTGTTAGTCTAAATCTAAATGGAGTAAGTACCTCTGACCTTCATGGACTAAACTTGCACTGGTAAAGGTTAGGAGGACAGAGTTTGCTGTTGGTTTTTATTTGCCTGTGGGATAGTTTCTCTTTCTGAGTTTTTGCTACCAAAAAAAACACTTAATTGCACCACGTTCAGAAAGAATTTTCATTAAATTTATGTAGATTGCTCTTATCATGGTTTGAAAAGTTTCTCCAGTTGCCATTCTCGCTATTGGAGGCTCAAAACCTTGGCCATTTTGGGCAGCCCAAGTGAAGAGAGCTATACTGGTAGTTTAATGGTGGTGACTGTTGCCATACCTTCACACTTTCCGTTTTGCCTTCATATCCCTCATTGCACCTAAATGTCAAAGTGTGGTAAGCTGGCAGACAAGATATGATTAAGCAGGAATATTTCAATCTGAAACACTTTCTTTGCTCATTTATTGGAAAAATGAACGAAAGAGACATCAAGCAGAGAGAAAGCATGCAATGCAAAGTTCCAAATATAAAATCTGATGGTGGTGAGGAACCTAACTAAGCTCACTCACTGCCCTCAATTAATATCCTGGGCCCAATGCCTTCAGGAACCTCCAGCCAAGCCTTAAGCCCTTCCAGAAGACTCACAGTGTTGGGCATATTATTAAATGTCCAATGTTAATAGGGTGGCAATTCTCAGCTAAGAATAATTTTAAATTATATTTTAATCCCATTTTAATTTTGTACAAGTCAAGGCAATATACAGAATGCTCCCTCCTCCTATTTTGCCCCACAACCTTTTGATTGGACTGAAGTCATCCAGCCAATTCCTAAAGGCTTCCTGGTTTCTTGTCTAGCATCTCAACTATCTTGCTTTCTCATAGAAGCAAATGCTTGATCTCGGAGACAGATCTTGGAAACTAATGAAAGCTTGACAGTACAAAAAGAGCAATTAATTGTACACTGTTTCTTGCAATGGCTTTCTTTTTTGTGATTTCTATAATATGTTTATTTGAGCCAAATAGTTTATAAACTGTTTCTGTATTATATCAGAAATTCTTCATTCACGTTGTGAAAAAGGGTGAAAGTTAAAGTATTTAAAGTAAACACCAGCCTAGTGGGACAGTAGAACCTTAGAAATATTATTTTAATTGCTCAAGCTCAGATAAACTTTCCTTAAACCTAATGGGGTCCATTCATCAGTAAAGTAATGAGAATAGCAACCTTTTCTGCATACAATTATGAATCACAAAGACAACTTGTCACCTCAGTCAAGGATCTCCTAAGAGCAAGACCTTTTTATTGAAGTTTTTCCAACCTGCAAATGTATTTAAACATAACTGTAGGAAAGCTAGATAATTAATGGGCTGAAGGCCTTTCTTCAGTTGTGGCTGGGATTGTACAGAGGGTATTTTAAAACACATTTAGCCTTCTAGCCCTTCTTCTGATCCATCAGCATAGTAGATTGTTAGGAATTCCACAGATGAGGTTAGAAAAGAAGAGCAAGTACTGTAATATAAAAGGTTCTAAATGGTGCTTTAGCTTTGCAGAAGTAAAATCCTATTTTGGAGAGGTGCAAGATGGCGAAAGTATCCTGCATGTTTGTTTGTTTTTTTAAAAAAAATCCCTGTTCTCATTCATTTGATTGAATTTGTATTCAGAATTCTTTTAAAGGAGAAACAAAATTCCCAAATTTTCATGGAAGGAGTGAAGCGTTCTTGCGCTTACTTAGTTACAGAGTGACTGGAGAGCACGTCCATGTTTTGTGGGCATGAATGTTCTTCCTTTAAATGCTTTTTTATTCAACTGTCTTTCCTTCCTCCTTTCCTTCTTTCACAGTCCTTAAGAGAAATGAAGTCTACTAAATGAAACTGTAATCCCGTCTAATCATCAAATTAAATCTAATGATTTTAGAAGAGTGAAATTGCTAGAGTTGCTATTGTCCAGATTTGGAAGAAAGGGGATTCTGAGAAAGGGGACTCTGAAGCAGATACTGGAGGAAGGGAGAGTGTCAAGAGGGAGAAATTTTGGAGGGTAGGAAACTGGGAAGCGAGCCCACAAGAAGTATATTTTGTCCTACCACGGCTTGAGTTGCACCATGGGTACAACAGCAGAGAAACAGATGGAATGCGGTACAACCGTTTGGTACAACCACCAGTGTGGTCTGCATTTTTTCTAATAACAGGCTGAGCCAAGGATGTAAATTCTAGACAAAACATTGGTGTATGCAAGCCCCCCAAGGAAACAGTGAAAGTTCCTTTGGGTGGATAGAAAAACCAGATAAGAGGTTGCTTGATGCAGCTGGATGGAGTAGGGCCTCTCCATCCCGAAATTGGCCCTAACAAATTAGTCTTTCTCAAAGGAGGGGAGAGC
Organism: Hydrophis major; assembly: GCA_033807585.1. Taxonomy (NCBI): domain Eukaryota; kingdom Metazoa; phylum Chordata; class Lepidosauria; order Squamata; family Elapidae; genus Hydrophis; species Hydrophis major. The sequence continues at coordinate 27,644,315 of CM066334.1, read as the reverse complement.
TAAATAGGGTCACTCTGGGTGTGGGGTAGTTTTTGCAAGGTTTTCCATGCCTTCCATCTAGCTCATTTTTTTTAATGAAAATGAAACACAATCAGCAACCTATTTTGGTTTGTCTGTGGACTATAGCAGCATTCTTTGCAGATTTGGGTAGAAATCACCATAGTTGTATTTAAATTTATGTTGCTTTTGCAGGACTTTTTTTTTGCAGCGGGGAGTGTTGGAATTTGCAATGAAGAAATATCCCTTTTTCTCTCTCTCCATCCGATTGTTTTATCTGTCTCTTTTCAGGTCACAGTGGCTGGAAGCAGCAGCTTTTGTGAGGCTGGTAGTGGGGAGAATTTAAAAAGGCAAGTACACTTAATGCTTCAGTGTTGCATTTTGATCAGTTTGCATAAAAAATCAACAGAAAGGATTGATTTCCATCCCAATCAGTGGACAAAAAAAAGGCCAACTTGTACCTGGAACTGATGAGGAATACACATATTAATATTTCATGGGATGGATTATTAGAAACTCTGTGTTTTGATGTATACTGAATGATAACTGGATTTCTTGCAGAAGCTTGTTTTGGGAAAACTATGATTTAGATCATCTGCCTCCATATTCACATAAATATACACATCAGAACTCACTCATAAAGCAATATATACAGGAGGGCGAAAGGTAGACAAGTAATGTTCCCATGAAACATGGATGTTGGTGTAAGGAAAGTTACACCAAGGTCTGTTAGAATGGAACACTCAAAATGTGAAGCTGCTATGTTCGAATGAAAGAAGCAATTTGAAGATATTCAGAGTATTATAACTGCAGGAAGAAATCTGTTCCTGTGGCTTTGAACAATTTAACTGATTAGTTTTTAAAAAGCACGATGTTTTTAAAAAACATACAAAAGTGCTGCCTCTGATGACTGTTTTACAGAAATCACAGTTTCCCTTAAATGTGTAGAATTTAGTTCCTTGCTCTGCATCACTAGGACATCTTTGTCCAATATTATTAATCCAGATCTGCTACCAGATATCTCCTCCTCCTTTTTATTCTTCCTTTTTTACTTCTCACTCTCACTTGTTCACTTCCTAGCCCTTTTCTGAAACTTCTTCTCACAACTTTTCACAAAACCCACACCTATACGTGCAGAACCTATTTGGAAGAAGTTAAGAATGTCTTTCCTCCCAAATTCCACAATGTTTTCCCTGTGAATGCAGAGAGAACAAGGCATAGCTATTTGCCCCACTCCAATTCTTCAATCTATCTGTACTCTGTGAAAAAGGATGCTGCTGCCCTGCAGGATCAAATCAAAGATTTATTCCACCCTGTTTCCCTACAGTGATCAGCCAGATGTTCCTAGGAAGCTCATCAACGCAACCTGAGGGCAAACCCCCAATTTTCCCTTTATTCACCAGGCAACTGCTATGCTCTTTGAGATGACTCTTAGCCATTCACAGCTCCTCTTTTAAGGCATTGCTATAGTCCAAACAGGATGTTAATGGAGCAGGGTTAATGATGCAGAGGGCAGGACTACCTTGGAAGGTCACAGCTGGTACTCCATCCAAAACTGATGAAATGTTATTGTGCCAGTAAGCTAGTCCAGGTGGAAGATGACCTAAGCCAGAAGTGTGCAACCTCTGGCCCTTAGCCTGATTTCATGCAATCCTCAGCTTAATTTCAAAAGCCCTTTGCAAGCAATCACTTCAGACCTCTGCTAAGACCTGGTTTTTCTTTTCCTGAGAACCAGCTGCTGAGGAGAAAGAAATGGACAACAAGGAGAATTAGAGAAAGGCATTTCACTGTGAATTTTTTTCAAAAAGTGTCTGGGGGAAAAAAAACAACTACTTTTAGATTTTAACTCCAGTCATTGCTTGCCACCATTGTCCTCCAAAAGATTACTTCTGAGGGAAAGCAGTCCCTAAATCTCCTGGGTCAAAAGGAGGATAAAAATGTCATAAAGGAATGAATGAAAATAATGTTAATAATCAAGGTATTGCCTACAAGCCTTGTAGGATTCATTAAAAGCCTATTGCAGCTGATCAGAGCTATAATGACCATTAAGTTGCTCTTTAAGAAGATGGGGGAAACAATAGAGAGTTTCTTTATTCCACTTTCTGTGTTGTGAAAATTTCCACATAGTTCCAAAGTACCCTGTTGTAACTTGGATCAATAATAGTAATCCAACTGATAACTTGAGCATAGGCTAATACTCAATGGACTGTTTGGAAAAGTTGACTTAGAATCTGCTCCAAGAACAAGTAGGTGTTTCCAAACAGCCCTTGGTCAACTTTACATTATATTTTTTTCTTCTATAATGAAAAAAACAGTAGACCAAGTATGTTAGATGTCTTCATTGCTGATCTCTCTGTACAGTTTTGTTAGGTTGTTGTAAGAACTATGAAGAAGTGTGACTTTTGCACACCCCAAATTGGTTTGTTTGTTTTTCTCCAGAAGATTAATTCCAAAGAACATTGTTTGGCAGTTGTTTTTCTCAATTATGATTCTGATTCAGTACTTTGCAGGAATGACCAGGACATTCAAGGGCTTCTGCACAAAAGGTTGCTGAGTTAAAATCTACACAGTCTTTTTCAGCCCTGATAAACAATTTCTCTTTGCTAACTGTATTTTGATGGATCTCGACATATGGGGAAAGGGTCTCTTGCTTATTTTTCTTACCTGGCAGCTTGTGCAATGTCAGAAGACTAGAAATGGTAAGAGAGAGAACCATTTTTCTAGAAGAATGTCCTTCTGGGGCAATGGAAAATGTTAAGATGATAGCTAGAGGCAATCTTTAAGCACTGCTGGGAGCATTAATATACAACCCTAAACATTTGTTAGAAACAGACACAAAACCTGCACCTCCAAATCTTGATAACTAAATTACCAAGACAAAGAGGCACAGGGTTCTGGTGTATTTTAGGACAGAACAAAGTTTGAACACATTTTGAACAAAGCTTTATCAGCCTCTGCTAACAAATAAATCTAAAACTGTACTACACCACCAGAAAAAGAATTTGTTTCTTCCCAGGGAAAATCCTATCCCCCAGTTCATACTAGTGATATCGCTAATCTTCCCAGGATATTGTAGTCTTCCAGAATTAGAAAAACACATGGGTATTGGTACTCTGGGTTTGAAATATCTCCCAGTCAGTGTATTCCCAGGATCCTGATTTGTCTTACCATCTGGAATATCTTTTATTCTTCTCATCGCCTGTAAGCAAAGAATGGCTGCAGGAATTGAATATGTCTAGTGTAGTGAAAAGAAGGAGTAGGGATGACATGATAGCAGTGTTCCAATATCTAAGGGGCTACCACAACGAAGAGGGGGTCAAATTATTATCCAAAGCACCTGAAAGCAGGACAAGAAATAGTGGATGGAAACTTATCAAGGAAAGAAGCAACTCAGAGTTAAGAAAAAAGAATTCCTGACAGTTATTGGAACAATTAACCAGTGGAACAGCTTGTCTGGGTGATTTACCAAACTCAAAGATTGAGGAAACAGAGAGAGAGACAGAGAGACAGGTTTAAAATATTCTTCCTCATCTGATAAATGTGAGCTGCTGGGTGCATTCCTCAGGATTAGACTGCCCTGTTAATATAGAGGCAGCATGAATGCACATTTATTCATTTGAAAATAAGTCCCATGCATTCATAGGGGTATTTGCTAATGTTTGTAGGCATAAGCACACCCATAAGAACAATTCTGTCTCTATGTGTGTCTCTGTCAAGTAATCTTCAGTTTTTCAAATAGGAAGACTAATTTTGGTTGGGAGAGACAGTTTAGTAAAGTAGTTAAAGACACCAGGTTCGAAACTGGAACACCATACATTCTAAACTTGCCAACTGGATTACTTTGGGCCAGTCTTTTGGCCCTAATAAAAAAAATAACTTCCAAAAATCTTTGGAAGAATTACTTTGGGCCAGTCTTTTGGCCCTAATTAAAAAAAATAACTTCCAAAAATCTTGCAAAGAAAACTGCCAATGCACTGCAGAAGTCTCAGGAACCAAGGCTGGGCTTCTAACTTTTTTGTACCACAGCAACAAAACAGACAATTCTGTCTGAAGTCTTTGGAAATGGATTGACATGTTAGGCAAATAAATATTAAATAAACAAAAATAAATAAATGTGGGATATTATTGGCCAGCCAAGTAGCAATGCGTCCCCCGAAATGCCTGGCAGATTGGGAATTAACTGGGATCTACTTTGGGGCTCCCTTGCATCATTAAATGAATCTGGGAGGTCTCAGCCAAGCAGTTTTTGTACAAGCCCTATAAAAAGTGGTGAATTTCACCATCAGAATGCAGGCAACCAGGCAAAGGAAAGAATGAAATATTCAGCTGCTATTTACAGAATTGATTTGAAGATCAAGAAGTTATGAGCAAGCTAGATGAAAAGGATTAAGTTGGAAGCGTGAATGGAAGCATGCCATGGTGCAGAATTAAATTGGCATTTCAGCTGCTCAATACTTTATGAACAAGGAGAAAGAGAGGCAGGCCCGCTGATGTAGCCATGCTTTTCAAAGGAAGGAAGCAATCTTTCTTTCCAGTGGGGAGGCATGAGGCGCCTTTGCCCACTGCCAGCAAACACCTCCTCCTCCATCTACGTCCTTGACTCTCGCTCTTTTACCTCCTGTCTTGACAATATGCAAGGAAGTGACATCGTGACCCTCACTTCGTGATCTTTCCCCATCATCATAATCCAGGGGAAATGGAAGCTTTGAGTGATGGGACCAAGAGAGGCAACCCCTTGCTTTTTATTGCCTTTGGTGGTCAACAGAGCGCAATCTTTTAGCCACTTCTGCATTACTGATCAGATGTGGGGCATGGCTGTGCTGCCTTAGCATATCTCTACCTCCCATTAGGTTTTTGCTCCTTAACAGAGGGAGATTTAGAAATATAGGAAGCTGTCCAATGACTGGTTCAGATGCCCACATTTTGGTAAAATATAATGTCGACTTGGCTTAGATGCTTAGAGGATTTCCACAGCCGCTTGGTATATTGGGGAAATGGGGGCATGGGAGAATGTGTGAAACTAAGAATATTTGTTCATCTAGATCAGAGGTATCCAACCTTGGCCACTTTAAAACTTGAGGACTTCAATTTCCAGAAGCTGGAGAATTTTTGTGAGTTGAAATCCACAGATCTTAAGGCTGAAAAGATTGGATACCACTGATATTTTCTGGGTTTGCTTTTTCTATACCTAATAGTAGGGCCAGCCTTCTAATAGGAATTTGGAAGAAAAAAGAAGATCATGAGTAAAATATATGATTTTAACTAGGACTTCTTGGGAATGGCATGCTCTTCAAATAAGTGCCATTTCTCAAGCATCTCTGAGTCCTCCTCTATATTTTCTTTTGAACGATTCAGCAGCATTTATTCCAACTGAGTCTCTTGAAAAATGCTGCTGCTTCAATGAAGTCAGACAAACTGAAACAAAATGAGCATGGTGATCAGTTTTATGCTGCTGCTTTAGTAGGTGAACTGAGTTCAAGGTAGGCGATTAGATTAGTCTTCATGAGCAGCTAAGAGGAGAAAGTCAAAAAATAGTTTCTGTTGCCTGTTCCATCTACTTTTTATGGTCTTTATTATCTTACTAATCATGAGAAAGAAGGTTTTCAGAACACATAGACCCCTTGAAGTTAAGTTATGCAACACTATGTACGGATTCTAGATTAGACATAAAAAGGAAAAATGAAATTAGCAAGGCTGAGTAGATGTTCTTATTTTATTTCTGATCTCTTTCAGTTGTCTTCATTCAAGAGCTCCTTATACTAGCTAGAGCTCAGAAGTGATTTAGTCCTGATTCTCACAGACAAAAAAGGACTGTGATAGAAATCTAAAGGCAGTTGGAGCAGAATTTTATGGCCATTCCTTAAAAAAAAAAAAAAAAAACAGGTGAATCAAGAGATGGAAAACCTGTGGAATTCCTGATACCCTTGAAATGTAGCATGGGGAATGCTGGGTGTTGTAATTCATCTGGACAGCTGCTGGTCCCCCCATTCCTGGTTTACCCTGAAAGGCATTCAAGTTTAAAAGAGCCAAGTGTGAACATCTCCAAGATTTAAAGGATTGTTATTTCCTTTGCTCAGAAGGATCCTTAAAGATGATCTGGGGAGGAGAAAAGGGAATGAGAGCAGAAATCCTAAGTGAATTAGCATGGAGCTGCTTCTGCTATTGTCTTTGAAATGTTTATCCATCTTTTAAAACTGGCACATGATGGGGTCATATGAATGTTTGTTGATGTTTATCTGAAGAAGCTCTAATTCAATGATGGATGAGTGTTTTTGTTCTCCTCAACACATGGGAACTACTTTCCTATAATGTTGCTCCCTCAAGATGTCTTGTTCCAGTCTTTGGAGCCTCCTGAAACCTTTACAGTATAAACAAGCTATTTCACGTGCCTTTCCTGAAGCCACTGTGCATCCAGATGGATAAATAAGCCAATTTCAAGGACATACAAGTTGCATGATTTTATTGAAAGCACAGTAGCCTATTTTAATGGGGGGGGGGAAGAAGTCGGTAGCTACACAGAAGGCTGACTATGAGGATCACGGGAGAAGTAGAAAGTAGTGGTAAGCTGTATATGAACTCCAGAAGAATCTGACTCATAATTAGCCCATAAGTAGGAACTTCATATGCCAACACTCCAGTTTGTATCCCTGATTGTAGAACTAATCCATCCAATTTGCTCTTCTTTGGTCTTTAGCTACTGGGATTAAGGATGGTTTTTATCCCCTCAATGCTATAAGGATCCAGCCCAGCTCCATTTAGTCCTTGGTGAATTTTTCCAATGCTCAACATGTGTATTTTTGCTGCAGATACATCCCTGGAACTGCATGAAATCTGTGACAGCTTTACACCATTATTTCAAGATTCATAGCTGTAGGTCCCCAGTGAGAGAGAGCTGTCCAAATCTTTCCAGCAAACAGAATGCTGTTCCTGGCATATTTACTACAGCAAAGCGAATTTGTGTCCCAGAGATAAATAGAGTGTTATCAGCAACAGCTGTCTCTCATTTTTATTTGTTTTTATATTTAACTATAGGTTCAGTTCTCTCTCTCTTTAAAAAAATAACCCAGAACTGTAAATCCTATGACAGGCGGCCCTGAGATTTAGTAGCTCAGGTTGCTTCAGGGCTGTGATTTAGGAATGCATTTATGGTTCACAAGACAATTATCTAACATACCATAGTGCCACCCTCTGGAGCATGCAAAAAAATCAGAATGAAGGGAGAAGTCACATTTCATTCATAATACAACTGCAATTGCCATTTGTTTGCCCTGGGCAGTACCTGTCTCAGTATGTCTTTCTTCCCTTTTCTCCCCTGAATAGTTTGGAAAATTAAGTTCTTCTTACAAAAGCACTCAAAACTTAAACATATTTTAGTTAAAGACTGGACCAAAATAGGATGCTGGGCAAAAATTTTTCTGCTATTTGGCTTCCTAATTTGGATCCATCCAATTCAGGGACTTCTTATACTATCCAGAGCTCAGAAGTGATTCAGTTTTGATTCTCACAGGCTTTTTTTATTCTCTGTGTTAGAATCTAAGACAGTTGGAGCAGAATTTAATTGCCATTCCTTAAAAAACAGTTGAGTCCAGTGGTGACATTCCTGTAGTTCTCATCTAGCATGGTGAAGAATGCTAGGTGTTGTTGTGTTTCAGCTGGATGGCTCCTAGTCCCCCATTCTTGGATTGGCCTGAAAGGCATTCAGGTTATGAGAATATGCCCAAGATTTAAAAGATTGTCATTTTCTTTACTTAGCTCAGAAGGATCCTTAAAGGGGAAGAGAAAAGGGAATATTAGCATAAATCCCAAGTACCAAGCAGAATATCTTTCCCAGAAAATAGATTTGCCCAGAATCACTTAGCCAACTGCTGGCTCTCCATTGAGCTCATGACTTAGCTGTAGCACTTACCAAAAATCTCAGACACCTGCAATTAAGATGATCAAGTAGCAAATTCTATGAGTAGAGTCTAGAACAGTGGTGTCTAACTCATGGCATCACAAGTTCTAATAAAAGGAAAAATCAGGGATTTTAACATGCTCCTTGAGAAATATAGCAGCCTTTATTCATTGGGATAGTAGAGTGTCAAATACTTTCCAAGCATTGCATCTTCCAACCTTAAATGCTTCCTCCTAAAATTATCACTGAATTGTTTTTGTGACAGAAGAGAGAAAGTAATCAGTAGTAGAGATGGAGCAATTACATTCATGTTCATTCATCAAATTGATGTATTTGCCCTACCGACTCAACCCAGGTTTAAGAGCACATCCTCAACATATCCCTCAAGTACAGCCCATATTCTTCCCAACCCTGTGGAGTTTCTTTCTTTTTAACAACAGGCCTTATGGGCAGGTAGAGTATGAATTTTTCCACTTACCTTTTGTGAGAAATTGAATCATTTTTTTTGGATCCTGGGTGTTTTGTTTGCTTTGTGAAGTCATTTTAAAACATAGGATATGGAAGCCGTTCAGAGTTATTAAAGATTGAAGCAGCACAGAAGTCCAGAAAATAAATAAGCAAGCAAGCTTGTAGATCTCTGCTATAGAATATCAGATAGTCTTCACTACTTCATGTCCAGCTTCTCTGGAAATCAACCCTCAAAATTCAGTTCAAGGCAAGCTGGTTAAAAATATTCTATTAAGTAGCAGTCCAAGCATTTGAACATCCCTGGTTTGGGTAAGGAAATTAAGAAGTCATGTTCTTCTTCTGTCCCTGTTGTCTTTCCCTTGGTTCCATTTTCACTTTATTAAAAATTATCTTTATTAAGTCCTACTTTCACTTCTTTCGCTTTCACTTCATTGTTATACAACACAATGTTTTGTTTCTAATTATTATTTTTAGTATGCTAATTTTCGCTCTTTGTTTGGTGGCCCATGTTTGCTCTCTTTGTTGATGCACTGGGTTGACTGTTCAAGGGAGAGTGGTTTATTAAAATATTTCTATCTTATTTTTCAATTGCAGCATCGACACAAAATGCTATTATAAATTAGTGCACTGGAGCACTTTGAAAAGATTCCTATAAATCAACTTACTTGGAACACATTTTAAAGAGCAATCATTAAAATTGGTAACAGTCAAAGATGGTGGAAAGCCATGACATTATAGCCAAAAGACTTAGGAAAACCAAAATGTTTAAACCTGTTTCCTAAGTTTTGAACAACTTACGTTCCATGTGTTTTCTGGACAGAGAATCCTGACTTTCACTTGATGAGAAATATTTAACTGGTGCCTAGCCAAGTAGCATTTTTACTTCCTTTGGTTTATGTCATTTATTTATTATTTCCTATGGCATTATTTTGAAGACTGGCATCACCAGTTGTAGCAGTAAGTCAAATGGTATTACTCCATTATCCTCATGTAATTCAGAGGAATATATCTTTGAAATTCATCATTTTTCTTTCATTACAAAATTTTGTTTTCCAAGCCAGAAAATTGAATATGCATTGCCATTATTGTTTTTTAAATGCAATAAGTGTCCAGATTCTAACATTTAGAATTTGGAATTTAAAATTTAAAATGTTTTCTTAATAAAATATTTTACCTTATTAATATTTTACCGTAAGACTTTTCTGCTTCATAGCTCAGATCTTTCAGGTCAATTTTAGAGAGGGAATTTTTAGAAGAAAGAGGGGTGGAGTTAAAAGAGGGATCAGCCTAGAAATCCTAAGTAGCCACAAGTAAACTAAATCCACAACCCCTCTTGAATTCTGTTGATCTTAATCTAACTCCTAGCAGGTGGTAATCATTAGTTGAGAAGATTCCTGTGTCATCCGCATGACTAGCAATAAATCAGTTTAATCGAACCTTCTGGTGTGGATCTAATCTTTCATACCTGACAGGAGTGGAATGATATGCTGACCATGGGAAATCTCAGTTAATGTTTCAGCATCCACATTTACCGTAGCTTGATGGATCCTTTTTGAAATCAAGGTTCTAATTTAGCTATTTGCTAAATCTGTTTCCTTGGAAGTAACCCCTCATGGTTCAGTAGGACTCCCTTATAAGGAGCATTGAGTTGCCACCTGTTAATAACTGTTAACTTTGTCTAAAGTTATGCAGGCTTAGAGCCAGGAATTCATTAGTGCTACATTGACTGGAGATGAATTAAACTCTAAAGAATTTTAGGACTGATAACAATAAAATTATAGAATTTTTGTTTGCTTGGGATAATAACTATCCATGATATACTTTTCTTTTTGTATTGTCAATTTTAATGGTGCTATTAAAATAGTGGTCATTTACTTTCCATCCAGATGGTATTGGCAGAAAAAATGGAAACCTGGTATATAAAATATTTCTTAGGAACTCAGGTTCCCTTAACATGTTCTACAGTCTTTTGTCTTCTTCCTCTTAAAAGCAAACTTGTCTTCACTGGGTTAGTTCCATTGAAGTAGAGAATGTAGCATTTATATCCGTCAGGGTAATAGGTTTTATCAACATTCCCCAATCTGTTGTCTTTCATATATGTTGAACTTTAATTCCCCAAAGAACATTCTGGCTTGGATTTTTGGGAGTTGAAGTCTAGCATGGTTGGAAGCCAACAGATAGGGGAAAATTGGTATGAGTAACAAGCGATACTATATCAATGAAAGAATGTTGAAGTCTTATTTTGCCTGGAACGAGTCCCTTCAAGCTTTACAATTAGATCTGGTTTATTTTTCTCGAGGGGAGAGTGTGCTGTTAATTCCTGCATTGGAGGATACACCTCTCAAGTGCTCACAGAGCAATTAACATGATGCAGTATTAACTCGTTGCTGCTCTGAGGAAGACTTAGTGTCATTTTAATGGGATACTAATTGGCCTAATGGGTTTCATATCAACAGGATATAATGAATGCTTCTTTAATGAGCAGATTGTTTGGGCAGGGCAGTTTTCAAAATTAACTTTATTGATAATAATCCAATTCATTCCTACTTAATAAAAGTTTTGTAGAAGTTGTGGAAATTTCAGTATTCAGTAAAATCTGGTGTAAGTGTAGGTGCCTGTGTATGTATATAGTAATAGCACGCTTAATAGTGCTTTACAGCACTCTCTGGGTTGTTCACCGTCAGCCAATTGCCCCCAACAAACTGAGTCCTCCTTTTACCAACCTTAAGAGGATGGAAGGCTAAGTTAGCCTTAAGCCAATCAGGATGGAACTCCAGACTGTGGGCAGAGTTACAGGGCTGCCAACTCTCACGCAATCAGCGTGAGACTCACGCAATTCAATCAATTTTGACTGTCTCACTCTGATAAACAAAATCTCACGCTAAACCCCCAAAATCATGGAATGTACAAAAATATCCCTACATTCTCTGATTATATTCCGAATATTCCCCTTAGCTTAGGAGAAGGATGAGCTCCCAGCGCCGCCCCGCCCTGCCCAGCCACCCCGCCCTGCCCAGCCACCCCACCGCGCCTCTTTTCCCGCCTTAATCCTTCTGCCGGCGTCCCGTAACTGTCACGATGCCGATCATTATCGCTTCAGGAAAGCGAAGAGCAGGAGGCTTCTTCGCCGCCCGGGGTGCTCGCAGCCACTTTGCCCCGCCCTCTCCCTCTCTGCAATGTCCTCTGGGACAAGCCAGCTGCCCTAGGCTTTCCAAAGAAGGACACGAGGGGGCTGGCAAAGCCTCTTTACAGCCTCGGCCAGTAATAACAATGGTAAGCAAAGCCAACGGAGTGGCTTCCATTTAACCCTTTGGTGTTTAAATCTTTGGTGATGTTTCTTTATTTTCTCTGGCTGGATTTCTGACCCAGGGGAGAAAGACCATTTAAAAAAGCAAAAAGGACAGAAAGAACACCAAGAAAGAATGGGACAACCCCCCCCCCAAAAAAAGAGATCCAACACAACTCTGAATAAAATTATTATTATTTTAAATTTTATTATTATTATAATTATTATTACCACCCCTTTACACGCCTTATGCTCTCTTTTAGCTGATCCAAAAGAGTCTTCCCAAACCAGCAAGGCGAGAAGCGCGCCAGGCTGATCTATAAAGGGGCTGGGCAGCTTTTTTGCAAAATACTTAATAGAAAGGTTGGAGGACTGACAGGATTACATCTCTGGCAGTGGATGAAGGAATCACTTTTTCCTCTTTCTCCTTTGAGTTTAAATCCTAGGTCTCCATACACCAGATCGACAGGACTGTACTACATTATTATCATATTTTCAAACCCTTAGATAAGGACTCAATAAGGACTTTTTTTGATGCCAGTAGGCTTCTCAGCCCCAAATTGGGATAGCCCTGACTCAACTAGAACATATTCTAATCTTAACACAATTTACCATCCAAAGAGCAGTAAGACCATTAAGTTCAGAATCTAAACTTACCCAATAAATAATATACTGTTTCCTCACTGTGCTCAAGCTTCAGAATACAGTAGATGAGTTTTACAGTTAACAATATGTATATTTATATGAAGCACTCATTATTTGATTAAATGTTTAGTTTATACATGTCTGAAATTATGAACCTCTATTTCAGTCAACAAGTTAGTATATAATTAAAGACTGAGACTATAGCATTTGATATTGGCATGTAGTATGGTATTTGATACAGAAAGAAGAATACCCATTGATGTATTTGCATTATCTCTGTAGTTGTTTCGGGTTTTTGTCTTTTTGTTGCACATTGAATTCATCCTATAGTGGTCTATAGTACATCACTAAGCTAATAAAGTCAGTTGAGGTAGAATACTGCAGTTACAAGTCAGGAACTTCAATTATTCATGGTCAGTGAACTGCATTATTAATATCTTACAAATCCGGTTCAAGTACATTGGTGCTGCTTGCATGTATGTATGTATGTATATGTCCAAATCATGACTAAAGTATGCATCAGATTGCACCATTTAAAATGTAAAATTGTCAAAGCTCCCTACCGTGGAAGGGGGGACACCCCCCTTCCACACCATCCCCCCCTCGGTCGCTCCGCTCCCTCGCAGTGTCTCACTCCGAACTATCACTCAAGGTTGGCAGCCCTGGAGTTAGCCTGCAATATGCATTCTAATGACTGCGCCACCAGGGTTCTTGGTATACAATACCAAGATATTGTATGTGTGTCTGTGTGGGTCTGTGTTATATCTACATATTGTACACACATAACACCTTTGAACACAGACCCTGGAGAAAACTTCAGTTCAGTGTATTGGATTCAGGTACCACCCAATTCCAGAATAATTCTGGCTGGCTGATAGGATGGTAGAGTAACAGTCTAAAAGTAGTGAGGTTTCAGTTTAGATTTCTAACTTTCAATGAAACATCCGATCGTTCTGGAGATGGAGGGACCTTCACACCACTCTAAATTTCTTAGAGAAACTTTTTTTGAAAAAAATACCTTGTGGGAGTAGTGCGATTAGCATTAAATATGGTTAGAATTAACCATCCCATTCTCATTTCTCTGTTTAGGTTCTGGGCTCATCGTTGGGAATATTTAAAAATAATGAGTCTCTAAATATATTTCACAAAGGAAGAAATATTCCAACTTCTGCTAAAATCAAACTTTGTATCAGCAAGGGTAGATAATTTAAACTCAGTCTGACGGGAATAATCTCAAGAGTTTTGGTACCTTGGCTATTAATTAAAACAGGCCTTCAAAGCCACGCAAGGTTCTCCTCTCTTGCTGAAAGGAATGAATCCTGATATTTTATCCCATCATCATTCTGGCAAAAGAAAAAGAATGATTACAATGCATAATTGGGTCTTTCTTTTAGATTTTCGCATCCGGAAACATCTTGCCTCTTAGTGAATATCAAATGACGTGAATGTTGTGCTGTTTACAGTGGATTTATAACCCTAATGTTAAGTGGTAGACATTTGGAATTGTAAGGAGAAATGGCTGCTCCTAAATATTAATTATGCTTCCTTGTTTCATGCAGAGAATGAAACTCATGAAACACAAGCACTCACACACAATAGGTGTATGTGTGTGTGTGTGTGTGTGTGTATACAGTATATATATATATGAGATAGATTGATGAGAGAGAGAGAGAGAGAGAGAGATGATAGGGGTGTGTGTGTGTGTGTGTGTGAGAGAGAGAGAGAGAGAGAAAGAGAGAGAGAGAGAGAGTATATGTATAAATACATATATGCATTTGAAAACATATCTATAAGCATCTGACAATTTTCCCAAAGCAACAATGAAAAATAATATATTTCATGATTTGTTTGGGGCCATTATTGTCATCAATCTACTGATGTTTGAATTAAACCTTTCTATAAGGAGTGCTGGGTCAGACATGACTTCGCCATTAACAACATAAGGAGTGCTTTTAAAAAAATTGGAACCATATAATTGCAATAGAGAAAAAAGTACACCTCCTACAGGATAATTGTTTTTCAATAAGCATATATTTAAAGGTGGTTCCCAGGATTTGCATTAAAACATTTTTTCTTAAACATCAGAAAGATACCAGAATTGGATTTTTTTCTGTCAATCTACTGTGGAAAGATGACTTGAGTGGCTCTTATGCTAATAATGTCCTCTCCTCTCCTTTCTCCTTTGTTTGGTAACAATTGAACTTTCTTCTGTCAATAGGTCCTAGATGTGAATCAATCCCATGATGCAACATGTCTCCCCAGCGCCATCTCTGACAATGATGGCCACACAGACTGTACCCCCTCCCCCTTATCAAGAACCCCAACAGGTGAGTATTCATGTTTCCTTTTGTAAGCACACCATTCTGGTTTACAATATTTATAGGCATGCTACAGTATTGCAGAGAGCAAGAGAAAAGCAAGAAGGGGCAGTGTACATTTTAATCGTTCCAACCACATATTTTCCCGTACTTCCATCTGTATATTACAACCAAAAATTTTAGCCCACTTTATCTTTACTTATTTTTCTTCTCTTTTAAATTTCAATACAAGGTTATAAATTGTAGCAATTGCATGTTCATCAATGCTATGCAATTCTTTTTTCAAATTCAGTCTTACGATGTTCAGAACCATAAATTATTTTGTCTATTATGAATCTGTGTTAGATAGGAGAACCATTGACAATTATATCCCTCTGCCACCAATTCTTCTCTTGGTTTTATTTTACATTCTCTTGACAAAACCTGGAATTCTGGGTGCATTTTCTTTCTAGACATCAAGAGTAGAGCTTACAGGATTTGGAAGGAATCAGCTTTGGAAGAGGGATGTTGTATAAATTCACCAGCTATAAGGAGACAATCTTCTATTTCTCTGTTAATGTTTCTCTTGGAGAACTGTAGAAGATTTAAGGTCTATCAAAAAGAAGTGATGTCTCTTTGTAGCTCATGCCAATAGCATACCAGAAGACCCTTGGGCCACTAACATCTGGCCACTGATATTTTAACATCAGTTGGTAATGATAGTTATTGTTGTTATTTTGAGGCTAAGAAAAGATTGTCAAAAGTGATGGAAGATTCCATAGTGATGGAGTGACTGCCAAGAGGGGGAAAATCCTTCATTTTTAATACCAGTTGTCATATTTTTTAAAGAGAGAGGGTTTCCTTTAAAGAAATTGTCCAAAGGAAAAGAGTACAGGTAGACTTCAACTTACAGCAGTTAGTGACCATTTGAAGTTACAGCCACAGTGAAAAAGTGACGTATGGCCATTTTCCACACTTTTTCACAGTGACCATGAGGACCCTGTTGCAGTATTCTCATGGTCATATGACCAAATTCAGACTGTTGGCAACTGACTCATTACTTATGATGGTTGCCGTATCCCAGGGCCATGTGATCCCCTTTTGCAATCTTTTGACAAATGTCTATGGAGATTCTCAGTCATCCAAGTCCTGGTTGTCCCAAAGGTGCTTTTTTCAGGAGTCAACTGGCCTTTCTTTCTTTTTTCAAGATGTTTTGCTTCTCATCCAAGAAGCTTCTTCAGCTCTGACTGGATGATGGGGAATGGAAGGATTTATACTCCTTGCAGACAGCTGATCATTTGCATCCTTTTAGAGAGTTCTTGAGCTCACCTGAGGGTCTAACTGTGTCATCAGGGTCACCTGAGTGGTGCAAATTAGTGTGGAGCCTTTCAGCAGTTCCAAGAAGGCTTCACACCAGTTTGCACCACTCAGGTGATCCTGAGGACACAGATAAACTTCCAGGTGACCTTAGGTAAAGGTAAAGGTTCCCCTCGCACATACATGCTCGATGTTTCCAGCTCTAGGGGGGAGTATTCATCTCCGTTGCAAAGCCGAAGAGCCAGCACTGTCTGAAAATGTCTCCATGGTCATATGGCCAGCATGACTAAACACCGAAGGCACATGTAATGCTGTTACCTTCCCACCAAAGTGGTCTCTTTTTTTTCTACTTGCATTTTTACATGCTTTCGAACTGTTAGGCTGGCAGAAGTTAGGGTAAGTAATTGGAGGTCACTCCGTTACGTGGAGCTAGGGATTCGAACTGTCGAACTGCCAACCTCTTGTCTTAGCCACCACGCCCCTCGTGACCTTAACAAACCACTAAAAGAATGCAAATGACCAGCTGTCTGCAAGGAATATAAACCCTTCCATTCCCCACCATCCAGTCAGAGCTGAAGAAGCTTCTTGGATAAGAAATGAAACATCTTCAAAGAAAAGTCAGAAAGTCCAATTGCCTCTTGAAAAAAGCACCGTTGGGATGACCTTTTGACAAAGTCAATGAGGAAGCCAAATTTACTTAACAACTATGTTACTAACTTAACAGCTGCAGAGATTCACTTAATTGTGGCAAGAAAGATTGTAAAATTCATTTTACAATTGTCTCACTTAGCAACATAATTTTTCCGCTTAACTGTGGTCCTAAGTCAAGGACTAGCTGTATTTCTGATAAATCATTCCATATAGTCCTGCACTGATTTAGTTATGAAGGTCTCCCTTGGACAATCCTCTCCAGTGTTCATAACCTCATAGACTTTCCATGTTTCCATAACCCCAAGAGATGAATCTGCTTCCTACTGAACAGAACAGTTACCCTGATATCTGGGGAAGTCCTGCCCTTGGGCACTTGTTTGGAGAAGTTCTCATGGGTAAATGTGAATAAAATAACCCACTTATTTCCCTATTTACAAACCTGGTGGTCCATTTTGACAGTCATTTTTGACCAAATAAAATCTCAAATTGCTAGAACATGTTGAGAGCACTTAAGGAAAAGTTGCCTCTGAGGAATCTAGTTCAGAGGCTAGAAATTACTTATGTACCTTATGGGGCAAAAATTGACCTATTTTGGATTTCTAGAATAAAACTACCGGTAGTTGCCTTCATGCTATCAACCTTTTTCTTCCTGATTATGCTTTTGTTCCCAGTTCAATTGGTAAAAATTGGAAATCCCTATTTGAAGAGAGCAGAAGGAGATCAAGAGGGTTAGACTAAAGGTTTTTATTGGATTTGGAGTTTCCTATGGTGACTAAACATAGGGAAGTTACTATATAAACAGGAGGCAAATATTAGCATTCCCTCATTATTTATGGCTCAGTAATATTGTGAATTACAGCTTTATCCTCCATGAATGCATCTCATTCCTTTTCAAAGCATTATAAGTTGTTGTCCTTCACAAACCTTGTGGAAACAAGCTTCATTATTTAGTTATGAATGTGCTGTATACGCTGTTCTTGTGTGAAGTAATATTGCCTCTCCTTCTAATGTAAGCTTTACGTAATAATGGAGAAAAAGCTGGGTGAATCACATCCAGGATGAAAGGCTTATTTTTATATATACATTATGCTTATAATCCAGGTATCATGCTAACTAGAACTAGCAACCAACCTCTGGCTGACCAAATGAAGAATAAAATAATATATCCCATATTTGTTTAACAGGTAAATCCTCCTGTTTATGCAGATGAGGACTTCAAGACTGTGTTTTCACAATGAAGCATTGCATTTTTTACATCCAGGATAATTAAATCTGTGGAACTCACTAGGGCAATAAAATTAAATCTGTGTCTCTGCCAAATGTGTGATGATGGGCATTGACTTAGATGACATGAAATGGGATTAGACACATTCATACAGGAGACATCTGTCAAATGCTATTTATGACAATAGCTACTTGTCTGATATCTTCCATGGTGGTTATTGCTTACGGATACAGATTAGACAAAATAAGTAAAATAAAAATATGCTATCTAGAGTCGCTTCTGGTGAGATGGGCAACCATATAAAATTGATATTTTTATAAAGAATGGAAGAAGTCAACATATACCCCATTGTGCCAGCTGCTAAGGAGCACAAGAGGGAATAAAAAAAACCCTTCAGTGGGCAATGGGAACATCTGGTTGAAGATTATGAAAAATAAAGTGACTTCTTTAGATCAGGTTTACTGAGCTGTGGTGTTGCAGTGCTTAGAATGTAGTATTGCAGGCTAATTCTGTGAACTGCCAGCAGTTCAATTCTCACCGGCTGAAGGTGACTCAGTGTTCCATCCTTCCGAAGTCAGTAAAATGAGGACCCAGAGGTTGGGGGCAATAGGCTGATTCTGTAAACCACTTAGAGAGGGCTTAAAACATAATGATGTGGTTTCTAAGTCGAAGTGTTATTGCTATTTTATTTGTATCTCATGTTAGTTTCTTATTGCAGACCAACCCAATGTTCATAGCCTGATCTTAGCTTATCCCCTCCAACAGGCTAAAAATAAAAAGCCAAAGGAATTCATTTCTTGCTATCATATGTTATATTTATAATTAAATTTAGAATGTAATCAAGGTTTTTTTTAACTACGATAAAGAGGTGTTTCAACTTTAATTCTTTTTAGAGAATTCAAAATAAATGTGTTTTGTTTGCAGAAAAGGAAATACTGGGCTTGCATGACCAAGTTTTCATACCAGGGATATTTCATATTTGTATAAGCTTTCTGATTCCCTTAAGTTAAGGTTTTGTCTTGTTTTTTATGAAGCTCCAGCTGCTGAAACTAGGGGAAATTCAGCTTTAGAATTTATTATTTAGAAATAAGGGAACAAATTGGAAGAGCCACAAATGTGCTGCAAAAAAAGCTTGTAGTTTGTGTCTTAAAAGCCTCATAAATATAAAGCATTCCTACAGATTATTCTAAAATATTTGCCACCTAACAATGGACATCCTTATCTTATCAAAATGTCCCTTTTTATCATTTACTAGTCCTATGTGAGTTCAAAGCTTTGTCCTGAAAGCATTCTTTTCACCACAAAACAGAGCTGATTTTCTCATCTCTCTCCCTTCAATCTTAACATCTCTGTTTGATCCACAAAGTGACCAACTCAAGGTCAACCATTCAGCTTCATGGATAAAATGAGATTTAGACACTCTAAAATCAGATAGGCCTCTGAGACACAGAAGAAATTTTGAGAATATGTTGCGGATCTTCTCCCAAAATGGCTTCCTTGAAGTTGTCTAGTTATAACATGGATTCTGCCAGTAGGAATTGTTCGATCCAATATACTAATTTTACCAGAGGCAATGTTTGAGCTTCTGTCTGCCAGCCACTTTAATTTCCTTCAAGATAGGCTGTCTGCTACCTCAGTTTACCTTTGCTTTTTTTTTCTTCAAGGCACATAGGTGCTCTTTCAAAGAAAATCCTGAGTTTCAATCACATGCTCTTTTTATTTTCTAAGAATATGTGTAGTGAGAATTCTCATAAAAAATACTTTGCAGCATATACACTTTTCTTCTTTTCTATAAAAAGGATATTTGAAAAGAATATCAGCAGGAATATCAGCAGCAGGATGAGAGGCGTTGAGGGAGCTCTCCAAGTTGATGATCCATGTTTTAATTACTACACAATGATATCTCTAAAGAGCATACATGTAAGGATAAGGACTTCACTGAACATTTCTGTCATGAGAAATGGTTTGTCTAGTCTAAGTGGTATCTGCAGGGGGACAAGAACAACAGAATGACTAAAGTTAGATCACAACACAAGCCCTGTCCCTTTGGGGGGTTTGTGTCTTGACATTGCACATGTGAGAAAGGGATAGAGATCCTATAAATGCTGGTGCTTCTATGTTATTTATGGATTACCTGTGACTTCTTCAAACTTGAGTCCTCAACTAGAGGCCTGAAATTTTAGGATTCTGCACTATATCTTAGCTGTTTCTAGCACTGCACTCTTACAGATAGAGAGCTCTGGTGTTGTTCCTGAGATCTGTTGGACCCATTCTCCCAGCTTAGGAATCACAACCCTGAGTGTTTGTGTTACTACTGGGAACTCTGTGCGTGTCTGTAATATGAATAGTAAAAACTATGGTAGCAACGTGTGGTTTAATTCATACCATTTTTAATCTTGTTGGATTGCAATGCCCTGGATTGAAAATATTATTTGGTTTAATGGTACAATTCCCTCTTCTCTTAATTTATTACAGTGCTAAAACCAGGACAATTAACAAAACTCTTAGGAAGAAAAGGGCTGACTAAGATAAAACTGGGATAAGTGAGCTGAACCAATTACCCAGCTCCTAGGATTCCAGGAACTAATTCTGGGCTCTCAGTACAATAAAACCTTTTTTTTCCCAAGTAGTCTAATCTGTCCTTAGAGGTAGCCGTATGTATCTTTGTAGATTACGAACACTCTAACACAGCTTTCTCCAACTCATCCCTTCTATGTATGTTGAATTTCATTTACTGTAAAGGTTCATGAAAGTTTTTGCTAGTTTTCTTTCTGGTGAAATGTGTAAACAGAGAAGGAAATTCCCAGCAGGACTCAAAGAAAGATATTGAGCAAATATTGAATTGTCAGATTCACCCATCCCTTCTGCAAATGTGCACCCATGTGTTGGCACTGAACCAATATTTTAAGTACCCATACACTTAGAGACTGTATGCTGAATGGATGGAAACTGATCCATGCCATTGGACTGTCCTTCATATTATAGGATATTGTGACTGATATTTGCAACACCCTGATCTAAAACTCTAACACGAAAAAATCTGGGCAAAAGGCTGTTGGAGAACACTATGTCTAAGCTCTGTGTTTTGGCACAAATCTGAATGCCTCCTTTCCTGTTAATTAAGGCTAAGAGCTTTAAATTGAGGGTTTTTGTTATTTTGGTAGAGCCTAACAGCTTTAAGATTACGTTTTCTGGCCCTGAATGTTTGGAATACTTCCATAACTGCTGCAAACCAACAGCTGGGAGAAGTTTGGAGCTGAAGGGATTAGGCTGTTAGCAGAATCAGAAACCTCAAGTGCTACAAAGAATGCAGATTGAGGTTAGTTAAGTGTGAAGAGCCTAATTTAATTCACATTATACTGTGGATTAACAAATCACAATTGCTGAAAGAACCCTGTGGTTCATCACTGTGTCAAAACATTTTCATGTCCCAGGAGAAAGTGATCACTGCATCGAATACATGTTTCCTGGTTGGCCATAGTTGTGCCAAAGCACACTTCACTGTTTCCACACAGAAAGTACCAAATCCAATAATAGATCTGTGACATCAGCAACTATCACTAAGTCAAAATTTTGAGTTTTTGGGAAAACTTGCAAAAGTTTTATTTAAAAAAATGGGGTTGTGTTTCTTAGATAGCCTTTGGAGGGTGAGTCATTTGCTATCAAAGTTGGGTTAGAAAAAGGACTTGCAATTTAAACGACAACCTGGCAAAGGCTTATAATTGCTTCCTTACATGTTAAAGTCGATTTTGCAGTGCAGGGCAATTTATCTTCTCTTTAATTATTTTTAAAAAATGCTTGCAGTTTTCCACAAGGCTATAAAATAATTGTGTTTGGGGGAATAACTAGAATGCAACTGGGACTGATTAGATCCCATTGGATTCCTGGCTAGTGGTGATAGAAGTGCACTGATTTCCAGCAGAATATCTCTGAACATCATGAGAAGTAATAGAGTCCATTTCAGAAGGTGTTTCTGGGAACATAGGAAATAACTGAACCCTAAACTATTTTACATTAGCCTACTGTATTATTTACACGGGGAATGATTTAATCCTCTGACAATGTTGGATATGGTCCAGAGCTTGCCAAAATTTAGTATTTAGTATCTTTATAGTATATTTGATTTGTCAATTGCTTACAAGATGCAGGTATAAGTATATACATAGTTATGAATACATGAAATAGGTACATATAAGAAAAATAAAAGAAACACTAGGACAGGGACGGTAGGCACATTGGTGCGCTTATGCACACCCCCTACAGGCCTCTTAGGAAAGGGGTGAGGTCAATAGTAGACAGTCTAAGGTTAAAAGTTTTTGGGGTTTGGGGAAGAAACCACAGAGTCAGGTAAAGTATTCCAAACATTGACCACTGTTGCTGAAATCATATTTTCTGCAGTCAAGTAACCTTGAGTTTGTGTTTTTGATTGGCTGACTAAGTGATCAGGTTTATAAGGCTGCCGAACACAAGAAATGTGACTCTGCGTTGTTATATTCAGAAGGAGAAGGCAGTGGGGTATATAGGGAGTAATTATGCTAATTGTATTTTAAAAATTAAATGTAAATCAGTTTCAGCTGCGTCATTCCTTGCTCCCTCTTTGTCCAAATCCTGGTTGCTGTTGGGAGGATAACCCTAGCACAATCCTCAGAGCAACATCCATCTTGAAAAAGAGCTTGATATCCCTGATCCTGAAATCACCTCACAGATCGGATGCTTTATTCACTAAGCTTTAGCTCTTCAACACATAGATGTGTTTCCAAAATGGCACATTATGTTGAATCAGTTTAGCCTTATAGGCTTCAACCATTCTTGGCTAATTGTCTTCTTGATTTTTCTTTGCATGTTAGTTTTATTTAGCAGGCCCTGAGGATTATTTGCATTCACATCATGCAAACTACAACTAACTCCCATCCCTCACCTTTTCTGTTTTTATTCTTATGAATCTAGCCATTTCTGCTACATCACTTTGCTCAGTATTTCTTTTGTGGATAACTTCTTGAATAGGAATCAGTATATCTAATCCAAATTCCATATCAGTTGAACTGATCAGTGTGTTTCTGGATTCCAGTTTAAAATAACCTTTTATGCCTTAAATAACTTATGTGGAAAAAAAGCTCTAACAACACCAATATCCATCTAGGCTAGCATTCAGTATTGGCCAACCTGATAAATTTAGAAAGCTCACAAATACGATGTTGCCTCTTGGCAACTGTGGTGAGCTTGTATGAATCTATAGGTTGGAGACTATCCAACAATCCAACATTCTACCTGTTGGGAAAAGCTCAAACTAAAGGACTCTTTGCATCTGAATGAATTTATTTTGATCTCGCTGGACTCTCCTATCACTGGTAAGATGAGCTAGACTAGAGGCCCTGGCAAAGAAGTGGGACCATTTCTATGGTGGCCTCATTCATAGAGAACCTTCCCCGTGAAATGGTCAAGTGGCTTTTCCCCTGTTTTTAAATAGCCATTAAAGAATTAGAAGTTCCCATCTGCTTTCAAATGAATACATCCTCACTTTATGAATTTGGCACATTTATAGCTGTTAAAATGTGAAATGTCTCAGGCTGTCACTTCTGTCAATATATAATTTATACATTATTACCAATGGTGGGATTCAAATATTGTTGCCACTGGTTTGGTGGGTGTGGCTTGGTGTGCGCACTTTATGGACGTGAACATCCTTTACGTGCACGCGCATGCCAGACTTTGCACAGGCGCAGAGGCATTCTAACTCGCCTCCTGCAAGCCTGCACGATCCCGGTCGCTTCAGCAGCTGCCACACGGCACTATTCGGCAAAGCAGCCACGCTTCAAATTCAGCAGATAAAAGTGAGTGTGGGAACACAGGCGGGTGGGTCTCTGCTGCTCATTACTCTTACCGGCGCGCCAGAACCAGGCCGAATCGGTCGAATACCACCACTGATTATTACTATAAAATACGATATGTTTTTTTCAAAATTTCTTTGAGGAGGCTTCATTACTTTATGCAGATTTGGTATTTTAAATACCATAAGTTAAAAGTAAGGACAAAAATAAGGAAGCAAGCAGGCACACATTCTTTGTGTGCATGTTTGCATATTTGCTTAGTAAACTCAAGAGACTTCTTCTAGGTGGGACTGAAATGAAATCATATTGATTGGTTTCTTTCCAAAGACACCTATTAAACCTACAAAGTAGCTTGGTTTTAGCATACTCGCTTTCCATATTTTTTTAAAAAATCTGTTCTGTACATAATGCTGTTTGTTTGTTTTTTTATTTCAGCCATGTTCTCCTTTGCTTTGCAGATAAACTATACATTGAAAGCTTTGAGTCCCTTAGAATCTTCATGGAAGCTTTTAACTAACAGTTTCATCTCTGTCAAATGTCCTTTCATAAACATTCCTTTAAAGATTTCTGAGATAAGTCTAAATAAAAAGCGCAATTCCTTTACTTCAGCAAATGATCTCAGCTGGTCATTTTGTGTTCCTTCTTCCATTTTTAAGGTTATTGGATCATGGGGGAGTTACAAAGCTATTGACTACTCAACTCCTCCAGCTGCCCATCATTTTCAACAAACTCCCCTTAAATTTGAGAACTCCAAAGATGTCCATTTGCACAGACCAAGTAAAAAATCATGATGGGAGGTGTCAAGCTTCCTAAGTGTGCAAGGTCCACTTCAGAGCTTCAGGCGTTCAGTGATAAGGTCAGTTTGGACCATGTTTCAGAAGCTTGTTGGTAATGGAACAGAAACGTTTGAAAAGGTGGTTTGCCACCTAGAAATTTCCTGCTCCAATTCCAATCCTTATTTTTGTCAATAAAATAATAGAATTGTCTGGAGACATTAAAGGTGTTCACCTCATGAAGGCATTAGTAGGCAGATGTGTTATAATAAGTTTAGTTAAGTAAGACACCTTCTTTCTCTTGGATTTTATTTTATTATTTTATATTACATCAGAGTTCACGGATTGCCATCTGTTCCTTGCACCTGAGGAAATATTGTGATCCATAAATCATCTGTGACAATATGATTTTAAATCTTAATGTTTTTAAGGTGCCACAGTTCTTTTCTTATTGTTGCAGAAGAACGGAGCATTATGGTGAAAAAAATTAGAAACAAGCAGACAACAGTTTAAAAATTTTATTCCATAGAATGATAGTTATCTCAAGAAGCATTAAAAGTAAAGACTTTCTTGGGGCTAAATTAATTTAAAATTATGTAGATTAGGGGAACTGAATAAAAACGACTCCATATGTTAGGAAGGTAAACATCTGCAAAAAAAATGGTTGGATTAAAAAAATGCAAAACAAATGAACAAAGCAAAGATTGTTTAACACAAATCATAAAACCAACTAAAATTTTATTTTACTGAATTGCACATGTGTACTTCTCACTAGATATTTTCTGATTTCCCCAAACTGGAAACTAAAATGACAACTGTTAACCCTGTTAACCCTGTTCATAGAAGACCCGAAATTTAGTTTGTGTCTTCTCTAGGGCTAGGGGAAAATAATAAACCCTTCCTAAACTTCTGACTAACTGGCATCAACAATAAATGCTAAATGGAGCACTAGTCTAATTTTGTATTTGATTTCCCAACCTGTGGCTTTCATATGGTTCAGATCACAATTCCTTGAATTCCCAAAGGAGGTGCTAAAAGGGGCTGCACAGGTTGCTGCCTTAAAATGGAGTTGTAGTTCTACAATTCCAGGAGGACACCAAGTTGGAGAATACAAGAGTGAGCAAGAATTATCAGTTAAAAGACTAAGTAATGTATTATCAGAAGATTTCATGGATTATCCCCTCTTTGCATTTCATGAGGTAGACTGGGATTTATAAATTGTCTGTGACAATGTCCATGGAGATTCTCAGACATCCAGGTCATGATTGTCTCAAAGGTGCTTTTCCAAAATACAACTGGACTTTCTTTATTTTTCCTTGAAGACATTTCACTTCTCATCTAAAAAGCTTCTTCAGTTCTGACTGAATGGTGAAGAATGAAAGTATTTATATTCCTTGCAGTCATCTGGTCATTGACAAAAACACTTAGACTTTATTTACCATTTCACAGTGTTTTACAGCCCATTTAAAGTGGTTTACAGAGTCAGCATATTGCCCCCCACAATCAGGTTCCTCATTTTACCAACCTCAGAAGGACAGAAGGCTGAGTCAACCCTGAATCTGGTGAGATTCGAGCTGCCAAATTGCAGGCAGCCACCAGTCAGCAGAAGTAACCTGGAGTACTGCATTCTAACCACTGCACCACCACGACTTTCATTAGCACTCCCTCTGAGAATTGTTGAGGCCACTTGGAGGTCTATGACAATATATATTCTTTAAACTTTAAGATGTCCCAAGTCCTGATCCTTGCAAAAGACTGAGAGTGATGGAAAAGAGTTAGAAACAAGCAAACAACAATTTAAACATTTATATTCCATATTTATCTCAATGGAATATAAAGTGCTACAAGTTCTTTATTTATTTATTCTTGCAGAAGACTAAGAATTATGGGGAATATAGAAACAAGCAAACAATAGTTTAAACATTTCCATATAATTTTAGTCATCTCAAGAAACTTTAAAAATAAAGATTTTCTCAGAGCAGGTTTCCAAACTGCACAGGTTGTTCTACCACACAAGGAGGACAGCAGGTGGAAGAATACAAGAGTGAGCAAACGTCCCTTTGTCTTGCTTTTAGTCTTTCCAAGAGACTGGGGCAAAGGTGCTGTGCTCAACAATGCAGACATGGCTTTGCTACCTTGTCAAGGAGTGTAATCTTTGATGCAGAGCCTCTTCTCCAAGTCACATGGGCCTCATTATCCTCCTCTCTAAAATGTCTCCCTCTGGTGAGAAAGGTCACTTTGCACAAATACCTCGGCGGGGGCTTTTATGGCTTTGTGGGACTTCTCTGTCATTGTTCCCTCGCTTGGCTGCACCTCTTGGTTCCTTCCTTCCCCATCAGCCCAACCCAGCTCCAGTGCATGGAAGTTGAATAGACCTGGTGCTTTACTAAATGCAGATCCAGTCCTCATATAGCTATTCCTTGAGAGTGATTTTTTTCTTGCTTAGGCAGCTGAAACTAGAGGCAGAAAAGGCAGCAGGGAAATGTAGTTAACAGCTGTGGGGAATTGAAAGACATTTTTGACAATAGAAGAGCTTCATCATTGTCAGTCTTTCTCACCAAAGTCAGGCTGTTGGGGGATTTTTTTCCCTCCTAATTTTGCAAGAGGCTACTGGAAAAAGACTGATAAAAATGAAATGTGACATGTACGGCAGACAAGCTACCCCATCCCACCTCTGCTATAGCCAATCCATCAGAAACAGCTCTGCAGGTTTGGTTTGGTTTTTACTCCTGTGTTAAAATAGGCTTTGTCAGTTCTGAGAAGTTCTCCCTTCGAGAAAGAGGTTTGTGGTTTTCTATCTTACTCTCCACTGGATGAACTTGGGTTGCAATCCATGTATGTAGTAAATAAATGCTTAATACTAAATAGACTATGATACTTACCATGACCGTACTTTCCAAAGTTTGGGAAAAATAAATCGAGTCAAAGAAATAAATAAATACATGATTGATTTAGTTGACTTTGCATTATTTAGATGCAAAAGGTGTGCTGGTTGTTCTAAAAGACTTGAAAAGTACACAAGGGTGGAAGAAGGCTTGTTACCCTTAGCCAGCTAGTGCTTTGATCAGTCCGTGGCATCAGCCTTTTGTTTTCATTAAGGTTAAAAAAAAATGGCAAGATACTCTATAGTTTTGGAGCAGAACTCTGTCAACCGAGAACAATCAGAGGTGGTATTCAGCAGGTTCTGGAGAACCGGTAGCAGAAATTTTGAGTAGTTCAGAGAATTGGCAAATCCCACCTCTGACTGGAGTTTTTACAGTATCCTTCCCCTGCCATGCCCACAGAACCAGTAGTAAAAAAAATTGAATTCCACCACTGATGACAATGGCCATTACGTTCCAATGAATCAACCTTTGCTTTACATTCTTTCCAAAAGCTTCAAAAATCTCTTGCATTACATAGATCTCTGGTCATTTGGCTGTGAAATGCATTTGGTATGGAGCAGTGGATGTAATACGATTTGGTAAAATCCTGTTTAGAATTTCCACAGCGATTCGTTAGCTGTGTCCGGCCGGTCAACAATAAAGATAACAAGCTGTTGTCACTGTGTATTTCTGAGGAATTTTAACTCTGAGAGCCTCCTTTTATCCTTCCTTTACTTGCTTGTTCCTATTTTGTTTCAAGGCTGTTGCTTTCATTTACTTTGAAGTTTTCAGCTCATTCCCCCCCCCCCCCCCGGTCCCGAGTGAGAATCTACTTTCATTCCTGCTGACTGATATGCATTTTCTTAGTGTAGGGATTTAACAGAAACAGAACAGAATAACAGAGGCGGAAGGGAAGGGACTTTGAAGGCCTTCTAGTCCAACCGCCTACTGATGCAGGAGACTCTAGACCAGGGGTCTCCAACCTTGGCTCCTGGAAGCCTGGCGGACTTCAACTCCCAGAGTTCCACAGCCAGCAAAGCTGTGGAATTCTGGGAGTTGAAGTCCGCCAGGCTTCCAGGGGCCAAGGTTGGAGACCCCTGCGACCATTCTGAACAAACGGCTGTCCAATTTCTTCTTAGAAACCTCCAGTGATAGAGAAACTGCAACTTCTGGAAGCCAAGTCGTTCCACTGATTAATTGTTCTGTCAGGACGTTTCTCCTTATTTCTAGATTGGTTCTCTCCTTCATTAATTTCCTTCCATAGCTTCTTATTCTGCTTTCAGATGCTTTGAAAAATAGGTTGACCCCCATCTTCATCGCCCCCTAGATCAGGGGTCTCCAACCTTGGCTCCTGGAAGCCTGGTGGACTTCAACTCCCAGAATTCCACAGCCAGCTTGCTGGCTGTGGAACTCTGGGAGTTGAAGTCCGCCAGGCTTCCAGGAGCCAAGGTTGGAGACCCCTGCCCTAGATATTGGAACATATACTATCACCCCATTTTTAGTATGACACTGAGCTGTCTTTTTTTATGAACACAAACCAACTTGTTAATTATCCATTTGGGAATGCATGATATGTATTTGTTTGTTAGAGTCTCATTCTCCCTTGCCCCTAGAGTTTCAAGGTGATGTACTTAGTACTCCCTTCTCCAGTTTTATCTCCTAACAATAATCTAGTGTTTGGGTAGATTGATCTGAGGAATATTTCCTGGCCAAAGTCACTCAACTACATGGGTAACTTTTGTCATATTTGGGGTACTTTGCTGATTGGGAATTTTGGAAAGCCACAGCTCTGACATTAAAGATTATTTGGTTCAGAAAGACCTTTTTAGAGCAATTAATTTGAAAATGATGAGAACAACTATAGACTTTCCCCTCCATGATCTGATTATTTCAGCATGCCTACTCCAAAATAACTTCTAGTGTCAGGACTCCAACAAATCTACCCCCATTCAAATCATAAGTCTCTAGCCGCATTTCAGAGAAAAGAAAATTGATTTATTAGAAGCGGCCATCTTGGTGTTGGCTGCATGCAGCCAATACTAAAATATATCATTCATTTCCCCTTTGATCCTGGTCTTCCCCCCACCCCCTGGATGTGTATTCTCCAATGGGACACATCCATCCCCAAGAGTCATCAATGTTGCTCTGCAGTAATATCCTTGTGCTCTGACAACTTTGGGCTGCCAGAGTGATTATCTAGGCACTTAAGGAATGCACTGTTTTCCCCCACTCCTTTTTTCTGGCAACTAAAAAGACCAAAGGAGTATTTTTAGGTGACATTTAGTTTGTTCAGTAGAGCCTTCTTCCAGGTATGTGTCTGTAAGATTTTACCCTAAATTGATACAAATATTGTTATTTTAGTATAGGTAGTCCTTGACTTACAATAGTTCACTTAGTAACCATTTGAAGTTATAATGGCACTGAAAAAGTGACTTATGATCATTTTTCTCATTTATGGCCATTGCAGCATCCCCATGGTCATTGATTTACATTTTGATGCCTGGCAACTGACTCACATTTATGATGGTTGCAGTGAACTGGAGTCACACAACCTTCTGACAAGCAAAGTCAAGGGGAAAGCCAGATTCACTAAACACCTGTGTTACTAATTTAAAGAACTGCAGTGATTCATTTAACAACTGTGGCCAGAAAAATCATAAAATGAGGCAAAACTCATCAACAAATTCCTCACTTAACATAAATTTTGGGCTCAATCATGATCGTAAGTTGAGGACTTCCTGTATTTTTAAGATTACAGGTAGTCCTCGACTTACAACCACAATTGAAACTAGAATTTTCATTGCTAAGAAGGAGGTTTGTTAAGTAAGCCATGTCTGATTTTACAACCTTTTCTTACTGTTTCCAAGTAAGTAACCCCAATCTCTCACAGGCTAGCGATTCATGTTTCCACATTGGATACAGAAGCTTTTCTTTTTAAATCCTTCAATATATTTGCAACAACCTCTCAAAGATCCTGAGACAGGGGCTAACACTGCCCCCTCCCCTTGAAATGTCACTTTGTGCTCAGGGTTTGATCCTCTCGGTCCTTCAACCCTTTTGCTTTTTCTCCTGTGCTTCTTCTTAACAGATGACAGCCACAGCCCAGCAGCCAGCAAAAGCACAGCCGGTGCATGTCACCACACCCTCGGCAGCAAGTAATGCTCCCCTTCCCAGCACCCCGATCGACCCTCAGGCACAGCTGGAGGCTGACAAAAGAGCTGTCTACAGGTACAGAGGATAATGCTAACCGTCTGCTCTTTGATGTTGCTTTCCATCCCTGTGGTGACACACGGAGCAATTACTGGTATTTGTCCTAAGGCTAACTTGTCCAAAGGTGCTACATAGAGGCAACCGCCTCATAGCTGCATGTTATCACGAGAAGGAAGAGAGCTTTGAGTGCACGGTGAAACAGAGAAATCACAAAAGGACTGGGGCTTTCTTTCATGGAAGAGGAATCCTAGATTACAGGGTGATGCAGCAGTTAATGTTCGGATAATTAATCCGAGCCACAAATGGCTACACAAAGCCATGACTATGGATTGCATATAAGTGCTCTAATTCACTTCAACTCTTGTGATGGGTTTAGATTGGGGATGTACCCCCAAATTCTACTTCATTTACCACTGTATAGCATGTGGGAACACTGGTGACAGACAGGCACAGATTTGATCATTTAAAATGTGTTCCATTTCTACTTTTCTTTCCCAGTTTTGGATTGGCCTGTACCACTTTTTCTCATTTTCATTTTTTTAAAAAACTACTTGGAGATGTTTATCTGTACATTTCTGTAAAGCTTGTTAATTTTTTTTACACACATTTGTCAGCGTGTCTTCTTCCAAAGTATTCGCTTTAATGTCCACTTTCTTTTTTTTTTTTGTAAAAATGTTATTAATTTTCAATAAACAAACATACACAAACAAAACACAAAACATGAAAACATAAAACTTCTTTTTGGAAAGCAGCTTAGTCCCAGGTTACATCTTTTTGTACAGACATAAATTCAAATTCATGCTCACTTTATATACCATTTCATATCTTATTTACCATTCTACATTTTCTGTATAGCTTCTCCCCTCTTTTCACTCTCTTAATTCTGTTTTATTTATTTCATCTCAATTTAAATCATTATGCTTATATCTTTTGTCTGTTCTGTTTCAATTATCTATTATCTTTTCTCATTAACACAAAATTTCTCCTGTAATCACTGATTGAAGTATGACGCCTTTATATCTTTCCCCTAAATTTAACACTTAAAATAATATATAATTTTCATTCGGATTCTGCTTAGTACATTCTAAAGCTACGTACTTTATTTTAAAGTAAGAAAAAATAATAAATAATAATAATAATAATCCACAGCAAATTAAACTCTATCATTAAGTCTTAAACATTTTACACATTCCTTTTAATATTTTATCTCGTTTTATAATCATATAATATTCCAGTTTTCTAACACTATTTCAAATACAAATACAACAATACAGTCCTTATGTACTTTTGCAGAATCTTTTTTAATTATATTTTTACCCATTATCTCTGAATAAATCCTGTTTCTTTACATCTTGTTTCAAATCTTTGTAACTTCTCTTCCCTTTTCCCCTTCCTTTCTTCTCCAGTCTAGCCTTTTTACCCCCTTGTCTCTTGATCTCCACCCTCTTCTGTATTTCTCTTTTCTGTTGCTTTCTGATATTGTATCGATTTTTCACCTTATTTTTCCCTTTTTTGGTTGTTTTTTTAAGTCTTAAATTCTCCATTCTCTTTCCCCTCTTTCCCTTTTCTTCCCCAGCTAGAATTGTTTGTTCATTAAAGATGGCTTCTTCTTCATCCCAATCTTCTTGTTCTTGTAGTTTCTGATAGGTAGAAATCGCCATTTCTAAGAAATGAAAAACAGAGCCAGAGCCCTTCTTGTTCCTCTTCTTTTAACTTTTTAAAATCCATTTTCAGTTCATCGACAAGTAATGCCATTGTGAGAAATTTTTTAAACAACCCAAATGTTTTTAGTCTTTCAAATAATAATTTCCAAAAGTCCCAAAGTCACCAAACAATCCAAATACACACAGACTGTTTCATTTAACACTCTCTTCTTTTTACACTTTCTCTTCCTGGGGTTACAGTTCAGTTGCAAAGTTCCAATTAAAATGTATCTTTTAGAAGTCTTGCTACAATTAGGCTCTAGTCTTATAAATTTCAAGCAGCCTCCTCCAGCAAAATCTTGATATTAATTCTTTTCCTCTCCCTTCCCACTTATAGCAAAAAAAAGGTTTTGTTTTTTTTTCAAATGTTCAGAAATCTTTATTGTCCCCTTGGCTTTAATTTTCTAATTTAATTACCTGCTGATGCCAAAACCGGTTTTTCCAATTTCTCATCCATCTGCTATCACTGTAAGGAAGGAGAGTGAGAAAAAACAAACTTTCCCTTTTTACTTTCATTCGCCGCTTTTTCCGATCTTCTTTGGGAGCGTTGTATCTTTAATAAAATTTAAATTCCAGGGTATTTAAATGTTACTTATTATCCCGGTCAGCCAGAACTTTCACTTTCTCAGCTTCCTCCTGCACATTCTTATCCAGATAAGAGCTTCTTTGTGGCGGCCATTGCTGACCGCCGCTCCACCATTTTCGGAAAAGGGAGTTAAGCCAGCTGAGGAGGGGGGTTGCAATTCCCCCAGACCCCTGACAGGTCTCCCCTGTCTTCAGTTACCTCTACGGGGTAACTATAGCCCCAAATCCGGATGGATTGGGGCACTCCAGCGGCGAGCGCAGCAGAAACTGCGCACGATCGCGGATTCCTGCCGCCGCTGCAGCCCTGCAAACCGGAAGACTCAATGTCCACTTTCTCATATGCCCAATTTGTTTGCATTCCTTTTTTTTTAATATGCACATTTTTGAATGCACTTTTTAAGAAGATTTGAACTCTGCAAGTATACCTAGAAAAGTAAAGGTTTGGGCCAGGCAGTGCATTGAAATTAGTATACGTACATTGAACATTTTCTCATTGTGATGCAGCGAAGGAGTAAATTTCTCGGAAGTTCTTAATTGGCCCCCGTTGGCTGAGAGAGCTAAATGACCAATAGCTGTTGGAATTCCTGAACATGTCAGCATTCTTGATGGAAATTTACACTGCCATTGTCAAATCCTGTTGAAAATGGCTCTCTAAATGAGGTTTACGAGTGAGGCAGACTGGATAATAGAATCGTTTGTAATATTTCAATTTCACACATTAATACCATGTGTTCACAGATTTATGTTTTGTATATGCAAGGAAACTGAAGGAGAAGGAAGTCCAGGCATTTAAGCAGGGTAC
This sequence comes from Hydrophis major, assembly GCA_033807585.1. Lineage (NCBI taxonomy): Eukaryota > Metazoa > Chordata > Lepidosauria > Squamata > Elapidae > Hydrophis > Hydrophis major. The sequence goes on along the minus strand of CM066334.1, from coordinate 27,610,770 downwards.
CAATGGCAAGGAAGAAGCTCAGAAGAGGAGTGTTGAAAAATGGAATCATAGGGAGTGCTTAAAGGAGGAGTAGGGGTTAATTAAAATTTCTTGTCTCTGGGTAGCATGACAGTTCAAAAACACATTGGGGATTTTTCATTTTATGTTAATAAATTTAACAAGGCCCCATTCATGTCAAATTAATGATTAAGAAGTTGCTTTTATGCTCTCCACTTGGGGGATGAGGGAGATAAAATGTCTGTCTGTCTGTCTGTCTGTGTGTGTGTGTGTGTGTGTGTGTGTAGAGATATAGCACAAATACAGGTAGTCCTCAATTTACAATAGTTCATTTATTGACCATTCAAAGTTACAACATCATTGAAAAAAGTGACTTATGAACATTTTTAATACATAAGGCCGTTGCAGCATCCCCATTGGTCAGGTGATCAAATTTTAGATGCTTGGCAACTGACTCATATTTATGACAGTTGCAGTGTCCTGGATCACCTTTGGTGACTTTCTGATAAGCAAAGTCAGTGGGGAAACCAGATTTACTTAACAACTGCAGTGATTCAGAAACAATTCAGATTAATAGAGTTGGAAGGGACCTTGTAGGTCATCCAACCGAAGCAGGAGGCCCTACACCATTTCTGGCAAATAGCAGTCCAGTCTCTTCTTGAAGGCCTCCAGGGATAAAGCTCCCACAACTTCTGAAGGCAACTTCTGTTTTCCATTGGTTGATCGTTCTCACTGTCAGAAAGTTTCTCCTTATTTCCAGGTTGAATCTCTCCTTGTTCAATTTCCATCCATTATATCTTATCTGGCCTGCAAGTACTTTGGAGAATAGTTTGACCCCCTCCTCCTCTTTGTGGTAGCCCCTCAAATATTGGAAGACTGCTGTCATGTCTCCCCTGGTCCTTCTCTTCACTAGACTAGCCAGGCCCAGTTCCTGCAACCGTTCTTCATATGTTTTAGCCTCCAGTCCCCTCATCGTCCTGGTTGCTCTTCTCTGCACTTTTTCCAGTCTCAACATCTTTTTATAGTGTGGTGACCAAAACTGGATGCAGTACTCTAGTTGTGGTCTTACTAAGGCTTTATAGAGTGGTATTAGTACCTCACTTGATCTTGACTGCATCCCTCTGTTAATGCAATTTAGGATTGTGTTGGCTTTTTTGGCTACCTTTGCACACTGCTGGCTCACATTTAACTGGCTGTCCACTAAGACTCCAAGATCCCTCTCACAGTTTCTGCTATTAAGCCTGATTTCACCCCGTCTATAAGTGTGCTTTTCACTTAATGTACTATTCACTTAACAAGTGTGGTGAGAAAGGTTGTAAAATGGGGCAAAACTCAATTAACAAATGTTTTGTTTAGCAACAAAAATTTTGGACTCAGTTGTGATCATAAGTCAAGGACTACCTGTAATTTGTTATCCTGTTTCCACATGTCTCTCAACCAAACCACAGAGGAAGCATTCTGGCCTAGCCATGATTTGGTAGCTGTAGGATAGTGTAATGATCCTCAACAAGCCTGAAGTTTTGGTAATTGATGCTAATATAGAGGCTCCCTTTCTGCAGTCAGAAATGTGGTTCTGAAGTACTGGATAACTGGACCACTCTAACTGGATTTCACAAACATTACAGATTTTCTGTCTGTGAAATGGAATATCAGATTACTTATTTTTGGGGTTGTATACTATTGCCACAATATAAAAAAGTTGTTGGGATTCTAGAAAGAGTGTAGAGAAGAGTAACAAAGATGATTAGGGAGCTGGAGGCTAAAACATATGAGGAATGGTTGTAGGAATTGGGTTTGTCCAGAAGAGAATGATTAGGAGTGACAGGATAGCAGTGGTCCAATAACTTAGAGGCTGCCACAAAGAAAAGGGGGTCAACCTATTCTCCAAGACACCTGAAGGCAGAACTAGAAGCAATGGATGGAAACTAATCAAGGAGAAAATCAACCTACAACTAAGAAGAAATTTCCTGACAGAACAATTAATCAGTTTCCAGAAGCTTCCAGAAGTTGAGGGAGCTCCAGCACTGGAGGTTTTTAAGAAAAGATTGGACAGTCATTTATCTGAAATGGTACAGGGTCTCCTGTCTGAACAGAGAGTTGGACTACAAGATCTTCAAGGTCCAACTCTGTTATTCTATTACTGCCATTTGTCTGTGCTAATGAAATGCTGTAAGGCAGGGGTGTCCAACCTTTCACCTTCCCTGGGCCACATTAGAAGATGAAAATTTGGTTTGGGCCGCACATAAAAAAGAAAAGAAAAGAAAAGAAAAGAAAAGAAAAGAAAAGAAAAGAAAAGAAAAGAAAAGAAAAGAAAAGAAAAAATAAATAATAAAATTTTTTATTATTTATTATTAATTATTTATTAAAAATTATTTATTTTTTATTTTATAATTTTCTGGCCAAATTTTGCGACGGGGGAGGGGGGAAAGAAAGCTCGCCCGCCTCGCGCCTACCTCTCCTCCTGCAAATGCAGCGGCAGTGGCAGCGGTGGCAAGGGCAGAAGCAGCAGCGGTGGCAGTGGCGGCGGCAACAGCAGGAGGTGGCGGGGCGGGACTTTTGGGCTGTGGCTGCCCGCCTTTTCTGTTGTTCGCCTCGCCCCACCTCGCGCCTACCTCTCCTCCTCCTCCTCGCTGGATCTTTCATGAAGGTTGGGGTGGGCGTTGGGCTGCATTATGAGGCGACCCAGGGGCCGCGGGTTGGGCAAGCCTGCTGTAAGGCTTCTTCTTGCAATGTTTTCATGTTTCTGCCCCTATTTGCCCATTTTAGATGCTTTTTCACCATGCCATAATCATTCCTATTGCATGAGTTTTTGACAGCTGGGGTCAAACTTAACTTTTTTAGAGAAGAGAGCTAAAGAGCATTGCAAGAAGCTACAGTAGTTGTCAGGGCTGTAACCCAGCTAAGGGTTTCAGTTTAACTTTCATCTTCAGCACAAGGAAAGAAAATCCGAGTGTTCCTTTGGTGCCTGATGCCTGTACCATTCATTGTAAAACTTCCAGTGTAATGTGACAGGGATAAGAGAGGGTCATTTCATTTATGATGTTCAGAATTAATTAGTTTTCCTGGTGCACTTACCTTTATCTGAAGAACAAAGGAGAGGATACCTTTCTGAGCCTTATTTTGCAAAGAAAGAGATGTAGGTGGAGCCTTTTGTTCTTGCTGACCTGTGGAATTTTCAAAGAAATGTAGCATAAAAGAACAAGAGGTAGAGCAACTATTGCCACTGAAACCTTATATTTATATGATGTACTTCAAAATGATTTCAATGAGGGCTGGGTTATTCCTGAACAATAATACAGCCAGTCCTCAATTTATGACCATAATGGAGCTTGTAGTTTTTGTTATAAATCATGATCATGCCCAATTTTACAACTTTTTTTTTTTTTGCAGTGGTAGCAAGCACTCTGGTCATTAACCAAACCCATTGTTTGATCTTGGGCATTTTTTGATGGAAATCAAAAGTAAACATTGGTTTCCAATAAAAGCATCAGAAATCATGGTCACATGACCATGGGGCATTGCAAATGGCTGTAAATGAGGTTCGGTTGCTAAGCAACCAAAGTGCACTCATTCGATCACAGGAAAAGCAGCCATTATAACTTTGAATCTGGGTCATAAGTCTCTTTTTGGGGATCTATCATAACTGCTTTCATAAATCGAGGACTGTCTATCCTGGGGGGGGGGGGGACATAATCCAGAGAGCAGAGCTATTGTTAAAAATCTAACAAATAAATTTCATTAAAAAGAATTAAATTTAAGAACAACAACAATAGGTAATGTGAATTTTGGTAAATTAACCAACAAATGAGAGGGAACAGTGCAGATCAGCATTGGTTTGTTATATCAGCAGGAATTTCTCCCATTCTCTAACCTTGAGGGTGTGAAGTTCAAGTCTACAAGAAGCAGCCAAATTCAGCAACAAGTCAACCTATGGGCACCTCTTTTGTTCAAGCTACTTAACTGAATTGGACTTTGATCATTTTCCATCTTCTTCCACTTTTCCCATCTGAAATACATTAGTTGCTATGGAAATGAGGCAGGGAGAACTCCATCCATTCCTGATAACACAAAATAAAGAGAGCTTAAATGGTGCTTAAGGCCATTACAGGTACTTGTATGCAATTTGTGCCCCCTTCAAGATGCCTTCCCTAGATGCATTTGTGTGCAAAACCTCCCAAAGTGGCTTAAGGTAGGCAGAGAGATACTTGATGAGAGAGAGTCCAAGAGAGACCTGAAACCTTACAGGCCAACGCTCTTGTCATATTATACTCCTTAATTCCCAGAAGCCGAGTCTGTCTTCCCAGCATTTGCTGGCGTAAGTGATAGAAGCAACTGAGCTATAACAAGGAGCTGCCAATGGCAACCGAGATGGAAAAAAGTTAGAACAGAAAGAAGAGTCATTCCTAAACAAGCTGAGCATCTGGACAGATTAACATTGTTTAGGCAAAATCTGACCCAGAAGCCCTCCTTTGCCGTCAGCCCTTTGAGATGGTCCAAACCAGGAAACCAAATCACGAGTACTAATCTATTATTACAAGATGACAATAAGCAAATCTTCCCTGCCTGCCTCTTATGTTCCAGATGACCAGGGAGAGTCAACTCTGAGATGCTGAAATTACATATCTGCTCTGAACTTTGATTTCATTTATCAGACAGTTCTCCAGGCAGCTCTTCCTCTCGATATTATTCTCACAACCCATTACACTTGTCCCTTCCAGTTGAAGAGAGGCAAGGCACAACCTCAGAGAGAAGTCGGTCCACAAGAATAAACAATATCAGGTTGAGAGGTCCATAATGTTCTCTGAGCTTGGTTGTTTTCTTGCTTACGTCTGTCGGAAAACAACCAAGCTCAGAGAGCATCAAAGACACCTCATTTCAATCCTGAGCTATAAATATTCTCCTTCATTAATATCAGGTTAGTAGGTCAATGTGGACGCCTCTAATCTCCACATCTCCAGAACAACCAGTATATCCTTAGAGAGGAAAATCATCATCTTACAAATAGCACTGCAAGCATAGTTCCTTTTGAGAATACATGAGATCATCATGTACATTTTGAGAATACATGAGATCATCATGTACATGACAGCAATTACACACCCACGCAATTGACCCCTGGAGAGGACCTGGCATGAATAGGACTCTTTAAGTGATATTTTATGGCAATCATACCTTTAGTGGAAATGCAAATCAGCTCTAACTTTAAAGAAGGGTTGGGAGTCACAGATTCATTTTCATTTTTATGATTATTTCTCTTGTTCTGAGCAACTTAATTTATTTCACCTTAAAGGACAGCAGTTTGCTTTAGTTTTACAGTGTTCTGTACATGATCATGGTTACAGTAATAACTCACATACACACACTGACTGCAACATTTAACAGAATCCCCATTTATATCAGGAACCTTAGCTCTTTTACAGAACACTCCACAAGCATTCAGAGAAATGCACTTTGGGATGGATTTATGGTTAGTGCTGAAATCTATAATGAATCTATAATGAAATCTATAATATAAAATTGCTTTGGGGTCATTTTCTATTTTACTTTTCCTTGATCTCTCTATCTCTATCTCTCATAATAGAATCAAATGTTTCCATCAAGAACTTTTGGCTTAAAAGCTGTTGGTTGCTAAAGAATTGTGTGGAACATTCTTTTTCTCAGATTCTAAAAAAAAAAAAAAGGCAAAGAAATTCATCCAATTTTGGAAGATGTCGAGTTTAGATCTAAAATATTTTTTAGACACCTTGGAGCAGGGTCTCCAACCTTGGCAACTTTAAGACTTGTGGACTTCAATTCCTAGAGTTGTTGCTTAAAGCCTTGAATTGGAATGGGGTATATGGAACTGAAAATCAAAGCAATGAAAATAAGTTAAACCTCTTGAGAAGTCCCTCAAGGATCTAAGTTCTGCATTAGTGTAAGAGTCTCACTTTTTGATGAGGCCCAACTCCTGTGTTTGCATCCCCGTCCTCCACTCTACCTATCTTCCCAAAAAGCAAAGTGTTGACATGGTTCAAAGAATCAAGACAGGACTGGGGGGGGGGGGGAGGAGCAAATTGAGCAGAAAATATTCTATGCTAATTGAATCATACTCAAAATGAGCCCAGAAAGGATCTAGACCAGGAAGTACAAGTCCAGTCATGGCACTCATCTTCTCTTTTTTAAAAGAAAAAATTCAGAGGAAGATGGATGTGTTTCTTTCGTTTAAGAAACTCCATTGAAAGACCATGGTGACCATGGAGATGACCACAACTTTTTGAGATTTGGAGATTAACTATAAATCCCATCAATCCTAGAAGATTGTAACATTGATCCAAAATAAAATATTTTAGCCAATGAGCAGAGTGCAAGGTGGACGTAGACCTGCTGCCCCTGCCACCCCCAGTTTTTCCTGTGTAAATTAAGCAGGATACCCATGAATACTCCTTTCTGCTCTTAAAAACATTCACTTTGCATCTGGAAATACCTAATCAATATTTATTGATTAGAGTAGTTTAGAGTAAATACCAGAAGAAATAATCAGAAAGAAAAGATTGAATTGAATTGATAAAGCTAAAATAAACACAACAATTATTATGATGGAATATAGCCAGCCTTCCATAGAACAGAATTTTTAAAATGGAAATGAAAATTTCAATGACTTTCTTTTGGAATTAAATATCATCAGTTGTTACTAAGAGTGAATTGGATCAAATAATAATTCCTTCTTCCTATTGAAATTTAAATAATAACTTTCTCAAAACTCATTGATTTTAATAATATCTAAGTGTAGTGAAGATGTACATGTGCAAGCACATGTTGTGTCTATGTAACAGATCAGACCAAATTACTATCCAAATTAATCTTAGCTCTGAAGCTGATAATCATTTTAACCAAGTTATTTTTAGAAAATTAATTCTTCCCTGCTTTAGGCTTTTTAACACTGAACAGTGGGCTAAAATACATTTTAAATGCATACCATTATGAATGCCCTTCAGTTATCTTAAGCCTGCAAGTTACTGAGCTTCTATCATGCCTTTAAAAGTATTCTGAACACAGCTAGCTGTGCTAACTCTGGGATTTTTTGATCATGCATCATGAGAAGTTTGGGGGATTACTACTGTCCCTCTTACAAATCAAAAAGCTTAGGAAAAGTCTTACTGCAAAGGTAATTGTCTGCCTTAAACAAGTGCTAATGTGGAGCTGAAAGGGAAAGATGCTGCATGCAGATGGGAACCAAATCAAGGCCATAGGACATGCTTATTGTTGCCTTGTGATTGGCAAGATGTTATTGACAATCTTTCACAGACCAAAAGCCATCCAGAAAGACTTGATATGTAGGAGAACAGGTAGGAGTGGAGTCAGTCTAGAGTCCTTACTTCATCACAAACAATCCAAGCCCAGCTCTCCTTGGATTCTGTTAACTCTTATCTCGCACTAATTTAATGCTGACCTCTAGTTGACTAAATTCTTGTGTATAGGAATGAGCAGTAAATCTTGTGAACTGGAACTTAGCCTGTGGTCCCCATTCTTTGTACCTGACAAGATGATACCCAAGCCTTTTTTTTTCTCTTAAGCAAGAATAGCTGTAAACTAACAGAGCCCTGCTTCCAACCTCCAAATCTCATTAAAGTTGTATTTCAGAAACTTGGAAGAATACCATGAAATACCACCAGCAGCATTTTCCACTGATGTTCAGTAGAAAACCCCAAAAAATCTGTAATTAGGTTTACATTGCCTTATTTTATTTTATTTTAAATCCTTAATAAAACCTAACCAAAAAAGCAGTCCTTAATATCAGTCCCCAAGCCATCTGGTGATTTTTCTTAAATTACAACCTCTTTTATTTCACCATTTGGCAGAAGAAATATTCACCTGAAACCTCCGTAGCCTTTAAGCAATTGAATCTAAGTCTTAGCTAGATAAATTCCAGTTGGGCGAAAGAGCCAAACAATCTATTGTTGTACAATCCAGAGTTGCCGTTAAATGGGAGGCTACATCAATTTGATTAATAAATTAAATAATAAATTAAACACAGGGCTATTTGCTTTGTTCTATGATGATGACATACTAGCAACATGCACATGAAAATAGCTCAAAATAGTCTGAATTTATACCTTAAGAAACTACTTAATGCACCTTGCTTCCTGGCCAAGCTGTGATGAGCCAACCTTTGACCATGATTCTTGGAAAAAGAAATGGAGAATGGCATTTCCAAAGTGATTGGCAGACCAATGGCAGTGTCTAGCTTTTGAACGGAGTTTCAGAGTTAATGCCTGCTAAATTATAGTGATTTTTCTGGGGTTATTGATGGACTGGAAAGTCCCTTGCAGTCAATGTAAGCTTCCAAGGTCACTGATGGAGGAAAGACAAGCAGTGCCCCACAGTGAGCTTGTAGCACAGTTGGTTGTGACTATAATTGAGGTCGACTTTCCTGGCTAAGGTCACTCTGAAAAAAAAAAGGTTGAATGGCTGGGAAGCTACTGCATTGAGTTTATAGCATGTTGGGAATTTTATCACCCATAAAAAGAACTTCAAAAAGGCCCTCTTGTTTTACTGTCAGAAATACGTTTGAAGAGCCCTGGTATCTGGTGAGCTGCCTTCTGGGTTGCTCCGAGAGAAAACTTTCTGCTTCTATGCTTTCCACATTCTAGGGGAGTTTTTCCTCTTGCTGGTTTGACCAAAGCTGGATCAAAACTGCTCTGAAGATCAATCCAAGTTTCTTTCTCCCTGCAAAAAATACCATAGGAGACATTTGGGATATTAGAATCCCTTTTTGATTCTAATTTATTTTTCTTCGACATGTAAGGTTTAAGTTGCTGCAAAAACACTGCCATGCATGAAGTAGCAAGATCAATTATTACTTGACTTTGCATAAATCCTAACTAGCAGCCATAGTCTAACATGCTATCAATTATTTTGTTGTTTTTGTTTATAGACAACCAACTCCCTAAAGGCCTGTGATAGTTTACAGATGCTTATAATTCAGAACACTACTTTCAATCTATAACATCTATTGCTCATTTACCTAACCCAGAGGAGCTCTTCAAATTTATTTATGAGTTTTGTATATTGCTTTTCATTTTAAAAAATCAAGCCTCACTTTGACATCACATGATACTGTTTTCAGTAAATATATAAACGAACAAAAGCAGTAGAGCCAATGATGATCATATTGCTTCATTTTTTGATTGAGTAATTTCAAAATTGGAGAGGCTGTGGATGCAATACAAGTTGGCATCAGCAAAGCATTTTACAAAATACAAGATAGCAGACCAAATAGCAGCGGATTCACAGTGGGCTTGGAAACCATGCTGAAGACTGGCATCCATGGTTATTTAATAAACTGAAAAGTGATATCAAGTTGGCACATCAGGTTCAGTCCTGGTGCTCAATGTTCTTCACCATTCTCATTCATGATTTGGATAAAAGGTGCAGGGACTCTTAATAAACTTTGCAGACAATTCAAAAATGGATGGAATAAGTAAAAGACACAAAGAAAATCCAGAATGATTTTGATTTATTAGGGAAGTGAGTTAAACATGGCAAAATGAACAGTTTACAGGTATTTAACTAAGGATATCTGGTTTAGTAATAATACACACCCAAAGGATTTTCCAACTGTAGCTGATCATAAGTCAAAGTATGATGTGGCTGAGAATAATGTGATTTTAGGCTTCATTGTAGATGTATAGTTTCCAAATCAAAGGAAATAATATTTTTGCAATAGTCAGATAGCAACTAGGCTATTGTGTTCAGTTCTGACCACCATACTTTAAAAATAGTTCAGAGAAACTGGATTAGATCTAAAGAAGGGCAGTGAGGTTGATCAATGGGAATTATATCACCCAAGGAGAAGCTGAAGGATGTGGGTATGCTTAATTTTGAGAAAAGATTAATGAAATGTGATGTGATAGAACTTTCAAAAGTCTGAACTTGGCACAAGAAGAGCAAAACCTATTCTCTGTCATCTCAGAGTATAAGGTAAAAGTATCCCCATACTAGTCATAACCGACTTTAGGAGGTGGTGCTTATCTCCATTTCTTAAGTCAAAGAGCCAGCATCGTCTGGAGATGTTTCCATGTTCATGTGGCCAGCATGACATCAAGCCACTGCACAGAGTGTATGGTGAAACACAGAACACTGTTGCCTTCCCATGTGCTTATATCTGTTACTTATTTACAGAGGTGGGATTCTACCAGTTCGCACCTATTCGCTAGAACCAGTTGTTAACATTCTAAGCAGTTCGGAGAACCGGTTGTTAGAAGAAATTACTGGCCTAATCCTGTAAGGAAGGCAGGAAGGAAACATTCTGGTGTTGCTTACAGAAGCTGCCTCTCCGTTAACCATTATTACATTCTTGGCTGGACTAGAGTTCCTGTCTCAGAAACTTCTCTGGAGTTTTTTCCCCCTTCTTTGCTGGTACTTTGCTTGTGTGGAGTGACCATTTAAAGTTATAATGGCACTGAAAAAAGTGACTTATGACCATTTTTCATACTTACGACTGTTGCAGCATCCCCACAGTCCTGAGAGGCCAGGCGAGGAGATGCGTGCCTCGATGTGAGTGATGTTGAGTTGGCCATGCCCAGCCAATAACATGACCACCAAGCCACGTCCACCAACTAAGCTATGCCCATAGAACCGGTTGTTAAAAAATTTGAATCCCACCCCTGCCTATTAATCTACTTGCATTTATATGTTTCCGAAAAGCTAGTTTGGCAGGAGCTAGGGAAAGTGACAGGAGCTCACTCTATCTCGCAGGTCTCGAACTGCCTTTTGAGGTTTAGGCCTTTAACAGTCTGAGACTCAGTGTCCTAACCATTGAGCCCTATGAGATAAGAAAGACTCACTTTAAATTGCAGGAATACAGATTCCAATAGGCAGGAGGAAAAAAAATCCCAAGCTTAGAATAATTCAGTGGTGGAACTTATTACTGAAGGGATAGTAAGATCTTCACCACTGGATTTTTGTGAGGATAATAGCCTAGCAATCTGAGGGGAATACTAGTATGCTTTCTTTTTCAGGTAAAGCAAATTTTGGCAAATGGCCTATTGTTTCCCTTATTTTGTTTCAAAGAGAACACCCATCCCTGTCTGTTGCTCTTTTAGAAAAGTGAATGAGAAGTACTGATTAGTCTTTTAAAATCCTGCTTTCTCCCCCTCTATTTCATGCCATTCACTCCTCTTCTCCCTCTCTCTCTTGGCAGTTCCCTCCTGGCTCACTTGCAGGCAGAACAGTGCTGAATGTGCTAAATTAGGCCATTAGAGGAATTCATTTCTCTTTATTAGCCTGTGTCAAATCCTTTTTATTAGGGGCTGAAAACGACCTCTCTTCTGCAGTAAAATGTCAGGCCAGTTCAGCTCTTTTATTTGTTCTGCGCTGACGAGGATCAAACTTTCCTGGAATTAGTGTAGAGAGATTTATTTCCTCCAAATTTTGAATGGCTTCAGGGAGAGAAAACGGGGGGGGGGGTTGGGGCAGAAGGGAAAAGAGAACCAGGATGGGGAGTAGGTGGGTCAGTAGTGAGCTCTGCTCCACTATAAGTTTTAACTGGTTTGATTTTTTTTTTTAAAAAGTACTTATCAATCCCAACCTTGCATAATGGGGCAGGGATAATGTAATAGCATGTAGGAATGACCTTGGCAGATGGGTGCAGGGAGAATGATGCTGCCTAGGGAATAGTTAGATAGAGAGGCCATCGCCTGCAGCTGTGCAATGGGTGAAAAAAGAGACACAAGGGGGACACCCTCCCAGTCTATAAAAGAGACAGTGGGAAGTTTGTACCTTCAAACTTGCAAGATTCTGTCAATTTGCCTTACATTAAAGTAGAATTAGTTCATGTAGTGTTGTTTCCTGTATGGTCTACTAAGAAGGCTGATGCATAATCTGTCTGAAAGAGATAGTTCTCCAGCTTTTAAAATTTAAAAGTACATAGAAGTGATGTGGTTTCTAGCAGATATAACTGTTTTGATGTTTAAAAAAACATACCCTTTTCTATCTTTTTAAAGAAAACAAATCTACCGTGGTCCTTTTATCTCCTTTGATTGAGAGAGAGGCAGTATTTCAGTGGTACACCACAAATTTTGCTTGTGAAAGATCCAAATTATGTTCATTTTTAGCTAGAAAAAGGTATGGACTGATTCTAGGGCAAGTAACCGCCATTCAGAATAAGCAATACTGGACTTAAATGGGCCAATTCTCTAATTTTACCTTAAAGGAGAACCATCATTCAGTGGAAAAGTTTCTGGTCTATATGCAGAAGGGGTCTAGAACAACTTGCCATGGCCAACTCACCATGGCAGCCAACATGGCAATGCAGGACAACTTGTCATTGCCAACTCTCTGAGATACAACTTGCCATGGCCAGCTCACTGTGGGGCAACTCACCATGATATAGTCAAATGCTGTATTAATCATTTCATTCAGTTACTTTTATTACTGGTGACCATGTCTTTGTCAACATTATTATAATTCTTGAATTTCTGGATTGACCTCTTTATTTTATTATTATTGGCCACAGTTCCATTGAAATTAACTTTGTGTTTGTTCAATTGAAGTGTTCAATTGGTGAGTTGGCCGTGGTGGGTTGTCCCACAGTGAGTTGGCCATTTTGAGTTGGCAGTAGCGAGTTGTCCCACTCTGATGAGGAAGGGCCATCTTCAATTGCTCAACCTCCACATAAGCTGTATATCTTCATAGCTGAAGTTCTGGAGAATTGCTGCTGATCAGATATTGATCAGAAAACTCAGATTATGACAATTTCCTAATTGTTTCTAATAGGAGGTCTATTGTGGTTGAAGCTAATGCCTGGGTTATAACTCAAGAAGTATTTTTCCATGCTGTGCCTTGAAATTGTTAGGAAGATCAAGTTGAACTAATCTCTTTCAACTTACATAGCTACCTAACTTATATAGGTATATAACTATTTACCTACTTATTACCATACAGAGTGGTGAAAAGACTTCAGACAAAGAGTATATGTCATTGTCATCATCATCATCATCTTCTTCATCACCATTTCTTTGATTCAAACTGATTAGACTTTACAGTATTAGTTCTGTCTACTTTCAGTCTTTCTTTTAAAATAAAGGCTATACAGCAATCTTGGACTGCAGTGTTTTGTTTTGTTTTTCAATTATCTTTAGGGTGGTTGAGGGACTTGATGGAAAGGACAATAATATGAAGATGGTGCTCAAAGGGACTTGGCTGCAATATTTAAGCCATCATAATGGTTCTCTGGAATATCTCTCAAAATAGGCACTGGGACTTAGAGAGCTTTTGCTGAAGAATACTTGCATTGAGAATAAATCAACTGCTGGTCATACAATGGCAAGGTAGTTTTTGAGTCTTTCTCAGTAATGCTTATTTGGAGAATCCTTGAATGAATCATTATCTGTCAGTGTTGTCAACTTCACAGAGTAGAGAGTAAAATCTATTATGAAGCTAGTATAGAAGTTCTCATACTTTCCTCATAATTATTCACCTTGATATGAGAGAGCAAACCATGCATAAATGCATTTTATTGGCTAATGTTACATGTAGTCCTTCACTTATAACAGTTCATTTAGAATAGGATTCTTTATTGGCCAAGTGTGATTGGATACACAAGGAATTTGTCTTTGGTACAAATGCTCTCAGTGTACATAAAAGAAAAGATACATTCGCCAAGAGCCAAGAATCATCAGGTACAACACTTAATAATAGCCATAGGGTACAATAAGCAATCAAATGACTTTAGTGACTGTTCGAAGTTACAACAGCACTTTAAAAAGAGACTTAAAACTGTTGTAGCAGCCCCATGATCAAAATTTGGACACTTGGCAACCAACTCATATTTACGACAGTTGTAGTGTCTGAGGATCATATGATGATCCCCTTTTGTGATCTTCTGACAAGCAAAATCAATGGGGAAGGCAGATCCACTTAACAACCAGATTATTAATTTAACAAATGCAATGATTCACTTAACAACTGTGGCAAGTCATAAAATGGGGCAAACTCACTTAACAAATGTTTCACTTAGCAACATGAACATTGGGCTCAATTGTGGTCATAACGTGAGGAATATGTGTGTGTGTGTGTGTGTATGTGTATGTGTATATGTATATGTATATGTATATGTATATGTATATGTATATGTATATGTATATGTATATGTATATGTATATGTATATGTATATGTATATGTATATAAACTTGACTCTAGAGATTTTACACTAACTTTAAGCTGGGTATATAGCATAGGGTTGAACTCAACACCAATACAGGTTAATTATTTGCTTTTCTTATGGTGCAAAAGAAGTGAAGCACTAGAGATTCTCTGAAGGATTCATCTGTGAAGGTTTCAAGTTAACTTTTTGATGGGATAAATGGTAATGACTTAATGTATGAGGTAAAAATAGTGTCTTCTTAAGTAGGGTGAACAATATTTGTCCTTCCAGATTTTGTTACACTGCAACTCAGAATGCACATAGTAGTAGATAAAGCTTAGGGGAGTCCAACCCAGTCATTGCTGGATGGCTGAACATTGTCAACTAACTTCCATTCCTCAAACTCCAGTTCTGAGCACTTGCATATTCGCTTGATATAGAGGCTGAACTACAAGTAGGGATTACTTGAAAGTTGCTATTACTTCCAAACAACCTAATCCTCTAGGGGAAAAAAGATGGATATCAAGTAAACAGTGATGGGGTTGAGATCTCTAGAGTAAAGTTCTCCATTGGGAAAGCCCAACTTCTGAAAACAATTCTCTTTTTTCAGCCTTGATTTCCCTTACTCTGCCCAGAAGTCTAATTCTATCTAATTCAATTTGTGAGTGTTGGCTTGATACTTAACTACATATTGGTTTCATGTTTACGATTCCACTGTATTACTACTGTTATTTCGACCTCTGGAATGGATTATTTTATTATCCATACTGTGAGTTGTTCTTGTGTCCTGAAACTTAGCCTACATTCTTTTGCTAGACACCCTTAGGATCAAGACAGAAAGATCCCAGGTTTAATTTTTAGCCTCTTCTGATAGGGCTTGAGAAACTTATTGCCTCTGAGTGTGGATGATAGAAGGCAGCTGTGATGTCCTGGAACATGGCACAGAGGTAACACAGGCAGCTGGTAGTTCAAACTGCCCCTTTATTGCTCCAAAGTTCCCCAAATACTCCCACGTTTCTGACAAGTCCCAGAACAAAGCGATGTCACACACATGCACAGCAACCTCTGGCTGTGCACTGTCCAGCAAAACAAAGGAACAGGGAAATGAGTCTATGAAGCAAGAAACAAACAATGAGTCCACGAAGTCAGGAACAAGGTCCTGAGTCCACAAAGCAAGGAAGAAGCAAGCAGTCCTGCAAACTCCAAATGTCTGTACTGGTACAACAAACTGTACAAAATCAGCATTTGTTCCTGACAAATGCCCTTCCCCACAGCATCTCCTTAAGTCTCAGTCCACAGCTGTGCCTTGTGAAGAGGGATGGGATGCTCTCCTCCCGAGAAGCTGGGTTAGTCTGCACTGTTCTCGCCTTCTCTTCACTCTCCGTGCTCGAGGATCAGGAGGAGGCAGTCCCTGCTCATTGCCTGAGCTCTGCCTCTCATGTTCACTGCTTAGCCTCTCCTGGTCATCCTGCCCCCGTTCTTCCCTGCCTACAAGCCGTCCTAATCCTGAAAGGCCCTGGCCTGACTGGGCCTGCCCCTCCCCATTCTCCTCCAAAGCCAATGAAGGCGCCCTTCAATCTCTGTCAGGTCCAGTTCCAGCTTGTCTTCCCCTGAATATTCAGGCCCAATCTCTGTCAGGTCCAGTTCCAGCTTGTCTTCCCCTGAATATTCAGGCCCAATCTCTGTCAGGTCCAGTTCCAATCTCTGTCAGGTCCAGTTCCAATCTCTGTCAGGTCCAGTTCTTCCCCTGCATATTCAGGCCCCGATGGGGGCATAACAGCAATGTTCAATATCCCATCTTAACTTTGACAGAAAATGTGTTGTACAGAATTTTTTTTGATAGAACCAAGGGATAAACCAGGTTGATTCTAAATTCATATCTTACTTTCCTTCAACATGGAACAAGACAATTATGAAACAAGATTATCAGGATGTCTTCAGACCCAGACCAGCTAAATCTGTCTCAATATACGTGAAATTAAACAAATATTGTAAAATAAAAAGCAGTGAAATGTGTGGGTCTAGATTGGTTTTCCTTCAGCATTTGTCACTTCAATTCTTTTCTTTTTTTCGTACGTTTTTTAACTCTTAATGAAACTCAAAAAAAACCCTAATTTGCTCAACCTTGTTATTCACAATTAATCACATATATAAAGCTATAAATTGGGATTTGCAAGGTGCAGTGCCTGGGATACCTACTCTGCTAAGCCACATTATAGCTTACTGTAATAATGTGTGAATCTAGTTATACTGCCACAACTCCCCTTATTACAATATTTTGCCCTACATTTTTTTCCTAAGGGTGGCAAATCACTTAAACTATTTCAGGTTGTCTCCGTGAATGAAATAAGCTCTTAGGCAGAGGAAATCAATAAAAGCATTCCTGTATGATATTATTTTCTTCATTCTCTTCAGGATTGTCTTTTTACCAAGATGAATAGATGCTTCCATTCATATTGGCTAAACAAATATGCCAAACTGAAACATTGTCCTTGTCTCTTTTATAGCCACCAATGGCATTAATTCTTGGGGGGGGGGGGGGAATTGGTGGTACTCCCAAATTCAGAGTCAATATATCACATTTCTTCCACATCTGCCTGCAGTGTTTGGAATCTGATGGTTTTCATTCAATACCCTGTAAGGCAGTGGTCTCAACCCTTCTTGGACCGGTACCAGGCCGCGACATCCCAGAAACTAGGCCACACAAACAAACAAAGTCCTACCCAGGGGATGCAGGCAGCACATGAAACCCACCCCCCGTGGTCCGTGGAAAAACCTCTCTGTGCAGAACTGGTCCCTGGTGCCCAAAAGATTGGGGGCCGCTGCTGTATGGGTTAGGGGCTACCTTTCTCCAGGCTGAGAAAGTTTGTTGCATAGAAGGATTTTCTTCCTTAGAATCCTGTCTGTCTGTCTTTCTTTCTATCTGCCTCTCTGTCTATCCTATCTTTCTATCTATCTATCATTTATCATCCATCATCCATCCAGATAGATAGATTGAGATAGAGATAGAGATAGAGATAGAGATAGAGATAGAGATAGAGATAGAGATAGAGATAGAGATAGAGATAGAGATAGAGATAGAGATAGAGATAGAAGTGATAGGGATAGGGATAGGGATGGACGATAAATAGATTTCTGCCCTAATCATATCAACTATGTGACTCTAGGCAATTTATCTAGGATGGGGCTGGTCTAAAGAAGCAATCTAGCAGATTTTGTTGTTTTGCCAAAATCTTGGGCCATCCATGTGTAATTTCGCTCCTCAAAGCTTTCACCAGGCTAGGTGTGGTGAGTTCAGAGCTGCGATTCACTCTGTCCTCCCATCACTTTGTATTTCTTATTTCCTTCATAACATTGAAAAGGAATTGGTGCTGTGTGCAAAGGTTTGCGGAAAGGGGGAGGGCCTGCACGTCGCTGAACTCCAACCACCTGGCATTACTGCTCGGATTATTAGTTCCTAGTAATTTAGTGCCCTTGCGCAGGGTCGATTTGTGCCTTTCATTTCTAATTGATCTAGTGGCTGTTTAAATGGCAGCAGGCATCTGTTGAGAGTGGGAAGGTTCATAAGGCGAAATAATTCATAACACCGTCTGGAATTTGCCTTATCCCTCAGCTAAGCCTCGGCAGGGCTGCCTAAATTACGACCAGGGAAACTTCCCTCCACCTACCCCCACCTCCATATTCTGCTCATGGCTAGAAGAATCTTGCATTAAACTGGGATCAGTCTAGATTAGACTGTAATATGGTGCAGTATTAGTAGCTGCAAATGAAGACTTATATCAGAGTTTAACCCCTTCACCTGTTCTTCTCTTTGTTTTGATCCTGAAAAACTCAACTAGTTGATTGGTACCTCTGATTTATGGCTATGTATGAAAGCATTTTCAACTCGCCAGACTCTCAGGATAGCTTCAAGACTAAGCATTCAGGACAACAGGTTTGAAAGAAAAGAAAACGTACTTTAACTAAGCAGAGTGAGACTTTTAGCCCTTAGCAAAATGAACATAAGTTCTTTTCTATTCCCCACATATGCAAAGGCAAGGAGAAAAATGTCATCATATTCCGCCCCCCCCCCCCACATACCACAAACTAGACAATCACAAACTAGACACACACACACCACAAACTAGACAATCCATGCCCTACTGAACCATCTTTTCAGAGATATTTCCTTATCTAAATGGAGAAACAGAATGACCAAGGGCAGTCAAGAATGCAGTGAATGCAGGAATTATTTCCGATTTCCTGCTGGTTTGCTTATTGAGTATTCTTCTTGGAATATGTCAGGAAGCATTATAAATCTCCCTGTCTCCTTTCCTGATAAACGGCTGCTGCCGGGTGCGGGAAGGAATGAAGGATTGTGAGTGTGGCTGGGAAACTGTCCATCTAGAGTCTTTTTGGATCATGAGATGGGTGGCGTATAAATTTAATAAACAAAATGAAGATCACGTGATGCTGCAGCAGCATAGCAGAAAAGCAGCAGTCTATATAGCCCAGAAACAGATACAGCTTTCCCAAATGTCACTGCCTCGAGAGGCCTGGGTCCCAGATTTTGGACACGTTCTGTAAATTAGCCCATTTAAGCTACCTTGTTTCAAACATTGTCTCTCTGTGATACGCTGTTTCACCCAGTTAAAGGTCATGATAACAAGATTTTTAGTAGGATATATAATTTATCAAAAGAAAAATGGACCTCACTGTTGTGTCTGGCCCATGTTCCCTATCTGAGCAGCCTTGCTGGCAAATTATTGGGTGGAAAATGTTTCACACACCTCTCCCTTTTTTTTTTTCTTCCCTTCTACTTAGTTTCCATGGGTCTAATGAGGCTTACCAGATGAATAACCACATTAAATTTACTATTCTTAGCTGAATCCCATTCATTTGCTTCTTCTGAAATCCTGTGCTGGGCAACCTTAACATTGTGGATAATCAATTTGCAAAGCAAGATTGTACGTGTTGTCCATGACTAGACTGTTGCATGTTGATGAGTTTGACTTGCTTAGAATCCACAAAAAAGAAAAAATAAGAGCAGAATACAGGTTGTATAAACATAATCACCAGGTGTGTACCTTATATAACTATTAGCTGTCTGTTGAAATGCTGAAAAACTGGTGAAGTACAATGAAAGCTGTCTTATATGAGGTTGGTTTATTTGTCCTTTGTTTTGGCTACTCTGGCTGGTTCTCCAAGCTGTCAAGCAATGAAGGACTTTACTGTCACCAGTTTGCTCGGTTTAAACTGAGAGCTTTTATATGCAAGACTGTCCTTTATCCTTCTGCTGTATGTTCCTGGGCTTTTTTCCCTCTCTGAAAGAAATTTCCCACCCAAACCCAGCCTCTTCCCTCCCTTCCTCTCTCCCTCCCTCCCTCCCTCCCTCCCTCCCTCTCTCTCTCTCTCTCTCTCTCTCTCTCTTTCTGTTACTTAAACTTCACTATAACTAAACCCAATTGCCCACCTGCTCTCAGTCAGTAGATCACACTCTGAATTTCCCTTCCCTGTTCTCCTCCTTCCTTCCTTCTTTCCTTCCTTCCTTCTTTCCTTCCTTCCTTCTTTCCTTCCTTCCTTCCTTCTTCCTTCCTTCTTCCTTCCTTCTTTTCTTCATTCCTTCCTTCCTTCTTCCTTCCTTCCTTCCTTCCTTCTTTCTCTCTTTTCTTTCTTTCTTCTTTTTCTCTTTTCTTTCTCTCTTTCTCTCTACTTCTTCCTTCTCCCTCCCTCCCTCCCTCCCTTCCTTCTTTTTCCTCTTTTCTTTTCTTTTCTTTCTTCTTTCTTTCTTTTAAATTTCTTCCAATGGTGCTTTCTCAGTTATCTCATTGGGCGATGGTGGAGGTTTGAATTTTTTTTTAGTTATACATCTCTAATTCTGCAGTCTCTCTTGCTTTTCTTGCTTCCTGATCTGAAAAAAAGCTCTTTGGGGAGATTTATCTCCTGATATTTTCCTTTAGGATTTAACTGAAGCGTAGGAAGCTGGAAAGCCCCCAACAAATTTGGAGATGAAAGAAAAGATGCTTGAACATACCTCTCAGGCACCTCCTAACTGAAGCAAGTTCAGGAACATGAGGGGTTTTTTATGTCCTTTGAAAAAGAATTGAAGGGGAGCATTCCAATGCAGCAGCATTCATGAATATAGAACATTATGAAGCTGTGTATACATTGAGAGATAGATATGGCCTTGTTGGTGCATTTGTTTCTGAAATGTCATTCCATTTCCTTTTCCCTTTAGGCATCCTCTTTTCCCCCTCCTGACACTGCTATTTGAGAAATGCGAGCAAGCAACACAGGGCTCAGAATGCATCACCTCTGCCAGCTTTGATGTTGACATTGAGAACTTCGTACATCAGCAAGAACAGGAGCACAAACCATTTTTCAGTGATGATCCTGAGCTGGACAACTTGGTAATTCTTCTGCTTCAACCATTTTATCTCATACATATACTATATATTCCTTGAACTCCAAAGTTAATGCCTGCATTGCACCTGCCTCATCACACATTGTCCTTCATATTGAAAGCCTCTGACCTAACAGCAAGGAAACCTAAGTTCTGCTTCTTCAATGGATGAGGCCAAACCCTATTTAACAGCACATGTTTTGCTGACCAAATTGTGCCCTCTCGCCACTGATCACAATGATAGCCACTGCTCCTTCAGGGATGTCTAGCTCACCAGAAGTCTCAGTTCAGAACCTTAGAAATCCCACGTGTTTTCCTCTAATAATGACATTCCCTGCCTCTTAATGAAAAATAACAAAGGTGATGATCCATTGTAAGGATCATTGATGATCCACTTGAGGAGTTTGTATTCAAACAACTCAAATAGGTTGGTAGCCATTGACCAAGATGATGGGAAATGTGTGGACATCAAGATTGGAGGACTGCTGTTATTATTGGAGAGGCTAATTGATAGAAGACCACATGTTATCTCTCATTTCAAACTGGTGGGTGTGGACAAATGAAATAGAGTGGAGATTACTGATGATAATTGTCAGGCACAAAAAATCAGGTCCTCCTATTGGGTCCACAACTGAATGATCAATTAAGCTGATTTATTGCTAAGAGCCTGTACACAGGAATCTTCTCAACTAATGGCCAGCACTTGGTTAGCACTAGATAAGGGTCACCAGCACTCAAAGTGAGTTGGACTTAAGTTCACTTGTGACTACATAAGGATTCTAGGCTGATCCCTATTTTCACTCCACCCCCAGCTTCTGCTTCTCCTATAATAACAATGAAACATAGAAGAAAATGTCAAGACAGCATTAATATGGGGGCCTGTGAGCACAATTTCAGTTCACCAAATGTGAGTCTAATGATTCTATCATTCAATGGAAGTAAAATTTTTAAGTTTTGTGCAGTGGTCCCGGAACAACTCTATGCCAGATACTTCACCCAAATTTAAAAGGACATTAACACTATGGAATTCTACTGTATAGTGCAATATTAATGCAATATCAGGGGTTTTCAATTCAATGTATAGAATGTGAAGGATGTGTGTTTGTATTTTATTTTCATAGTCATAATGTACACTGAAGGTGGTATTTAATTTTGTTGTATGAGGTGCAAGGACAATAAAGTAAACTAACTAAAAAGACAGCTGATTATACATATTCTTAAATACTGAGTCCTTGGCAGCTACCTAAAGGTGCCAATTGCTGACACTGATTTTTTTGGGTTGGTCACTGACATCCACTTAGGCTGTGCAAACACACTCTCTCTCTCTTTGGCATCTTCTTTAAATATTTGGCTCAAATCAACATGTTGCTGCTTCAGCTCCTGATGACAAAGCTATTTCTATCCTGGAAAACTATATTCCTGAAGCACCTGTATTGCAGAAAAAAATACTGATCTTTCTTGCCAGTTGAACTTGCAATAATGAATGAATGAGTTATGGACAAAGGCAAGTTAATGTATTTTTAAAAACCTGAAAGCAGCAATAGTTGTAATTTTCCTTTCTTTGTTTTCATGGAGAGCGGATTTTTTTCACTTTAGATACATGAGTATGAACATTTCTTCTGGAGGCATTATCAGGAAAAGATTTGAAGGATGGGTTAAATACCCGATTTCTTCCTTGGTTTCAAGAGGATTTTTTGCAATTTGTTCCAACTTCCTTCTGCTATTTTTGTACAGATTATATTAAAGTTCACTGTTCTTATGTTAGCATCCTGTGTCATTTATCCAAGGGATTCAGTGTCAAAAGTTAAAGCTCTGCCAATGAATTCAAGTGCACTATAAGATGCTGCTGTTCTCCTATAAGGCTGACAGAGTCCTTCTCTTTCCATCATTTGACCTCACTTGATGTACTTCTTTTACTGGAACATAATTAAATGCAATAAAGATGAGGATGTCCTTGGTTCCAGACTGTACTTGTGGCTGAAACACTTCTATAACCAGAAGACTTATTATATCCTTCTAACATAGCCCTTAAGAATCCCCAGTTCCTTTCAGATGAGAGGTTTCAGTCATGGCACCAAGATTTCTAAGGAAGTACTAAGTAAGACCATATAGGTAAGACCACTATAGGAAACTACAGATTCCTTAGTAAGAAAATTTAACAGCATATGGATAAATCTTATGCCAGACTGACCATCACTGGTTTTGCATCAGTAAATAATTGATGGTCATTGCCATCAATGTGTTGCATTTTGCATACAACTTCATTAGCAGAAGTGGCCCTTAGTGACAAAATGGCAGTTTGCTTGAACCAAAAATGGTCCCATCTGGACCAACAACCAAATAATATTCATGAGTTCCTTGCTGCTACCTTTATTTTCCATGAATAACATCCCATTGTCCACCAAGGAGTATGGGAAAATTTGGAAATTCCCCAGATTTTCCACAGAACTACAATCAGTCAGTGTAAACAATACACATAGAATAATTGGAAAGGATCTTGGAGAGCTTCTAGTCCAATGCCATTTCAGACAAGTGTCTCTTTTTGAAAGCCTCCAGTGATGGAGGACCCATAACTTCTGAAGGCAAGCTGTTCCATTGATTGATTGCTGTCACCATTAGAAAATGTCTCCTTAGTTCTAGGTTGCTTTCTCTCCTTGGTTAGTTTATATCCATTGTTTCTTGTCTTGCCTTTTGGTGCTTTGGGAAATAATTTGACCTCCTCTTCTTTATGGCAGCCCCTCAAATATTGGAACACTTATTTCATGTCTCCCCTAGTCCTTCTTTTCATTAGACTAGACTTACCCAATTCCTGTAACTGTTCTTCATATGTTTTAGCCCAGCCCCATAATCATTCTTGTTGCTTTTCTCTGCACTCTTTCCAGAGTCTCAACAACTTTTTAAGTAGTGGCGACCAGAATTGGATGCGGTATTCCAGGTGTGGTCTTACTAAGGGTTTGTAAAGCTTTACTATAATTTGTATGATCTTGATTTTATCCCTCTATTAATGCAGCCTAGGATCGCATTAGCTTTTTTGCTTGCTGTTGCTCACAGTTGGCTCATATTTAAATGATTGTCCACTAGGACTAAACATTATACAATCTAAACATTATATTTAACATTAAACATGATAGAATCAGAAATAGATCAATGGCTACATTCATGGATCCATACGTCAGTGGAAAACAACCTGTTAGGGTCCTCTTTCATGGGATAAGAATCTGATCTTTCATGAAGAGAATCTGATTTCAGAAGTTGCTGTAGACTTTCTGTTCATCCAAATGAGTTTTACTTTTTTATATTCCTTATATGCTTTCTCTTGGCATTGTTCTCATCATTATTATGACCAATATTATTTGCTGTCCAATAAACACTGCTCACTTAATACTACTAAACTCAACTTCTGTTACTACTAATATTAGTATATTTACTGTTATTGTTACCTCCCCTATTCCTGGATTTTTTTTAAAGCTCACTAGCAGAAGTACTTGTCAGAAATCTTGCAAACCATGACGCTTCCAATGAATCTTCCCTCCACAAGATCCATATCTCCCAAAGTTTATTTGTCGTATGTACATGGTTTTAATGCTGCTAATCCTATGTAAATTGTCCACCATTGCTGACAGCAAAGAAGAGAGGAAAAGGCCAGGGACATTAACCATCATTAGAATAAGAATCATGTATTCCTCACAGGCGAGATGCACATAATTAGAAATTAGAAAAAGGTCAGATCTCGCCATTATCAACTCAATCAGCTGCTGAGTGCCACACAGTCAATTAATTCAGCATCTGTATTTTTTACAACCCCACACACGTATTCCATCGGACTGTAACTCATTATCCGGACAGATATATGGCTCAGCGAAGCAGGGATATAAAATGAGAGACCCCAAGCAAATGAGCTGAGATAATTGAGAGATTTATTGTGTGTGTGTGTGTGTGTGTGTGTGTGTTACCCTCACACATACGAGAGAGGTGGGGCAGAGAGACATATATACATGGGCACCCACAAAGATGCGCATACACCAATGTGTGGGTGCCCACGTGTGATTGCCCACACAACTTTCCTTGCCCCTGAATGCTAACTTTCAGGAAGACACTTGTTGAGTGAATTCAATGTTACTGGAGGGCTAGTTTATCTTCTTCCTTCATTTCCATCTTCCCCTGTTGAAGACAGGCAGTAATTGCATTTGGATAATGGGGTAATAGTTCTTCCTGTAAGTCCTCAACTTATGAACCACAATTAGGACCAGAATTTCCTTTGCTAAGCAATTGTTCAATGAGTCATATTAGATTTTATGACCTTTTTTGACAGAGTTTTTAAACAAATCACTACAGTTACGAAGAATATCACATATGGGCTTTAAGCAAATCCAGTTTTCCCCACTGACAACTCCACTGAGTTCACTTCACTTCCCCCACTGCTTCCCACATAGGAAGGAAGGAAGGAAGGAAGGAAGGAAGGAAGGAAGGAAGGAAGGAAGGAAGGAAGGAAGGAAGGAAGGAAGGAAGGAAGGAAGGAGGGGGAGGGGTGGGGGGAAGGGTAATTCAGAGTGTGACCTACTGACTGAGAGCAAGTGGGTGATCGGGTTTGCTTATGGTGAAGTAACAAGGATCCTTTAGTAAATGGGGCAGTTGCAGAAATTTGCTTTAGTTCTGAAAAATCTAAAAAGTATTCTCTCCAACTATCTAATTTTTCCTTTTTTGTAATTCAGCTAGGAAAGCTTTCACACGGCCACAGGAAACTTTTCTGTTATTTCACTTTGGAATAGAGGAATCCATCCATTTGCATTTCTCTTGGCTATTTAATTTTGTGAGAATAAATTTGTATTTTATAGCAATAACACTTCACTGCCACGTAGTGCTTTGCAGCATTTTCTGGGTGAGTTACAAGGTTGAAGCATTATTTGCATCTTGCCACCAATAATCTTTGTCTTCATTTTACCGACCTTAGAAAGATAGAAGGCTGAGTCAACCTCAAGTCCTATCAGGATCAAACTGTGGGCAGAGTTATCCTGAAATATTGCATTCTAACCACTGCATCACCACAGCTCCACCAGGATTTAGTACAAAATATGCATTTTGAACACAGTTTTGCTTAGTGAGAGGCATAGCTCAATACAAGTTGATATATATCCTTATTGACAAGCTGCATTGCTAAACAGAGACGTGATTGTCAAATGATAACATTTCCGTTTCTCTATTGATTTGAAACTGTGAAGTTAGATAAGTTTATTTCAAATTGTTCCTTCCATTATCATAGAACAAAAATCAATATACGTTACTCTTCGATAGCACCTTCCTTAGTAATCATGCTGCTTTGATTCTTAGTGGAATCAAAAGCAAACTCCAAGCTGATAAGTACAGTGGGCCACCCCTTGAGAAGCCTGTGACTAATAGCTGGTAAAGGGACCATTAAAATTAGCAAGTTGAAAAAACTGGTTTGAAATTTAAAGACCATTTGTTA
This sequence comes from Hydrophis major, assembly GCA_033807585.1. Classification (NCBI taxonomy): domain Eukaryota; kingdom Metazoa; phylum Chordata; class Lepidosauria; order Squamata; family Elapidae; genus Hydrophis; species Hydrophis major. Next base: position 27,584,801 of record CM066334.1, on the reverse strand, counting down.
CAATATTTTTTAAAAGCTAATTTACTACTCTGTGGTGAATAGCTGAGATTTTATACCTGATTCAGGATTTGGAGCTGGAGCTATAATATGGAAGGCCTCCTTTCCATGCATGGCATGTTTTATGTGTAAATTTTTAAACATTTATGGGGTACATTTTATGAAGGCCGAGACTTCTCCCAAGGGAGAGCTTATGAGGCAGATTTTTCATTCTCAGGGCTTGTTAAGCAGAGAAGCCATCTGAGAATAATCAAGGATGCTCTTACATAAGAATTCTCATGGCTGGATTCCAAAATGCTCCAAGAATGAAAAGGTGAGTTTTCCCAAGGGAATATTTGGGAACTGTGCCTCTCTTAGTGGTACCAGCAGCACCCATTAGCAGACATAGAACAGTATCCTCGACTTACACCATTCATTTAGTGATCGTTCAAAGTTGCAATGGCACTGAAAAAAGTGAGTTATGATCATTTTTCACACTTATGATTGTTGCAGTTTCCTATGGTCACATGACCTATATTTGGATGCTTGACAACTGATTCACATTTATGACGGTTGCAATGTCCTGGGGTTATGTAATCCCCTTTGGCCACCTTCTGACAAGCAAAGTCAATGGGGAAACCAGATTCACTGAACAACCCTGTTACTAATTTGACAACTGCACTGATCCTGGCCCCAAGTGTGATTACAACTTGAGGACTACCTGTATTATAAGTTATATTTTCAATTTCCCATTAGGTATTATGAAATAAAGGGATTTACATATTGATTGTTTAACTAGATAACATGATATGGGTGTGTGTGTGTGTGTGTGTTTGCCTGTGTATGAATGCATCTATACTTGTGAGGTTTTTTTGATCAGAAATATAAGAGAAATGTTTTTTTTTTCAAATATAAAATAAAAATGGGAAAATGAGAAAGTGCATGCATTTTTTAAATGATGAATTTATACTTTATTAATCAAGGATCCTAGCAGAACTGATTACCATCGTTTGACAGCATTATCTTCCATTGATGCATTCATTGTTTTCCATAACTAAAGTGACCCTGCTCTTGTTTTGAATTGTCTGCAGATGGTGAAAGCTATTCAGGTCCTGCGAATTCATCTCTTGGAGTTGGAGAAAGTGAATGAATTGTGCAAAGACTTTTGTAATCGTTACATCACCTGCCTCAAAACTAAGATGCACAGCGACAACCTTCTCAGGAATGACCTTGGGGGACCTTACTCCCCAAATCAGTCCTCCATCAACCTACACACACAGGTAATGGCTCAAAAATACACTTCACGTGCCCCTTTATAAACAGCTACAGATATTCTTGAGGCAGAATCATATTTTTCACAATGTACTCTTACTCTGGAAATACCTCCTATTTTGAATTCAGAAAAAAATAACCAGCAGCCGTAAATTGGCAAAATGTGACCAAACATAGAGAGCCCCAGTCTTCAGAAATATGTTCATTATTCTTGCATTCCACAGCGCACCAAGCCTTAATCTTTTTCTCCCCTAGCATTTTGTCCTGCTCAGTTGCAGCCTCTGCTTTGTTTACATTGTGCTTGCTTAGCTGATGCAGCAAAGCTATCAATGCACAATGCAACAAAGGGATTGTTGTTCCACTTGCTGGTTGTAGGACTTAACCCTGGGAGACAAGAAAGAGTGACTGGCACCAAATCACCCAGCTGGCTTCCATGCCTAAGGGAAGACTAGGTCTAGGTCTTACAACCCTAGCCAGTACCTTAACCACTACATCATACTGGCTCTCTATCCAAATTTATCATAACCTATACAGAATAAGAAAGCTGGAAGGAACCTTGAAGGTCTTCTAGTCCGGTCCCTTGCTGAAGCAGGAAACCCTATCCCACTCCAAAAATCCTTATAAAAGGATTGTACAAAGCCCACTGATTAGGATACAGCATGTGACATGTTATATCCTAGTGAACAGGCTGGAAAAGAGCTTTCTCTGACAACTCCAAAGATCAGTGATCAGTCATAGACCAGGCCCTTCTCTACATGGTAGCATTTGAGTGTGCTGGGACTGGCAGTGAATTTTGTGGGTTGCGAGCTCAGAAAGAAAATATACTGTAGTTGGAACAAATGACTCAGTAACGTGCCATGGGTGTAAATATTTCTGTTACATTAGTTGAGGAAAAAAGAGCTGAAGCCCTGTTGCCTCTTCACAATAAATGCTGCCAAGTTCTCAAGCTCATTACTTGGTTGGAAAACTTCATCCAATCATCTTCCAGGAGAACTTTCCATATGAATAGATAAAAGCCTGGAAGATTCTTAAGATGCTAGATCTCCCCAGCACCTAGGGATGATTTCCCATAAGAGTTATACACTTAACTCCTGAACAGCCTTGTTGCACAAAGTATTCCTCTTTTAGACTACAGTGTTCTAAATGATTATTTGACATGTCATTTTAATCCCATGAAGTTCCAGGCATTATTTCTATCAATTCACAAATTGATTTTTTCCAAACTTGATGATTAGGAAATGATGGTTCTTAATAGGATATGAGAGGGCACAATGGCTCGGCAGTTAAAGATTGTCAACTTGAAATCTGACAGTCCAGGTTCGAGACCTGAGTGCTGTGCAACAGATGAACTCCTATTCCTGCCCACCTAGCAGTCGAAAGCATGCAAATGCAAGTAGAAAAATAGGTATCACTTCGGTGGAAAGATTCTATGTCTCTTTGGCCATATGGCCACAGAAAATGTCTTTGGACAATCCTGGTTCCCTTGGCCAAGAAACAGAGATGAGCACTGTGCCCTAGAATCGGACATACCTGACAGGGAAATATTTAGCTTAACTAATAGAATATGTGTGTTTCTTTATTCTTTTTTAAAAAAAACATTCCATACACCCAGCATTGGTTTCATTACACCAAACATCCTTTCAAAAAAGATTTACCAGCAATATAACTGTTCTGAACCCAGGAACCTCTTTTGTAGTTGTCATCTAGTCAAGTAGTCAGCTCTGTTCTCAAGGTTAATACAGATTGTCACCATTTGTCACCTTCTTCACAGCTTCACAAAAATAGCTGTCTGTATCTGATTCCTAATTATTCTGAGGATAGTTAATAAATCATTCCCAAGAATGTTTTCTTGTTCATAAACTTGTTGCTTACAAACATAGCTAATATGGCATGTAAACTGAGAAATAGCTCTTTTTTCATATCCTAGCTCGCAAGATTGAAATTGTTTAATTTGAAAGATCTGATAAAAATTACACTTACCTGTTCCTGTTTATAATCCTAAAGAGGAGATCTATTCGATATTAAGTACTATCATTGCTATAAAGAAAAGATTACCTGAGGGTTTTTTTCTCTATGGATTTAACTTCTCCCATATGAAAATATGCAAAGGATGATCATTATTTGAGTGAAAATAGAATGAGTATAATGCGATGTGCAGCTGGACATATTAAAGTTATTGTATATATTTGAGAAAAATCATTGCAATGCTATTGCAAGTGGTTTAGTAGTATCCTCTTTAGTTCACACAGAAGTAAGTTCTACTAAGTTCAATGGGACTTACTTCCAGGTAAGTGGATAAAGATATGAAATTTATATTAGCAGACATAATTTTTCTTTAAACTGCAGACTCCTTGTGCTAGCACATGAAAATCTTTGTTTGAAAGCCAGAAAAAAATTTCCAATGCAATTTATGATCCACGTTGCATTATTTCCTTTAAAATATTTTTTGGGATTGGGGTCAAAATTCCTCTCTTTCTGTTTGGTTTTGGAGATGGCATAACCTAACTGATAATTTACCTTCAGAAAAGTAAGGACTACAATTCTAAAAATCTCAATCAAACATGGATTTGTTTATATGCATTATATGCATTTTGCCAGATATAAATCAGAAGACAAATGTATGGTCATGTTCTGTATGGATAGTATGGATGCTTTTTATGATAATTTAGAACTTTTCAGAATCTGCAAAAAACACATAATGTACTTCCAAAATATAAAGATTTCAACAACAGCTGGCATGCATACATGGTCATATTCTATGCTCATTTGATACTAACATTTTTTAAGCTTTCAGGTTTGGAGTTCTAGAGAAGACATGGAGTTCTAGAGAAGACACGTACAAGGACCTGTTTAAAATTAGAAAAGAAACTACATGCAGGGGGAAAAAGTATTGTACAAGATCAAGCTGCAACATTCCCAACTCTGTTATTTTAATTTCTTTCTCAACACTTGATATGTTCTTGCATCATCACTGCTTGGCAAAGCCATAACTTTCAAAAGAAAATCTGATTGAACACGCTGAGTATTCCTCAATTATCCTTTATAAGATTAAAAAGACTAAAAGAAACATAAAAATGTACGCTCACATAAAATAAATATATCTTTCTTTAAATTACTATTCCCTAAAAGAAGAGAGAGAGAGAAATACTCTGGAATGCTTTTTAGGCATGAATAATCTACTGTCAAAAAACTAAAAAGAGATTTACAAAAATGTCGACGTGTTACTGGAAGATGAGTTTCTCCACTCAGAAAGTATGCAATGGAATTATCTCTGAGTGAAAAGCAAGCTAACGAATAGTATAATGATGCAAGTCTGAGCTCCAACCCTTGTTGATATAATACCCCAACAATGTCAAAATAAGTATAGGAGACTGGAAGCGGGTGTGCTGGCTCTGTGGTTAAAGATGCTGAACTTGTCAGCAGGGAAGCTGACAGTCTGGGTTTGAGACCCAAGCTCTGTGTGACGGGATGAGCTCCTGTCACTTGTTCTAGCTCCTGCCCATGGAGCAGTTCAAAAGGATGCAAATGCAAGCAGATAAATAGGTACCACTTCAGTGGGAAGATTACACTATTATGTGCACCTTTGGCATACAGTCATGCTGGCCACATGACCATGGACCACATTGGCTCTGTCGGCTAAGAAACAAAGATGAGCATTGCCTCCTAAAGTCAGACACAACTGAGTAATGGAAAGCTTTGCCTTTATAGGAGACTGGAATGTTAAAGCTGAAAACAAAGTAGCATGTGATATAATGGGGAAATATGGATTCCATATACAGAATAATGGAAAGAAAATACTAAGTTTATAATAAATACCTTATTTCAGCAATCTAAAAGACATTGCTACATGGACAATCATCAAAATTAAATTGACTGTATACTCTTCAAGTAAAGATGGAGACATTCTATTCTGTCAGCAAAGCCAAAAATTAGTGCTGATTGCAATTCAAATCACGAGCTCCTTTTTGCAAAATTACAGTGAAACTAAAGAAAACAGATAAAATCATCAAACCAACAAGATATGACTTCAGTAATGTATCATAGGATTATACAGTGATGCTACAGCATATAGATTTAATGGATTAGAATGGATAAATAGAATGCCTGAACAATTCTGGGTTAAAATTTATGACATTATTAAAGACAACAAAAGATATCCAAAATTAAAACAAGGAAAAGAATACAAAATGCTCCTGATAGTTTGAAAATAGCTGGAAAAATGCAGGGGGGGGGAAAGGCCACAGGGGGAGAGAAAACTGTACCCCATTAAATTCTGAGTTCCAGATAAGATTAAGAAGAGAGAAGGAATTGTATCTAAATAATGAGTGCAGAGAAATCAAGGGTAATGATAGAAAGGGAAGGTCATGAAATTTATTTAAGAAAATTACAGAAATCATGAGAAATTTTAATGCAAAATAGGGCAAAGACCTGTCAGAAAAAGAAAATATAAAGAAGAAATGTATACAAATGTACAAAAAGATCTCCATTAAATTATACCCACACGTTGGGGAAAATAAGTTAAATGGGCCCTGGAAAATACTCCTAACAAAGTTGCAAGAGTTGCTGAAATATTAGTGGAAATCTTTAGAACCTTGCAAGATGATAGAATGAAAGTCTACATAGATATGAAAAGTATAGGACAAGATCAAGGCACTAGAAAAAATAAACATACGTTCTGTTACCAGAAGAGAATACTTCAACTACCAAACAACCTATTTATCTTATTTCTTATAAGATAACACTTCAGATGTTGCATCCAGGTGTCAACAATACATGGGCCAGGAGCTCTTCAGACTGGATTCGGAAGGCACAGAGCAACCTGAAAACATACTGCTAACTTCCAGTGGATAATGGAAAAAAATCTATCTTTGCTTTATTGAACTATAGAAAGGCTTTTGACTGTGTAAAATGTAGGCAGTACAAACTGTGGATAGCCCTTATAAGCATGGATTTACTGAATTATCTCAGCATCTTAAAGAATTTATATGATGATCAAAGGGAAAAAAACCCAGAATATGAAGCAACTGTTTGTTTTTTTCAAAATTGGGAAAAGAGTGGACCAAGTTTAATTGGAATTAAAATTGCTTGGAGGCACATTAACAGCCTCAGATATTATGTTGATACCTGGAAGTCAGAAAGACTTAAGGAATCTGCTGTTAAAGATGAAAGAGTGCAAAAGCTGGTCAATATTAATACTAAAATTTCAAAAATATATAAATATATGCATATCTTAACTTTATAACATTAGTAACAAAAAAAAATTTTAAATGTCAACTGGCAAGGCCAACCCAACACAAACAGGGAGCAAAGAAGCTGAAGTAATAACAGACTTTATTTTCCAGGACTGAAAAATCGACAAGGATGGTGACCATCATTTTAAAATAAAGAAAAGTGAGTCTGCTACCTGGGAAAGTGACTTTGACAAATCTGGACAAAATATTAAAGGGCAGAGACATCATATTGACATCAAAGGTACATATTTTCAAGGCTATGCTTTTTTCCAGTTATAAGATATGGAGCATCAGAACAGCTGAATGCATTAAAAAAATGGTGCCTTTGAATTTTTATCCTGGAAAAAAAGTGCTGATAATATCTTGGATTGTAAGAAGATCAGCAAGTCAGTGCTCATGAAAACTCATGAAACCATCAGTGATGAGACTAAATATTTTGGATTCATTTTGTGAAAGCAAGAGTCAATGGAGAGGACCCTGATGCTTGGAAAAATGGAAGGTGATTGAAAAATAGGAAACAAGGTGGTTGAATACTACTGACCATAATTGTGGGAACCTAAAAAAGAAACCAGCTACTCACAAATCAAACTATTGCACACCAGATCACAAAAAGCCAGTGGCTACTGATCAATATCAAAAAAACAATAAAATAGCAATAAATGAAATAACAATTCTGTCTTTTTTCCTCAATAATCTATTTAACAGAGTAACAGACTTGGAAGAGACCTTGGGGGTTTCCTAGTCTAATCCCCTGCTCAAGCATAAGACCCTATACCATTTCAGACAAGTGGCTGTCCACTTGCTTCTTAAAAACCTCCAGTGTTGGGGTATGCATAGCTTCTGGAGGTTGGTTGTTCCACTGGTTAATTGTTCTCACTGTTAGGAAATTTCTTTTAGTTTCCATCCATTGTTTCTTGTCTTGCCTTCTGGTCAGTGGTGGCTTGGTGGGCGTGGCAGGGGAAGGATACTGCAAAATCCCATTCCCTCCCCATCCCACTAACCTGCTTTCCAGCTCCATTCTCCTGTGTAGGGCAGCCAAAGAAGACCCAGCTGATCAGCTGGGACTCAATGGGAGGCAGAGGGGGCAGGGCCAGGCAGTGGGGGTACTTGCCGGTTCTCTGAACTACTCAGCATGTCCACTACTGGATCTCCAGAACTGATCAGAACCTGCTGAAGAACTGATCAGAACCTGCTTCTGGTGCTTTAGAGAATAGCTTGACTCTCTTATACTGGAACGTGGCTATCATGTCACACCTACTCCTTCTTTTCATTAAACTAGACATGTCCTACAACCATTCTTCATAAGTTTTAGCCTCCAGGCCCCTAAACCTCTTTGTTGATTTACATAGTATTCATGATAATATATTTACAATACTTTATATTTATAATAATTTATAAATATTATTTATAAATACTAGTTGCAAGCCAACATCTCTACTTTTTATTCAGGACCAAATTCTCTTTTATTCTTTGCAGTAGACTGAAACACCATTAGCCCAATCCCACTCTTTGTACAAGAAGCAAGCAGATTTGTTTGCTTGTTTGTTTTCAGTTTATTTCCAATAGTATCAACCAAATAATAGGGAATCATATATCAGCTTCACATTGAATGCCTCCTTCCAAGTCTAAATCATGCAAGTTGCTCCTTTATTGATATTACTTGGGTGTTGTTTTTGTGGCCACCCCCATGAAAAAAATGAATGTGCAAAAGATCTATTTTCTTAATTCTTTGTCAGATGAAAAAATGGTTACAAGCACCCCCTTTCCCGAGAAGGCAGGCTGAGGGGATATATTGACATGTTTGGGTGTGTTTACAAATATAGAGGTTGAGATAGCTGGAGACAAGCAAAAACACAGAAGCTGGCAGTCTTCCCAACCAGATTGTTAGGAGAGTGAAATGGAATATTATGGTAAGCAGGAGAGATCCCTATTTTAGAGTAGAGTTTAAAACATGGAAATGTTGAATGAGCATTGTTACGATTGCCTTGCCCATCACATGAATCAACCTCTTAGTTCAAACTATCTACTGTCTGTACCTGGACTATGATTTCTCTCTGAAGAATAATATTTTAAAGATGCCAAGTGAATGGAGAGACCTCTAAATATTGAGTTAAAACCCACCTTTCTCTGTGCAGCCTAGGTTATGTGAAGCCTAGGTTATTCAAACCTAAAGAGTTTCTTGTGGGGAAAAAAGGTAGGGGTGATGAGAGAGTGGAAAAGTTTGGTTCCTGTTTAGATTTTACTGAACTATCTAAATCATTTAATTGTTGATCTTGAGAAAGAAAGAAAGCAACATGTGCACGCAGAGAGCCTATTGTGTCTTCAAATATTCTCCAGAAATGGACTTAATATTCCTTTACTGCTTTATTGTAGTTTCCCTTATGATCAAAATTAGCAAGAAACTTGCATAAAGGAGAACAATAATTGCTCAACGAGCATCTCATTTGTAATTTATTGGTTTCTATTATTGCGAGTCGCCATGGCAACACCTCGCATCCAGGGCGATGAGAGAGATGTTAGATATGAACTGACGAAGCTCTGAGTCCCAGCAAATGCAGATGCACAGTTTTATCAGTAATTTTCATGAAAATAATATGTGAGGAGTTAATGAGATGGAAAGCTGTCCTGTGGCTATTGTGATTTTTTTTTTCTAAATGTTGATCTAATTAGAATGCATCGGTCAGGAAAAGTAATGAGGATTTAAAGCTTCACAAAGATGCAAGGATCATATCAGAAAATTAACACAAGTCTTTGGAAAATAATCAGCCCCTTAGAGAGGCAAAGAAATGGCTCTCCTTCCCCTTCCTTGACATTTTGAGAAAGAATTTGTCTTCTGCAGAGGGAATGACTGACTGTACACATGCGGCTGGCTGCTGGGATGGCACATTGCGCAAACTGTTGGAGGGGAGGCGGGCGTAAGCTTTGGATAAAATTAGTTTGATGTTGCCGGCTTCTGCTGAGGTGATGTGCTGAGAGGCTGGCGGGAGAGATCATGTTTCACGTAACTCAAGAACTAACGCTGGAGCCTATTTTTGGCCTGACATTTGAAGAATGCAGGCCCAGCCAGAGCATGCCAGTAATCGGGACAAAAAAATCAGGGTTTGAAGCAGGATTCATGTGAATTTTAAACCAGTACAGACAACCATTTTACATCTTTATGTGTTCCACTACAGATAATTCTTCACCACAATTGAACCCAAAATTTTCCTTCTGAGCAAGGTAGTTGTTAAGAGAAATGCACCCATTTTTATGGCCACAGCTGTTAAGTGAATCATGCATCTGTTAGGCAAATCTGGATTCCCCCACAGTTACCAGCTGTTTCTTGTGCCTAAGGCAGGACTTAAGGTCTCCCAGTTTCTAGCCTGGTGACTTAACTTCTACCCCAAATTGGTTGTCCTCGCCTGCTTATCTTAGTGGGAGGTTTTTAGAGAGGTTTTTATGGGAGAGATATGGAAGCCCTGAGTTTTGCACCTCAAATTTTAAATTTGATTAAGTCAAATTAATTTTAAGTCAAATTTAATCAATCCATTGGCTGGCTGATCCTGTTATCTAATCCTTTTTATTCATGGAAGGCAGGAATTTTCTGTCTATTTGCTCTGCCCATTTCCTATAAAAGTCATCCATCTGCATGGGTGACCATGTTGACTTCCCAAAAACGAAGAAACTGTTTGGCTTCTTCAGAGCAGTGTCTGGGAACTCTACGATGAAATCCATGGCAAATTATTTCTCCGGGATACCTTACTTGGTTGGAGGTGTTACTTGGAACCCTGACACAGTGTTTACTGCACTGACCAGCAGCAGAATTTTAACAACAAAGTCTCCAGCCCTACCTGAAGACGCTTTGGATTAAAGCTAGAAGTTTTCCATACAGCCCACAAACTCCGTCACAAGTCTGGGCTAGGTGGCCTTCTACTTCCACTCTGGAGATCTAATGCATGTGGGCACTGGCTCCTCTTCTTGCCTCCAAGTTGCCTTTCTACACCTCCTGGAGAACAAATCAATCTTCTGAATTCTGAAGGACAGATGGCCATGGATTCAAATGTCTTTCTCCCGAACCCAAACATTGGATCATGGGCTGGCATTCTACCATTGTAATGTAAGATGGGGAAAACTTGTTGAGTGCTATTTCCTCATGCTGCAGGATCCTTGCACATGTTGGGCAAGTCCAAAAGCATTGGTCTTTCTGGAATGTCTAGCTGACACATTGCTGTTGGACTGTATTCATTCATCCTTGACTTTCAGTCTGAGATCATTAATATAGGTGAGAGGAGGGGAGAGAGAGGATGGGAGAGAGTGCCTGGCAATGCATTTGGGCTACAATGAGATGCAGAGAAATATGTTCTCCAGACTTCATTGCAAAGGCTGGAGGGTGGCTTATTTTTCATAAGCACATAGTTTTGGTCACCATGATACAAAAAGGATGCTGAGATCCTAGAAAGGGTGCAGAGAAGAGAAACAAAGTCTGGAGGCTAAATCATATGATGAATGATTGAGGGAACTAGGTATGCCTAGCCTATCGAACAGAAGGATTGGGGAGCGCACAATAGCTGTCTTCCAAGATGTGTCTTCCAAAACTTGAGGGCCTGTCACAGAAAAGAGGGGATTGACTTATTCTCCAAAGCACCACAGCTCAGGAGAAGAAGTAATGAGTGGAAGCTTCTTAAGAGAGATCCAACCAAGAAGTAAGGAGAAAATTTCTGACAGTGAGAACAATTAATCAATGGAATAGCTTCCCTCCCAGAGTTGTGGGTGCTCCATCATTGGAGGTTTTCAAAAATAGACTGGACAACCATTTGATCAGGATGGTGTAAAGTCTCCTGCCTTGAGCAGAGGGTTGGAGTAGAAGACCTCTGAGATCCTTCCTAGCCCTTTGATTCTATGTTTTAAACCAGAGATCTCCAAACTTGGCAACTTTAAGACTTGTGAACTTCAACTCCCAGAATTCTCCAGTACAGCTGGAGAATTCTAGGAGTTGAAGTCCACAAGTCTTAAAGTTGCCAAGTTTGGAGATCCCTGTTCTAAACAAACTTTCCAGGTTTCCCTCTCTTGTTTTCCTGGTGGAGCTCCTATGCTTTTAAGAGGTACCAGAAAATAAAAGCAGGACATTCTTCTGAATGGTTAAGCTATCCTGCTTAATTAAAGTCTCCCATGCTGCCTGCTGTATAGTTTTCAAATGTGCAAGAGTCCTTCCCAAGGAAAAAGCTGGAAGATCTGAACAGATCCCATTCAGTTCATCTAGAACAGCATTTTGACTTTCATCCAAAATAGAACTCAAGTCATTTCTTTCTTATCTGCACGTGCAAAGGATGTTCTTGCTTTTATCCTGCAAGTGTAGGTGTTGATCTTTCTACAGTATTTGTTAGTGGGAAATGCAAAACCACTTATATAATTCAGACGGTATTTGTTCTTGATGGGACTTGTCTATCTACTCTCCAATTCTTCCCTTAGCCCTTTCCAGAGACCAGCTAAAATTAATCTTCATTTGTACGATAATACTGTACTATATAAGACTTTCCTCTGCCTTACAAGAGGCTTAGGTTTTTTCCCATTAATCCTGGAGGCAGATCAAGGTAACAGTAACCAACAGAATTATAGAAAATACTGTATAATGATGGCACCAGCCAACGAAGAAGAGCATTTTGCTTCAGCTGAGCGTATCTGGAGAACTTATCTCACAAAAAGGAAACTAGCTGTAGCACAATATACCAGCCTGGCCAAAAGCTATCAGTTCTTATGGGAGGGAATCTAAGCATTTGAGCAGAGTTGGAAATCTCAAGACTTTTATGGAAATGTGTACAATAATGCTGGGGCTGCAAGGAGCATTTTATAAATATTTTGTGTTTCTATTTGGAACTGATTCTCAGTCGTTTCATAGTTCTGTTATGTTTTATTCCAACCGAGATGCAGACTTGGACATGTTTTTTAAACAATATTAGTTTTCATTGTAGTAAAAATAGGCGTTTTGTCTTAAAGTTCAGAGCTGGGTGGAGCATGATGTCAAAAGGCAATGTAACTATAGCCTAGTCAGTGTAATGCTATGAAGAACCTGTTTGCATGGTTTTATCTAGTACAGGGGCTCAATTTGAGCCCATGCATTGTGCAATGCTATATGCGCTGTTCACACACCAGTGCTTTTATCATTACGCTATCCTGTGTTGGCTGTATCTCTTTCTCACCGACAGATTTCTCCCTGCTCTAAAAATAAACAAGCCAAAAGTATCCAGATCTTGCAGAAAGCATAGAGAAGGAATTTGACCTTTGCAAATTCCACTGTAAGCTGATCGGAACAACATGTGAACCAGAACATCTGTATCTGTTGGAGATTGCCCTTCACCATTTATTTTGGGGCAGCTCTCAGCTTTCCAAGCAGTTCCACCAGCATGTTAAAATATAAATAAATAAATAAAAACATTCTCTCTCTCTCTCTCTCTCTATCTATCTATCTATCTACCACACACACACACACACACACACACTGGTGGAACTGTTTGGGGAGCTGAGAATGCCCCAGAATATATATAATGGAATGGAATGGAGTGGATTTTATACAGTGCCAAGAAATCCCAAATCTCTCAAATGCTGTGTTCAGAATCAGCCTCTTATTGCAGAGCTCAGTACAAATGCTCCTTATTTCGCAGAATGTTTCTAAACTTACTGAGCCATTTCATATTTTCAGGTGCGTTTATCCCTCATCCTGTTTTGCCTTCAACTTTTGTGCTCAGGCACGAATATTCTTCTGCAATCTGTAGAGCAGTAATGGGAAAGCTTTGGGTGACCAGAGGCACATTTATTAATGGGGGAGGGGGGATGGATGGGAGAAAGAGCCGAGTGTTCCAGTAATCACCACAAACTGAGCATGGCTAGGTCTACAAGTAGTAGAACAGTACAAGAAGTAGTAGAACAATGACATCAAAACAATGCTTCATGCATCATGATGTCATTCTTCAAAGTTTGACTGTGGTAATGGTGGCAGTCATAGTATTATATTCATATATTAGTTGTCAGATTTATATTCCTGAGATTTTTCCAGTACACACAATGATCCCCATTGCAGTGTTATGTTCACAACAACAATGATGTGCAGTGATTCACAGAGAGAGAAGCTCCTCCTAAGTCTCCTAATACAACATTTGTGGTAGATCTTGATTCTATGTGCCAGTAATGAAAACCCTCCTATACCTTTCTAGTACATCTAATAATCTTGCATTGTAGATGTTGTCAAGAACAGGATTGTGCAATTATTGGAACAAATTATTTTCTAGGATGTTTCTGTCTTTCTTATTGTATGATGCTATACACAGTAGCTTCTGAGCTGTGGGAAGATCGTGTTCAAGTGCTCTATGCTCTGTCTTTGAAGACACTCATAATATGATGGGCAGAGACTTGGCTGAGCTGGCCTTAACAACCCATATAGGTCCGTGCATTGTATGTCCATATTCCTGGCCACATTCCATTCGCTTCCTAATAGCAACATGTGGCAATTTAGCTTCTTAGCTGACTTTGGCTTGATTTTTCTCTGCTTCTGTCACTTAAAATCCCGGTGCTGATGAGGTCACTGGGCATTTGATCATTAAAGTTAGGAAATGTTAATTGTTTCCTATCAAAACTGCATGACCTTTTAGAGTTATTCCTAGTCATGGATATTGAACAAGTGCTTGGAATAATGAGAAACACAGATACTCTGGAGTGATCAGCGGTTCCAAATATAATTCTACTCTACAATTATTGCCATGCAACGACTGCTGCTTCTCTTCTTCTTTCTCTTCTTTCTCTTGTTTCTTCTGTTAACACGGGTCATCTATTGCAATCATATGGCAATTGAAAGTAGGAATTATTAATAATTATTGTGGCATACAGGTAGTCCTCAACTTATGATCACCATTGAGCTCAAAATTTCTGTTCTTAAATGAAACATTTGTTAAGTGAATTTTGCTCCATTATACAACCTTTCTTGCTTCCG